>CAWUFW010002434.1:292500-935220 GCA_963921515.1 Calotriton arnoldi | reverse complement strand
GTCAGCCATTGCATTGCTCTCCTCATACTTACAGGTAGGTAGCCATCTTAACAGGGAGGTGGTGTGTGTGGGTGGGAAGCCAGCACTACAACTCCCACCAGGCTCCCTTGTCCCACAGCTCAGCAGGATGGTACACCCCCCACACCCAGATCCATGTGGCAGCAATTCCCCTCAACTGTGTCACAGAACAGGTAGGTAGACAGTGCATGCACCCTGCCATTCCTCTCAAAAAGCATGGAGCCATATTTCCACACCAGCCCTCACATGTCACCCAATTTTGCATAGATCCAATAGCCACTTCCAGTATGCAGACAGCTAAGCGTATGTAACTGTCACAGAAATCAAAGTTTGAACCACCAAGTCATATGTCGAAGAAATTCAGGGCACAATCATGCACAGCACTGAATGCTATGTGTAAGTGCCATGGTGGCAGAGCATGAAGGCCCATATGAACACAAAACATGCATGTTCAGTTGGTAAAAGAAAGTAAAGTACATGATATGACAAGGGTATGCATAAGATTACAATGGCCAGTTCTTGCTCAGATCTAACGTCTTCCATGCAGAGCAAACCAAAAAGACGCATCACATAAAGTTGATATGCTGCAAGTTGTTAGATGACGACATGTCCTTGTAATCACACAATCTGTATGTGGAACATGGTATCTATTTACATGTCACACCATGGACAAGTAATGTAGGTACTTCCACATCATGTCATGATGTGCAGTACCTTGCAGCCATACACAGTGATATCAATGTAAACTGTGTGGTGTATCACATGTAACATCCAAACGTCTAACACCAAGCTTGTGGGGTGCACTTCAATGACCATTACTTCTCTGTTCAACAGGAGATCAACAATTGACTGCTGAAGAAGACAACACCGACCTGCAGAGCCAGTCTCCCTCCCCGGAACATGGACTCTCGGATGCAGACTCCCTTCGTTTCTCGGATGAGGAGCCTGAACCTGGCCCATCCGGACTGCCAGGGCGCACCACGTCCCAGGACCCCACTGTCCCCACCACCACCACCTCAGCAACAAAAACCACGCTGACCCCTGCTGCAACGACCTGTGCAGCCTCAACCACCACCACCAGTGCTGCCTGCAACACTCTCCCTGCCTCAGTGGTTACCAAAACCATCACACAATCAGAGGAGGGCAGGGCGAGTCTACGGGTGCATCGAGTGGCAACGCCACAGGCCAGGGACAGCAGGGCAGGTGGGAGGGCAACTCGGGGACAAATTCAAGAGGACACTGGGACCGAAGCCCTGGCCAACATCGCCAGAGTCCTTGGGGCATACGAACAAACCCAGGGATACATGGGCCAGGTTGTGGAAGAAGTGCGTGAGCTCCGCCTGCTGCTGAGGTCCATGGACACGCATATGGGCCAAACCGTGGACCTCATGGGCCAGCTCGTGGGTGTTCTGAGGGACAGTCATGCGGCCCAAAGGATAGCTCAACCCCCCTCCAGTGGCCCGCAGGATGATACTCCCACCACCTCAGCTGCGGCCACAGAGAGGGGTGAGCTGCAACAGGATGACTCCTCAGACACCACTGAGCCCGCAGCAGTGGCCCCCCCTGTAAAACGCAAAAGGGGCCATCCGAGAAACACCACGGGAGGAACACGTGGCAAAGCACCATCCGAACGCCAGTCGCACAGCCAGCCATGATGGCACCTCTGATCCCCTTCACATTGACTTTGTTGACTATCCCTACCCACACTTCCATGTCGATGGCAGGTGTCTGTTGGACTGGACCACTACATCAATGTGGTGACTACTCTATTGTCTCATTTACCATCACTGACAACTCATTAATTCACTTAGCACCTGTTTTGGAAAACATCACTTGTCTGTCACAAATACTCATTGTAAATAAACACTCTTTACACACCTATGTCTTTGTGTAAGCTCCGTGTTTATCACAGTATGTACAATGTTGACTCTGATTCCAATGTACCAGAAGCTCTGATTGTGACGAGGCATTGAGAGGCTGAAGGGACCTAGAAAGACACAAGAGAACGACATTTACTTGTCAGGTGATGGCATCACAGCTAGTACACAACACTAGTTATCAAGGCACACAAACCAGCACACATTACAATGAGAAACAATATCAACATAGACATCATGTGGCTGGTTATGACTACCCTGTGCCACAAACATCAGCCATCAGCACAGAGCCAACAACAGGCAGCAGTCAAAAAGCTCCTCTAGGCCTTTTCACTACCATCAAAGACAGCAGACAATGGCACTGTTGTACAATGTCACTCACACTCAAGGGAAGTAGTGGTTGATGAGCTGTTGATGCAGGTCGACACCTTCCTCCTCTCCACTATCCTCGTCACTGGACATGTGTGGGTTTGCAGGGGGGGCATCTGCTGCTCATCATCGTCCAGGAGCAGGGGGATCTCTTTGCGCAAGGCCAGGTTGTGGAGCATGCAACATGCAACTACGATCTGACACATCTTTTGGGGAGAGTAGAGTAGTGCACCTCCGCTCTTGTCCAGACACCGGAATCTAGACTTAAGAAGACCAAACGTACGCTCCACCACACGACGTGTCCTCCCATGGGCATCATTGTAGCGGACTTCACCCGGGGTTCTGGGATTCCTCAGTGGGCTCAGCAACCAAGGCCGGTTGGGATATGCAGAGTCACCTAGGTGTGAGATACACAGACCAATTTTGTAATATAACTGTAGCTGAGGATAGCATGTCACACATACAGCACACTACTTGACTCTGCGTACTCACCCACAATCCACGCACACTCCGGATGCAGATTTGCCATCAGCTGTGGTACGATGCTGTTACGCAATATGTAGGAGTCATGTGCTGATCCTGGAAATCTGGCACAGACATGGGAGATTATCATATCCGCTTGGCATACCACTTGCACATTAATGGAATGGAAATGCTTCCTGTTCCTGTATATGTGCTCACGTGCCTGTGGTGGAACCAGGCCAACATGTGTGCAGTCAATGGCGCCAACAACATTAGGGATGTGGGCAAGGTTATAAATTCACCCTTCACAGCTGCCAATTCATGTCTCCTGGGAAAATGGATGTAGCAGTCCTTGTATGTCATCATTGCGGACAGGACATCACGTAGCACCATGCTGAACATTGGTTGAGACACCCCACCTGCGCTGGACACCGTGTACTGGAACGAACCAGTTGCAAAGAAATGCAGGGCCACCATCACCTTACATGTTGGTGTCAAAGCAGTCGGATAGGTTCTGGAAGGCCTCAGGTGGGGCTCCAACTGACCACATAGGTCTTGAAGGGTAGGTCGATCCAAACGGAATTTACATATGATGTCCTCATCCTCCATGTCCGCCAGCAATGTGAATGGACGATGCACATTTGGTCCCCTCCTACATAAGATAAAAGGGGACACATGTCAATTCAATTCCCCTATGAGATGTGTCCAACATCTTACGTCTTGACTGACCCAGCGCCAACAATGACTGGCCTGAAACAACAGCTTACAGCACAAGTCACATGAAGAGACACCTTGATCTAAAGTAGTTGTACACGTGTTCAGTATGTACATAGTGAGTACCCCCAAAACAGATTCAGACTATGTGAATGTAAAATGGTACATTCCGACATCATGTGTCACCAGCCCTGAGAGTAGTTGACACAGCACATGTCTGAAACAGCAACACTGCTGGCTTCTACGTAGCCGCTGTACCTGCCACA
Source organism: Calotriton arnoldi (assembly GCA_963921515.1). NCBI lineage: Eukaryota > Metazoa > Chordata > Amphibia > Caudata > Salamandridae > Calotriton > Calotriton arnoldi. The sequence continues at coordinate 931,514 of CAWUFW010002434.1, read as the reverse complement.
CCTTCTTGCGTGAGTCGGACAGGGCACACATTAACAACACAATGAGCACAGTGTGTGCATGAAGATCAAGTATCAACATGAGTTCAGCAATCTACACAGTGAAATATGCACATTATGTAGTCAGTCCTTCATAACTGTGGGTTGCTTAGCCATCTCACACATCACACAACGGATCTGTGTACATGCACAACAACATCATAAGTGACATGTGAGGGAGTACATGCCAATGCATGTAATCCTGTGCACTGACATGGCATGTGAAGTCATCAGTGAGTTAAATGTCACACTAGCATTGAATTTAACTATCTGGTGGCATGATTCATAGTAAGTGTCTACCGTTCAATGATGAGAACTGGCCATTGCCATTGCTACAGCAAAATGTGTCCATAGGTGCCGTAAGCGTGCACCGCCACCCCAATCATGGTCATTGGCACCAATTTAAAAATGCCAATTCGTGGTCGCGACCACCTGGCCCCGCGGTGTGACTCCGCCAATGCCCATGCCCCTTCAGCCAATGGGAACCGCGATCGCGGTAGTGAAATACACTTTTGAAACCCGGGGTAGGCATGCTCCGCTACCGCGGGCCCGGTCATTGGGTACAATTGAAAGATGCGCGATGCGGTAGCAACCGCCTGGGCCCCGCGGTGTGACACCGCCCATGCCCTTTCAGCCAATGGGAACCGCGATCTCGGTAGTGAAATACACTTTTGAAACCCGCGGTAGGCCTGCTCCGCTACAGCGGGCCCGGTCATTGGGTACAATTGAAAGATGCACGATTGCGGTAGCAACTGCCTGGGCCCTGTGGTGTGACACCGCCAATGCCTATGCCCTTTCAGCCAATGGGAACCGCGATCGCGGTAGTGAAATACACTTTTGAAACCCGCGGTAGGCGTGCACCGCCACCGCGGTCCCTGTCATTGGTTACATTTGAAAAAAGCTGACCTGGAACACCAATTGCAGCAGCTGAGTACCACTGAAACAACCCCAGGGGGCTATATATGTCTGGGAGAGAGCCACACATTTCCACTACATCCAGACACTGCTGCCTGCCGTTCTTCATCCCCAACTGCTGCTGTTCCTGTCTCCTGGACCCAGTGATGGTGAGAACTGAGAACATCAGGGCTCGTTCCTTCACCACAGAGGAGCTGGAGGTCCTGGTGGATGTGGTGCTTTCACAGTATGGAAGGCTATATGGTGCTCCTGATATACTGGTAAGTGTTTCAGAGTGAAAGTTTGAGAGTGCAAAGAGTGCTCACATGATCTTGCTCTGCTGTAGTATGTGCCTGTGAGTGCAAGTTAATGTGGATGCATCCTCATTTTTGATACACCATGCTCCATACATGGCCTAGTAAATATTGCACTTGAGTATTTGGGGAGGATGGCAACATGGACATTTCTACAGCCCTTCTTCAGCAATAACAATACAAACATTGGTCTGAGACTGGGTAATGTAATTGTGTGATACACTGCCTAGCATGCTGACTTCCGTTAAATGGGGTGTGTAGCCTTTTTTCCACAGATCCATGGCTGCATTTAAGGATGGGAGGGACATGCAGTGTTTTTGCAGCCATACAGTAACACTGCTGGTTTGGACAGTGGAAGTCTGAACAAACATTGCCTGTGCTAATGAATGTCATAGTCCATGAGGTTTTCACATGCTCATTTGTGACATTACAAATGTGTTTCGTCCAGAGGGTACTGAAGGATGTGTGTACAATTTTCATATTGCTCCCATGGATATGTATGCATTATGCACAAGATTGAAATGCCTGAGTGTAACACTCTTGGTGGAAATTCACCTATGACACATCAGATTAATGTACTTCGGAAATATCATCCTTCCATTGTTTTCATTATGTGTTCTGACTCGCATGTGTAGGCACTGTTTGCCCTCTCATATTGTACATGCATGTGAATGTTCTGATGGCCCATGTTTAACCTCAGTGTGAGTCCCCCTGGCCTGCACAGATACTGCCCAATTTTACAAGGACCCATCAGTAAATGGACAGAGTGAAACATATGTGCTGTCTGCCACCCTATTTCTCAACGAGCTATCTTAGGCCTGAGGATTGCACAAGACAGACCTTGTGAGAAGAGTGTGAGAATGTAAAATCATGTTCCCAAATGTGACCTCCATGACACAGGTAGCCATTCATAGGCCAAGGACATTGAGGGGTGTGTAGTGTTGGACACAGTGAGTCTGCCCCGACACATAATTTCCAATGATTTGTATGTCTTGCTCACTCACATACTGCATCACAGATGAGGGCCTTCTTCACATTGTTTTCTGTGCTGGCATTCTGCATGTGTATGAGATGGCCATGTACTGTATACATCATCATACCTGCATACATTTCTATGAGAGTATCTGATGCAAATGTACTACGTGTCATGCTGTATGGCCTCTGCTCAACATTTCTGTATTGGTATGCTATGTTTTTGCATACTCCTGTACTGACACACAGTGGTACATAACACAGTGTCACTGAAACTTCCTCTTCTTGTCTCCAATGCCTGCAGCTTAAAGTCCGCCAGCGTAAGGCCTTATGGAGGGCCATTGCACGCAAGGTGAGGCTCTGGGTGTCTCCAACCGACGGCACACACACTGTCACAAGAGGTGGGATGACATCTGCCGGCTGAGCAAAAACATGGCAGAGATGGTGCTGGGGATGCTCCCTCGGACTGGAAGGTTGGCACGCAGGAGCATGACACCACTAATGGCCCGCATCTTGGCAGTGACACAGCCAGACCTGGATGGACGTTTGAGGGCCCATCAGTAGCAAGTTGGGGGTAAGTATTGTGCGAAGGGTGACTTTGGGTGTGAGTGACTGCATGTATCCCAACCCTGAGCCAGTGCGGAGCTCTGTGATGTTTCTAGTGTGATGCAATGGCTTCTAAGTGGCCTCTGTGTTGAGTGCAGCTGTCATGCATTTTCGCTACATGTACTTTCTCATGTGTTTAATACAATGGCCCTTGACATTGCAAGATGAGATGTGGCCTTATGACATCTGCTACATTATGGGTGTCATAGACATCACCGGGCAGTGGACAGCAGTGTGCGTCATCTTAGTGTGTTTTCGTAGATGTGTGGAGTTCCTGACTTGGAAATTGTGAGAACTACACATCTGACACCAATGTGCAATGGTCGTTGTGCTTCAAAGCACAACATGGTGGATATCAGTAGCTCATGGCCATTGTAAAAGGACATTTTGGAGTCAGTATCTGTGTTGTTCCCTTAAAGTGACTTCATATGTGACTGAGACAACATGTTGAGATGTATATCTATCTCACCTACAGGCATGTAGGTATGCTTACAGAGATCAGTATGTTAGGTTACAAGGAGGCAGGGGCCAGCTATTTGGCTGTGCCAACGTGACGTTGGGTCATTAATGTCAACTATGCATGTTTCCATGCATCTTCTGAGTTTTGCATTAAGGTTGCACATGCAGACTGCAAAGGGTGGTGGGCAACATTGGGGTATCATATTCCAGTTTTGTGCTTTGCTTGCATATGATGTTTGTGAGTATGGAACTATACTGAACCTACGTCTCTGTCTATTGCAGCATCTACTGAGGGCACGGAAGGACACGGGTCGGACACCAGTGGTGAAGCTTCTGGCACGACTGCTACACATGAGCTCACTGACACTGATGTGACCAGCACCTCGGTGGGGGACAGGAGTGCCCTGGAAGAATCATGCCCAGAAACACCAACCTCAACATCATCTCACTCCAGCGGTGACTCCTCGATGTTGGCAGGCACAGGGAGTTCGAAATCTGCCTCTTCTTCCACCACACATCATCCAGTGCCCACCCTCCCGGCTACTACCACTAGTGCTGGCTGTGCCCGCAGCCATAGGAAGGGTAGAGTGTCCTTCCCTGCCAGGCACCGCTGCCCCTGCCCCTGTCTCCCTTGCTGCCCTTAGTGTGGAGGCGGTGGACCTTTTGCACCAACTGTGTGTGGGTCAGACTACTCTCCTGAAGGCCTTCCAGGATCATGACAAGAAGCTGGCACAGGTAGTTGCCTTCATGGAGGGCATTCATTCTGACGTGGGTGGGCTACACAGAACTGTCCAGTCTTTGTCCTTCACAGTGACGGCAGCCATTCAGCTGTCACAGGCTCCCAGTCCAGCTCCAGTCCCTTCAGCAACCACCCTGCCAGTGGCACCACCTGACAAGAGTGCCCACACAAACACAAGGAGATGATGGACGGAGCGCTGAAACTTTTCAGACACTCACCCCCAGTCACAGATCTGGGTTGAATCCATCATCATTCTTTAGCTCACTTCGCCACCTCAGTTCAGACCCAGCTATATGCAAATCAGTCTTGACCCTGTGCCTCATGGGAACAGTCCAGCCCGAACTGCCAAGCCAGGTCTTCCCTGAACCGGAAACAAGCATCCTGGGACCGGTTTCGGGCTAACAGCCCTCATCAGCCAGGCTAGCTTGAATCCAGTGGCAAAGTGAGCAAGGGACCCACGTCTGGGCATACCCTGCCAACTTAGGGCGAACAAAGCAAACACAAGGAGATGATGGACGGAGCGCTGAAACTTTTCAGACAGTCACCCCCAGTCACAGATCTGGGTTGAATCCATCATCATTGACTGGGGGTGAGTGCTTGCAATGTTCAACACTCCGTCCATCATCCCCTTTGGTTTTGCTATGTACGCCCTAAGTTGGCAGGGTATGCCCAGACGTGGGTCCCTTGCTCACTTTGCCACTGGATTCAAGATAGCCTGGCTGATGACGGCTGTAAGCCAGAAACCGGTCCCAGGATGCTTGTTTCCGGTCCAGGGAAGACATGGCTTGGTAGTTCGGGCTGGACTGTTCCCATGAGGCACAGGGTCAGACTGATTTGCATATGGCCATGTCTGAACTGGGGTGGCGGAGTGAGCTAAAGAATGATGATGGATTAAACCCAGATCAGTTGACTGGGGGTGAGTGCTTGCAATGTTCAACACTCCGTCCATCATCCCCTTTGGTTTTGCCAAGAGTGCCCACACACCACAGCCCTCAGGCGCCAAGTACTCCACACGCAGCACACAACAGCAGCACTCCAAGCGGCCAAGAGCACAGACACCATCCCCCCCCCCAAAAAAAAGACACACAGGAGCGCAAAGGCAAAAGCCCTTCACGTGACACTCAGGGGCATCAGGCCAAGAAGCAGGCCTCAACCTCACATACATCCAAATCACCCCCCATCCAAGGACACTCCCATCCCCACACCTGCTCCCAAAGACAAACAAACAGTTGCCCTGTCTGCTGTGAAGCTGGTGCCTGCAAAGAGTCAGCACAAACAGCTCTCTAAGGCAGATTCACCCACAACGTCAACTCCCACCCACACCCCTGTGAAGCTGGGACAGGAGAGCAAAGTGGGGGGTTTACCTGGACAACAGGGGATGGAGGGGAAAAGGCAAGGCCACCCCAAGCGTACCACCAGATCCAGCAAATCCCCACAGGGAGGGCCACCTGCACCTGATACACCTTTGGTGAAGAGTGAGGCTGTTGTGCCCACCCCACTTCCCACTCCTGCCAAGACAATTCTTGCCTATCGAATCCCCAAGAAGTGGAGACCCAGCCCTCCACATTCACCTTCACACACTGTGTCTCACGGCAGCATGTCTCTGCTTCCCCGTGCCACCATGCCACCCGGTCCAAGCAGCCCTCAGGCTCCCACAGCCACTGATGCCTCTACCTCAGCTGGTCCTCTCTCTCCCAGGTCCAGTCCTCCAACTGGCCCCGACAATCAGCCACCTCCCAGTTCAACTGACAGCCAAGTCTGAGGCAAAGTCCCCCTCCCAAACCCATCTCTCCCACAGCGGTGCCTGGACTGCCCATTTGTATCCCCGGAGCTTTGTTGATTCCCATGGCAGTGTACGGTGTTACCCATTCCCTGTGCAGTTTCTCATGCACACATGTACATACTTTGAACTATGGACTGGCCAATGGCCTTGCTGTTTGTCACTTTGGATGCCCATTCCCTGTGCAGTTTCTCATGCACACATGTACATACTTTGAACTATGGACTGGCCAATGGCCTTGCTGTTTGTCACTTTGGATGCCCATTCCCTGTGCAGTTTCTCATACATACATGTACATACTTTGATTTTGTACTGGCCAATGGCCTTGCTGTTTTCTACTTTTGATGCGTATCTGTGTAATATGTAATAAAGACAGTTACTCCTGTTGTCTGCTTTGTCAATGTCCTTGCTAAATAAAAGGTTTTATGTATGGGTATGGTTTCATGTGACACATGCTCTGTATGCCACTTTAACATTGCCAATTGCTTGTTTTACTTTTTCAGAGTTTGCCAGAGGTGACAGGCACTTTAGTTCTTCTTGACTCTGAGGCTTGAGGGTGCAATGATGGTTGTTTGTGATGATCTACTGTTATCCTAATCATTCTATGGTCAGGTTTGCTAAATTGTACACGTCATGTTATGATGCAATACCACAACAGAGGTGAATTCTATCCACAGGATTACTTGCGGGCTGGCCAGGGTCCATCATATCTGTGTGATCTTTCTTGATGTGTGAACAGCAGTGTTGATGTGTGGTCATCTTGTGTAGGCCTGTCTTCCTAGTCACATGGGTACATTTGAATATGTGAACTTGAGTGGTCATACAGTGTGAATGGGCTGTCATTGTCAGTAGTGTTGATGTGTGTGTACCCCTGCAATGCCAACTGCACACATGTATGATCCAGGTAATGAGTGCCTGTTTGTTTCAATTGTCAGCCATGTGCTTCAGATTGTGGGCACATGTAGGAGTTGTAGGTTGGGCACTGTGCAGTGTGTTGTTGTGTCCTTGCACTCCTGGGGGACACCTACTTGTTGTCGCTGCCAGTTGTGAGTATGCAGAGTGTGTGACTGCCAAGTCTGTGTTGTGTTTTGTTGATCAGCCATGTGTCTTGTTACTGTTTGTGCTCACTGTGCAGACCTGCTCAGCCACACTGACATTATTTGTGAGTTTTCTCATGCATTGCTGTCACTTGACCCATTTTTGGCTCCAGTATGGTATGTGGTATGTGGAGTCATTCCATCCCCTATATGTGCTTCTGATGCCTACACATTGTGAGTAACTCCTCTATGTGTTTGTGTACTGTACACTCCTCACCTGTCCACTACTGAAGTACACACCACTTCAATCTCATGTCTTCCACCCCATGGCTTGCCAGTGTATGAGCCTCCCCATCACTTCATAGTGTGACACTATACTGTGGGAGGATGATCTGTGTACAGGACCAATGTGCCACTCAGGACAGTTTCACAATTATTTATGTGTTATTTTCTTCTACTATTTTGCAGTCATGGTTGCTCATGTGCAGTGCATATGTTTGAGCAGCACAGTTCTCTAGTCATGTTGTTTGCATCTGGGTTTCCCTGAGTTGTGCATCTGTGGGTGATGGGTAAGCTGTATGTGTGTTTGCTGAGGTACTGCTACCCTTCCTGGGTGTGGTGTTATGTTTGTCCTGTGATGATTTGTGTTGTGGGAGTTCATGGTGTGGCACTCAGATATGTGTGCTACTGGTTTGGGTGGTGTGCATGCAGTGCTGTCAGTGTATGTTGCCTTGTACTTGCCTGGTAAGCATCCCCCTGATGTCCAGCTGAGTTTGTTATGTGATGGATTGGTATGTGCATCTGTTGTGTTTTTGTTGTCGATGTATGCAGTGTTTGGCCTGTGTTGGCTCTTTCTACTGACAGGTGCAATGTGTGTGATGTTCTATTTGCATGACATTGTGTGTGAGTAGTTTGTGCATTGTGATACATTCAGATGTGTGTTGCATGTGTAGTGTGCATTACTTGTGTGTCTGTCACATGCAGCAATGTGGATTCTTGTTCATGAGCTTGTTTTGAGTGCACAATGGTGGTTTGTCCTCCTATTTGTGACCTGTCACTTGTCAGGATTGTGCATGTGTATGCTTGTGGTACACTATGACACCATGTTCACTTGATGACTGGTGTGGTGTGTATGTGTGTGTTAGCTGATTTGTCACATTGATCCGAGTTAGTGTTCATGATTGGCTTTTGATGATGCAAATCTTGTTTGTGTTGGGGTATGGTGTCTGTGCATTGGTCCAGAGTGACAATGTTGTGTATTCCTGTTCTGTCTAGGGTCACATTGCCTTTCCACTGTTTAGCTGCACATGTCTGGGCTTGTTGGACTTCTGTGGATGTTGTTTGTGAGATTTGTGTTTGGCTATTGTTTTTGTGTCAGCATTGGTTCAGGCATCCCTGAATATGAGTCTGATATTTGTGGATGCACCACAGGGTGTTTGATTGGTTGTCAGTGACCTCACAGGACATCATTTGCACCATTCTGTGTGTTTCTCTCAGGAGTTGAGTGTTGCAGGTGTGAGATGGGTAGTTGAGGGGCATGTGTGAAGGTCCTACTTGTGTTTGACAGTCAGGGAGTGTGACAATGAGCCATGTGTGTTGTGCTGATGGCATACACATGTCAAGTAAGTTGACACAGATGTGTGGCTGGTCACTGTATGACTTCAGACACTTACTATCATTCCTGTGCTTATGCATGGCTTGCATTGATGTATCCCTGAGTTGTTGCACAGAGGTCACTTTGGTTTAATTTCACTCACTCTGCCACCAATGTCTGATTTGATGGCCTAAGGGTGGTGTGATATGTTCCTTCACGTGCATGTGATGTACACATGCTATGTGGCTTGCTCCATGGTTTTCCAGCACTGTCCACTTCACATTTGGCTGGCCCATTTATTGTCCTCCATTGCTGCTGACATATGGTATGAGTATGTGGCTGGGTGTCAGTGTGGGGTGTTTCTGAGTGACTTGACAGGCAGTGTGAACAGTTCAGTGGATGTTCATATGCAGTGTGAGTCTTCATTTTGTAATTATACTCAGTTTGATTCACATGAGTGGAAGGTAGGTGTGAGGAGGAGGGTTGTCCAGCCCATGAGCTTCTGTGCAGGGTGTTCCTCTTCACCCCCATCTTCCCAGTCAATCTCCCTTGTCCTTTGATGTGTGAGGTGCGAGGTCTGGCTACACCTGGCTGATTAATTGTGCAGGGAGGGCACAGGAGGGGCACACAGCATGTGCCCAAATAGGTGTGTGATGCGTACTGTGGGAAGGGTGAAGTGGAGCCCTGTGAATCTGGCCGGACTGCCCATGCCTGGTGCCGGCCCTGCCTACTACATTGTGCGCAGGTTTTTCCGCATCTTCACCGCTGCGGTGACTTTCCCGGGACATTGCAGTGATTTTGCGGTTGACGGGTGACCTGGATGCGGAGGTGTGGGTTTCTAACAGGTAGGACATGTGTGGGTAAACTGGGGGATATGTTCCTGTCCCCACCAGAGTGTCTGATGTGGACAGGAACCGTATGTCTGCACAGGAGTTGTGTGCTGTGGTTGTATGCGGAGTTGTGTATCTGCGTACCTGCGACGTTGTCCGCGACGGTGTATTATTTGCTGGTAGTGGATGAGGTGCAGCAGCGGTAGGACTTGAAGAGCTGGATCCATAGCGGTCAGGACCGCGTGGAGGGGACCGGGAGTCGAGTTTCGCTCTCCGCTGTAGTGCTTCCGCTGTCTCCGGGTGGGTGTATTCTCCGCTGCGATGTGATGGGCTGTTCGCGGCATCGTGATTTGTACGGCGGACGGTACGTCATTCCGCACGGCGGTGTGTCTCTATTGGCTCCCTCCGCCGCGGTTGCGGGCGGAAATTTCTGGCGGTTCACGTAACTCCGCAGCGGACGGAAAATGGGCTATGTTTGCCCATCGTAATATGGCGGACGCGAAGACCGCTGCTGGAGTGCGGAAAAGGACTTTTTCCGCCACCGCCAGCACCGCGGATGTGCCTCCGTCCGCCATCCTAATGAGCCCCTAAATGTGGAAAACCAAGGATCAATTGAGAATAGTGGAGCAAATGTGAGTGTAGTTACAGGAAAAGAGTTAGAACCATTAACTTGTATTTCAGAAAAATCCATTGAAACCCCAAAAAGAGATGCATATATAGATTCAAGGAGGACGTTGCAGATTGAGAAAAGAGTGACACCTACATCAGGAGGGTCAAGGTCAGGTGAAACTGGTGAAGGTACTCAGAGATCATTAGGTCCTTCTGAAAATCTAGACGAGTGGATAAAAGAAATAGCGCCTGGTTGTAGCTTACAGAATAATAGCTCAAACATAGATGTGACCAAGTTAAAAGCAGATTTTGAAGAAATGATTTTGGGAACAATTAGTCCTGAGAGATTAGGTAAATTTCGAGATGAAGAATTGCATTTCATGTGTAAGAATATTACACAGAGAGCGAGAAATTTAAATGAGAAGTTTGCTGAGGTTGTACAAACATATGGAGTTGACATAGAGAAGTCCAAGGCTCTACAAAAGACATATCAATTAGATCTTATTGACAAAGATTTTGAGAGTTTGAATTTTTCAGGAAAGCGTTTGCAGATCAAAGAGTTAATTAACATTCTAAAGCGTTGCGGTGAATTAGATCGATGGGAAGGCAGATGGGCGAATAAGAAGGAGGATACAGTAGTGACTTCAGTGGCTTTACCACTGTATTCTGTGAGGGAAACAAGAACTGAAACAGCTGATGCGATGGCATATCCTATGAGAGAGGTACCAGGAAGTGGGTTTGTTCATGTCCCTTGGTCGAGGCAGGATATATTATCATTTACGAATGACTTCCCTAGGTTGAGAGAGAAGCCAGTGGAACGGTACAAACAAGTGAAAAGGTTTGTCAAGGTTTCGAAAGTTTTGTGGAAGGATTTGGATGGCTTGTTTGATATTGTAGTTACGACTGATTTGTGGGTTGAGTGTAAAATTGCTGTAGATTGGCCAAAAGAAGAATAACCAAGAGATCCAAAGACAGGGGCAACATCTGAAGAAGTCATGAACAAGTATAATCAGGTCATTACATATTTGAAAGGGAAAATTTCACCGAAAGAAACAGATTGGGTAAGAATAGACAGGACTACTCAGGAATTGAAGGAGTCAGTGCATGCATATTATGAGAGGCTTTTACAGGTATTTAAACAGTACAGTGCTATTGAGAATATCTCGGAGAAAGATATGGGACATTTTATATATCGGTTCGTGTATGGATTGAGACCAGAAATAAGTGCTATGATTCAGCAGCATTTAATTTGTTGACAGAGCAGATCGATTGACGAGATTCTTCATTATGCGAAATATTGTGGTGATGATATTGAATCGGGACATAAAAAGTTAAAAGAGAAATTGATGCTGACTCAGATGAAAGCGAGTGAACAAGGAACAAGGGAACCCTGTAAGTCAAGAGGGACCAAGGGTAAGCAATATGTTATGAGAGACAGTGGTCCCTCATAACATTGTGACAACAGAAACAATGAAGAAAACATCTTATGCTCCACATAAAACATAAGCAAATGGTTGGAGTCAAGATGTAGTTGTCGACGAAGTTTCGATCCACAACTACGGTCGGGGGATCATCATCAGGACAGAGAAATCTGAATACCTGAGAAGTAGCCTGTGTAAGGCAGGGAGATTAGTAGGGGAACAAAAAGGGGAAGAGGGAAGGAAGGAAAAGTGATGGGAAAAAAGGGGGGGACAAGGAGAGGGGAAGGGGCGGAGAAGGACTGTTGTAAAAAATGTATCACTGAAAGTCACTTTGGAAGCAAATGCCTGAGGTCTGGAAATCTTGTGATTTCCAAACCCCGCCACTTCTTGCCCACTGCATTATATTATATGCTTTCTGTGTTTATTGAATGTTTAAATAAATTCAATTCTTTCCATTTGGATACACACCCACACAGCTCTGATTGCATTCATGTGTGTATGACTTCATGTTTCCTTGGTAGGGACCACTGTCTCTCATAACATCAGATGAAAGCAGCAAAGAAAGGGGGATTTTTTAATATGAATATGGATTTTACAGAAGTTTATCAGGGAAATGGTCAGACTACTACTGGTATGAGAGGTGTAGTGTCAAATGGAAATACTGTGACGTAAACGATACCGTTACCACAAGGGAGAGGTTGAGGTGGTAATATAGAGGAGATGAAAAAGAAATTTCCTTGTCATGCGTGCAGCATGTTGGGGCATTGGAACCGCGAGTGTAAAAGTATACAAGCAAATACAGGTGATACACAGTTAGTAGATATAGGAATAAATGGAATGAATCAGATGCAGATGAATCAACAGAATCAGAATCAGCAGATGATGGTTGGCAGAGGACAGAGTCAGCAAATACCTCAAGCTCCTATGCAAAATATGAATGGTCAAGTACAAAGATACAATGCGAATGTGGGTTTCCATACAATTGATCAATTGAATTCAAGTGTGCAGGTGTCTTCACAGTATTTAATGCAGTTGGATGGAATTGATTCAGATACATCTCAACTGTGGAAATTTCCAACCTACCCCTCTCGGGAGAAAGTATCCAAGTTGTAGGAGTTTCTAACCAAATGATTAAGACCCCAGTGAACAAACCAATGAAAGTACAGATTGGAGGATTTCAGGATTGACACAAATTTGTGGTGTGTGACACAAGTCCAGTTAATCTAATAGGAAGGGACTTATTGTGTAAGATGAACTGTTCCATTTACTGTACTCCAGATGGAATAGCATTTCATACAAAAGATGAAGGTCTAGTATTTAAAATGGCATGACAGGGAACAGAAGTGAATGATGTATATCCTTTATTTACAGCAGATGATTTGCCTGTTGAGCTGAGAGATGCAGTGCTGTCTGATGTGTGGGATTTTTCAGGAAAAGACATTGGTTTGATGAAAGGAGTAGCCCCAATTCAGATTATGGTTAAACCAGATGCAGAGTTTACGAGAACACCAGCTTACAAAATGAGTCCTGAAACAATTGCAGGAGTAACATCTGTGATTGAAATGTTAATTGAGCAGGGTATTCTAAAAGAGATTTTAGGCAGTCCATGCAATTCACCTATTATGGGAATTCGCAAACCTAATGGTAAATATAGAATAGTGCAGGACCTGAGAAAAATAAATCAGATTGTAATACCTCGTTGTCCAATAGTGCCAAATCCAGCTGTGATCTTTTATCAAATTCATTGTGAAGCAGAATGGTTTTCAGTGAATGATCTATGTCAAGTCTATTTCATGATACCTTTGCATCCGGATAGTAAATTTTTATTTGTGTTACGGTTCAGAAACCGTGTCTTGGCATGGTGCCCAGTTCCTCAAGGGTATACAGAGAGCCCCTCAATCTTCATCAGATATTGAAGAAATGTTTGGAGTCATTGGTAATGCCAAATAATTCAGTTTTAGTGCAATATATAGATGACTTGTTGGTTACGTCGGGAACAAAAGAAGCATGCGTTGCCGATACAATTGCTCTACTCAACCATTTGGCAGTAGGTGGGCATAAAGTGTCACCAGCAAAATTGCAATTTTGTCAAAAAGAACTTCTTTATTTGGGTCATAACATTGAGAAAGGAATCAGGAAAGTGTCTCAAGATCAGATCAATGCCATTTTGCAAATGAATCCGCCGAGTACACAGAAGGAAGTTTGAATGTTCCTGGGAATGGTTGGCTATTGCAGGCAGTGGATCACGAGTTTTTCACTGATAGCCAAGCCATTGCAAAGACTGACACACAAAGACGTGTCAGATCCTGTACATCTTGATGATGAATGCATGAAAGCATTTTTTGAACTGGGAGACAGTTTGTGTTGAGCACCCGCATTGGGAATGCCAGACTTTAACAAGGATTTTGCACTGTTTTGCAGTGAACGCGATGGTTGTGCATTTTCAGTTCTGACACAAATGCACGGAACAACACGCCGTCCAGTGGCATATTTTTCTCCTACTTTGGATCCCGTGGCTGCTGCCTTACCTAGTTGTTTGAAAGCAGTTGCTGCTACTTGCATGAGTTTGGAACAGAGTGAAACTATTGTGATGGGACATCCATTGAAAGTGTATGTGCCAAATTCAGTTGGGATTTTGTTAACGCAAACTTACACACAGCATCTTACAAGCAGTTGGTTAACAAAATATGAGCAAGTGATCTTGGGTGCGGAGAATGTGTCTGTGACAAGATGAGTTTGAATCCAGCTACCTTGTTACCGATTCCTAGTTGTGAAGTGGTGGTGGATGAAGCAGATCATGATTATTTGGATGTGACTGAATTGTGTACAAAACCAAGACCTGACATACAAAATACTCCAATACATGAATCTGATCATGTTTTGTTTGTGGATGGATCATGCTTGAGAGATTCTGAAGGTACCTTGCGAGCTGCATATGCAAATTGTACAATGATGAGTGTCATTGAAGCATCATGGTTGAAAGGAGTGAGTTCAGCACAAGTGGCAGAGTTGATTGCGCTGACTAGAGCATGTTGTATTGCAAAGCAAATGCGAGTAACCATATTTATGGATAGTCAATATGGTTTTGAGGTGGTGCATGATTTTGGGCAGTAGTGGTCTTAATGTGGTTTTATGACCTCTTCAGGTTCACCCATACGAAACAGAGAGTGTGTGAAAAGCCTACTAATGGCACTACAATTGCCAGCTCAAATTGGGGTGGTGAAATGTTCAGCACATAAATCTGGTTGTGACTATGTCACCGTTGGCAACAGATAGGCTGATGAAATTGCGCGCTTTTGTGCTCAAAATTCATATACAATCAATGGGGAACATTTGTAAGAACAATCTGATGAAACAGAATGCAAACTAATGTTCTCAACTGTTGAAAAATGGGCGGAAATTAGAGAATTACTAGATGCAGTTACTGAAGCAGAAAGAGAAGGGTGGATCAAAGCAGGATGTACACGCAGAGCAGATGATGAAGTGTGGGTTTACACAGATGTAGGCCAAGATGCTATGATAAGTCTTTTCAAACAGATATGGTTCAATCCAAAATTCAGAGTCATTGTAGAGAGTCTGTGTCAAAGATGCGTGACATGTCAGCAACAGAAGGCAGGGAGAAAGACAGTTGTTCGTTTGCGTCGAATTGGAAAAGCAGCAGGTTCATTTACGCGTATGCAGATTGACTTCATAGACATGCCTCCTTGCAATGGATTAAAACATGTCTTGGTGAACGTGTGTGTCTGTTTTCACGCTGGGTTGAGGCATACCCAACAAGACGTAATGACAGCCTAACTGTTGCTAAATTGCTGCTTAGAGAGATCATTCCTAGATTTGGATTTCAAGACCCGATGGAATCAGATTGAGGAACCCACTTCAATAATGAAGTGGTCCGAATGATTTGTGCTGCCTTCCCAATTGACCAAAAATTGCATTGTGCTTATCGACCTGAGGCATCTGGCGCGGTCGAGCAAATAAATGGCACAATTAAATCACGATTGGCTAAGGTTTGTGCATCCACAACACTGAAATGGCCTGATGCGTTACCATTGGTATTGATGAGTTTGAGAAGTATCCCAGACAGAAGAACTGGACTGTCCCCACATGAAATCATTATGGGGAGGGCTATGAGACAGCCAACAATCCCAGAAAATCAGCTTGTGAACATATCTGATGATTTAGTGCTCGATTATTGTAAAGGATTGGCTGACGTAGTGCGTTCTGTGTCTCATCAGGTTGAAAAAGTCAGGCACATGATTTGAGCCCCGGAGACGGGGTTCTCGTGAAGAAACATGTGAGGAAGTCTTGTTGGGAACTTCGTTGGCGTGGGCCATATCAAGTGATTCTTGTGACAACAACAGAAGTTTAATGTGGTGGCTTGCCTAACTGGGTACACGCTGCTCACACTCGTCGAGTCCCATGTCCACTTGAAAGTACAGAGTCAGTTGAAGGTGAACAGAGAAAATGAAAAGGGCCTGAAAAGACTGAGGGGCATATTACCAAGGATGTGCGATAATTATCGCAAAGCGCACTTAGCGCTGTTTTTTTTATCGCCGGCTATCGCTGGATTACATCGCGGAGATACCGCATTATTATCAACGCTTATCTCCAAGGGGATAGAAAATCCAGCGATAGCGGTGAAACCCAGCAATAGCGCGCGAAATCCAGCGATAAATTCCACGCGCTAATGAAAAGCTTGCTAATAGGCAGGTGAGGACTTAACCTTACAATCCACCTCCCATTGACTAGAATGGTTAAGTCAAGTTTTAAAGAGGTGTTAGATTCCAGCGATAATCGCGGTTAGCGCGACTTATTTTATCGCTTTGCGGGCATTGCTAATAGGGGGTAGTTGTGTTTGCGACTGTTTTCAGTCGCTTTTAGTTGGGAATGCCTACTTTGCATGTCATTAGCGATAAGTATCGCAGACATGCAAAGCGGCAAGAAAACGGCCGCTTTCGCCATAAAGCTGGCGCTAACAGCTGTTAGTGACAGCTTGCTAATAGGGCGATAAAATTATCGCCGCTTTAGCAGCAAAAAGTGCCGCTAAAGTGGCGATACTGCCCTTGATAATATGCCTCTGAGAATCAAGTAGAGTGGGAGCAAGCTACTGGGTCTCGCAACACTGTCACTGTTGAGACTGAAAGAGAGTTGGTCCCTGAAAGTGACGGAGAAAAAAAAAAAAGGGAATCAGCTAAGCGGAGTCTCAAGTCAAGTGAAATAGACAGTGTTTCTGGAAAACGAGCAAAAAAAGGTGATAAATGGCCTGGAGGAGCTAAACAGTTGAAGAATACTTTGAGTGAAAAGATCCCAGCAACTGTAGTTGAAGTTTCTAGCCAATGTGAGCAAAGTGATACGGATGAAGAAGAAAACACAGTACGCAGGACAAAAACAGCACGAGTTCCAAGTCAAAAGTACACAGCACCTGAATGGACATATTTGGCTGCCACGAATGATTGGGAAAAAGAATTCATTGTGTTTTGTTCCAAAGACAACTCATCATATGAGCCATGAGATTTGAAAATAAGGACATGACCTGAAGCTCGGAAAGTGTAGGATACACAAAACCTTGCTAATCTAAACTGATTGAATATTACTTTACATTTTTGAATTTTTGAAATATATATATATTTTTTCTTTTTGCCTATTAAATAGATAAAACTGAGACTGGTAATCAAAATCAAAGCTTAAATAGGCGAAAGTGCCTTAACGCTTGCTTTATATGTGTTCTTGTAATATTGTTTGTCTGGTCAGTGTTAGTACTAATAGTGCCTTATTTTATGTTTCCTGTCAAACCTACTAATGAGTATGTAAATACAATAACAGAGGTAGCAAGAGTCCTTAAAGAGGATGTAGGAATAAATATTAAAAAACTAACAGGGAATGACTTACACCAAGATAAATCTATTAATGACTTTTTGTTAAATGTTTTTACTAAACTTTTGTATGAGTATGTTGATACTATGGATGAAAGAGATTGTTATGTGTGCATGCAATTACCCTCGTCTGTGACATGAGGGGTGACTTATCACCACCTTCCTTTAACATATGGAATTTCATGTAGTGTACTAACAAGTTTGTTCTATGGCAAGGAGCAGTTTCAATATTTTTATTCAAATTTTGATTTAGTTTTTTCAGATGTTCCTATTAAGAAGAATATGAATATAGTGACTAGTGCAAAAGACGCTGAATATATGGGTGATTTATTTCATACCACTAAGCCTATAGATACTGTACCTGCACATAGAAATAATCTGACATATAGTTTACGCAGTGTAGAAATAGAATTTATAAATACTGTAGAGGACAGACGACAAGAGTTTAGGAGAAAAGCTGCACAACAGAAAACTAAAATACCTCCATTGGCTCATAGGGAGGGTGAATATAAGAAAGGTGAGACATATGCTGCAATGACTCTGGATTGGCATAACAAGGGGAAGCTTTGCTTGCTAAAACAAAAGACTGAATATAACAATTATTTCATTGGTTCTAGTGAATGTGAACATACCTTCCTAATTACGGGGGGTTGGGGATTAAGAGGTGGTACTGATTCAGTTTATCCTGGAGTATATTATGTGTGCGGTAAACATGCTTTTTTTTTTTAATTAAAGTTTTATTGCATGTTATACATACAAATCCAAAACAATCAGCATTAGACAAGGAAAAACTAAAGAAATAAGAAAAGAAAAAAAAACAACAGCTGCGACTATTGCTTCATACATTAGTAACATCCACAGATTACATATATAATGATGACTTTACATGACTGTAAGCATAGGCAGAGCACAGTGAAAGAGCCTAGTGCCTAGACTAGCACAACAGACTTCAATTGTTTTTACAAGAGAGGAACTGTCTTTACACCCCATCTAAATATCAGTGGGGGGGAACTACATGTACGCCGATGTCTCAAACAATTATTAGGATACTAATGACCTTCCCCCTCTCGGGACACTCCACAAGAAATGTGTCACCCAATAATACCACCCTCAGTGGGCATAACCAGAGCTCGTTACTCAACCTTGTAGTGATACTCTATGCTGATACATCTGATACCTTCCCTGCTAAATAATTTTGATATAATCCCCAAAAGTTATTGGGGCGGTTCTGGGGTGGGAGTAATTCACTATATAATTCTGTTTGTGTGTTGCAATAAAGCATGTCGTTCGACCATTCTGCAAGGGTAGGGGCCGGTCCGCGCGACCAGCGTATTGCTGTTCTACGCTTTTCAATCAACAACCCCATATTTATCAAACAACGAATGTCTTTCTTTATCCGTTTTGAATAACCAAGAAGGGCCAATAAGGGGTCAGGGGATATTGAGGCCTCTGTGATTTCACTCAACTTTTGGAATATCAAACCCCAATACTTGGCTATATCCGGGCATAACCAGGCTACGTGCAGGAAATCCGCTGGGTTAGTTCTGCATCATTCACACTCCGCTGTTTCCCGCATGCCATATCTATGCAGGCGGGCAGGTGTATAATAAACTCTGTTTAAAAATTTTAAATGTATTAATCGATGGCGACCATTAAATGAGATACGCTGCGTTGCCTCGCAGCAGTAGCTCCAAGTGTCATCGTCAATGGCCACTTCTAAATCACATTGCCACAGTATATAAATTCTTGCGGTACTATAAATACTGGAGGCCAGTTTACAGGGAGATTCAGACCGCAATACCAATGAGAAGGGGGTGACCTCTGGTGGCTCCGCCATGTCATCTCCAAGTAGCTCCCGGAGGGCATGTCGCACTCTGTGAAAATGAAATCTCACTAGTGAAGAGGTGTTTTGTCTCTCGGCTTCAATCTCAGCCCATTCATGCACACTACCAGCAAGAAAGAGGTCCCCAATTTTAGTTATGTAAAGAGCCTTTAGTGCCTTGACCACCTCTCTTTCTCTACTAATGGGCATCCAATGACACCACTTAACAGGGGTTAGTGGAGAATATAATATGGTGCTCACCTGTATCTTCGCCAAGTCATGCCACACGTGTACTGTGTCATTGACCGAGTCCAAGATGCCGGTGCGACGGTCCGGGGCTTGAAATAACCTGAAAGGCAGCGGAGAGGGTGCAGTTACTATCTTTTCTATCTGCAAATCAGGGGGGTCCAAATGCTGATGAATCCAATGATATGCGTGCAAGCATTGTGCTACCCTATATTAAAGTTTCAAGTCAGGGGCACTCAGACCACCCAGGGCATAGGGGAGGGCTAGGATTTTCCATTGGACGCGTGGTTGCTTTCCCGCCCAGGCTAACTTCGTCAGTATTGATCTGATGGTTTTGAAAAAGTGTGATTGGAGCACTATTGGTATATTCAGAAACAAAAAAAGAAACCTGGGAAGTACCACCATTTTCATAAATGAAATGCGTCCAAGGAGGGACAGCGGAAGGCAGACCCACCGTTCCACATCTTCCTCCAACTTAGTGACTGCTCTTCCATAATTCTCTCTACATACAGTCTCAGGGTCTGAGTGGATTTGAATTCCGAGGTAGCGCACCGGATCATTCGACCAGGCAAGGAGAAAGTCTAGTTCGATAGGTGCCGTGGCTATAGTCAGTGGGAATAATATAGATTTAGTCCAATTAATTTTAAAGCCGGAAAATTCCCCAAAGCGGACAACCTCCCTCAATACAGGAGATAGATTTGACTCAGGGTTTCTAATATACAAGAGAGTGTCATCAGCGTAGGATGATATTAGTAAGTTATAATTAGGGAATCAAATACCCCTCTGTCCATGATACTCCCTAAGAGCACAGGCCAGGGGTTCCGCTACTATTGCATACAGGAGGAGTGATAGTGGGCAGCCCTGCCGGGTGCCTCTGGATATCTTTATGGGGGCAGTGACTATATCTCTAATTCTTATTCTGGCGGAGGTGGAGGTATACAGGACAGCAACTAATTTAAGAAATATCTCACCAATGCCCATTCTTCTCATCACCGAGGTCATAAACGCCCACTCCACAGAGTCAAAGGCTTTTTCTGCGTCCCAAAAAACCGCAGAAGCCTTGGTCTCTGGGTTAGTATGTTGTATTAACCCGAAGAATGTACGCAAGTTGTATGTCAGATTACGCCCCGGGACTAAGCCCGCTTGTTCTGGACAGACCAGATTTGGCACTAAGGGGGCCAAGCAGTTGGCAAGAACCTTGGCGTAAATTTTAGTGTCTACATTTAACAAAGATAATGGCTGGAATGAGGAGCATTCGTTAGATGGTTTGCCTGGTTACAGTATTGTGACTATCAGGGCTTCCCTCATAGAGGGGGCATCTCACCAGATTAGCTGATTTCTTCCAAGAGTGTCACCAAATGTGGGACTAGGAGATCTCTGAATTCTTTATAGAAAGCAAGGGTAAGGCCGTCCTCACCAGGGGCGCTACCCGAGCGCATGCTTTTTAAGGCTTCGTGTATCTCCCAAGGTTCCAGGAGTCTCATAAGATATTCTCTGTGCTCGTTTGCCAGCCAGGGGAGCTTAATGTGTCCTAAATAATCTAAGATATCAGCCTCGTCTGCTGTCGTTCGAGAGCGGTATAATTCCGAATAATACTGGCTAAATCGGTTTGCAATGCTCGCTGAATCAGTTAGCAACTCCCCCGTGGCCGGTCGTAGTTCAGTAATTGTGGCAGCCTCTCTTCTGTTGTGCAATAATGCAGCCAAGGTAGTCCCCGGGCGCTCTCCCTCCCCATACGTTTTAGCCACCGCATATCTACCCATATGTTTGACCTCACAATCAGCAATTTTATGGTATTCCTCCAATGTCCTTTTTAGTTCCTCTGTGCTGTTAGCCTCATCCCCTCACAAGACAGCTTGCTCTAATTCGGACAAAAGTTTTTCTAGGCTATCAAGGCGTCCGCTAAGAGAATGGAGTACACCTGAGTGCTTTGAAATAGCAATACCTCGAATATAAACCTTAAAGGTTTCCCACACTGTTGCGAAACATGATACAGAGCCAATGTTGATTTTGAAAACATCCTCTATGGCTTCAGATATGTCGGTTTTAAAAGCACTGTCTAACAATGAATAGGGGGGAAGCGCCATGTGAACGGGGCTGGTTTTTTCTGTGGGCTTAGCAACTCAAGAAGTATCGGTGAATGATCTGATAATGAGCGTGGGAGGGTCGTGCATTCCCTAACTGTGGGGTATAAAGTTCTCGCTATGAACCAATAATCTATTCTTGTGTGCAAATCATGCGGGGCGGAGTAGTGAGTGAAACCTCCCTTTCCAGGGGAGCGGGAGCGTCAAACGTCTGTCATGTCTAGGTGCATAATAGCATCCGTAATGGTTTTAGCAAAAGCTGAAGGACGCCGGGCTGGGCCCCCAGAGCGGTCCAGTGCAGGTTCCAGGACACAATTGAAATCACCCCCCAAAAGGAGCGGGAGAGTGGTGTTTATTTGCGGTCGTGCTAGTAGGTTGCGATAGAACTGCGGGTTATCAAAATTTGGCCCATATACATTGACCACCAACAGGTCTAGACCTTTTCCCCTGCATCTAGAAATAGCACATCTTCCCTCAGAATCCGCCTTGACAGGCTCTAGTGTGATACCTGATTTCGGGTTGACCCATGTTAGCACCCCCCCTTGCATGTGTCGAAAAACCAGCCGCATGAAAGGAACCTTGTAATCTTCTATGTGTGAGCATTTTACTATCTGCAGGTAAATGGGTTTCTTGTAACAGAGCGATGTCTATGGTATGTCGTGTGAGGTAGGCAAATACTTTACGTACTTTGCGGTAATCATTAAGTCCTCTGACGTTCCACGTAAGGAATCTCACTGTGCTACTTCCTCCCTGTGCCATCTTTAAACAATCTGAATAAGTCTAAGCTCAGTCTGTCTGCCTCATTCCCACCTGGACTGAGCAGCCACTTGCCGCAACTAGCGCAGGATCTGTGCAAATAAAAATCACTTTGGTTAAAAAAATAAACAGTTGCAATGCCCCCCCAATGCCACACTTTCTCCAACTTGCCGTGGTCGAAGTACCCACCCCCCCTTACTCAAAGAAAAATGGCTTAGCGCCATGTAGTGGGACACACACAGGGGCGGATGTTGCCTCTTCGCCAAACCTCACTCCACAACAGCAGAGTGGAATTAAAGTCATCTAAAGCCAAATGAAACATCCTGCAACTATTTGCATGTAGTTTCGCTGCCTGCTCATGGCAGGAGGCAGTCCCCCCCCCCACAAAATCACACATAGCTGTGTCTAGGTGTACCAAAGACAACGTTTTTCAAAGTAATCAAGGTCACTATAACCACTCTTAAACATTTGAGGAGTAGAGTCTGGAGACCGAGGCACCGAGGCCTCTTAAGGGCTATTACGGCAAACAGTCAATACACTATCGAAAACCATCACATCCCAATTTGCGAGCTTCAATATAAACAACCCCCCCATGTCTGTAGGAATAGATTGCCAGTTTGCTCGTCTCGATCTGTTCGTCCAAACCATCCTCTTGCAACTGGAGACCGAGGTCCCATGGCTTCTCAGAGATTATAACAATCAACAGACCACACTCCATCATAAAGTATCACGACTCAATTGAAAAATTATGATATGAACAGCCCCCCCATGTCTCATAGGAATCTATTGCCAGTCTGTCCAGCTAGTCCTGCTCGTCCAGGCCGCCCCCAGACGCCTCCGACAGCCGCTCTGAGTCTCCGCTCCATGCCTGGGTTTTGGAATATTCCTTAAGAGCTTTCTGCAGGGATTTAGGGTCCAAAAATATCTTCGAGGCGCCATTCATGGTGACTCTAAGCCTGGCAGGGTAGAGCATAGCATACTCAAGATTTTGGTCTCGTAGTTTGTGTTTCAATGGAGCGAACTGCCTCCTAGCCTCCTGGACCTTCATTGTAAAGTCGGGAAAAAAGCGAAATGGTGGAGCCCTCAAAGTGCAAGTCCTCTTTTTCTCTGGCTCTTTTCAGGGCAGCATCCCTGTCCCTATAGTTCATGAGTTTTGCAATGACCGGGCGCGGCTGCGCACCCGGGGGAGGCCTGGGACACAGAGAGCGATGGGCTCGCTCAACCACAAACATGGAGGAGAAAGTGTCCAGACCCAGCAGGGACACTAAGATGTTTTTCGTGAATGTCTGCATGTTACTCGTGGCTGTGGACTCGGGGAGCCCAATGATACGAATATTGCTTCTTCTGGACCTGGCTTCTAGGTCTTATGTTTTATCTTGCAGCAGAGCAAGAGCCTTGCCAAGTTGTTTTTGCACAGCATCAGTCTCAGTGTGAGCCTCCTCTACCTCTGTCATGCGCCGCTCCACCATATCAAGTCGTTCAGCATGCTTGTCGAGACGCTCCGACATACGATCCATGCGGAAGGCCAAGGAGTCTATTTTACCGTCAATTGTGCTCAGGCTCTGCTGCATGGCTGCTAATATTTGGCGCAGGTCTGCAGGCGTATCCGCGGGCGTGTCACTCTGCTCTGCCGGGGACTGAGAGTCGTCCGGATCACAGCTCCTGGATTGTCGCTGTTCGAACTGCAGCTTGGGTTGCATCTTGTCCACCTTTCCCATTGTTGGGGGGACCACAACGCCACCCCCCACGCCAAGGGCCGCAATGCAGGTCACTCCTAGCAAATCAAGAAAACGCTGGTTAAAGCTGAGGCCAATCGATTGGACTCAGGCCGCGGCCTCACTATGCACAGTTGGAGTGAGTGATGATCTGCAGAGAGGGGGAATCAAAACAGCACCCCTCTATTCTAGGTCTAGCGCATGGGCCAACACGGTGCACCAGGCGTCATCAGCAAACGCAGCAGCGCCCCACCTGAATGTCCTGTACTGTCCAGTATTTTGGCCCGCAGCGGGGGACAGTCAGAAGGGAGAGTGGGGAGGAACAGCTCCAGGGGGTCAGGCTCCCACTATAGATCGTGAGCACGTCTGTAATGCCCCACTATCAGCCGTAGGCCCCTAGGAGACCAACAATCCACTTTTATAGGGGCATGAAGGAGGGGCCGCAAGGGCAGCTGAGGGGCCAGTATCGCGGTGCCATTTATTAATATGCAGAATCCAGGTTTCCCCTGCAGGACGACAGAGGCTCAAGGGCCTCCCGGCCACGCCAGGATGCCGCAGTAGCAGGGATCAAGGGCAGAGAGACACGCCTCGCTCTCCTCACTCAACGTCTCAGCCCTCAGCGAGGACTGGACCCGTGCCACCCTCGGACCGAGTTGCGGCGTTCACCAGGCCGCGTCCAGCCTCCCCACAGGCCACAACCACTTGGCAGGCCCGGCAGGGATCAGACCAGCGTGGTCCGCGCACCAGCCACAGGGCACCGGGCAGAACTGGCTCTCGGGTCACCGCTCGTCTCTCCACCGATAATGTGAGAGGCTCTAGACCACAGCCACCGAGGCTCAGAGAGCGCGGCCCCGTTCACGCCTCCGTGGCAGGTCTCGTCAATGGGCGGGGCGGCCTCAACCTTCCGTCATGTCTCCAGGCGCCTCAGCTCCCTCTCTCGCAGCAATGGGGACACGTATCGGGACAGCAGCGCTTCCACACACAGCTGCGTCTCAGTTGAGGTAATAACTCCTGCTGAATTTTCGGATCATTGGCGGATTGATGCGGTGGCTAAGGTAGCTCCGTTAGTGCGCGGCCATCTTGCGAGCCGGCAAGCTCCGCCCCGGTAAACATGCTTATTATAGATTGCCATGATATTGGTTTGGATGTTGTTATGTTGGTATAGTTTTCCCAAAGATATATCATGTGAATGAAAATCATGGAACCTATGAAACGAAACTAAAACGGAATAAAAGGGGAATAAGTGCTGCAGAAATTGTGGGTGATATTTTTGGTGCATTAATACCTTCGGTGGGAGTGATTTTGAACTCAAATAAAATTAGAAAGTTGTCTACAGTGGTTGATCGTTTATCAACAGATACTGCTGGTGGGTTCCTAATGATTGATACTGAAATGGTTGCTATTAGATCAATGGTTTTGCAAAATAGGCTTGCCCTTGATGTATTATTGGCAAAAGAGGGCGGAGTCTGTAGTATGCTGAAAATTCAACAATGTTGCTCCTATGGCACTGACAAAAGCAGAGACTTGGAGGGATATATAAGTAACATTGCTCATCTGCGTAGTGATTTAACAGAACTAAAAGTTGATGGTGCATGGGAAAAACTTGGTAAGGGTTTTTCCTCGGTAGGTAATTGGTTTACAGCACTAAGTAACAGTTTGCTAGGACAAATACTAACACCAATAATTGCTATTGCTGCTGCTATACTAATTGTAATACTGATATATAGATGTTTTAAGTGCAAAGTAGAAGAAGCAAAACGAAGGGCAAGAAAAAGGGACGAAATAGAGTTGGAACACAAAAAAGGTGCTTATTATGAAGTGTTAAAGGAAGTAGAGGGTGTTAGACTTAAACAGATGAGAACAAGTGCATTCTAAGATAATCAGATTGTAATCAGATTATGTAAATTGTGTGACGGCTTGATTCGCCATCAGATGGGGGATTAATGGAGCATGATTATTTGAAAATAATTTTGCTCGATCAAGTCTGCTCATTAAGTGTGAACTAATATTAATTTAATAAGTTATGACTAGCATTGTGGTCTTTTCAAAACACGGGAGAGTTTTTAAAGTGCAATGTAAAAGCATGCAGGAGTGACACAACACATTCAGGGCCCGATTCCGATCTCGCTCGGAAAGCCCTCCGTACGACTCAGATCCGGAGGGTTTTCCGAGCGAGATGTGCTCCAGGAGTCCGAACGAGCAAGTACGATGTAGCCGTATGCTTACGGACTCGGTTCGCTCGGACTCCCATTGCACTCTATGGGAGCCTGTGTACAGACGCGTACACAGGCCCCCATAGCAGAAAAGGGGTGGGCGGGGAAAAGCGTAGACCCTGTTGTGGGCACCCCATGTTGCCCGCCACACTGTGCATGCTTGGATCGGGGGGACCCATGGGCACCCCCCGTGATAGATTCGGAGGGCCCCGGGTGAAGGGGGGCCTGGTAAGAAGAAATATAGTGAAAAAGTAAATTGCAAGTAGTAATATACAAATATGATTATGAAAATGCTTAAGGTAAAATTCTTTTTGCTTATGTTTTTTTCCTGAACATGGAAATCTAAATAGAAAAACAGTGATTGGTTATACTTTTAGAAAAATCGTAATCAGACTATGCTTATAAGTTTAATTGAATGATGCTTTTTTTATATATCGTTTCTTATGCATTCTCTATTTTCTCATACATTTTTAATAATAGTGTGTTTTAATCTTTAGAAAATGATGATTTTGTGGTTTTCCATGGAGGCCTCAAAGCCTGTTAGTGTATTATTTCTTTCCTAACATAGGCCTCAGAAAATGTAGTTTGTCCTTCATTATTTCTAAAATGCTGATCTACTGGCTTCAGTTATGAATGATTATCACTAGAGTTTCCTTCCTACGGTTAGAGTATTCTCTCTATGAATAATTGTGTCGACTTTGTTGCAAGCTAACATGGAAGCGAGCGCGTTGATACGAAAAGTTTCAATGTGCTTCCTATTTCTGAGGTGACTTGATGTTGTATCAATGAACAAAAGCATTTATGTTAGAGTTCCGGATGATTGTAGACTGAAGAATGATCATGTTACGATCACACCATGGATCATAACCAATGGAATTGTGTAAAACTGTGAAGAAGCTACATTTGGGGGCTGGAATTGTGAACATTTTGAGGTATAACTACCACATGAGAAAAAGAACAACTGGCTGACTATTTTCCTTCCAACTCTTGAGCGTGACATGTTGTCGGTCTGAACTTGACTCTCCCTGAATTGAATTTCCTAAATTTTTCTTGCACTTCACTGGCTGGTGATGATGCACAAGGTATACCTTTTTGACTAAAGTGTTGACTATTCAGACTATTGCACGCTGTGCATTTGCTCATTGATCTTAGGTTTGCATGAAATCTCAAAATTGCATACTGAAATTGCAATGTGTAACTTTTCTTTTGTCTCTCTCTCTCTCCCCTCATGCAAGTTATGGATTTATGATGTATTTTGCCCAGTTCTGTAATTTTATTGTGAATTTACCTGTATTCATTTGAAATAACCAAAGTACTGATAATTCTAATGTGTTTTTGTTCATTGACCATTCATCTTGAAGCTAAGATAAAAGTACCTTGATAAATATTCTGAGTTTGTTTCTTATTAACGATAATTATTTGACAAAATTATGGATATGACTATTGGTGTTTGATAGGCATTTCTTCGTTACAGGTCCTCATGAAGGAATGGCATCCGTCTCTACTTATCTGAGTCCCGATTAGCTCTTACAAAGATCTATCGGAGGACCTCATGATCTATATGTGGTTGTAGAGTTTCTATACGCCCAAACTCTTGGTTATGGTAAAGGATTGTTTAGTTTGGTTCATGGTATATTAGATATTTGTGAATGATTATAAAATTTACAGCGCTTCCCCTGGATCACTTTTTATTATATTTCTTTTTCGCATGGCAAAAGCTATGAATGGTTACCAAAATAATTGTTTGGCTGAAGAGAAAGGAATCCCTTTTATTCAATAGCCCAGATCCAGGAAGTAATCCTGTTTCTCCTCAGCTGATCCACACTGTGTACCATCGTAGTGAACCAAAAGCAACATGATTGTACCTGCAATCTCCAGCTTTAAAGAAAATGCTAGGTGGAATTTCACCACATAAATTGCTTACCTACTAACACACTCTTAAGTCCTGAAGAGCAGTGCACTAGAGGAATTGGGCATATGGAGGAATAGAGCACAGTAGAGCAAAGTAGCTGGACTTACAACATGCTGTCATGGCTTTCATCACATCTGTGCAATGTCACTGTTTTGGTGTGAGTTCATCTGCAGGAAATTCCTGATTGGGTAGTTGTGCCCATGCTGCTTTCTAGTGTGGATGGGGACATTGCAAGGGTTTTTCATTTAAATAAATCTAGACAACGCAACTAGCTCAGTGTCCTTTTAGAGAGCAGAGATAAAAAGGATGAAATTACACCTGTAGTTGACTTTCATTGGCAGAATATGGAAAGGTGAATGGAGAGTTACGAAAATGCTGTGAAAATTGTGGTATGTAATTAAGTTCTAAGTAATATATAAAAGACTAATCTTTTCCAGCTGTAAATGGTGGCGTGTGGGGCATGTTATGGTAGATTTCACGACACTAGTGGTTTGCCAGTTTGATGCCATCAGCAGGGGGTTGCTGATGGAGCAGTTGGGCCACTATGTTGTCTAGTGTAGACACAGACTTGTGCTAGGTTAAAGACTGAACAGGCTCAGCCTCTGTCTTTAGATACAACACATCACATGGAAAGGGCCCTGTTTGATCTGAATTCTATGGATTGCAGGGGCGTCTCTTCTGCTAAGGCGGAGGAGCGTCACCCCACTGCCTTAAAGCACGACAAAAAAGGAATAATAAAATGATAATAACAAGATGTTATTATCATTTTATTTTTCTGTGCTGGGCCAGATTTGTGGGGTGGGGCTAGGCTGCGCAGGGGGAAGGAGTGGTGGCACCCTCCTAAGTGCGCATGAATGTTCTCCACAAAGGCTGCATTACAGCCTCGGTGGAGAACATGCCCAGGCTTCCATTCCCCATCTGAGCACCGAACCACAGCACTCAGATCAATCACAACGCTGCACCGCAGCATTGTGATTGGCTTAGGGGAGCCTATCCTGCTTCCTGCTCCAACCGAAGCCAGGAAGAGGATGGAAGAGAGGCGGCGGCTGCGCAGCCAGCCGGCCGGCAGGCAGGAAAGTGGGCTTTTTGGTTGTTGTATTTTCTCCCCCATCTCCCCCGTACCCCCTCCACGCCCCACTATCAATTTGCGGAAGCACCCACGACTGGTGGATTGTGCATCAAATCAAAAGTGTACAGCAACTGAGCCAACAACATTCACTGAGATAATGTGTATTGTAGCAATTCAGGCGCAGTAATCCTTACAACACTCCCAGACCCTCTTTGAATCCACAATTCATTGCAGAATGATGTGCATTCTGTGCTTTGGTGCTGTTGTAGAAGAACCTGGGGCCTCTTGTACAAAGCAATTTTAGGGTCACAGATGTCAAATCAGAGTCTTTGCGACCGCAAAATGGCATTATTAAATGTACAAAAGTCAAATTGCAAGTAAATACTGAATAGGTATCTGGAAGGGGCATGTGAAGGGTGCAACTTGCAAATACCAGTTCCTTAATTAACCAAAATTAGGTCGCAAAACATTAATCTTTTACCACCTCCTCAAAAGTGGTGGTAGCCCATTTTAAAATAGGAGGACCCCTTCCCCTGTGTGAATGGGGACAAAAAGGGACCACTGCCTACTCCTAAAAAATGTTTATAAAACGTTTCTTTTTTTTTCCTTAAACGCATCCCGTTTTTCTTTTAGAAAAACAGCCTGAATCAACAAAAAAAAATCATTATTTAAAAGCAATCACAGACATGGTGGTCTGCTGATCCCAGCAGGCCATCTTGCCTAGCCAATCATAGTGGGTCGCAACTTGTGATCTATCTCATCCATATTAATGAGGTAGTTCGAATTGCAACCCACTACGATTCAGTATTTTGTGAACGAACCTATTAATAGGTTGGTTTACAAAATACCAATGCATTTAGTAGAAGTCAGTGCGCAAATTGCAGCTACTTCTACCAAATACATTTTAGTGAACTTTAAATGAGAAATCACAAATTGCAAATCATTATTATTTGCGGTTTATGATTTCTTATTTGGAATATTAGTATATAAGGCTCCTTTTTAAAAATGTTTTTAACTTCTTACAAATCGGTTACCATATCATTAGTTTTAAGCAAAGTTTTCATTATGCAATGGTACTCTCAAGGAGTTCCTAATTATTGGCTTACTCATAGTTTTGAGGATTATTGGTTTACCTGTAGTTTGGAGAATTATTAGTTTACCTGTATTTGCAGAGCTCTCCAAATTCCCTACATCTTCGCATACCAGTCTAACATTATTTTCTTTTAATTTCTAGTTGGCACAGGAAATAAAAGTCACATTTTCTTGTGAGTTAACTTCAACACTGATTCACTTTCAAGCAGGGTGGATGTTGGAGATCTTTTTTTTCTTGCCACCTCTTAAAAGTGCTGCTGAATTCATGATTTTAACATGAAATTCCACATGCAGAAAACACTTCTAAATACATATAACATAGTGTTTATGAAGATAACAGGATGTTTGTGAGAGAAAATCTTTGCAACTTCACATACCATGATTTAATATTAGTTAGTCAGGAGTTGGCGGCCAGCCTTTTGGCTTTGGCAATGTTTGGGTTGTTTTGTAAAGGTTTTTGCAAAACGTTATTGTTTGGGAAGCTGCCAGGCCTCATTAGTCTAAAAAAATAATTTATTAAAACAAAAAATTGTTTTTGGTCTCAAAACGCACACTATGCCATAGAAGTCCCTGGTACTTACGGAAACCGCATTGTACGTGGATATGCTCCTTGTGGAAGAGCAGAATGTTGTCACTCACGCTGAAGTTAGCCAATGCCTGAAGTGGACTAACCTGTTGCTTCATGCCATATGCTGTGGGGGGGAGACAAAAAAATGAATGACACAACTACAGACAAACAGATGAAGAGTGCTGGCTGAAAGCTGCTAAAAATAATTATTTTATGCATCTAAGTTCAGTAAATTAGGTCTTGGCTAGCACCAGACCTAATCGTCAGATTGATTCCTATAATTGTTCAAAGAAAGGTGGCTTGTCGACAGAATTGGATACAAGAGATAATGTATTCCAAATGTCAGTTTAATGTGCTGCTCTGAAAAATATATGAATGCAAAATTTGGCGTGGTTGGCACATATGTTACAGGATTAATAGCATTTAGTCGCTTGCCAATGGGAAGAACATTTCCTTTTGCAAGAAAGCATTTAAAGTTGCTAATTGTGTCAGAACAGGAAAAAATGGAGCAGCCAATAAGTTCCAACGGCAAGGAGTCTAGTCAATAGTTTGTAAATTACTTCCGAAGCTCGCATTAGCTATAAATATGAGCCTGCAGTTATAAGTGATTGGGTAATAAACATATATTGATGTACCAGCGCGGGATGCTAAGGAAAGTGACCATGGCAACATTAACAGAAACACAAAACAAAAGCCCATCTGTCTTTTGCAGAAAGACATCAACCTTTATCGGTTCAGATCCTGCATCACTCAGAACGGGAGCGGTGTGGTAGGGTGGGGGGGATGAAAAAAATAACTTACCTTCTTCTTCGCCGCGCCGCTGCACGTCTCTCCTCCATCCTCACTCTGCAGCACCAGAAGCACCTAGGCTCCCGGACTCTCCCAGCCAATCACGAAGCTACATGAGCAGCATCGTGATTGGTCTGAGCGGCCTGTTTGGCCGCTCAGGCAGAACCTGGGAGGCTGGGCAAGTTCTCCACCGGGCTGTGCAACACAGCCCAGTGGAGAACATGCTAAGAGCGCATGACTGTTTGGCCAGCCTAGAGGGCTTGCCAAGCCGCCATGCGCACTTATGGAGTGCACACCACTCCTGCTCCCTCTGACGGCGGGGAGCTCAGCCCCACCCTGCCCCCAACATAGTTTTGAGTGGCACCGAAAAATAAAATGATAATAACTTCTTGTTATTATCATTTTAATTTTCTTTTGCTCTGCTCAACGAGCAGTGGGGCGACGCTCCTCCGCCTTAGCGGCCTTAAGTGGCCTGAAGGTCAGATAATGTCTTTGTGAAAGATAAAGAATCAAACATATTTTATTCTATAAGTAACACCAATGATCAGTAATGCATCAAGTTCTTCATCTAGTCCATTGAGGTCACAGAAGCCATTTCAGAAAATGAAATGCAAGAAATGTTTTTGCAATCTGTAATGGTGCCACTGTGACTTGTTGTAAGTCACAAGCAACAGACTTTGTGGGCCCCACAATCTCCACGAGTTGTAAGAGTGGACAGGTGGTGGCCATTTGCAATTTTCAAGTTGTATCTGGAGGGT
The DNA here is from genome assembly GCA_963921515.1 of Calotriton arnoldi. Classification (NCBI taxonomy): domain Eukaryota; kingdom Metazoa; phylum Chordata; class Amphibia; order Caudata; family Salamandridae; genus Calotriton; species Calotriton arnoldi. The sequence continues at coordinate 899,326 of CAWUFW010002434.1, read as the reverse complement.
CACTTCCATTGTCTGGGAGAAAGCAAGTGTGTTAGTACTTCAAGGCCACATACTTTACTAAAGACTATCCTCAAAACCACAATACTCTATGATGGCAGGAGTTGAAAAATGTGTCAGCATCTATGGCCAGATGTATGAATAGGAAGGTCACAAACAATGGATGCAAACTGTGCAACAACCCTTTTTGTCATGCCTGTCATTTTGTAACGTTAGATATGCACTAATGGCTCAAGTCACTAAATTCCCATTTTCAGGGGGTCCCTGAACGACCTTCCTAATGAGTATTTGAGACCTCCTATGATGGCTACCAGAGCAGAGAGAGTGGGCTACAGGGGACTGTGGGCCCCCACCCCAGCATTCACAGTAAAGCAGGAAACCTTTTTTTTCCGAAGTAGCAGGTGTTCCTTAAAGGAACTATTGCTGATTTAAAAAAATATTTATCACCAGTAGCTGGACCCCCATTCCCTCCTGCGGCCACCAGCCACTATTCCCTTTACGAATCAGTTACCACCTCCTTTGAGGTAAATTAAAGATTGCCTTCACTCTTCAATGACGAAAGTCAGTCGTATATAGTCCAAATCTCATTATACATTACATTCAAGTATTAGATCAAATAATCACAGACAGCCAACTGTTTTGGCACAGTGAATATGCTAGTGTTGATTTCATCAGTGCTTAAGTCTAGTCCCTCAGGTATCAGTAAAAGCTGTCACCCACTGCTGGTTCCTGTCGTCATCCAAATTCAACAGGGCAATAATTGTTCAATGCGTATCAAATATCCAGGGAATTGTGTCCCACAGGCATAGTGCGCGGTCAGTGTAGTTCATGTGGCATCAAATGAACCACTTAATAGATCAGTGATACTCATAGTCCGGCCCTAGGGCCGCATTCGGCCATCCTGACCTTTACATGCTGCCCCCTGATCAACAGCAGCAGTGGGCTGCTGTTCACTCGCCTCAGCACTAACATTAAAAAGATGTTAAATATACAGGCAAGCCTTTATTTAAGGGTTAGTTGAAGTTAAAGAACAGAAGTAAATAGGTTATCCTGCATAACTTATATTAAAGAACACCATTTTCAAAGCCATCTTGCAGCAAAAGTGTAAAAATATGATAAGGTCTCTTCAAAATTCAAAAAGTGCATTTCATTAACATACTGAATGATTTCACCTTAGTATTTTAGTGAATTGAGAAGTATTTGTTTAAGTGATAGTTTTCAAATAAGAAATTCATTCTTCCCCCTACACTGACAACAATGCAAAAAGTGAACTAATAGGCAAGTCAGTTTTTATGTGTACTCTTAGGGTGGCCTAGGTTCCTATTATACATAAAAATATTATGGTTTATTAAATCAAACACAGGAGAAGGTTTTGTACAGTACACATCCTGAAGTTATGTATTTTAAGGGCCTCTTATGTGATAATAAAAGAAAAAGCAGGGAAAGTGAAATAAACAATTTCCTAGGATCACACAATTTAGTAAAGTGGGGAAGCTGGGATTAATCCCATGTTTTCTAATTTCACATTATGCAATTCAGCCACGAGATGTATATGATTCGCTTCCCCAATACCCACCTTCCCCCACCTCCTCACCGCCCTCCTAGATCACCACCCTACTGGTATCGATGCGGCCCTCGGTCACATCACAGACCAAACTTTGTGGGCCTTGGGAAAATGTCTGTGTGTACATCTGTAATAGATGGATGCAATAAAAGACAAGATTTGGAATTTACTCTGCTGACTTTCATTATTGAAGGATGGAAGGTGTAGAAGGGACTGTTTTCCCCCTGTTTGCAGTGCCGGTATCACTTGATAGTACCTTTGAACAATTGTTGATAACAACAGACTCAGGAAACGAGTGCCAACAATTTCTCTTGCCACTCCGGCATTAATATATACCTCCTTTGAGGTGTTGGTAACTTTTCAATGGTTTACGAATATATTTGAAGTCAAAAAGTATTGATGCATACCATTCCGAATCTCATTTAAGGGTGGACTTCCCATTTAAGCCTCTTTATAATTGCAATACTGAAAAGCTTTTCCTACTTGCAAAAGGAGTTTAGTACCTGGCCAAATACCTCTTTTGTAGTTGCAAACCCTGTGTGTATTGCAAGGTTTACAACCACAAACTGGTTTTGGACTTATTACACCTGTTGTATAATCTATGTATATAAAAATGTATCATCAATTATTGTATAGCCTATCTACCAAGGCCTCAAGTATCTTGCAGGTCATTTTGAATATGTCTTGAAAAAGTATGCACTGGTTTCCTAGAAAGTGCAATATTTGAATTAACACACAAACATACAGTGGCATTTTTTTAAGTTATGTAGGGGGTGATAGTAACATAAACTTTCCTCTTGCTGTCAGCAGGGGCATGTAAAGGTTCTACTGTGTTTCTGAGAACATTTTCAATATAGGGGCCGATTCCGATCTCGCTCGGAAAGCCCTGCGGCCGACACGCGCTCGTAGAGCTTTCCGAGCGACTCGTGCTCCTGGGCTCCGAGCGACAGAGTACGATGCGCTGCAGCGCTGATGGACTCGGGTCGCTCGGAGCCCCATTGAAGTCCATGGGAGCCTGGTGCACATTGCGTACATAGGCTCCCAAAGACAATAAACGCATGTCTCGGAGGAGGGCGCCCGTGTCGCGGGGATGCCTCGGTCCCACCCACACCGTGTATGCATGTGTAGGGGGGACCCTTGGGCCCCCCCAGTGATTGAGTCATAGGGGCCCGGGTTAAGGAGGGCCCGCTACGAACCCCTGAAGTCCGCTTCCCGGAGTTTTTTCAAGTTGGAGGCTCGGCACGCGCATCGTACTTGGCCGTTGCGCTGTGCGTGTCGGCCATGGCGGAGTCATCCGGAGGGGATCGCTGACGCGTACGAGCCGCTCGGAGAGCAAGGCAATTATCGCATCGTACTTGCTCGCTCGTACAGCTGTACGAGTCGCACGGAAATCACGCGTACGACTCGGACTCGCTACTGACGGATGCCATCAGGAGCGCTTCAGTGCGAGATGGGAATAGGCCCCATAGTGTTACACGGGAGGGAATGTGCACAGTGCTTGATTTGATCCGGGTTGGTTGCAGGTGAGCCCATTGGCGCTTTTGTTGTTTGGGAGCAGCATTTTTTCTTCTCAGACTTCAACACAAAGCAAGAGACAAAAACAACAATAGAGGGAAAGAAGGGGGAGAAGAAAAACAGAAAAACACTGACAGGGAGAAAGCACTGATTTAAAACAAAATATAGGAGTGAGATAAATGGGCAAGAAGTGTCAGGTGCTGGATTAAAGAGGAATGAGGTGGAATCAAAACTTTGCAGCCTTGATATATTTGGCCCACCGACATACAATAGCTGGGACCACAGGCTTCAGAGGAAAACTTTCAGCCCGGCCTATATTCTTTTACAAATTAAGAACTGAATTATGTGCCAAAGTAGCAGGAGTAATGCATGGGATTTCGAAGTTCCAGGCTAAATAACCTTTTGTTAGCTTGACACCTCCTGTGTACGAAAAATGCATTTTGTGAAGGTTTTTGAAGAAATGAACTGCCACCACTAGGCGGTGACCTATGGCTGCAGGTTTAAGCCATCTTTTGTAATCACTGGACCTGGACGCCAGAGGGTCCAGAGTTCAGACGAACTCAGGTGAACTCAAGAGGGCATGGATATGAAGAGAGTAAACAAGATTATGAAAGGATCACTCTTGGCCCTCATATAGTGCACTAAAGCCATAAGTGTAAAATAACAACCTCCACATGGAAACTGTACAAAGCAAAGTAAACATTTAGTCATAGCAACTTTAAACTAACAACATTAGGGATAGTTAAGTGCAGACGTAATGTTGGCTTATCCATACCATGAGGAGAACCCAACCCAAGGGTTGCATGCCCTTCCCCTTACTGGTTAGGCTTACATTGGAATAGAAAGGTTTCAAATAAGGCAAGTACTGATAAAGCTCTTTCCCTAGGCAATTCTGTGTACTTCTCGTTTCCCAGCTTTCCAGGTCTGCTGCTGCATCATCTCAGACCCACAGCTGCTGATGCTTATGCTGCTGAGCCTGGTGCATGCAGCTCCAGTCTAGTCCAACAGCCAATGAACTCACTCACATGACAGCTGCTTACTGCAACAGCATCAGAGACTATCCCTCACCGTTCTCAGCAGGTGAACATTGAATTGGTGGGGCATAAATCCCACCCGCAAATGCTTCAAACTAATGCTGCATGTGAGCCTGATAATCTTGAAAATTATTAAATAAAATAGCTAAATGGTAAATGTTACAGGACATTTCCCTGGGAAATTAGCTACAAATATATAAGATCTACAGGCAGTTCTGAAGACTATGGGTCTGATTATGAGTTTTGGCGGTCCTGGAGTGGGCAGCATGCCAGAGCTCCACTCCAGGACCGTCAAAACTCACCGCCGCCCGCCCACCAGATTACAAGTAAATTTGTGATCTGGTGGTTGGGCAGCATGGTGGTCCCACAGCCATGCTGTTTAAAGGATCCTTATGAGCCTTAAAAAGCACCGCCACCAGACCCCCAATACATGTTCCTGCACCGGAAGGAATTCATGCATTTCTTCCTGTGCAGGAACTGGGGGTGCAAATCTACAGGGGGCACCCCCTGCATGCACCCCTGTGCACAGGGGAAAGAGGGGGCCCTCTAGGGCCCCCTTTATTTCCTCATCGCCAGCAGTTACATGGAGGAAGAGCCTCCATGAGACTGCTGGCAGTGAGGAAAGTTGTAATATGCTTGGCGGCGCCTCAGGAAACCACCAAGGATATTGCAGCCCTCAGACCACTGCAGGACTGCCAGGGAATGGGGTTCCCTGGCGGTTGGGCTGTGCAATGGCGGTCGGACCAGCAAATTCCTAATAGCGAGGTTGGACCGCTGGTGCGGCAGTGGCTGGACCACCACCGCCGTGCCCCCCGCGAGTCTGGCATAGGCCCTGATTACATAGGCAAGTAATCAGGGCCTATGTCTTGAAATATTCTAATAATTCATAGTTTAATGGGATGTGGTGGGGTGCTCTCAAACAAAGAATATTATTAAAATGCGGCCACATTGTGCATTTTACATGACAATTTCCAAATTAAATTGGCTAAAATACCAATAATCTGCACATGTGAGTTTTTTACAGCACCTTCTATCATTTCACAAAATGTATGAATCATGGTTCACCACTTCTATATTCCACTTTCTTTTATGGACCTTTGCATCCTACCATATAATATGACTAAGAATCTTCTTGTAAAGGGAACGTTGCTTGTTGTTGTGGTCTGACACTTGCTCACTGTGCCCCATTAAGGACATCTTCCATCTTGCCAGACTGATTGTATCTATGCGCATGCTTCAACTTTGTCTTCCTTAGGGTGAGACAGACTAAAAAAGGAACTTTCTCTCCTCTTACAAGGCATAGTTACAGTCCGCATAGGATGTTGGGTATCCAATATTTTTAGCTTTTTTAAACTTCTGTGTATTACAATGGCTTCATAAGTTTAATCATGGATAAAGTAAATCACTGAGGCCCGCATTACGAGTGGCTCGATTACTTACAATACTTGCGGTAACTCCTGCTACCACGCAATTTGGAATTTGGCAGCTAACGTTGCACTTCTGCAGTTTTTCCCTGACACATTGCCATGAGTGAGAAAAAACATGGATGATGTAATGCATTATGAAAAAAGGAGATTTGTTTCAGTGCAAGAGATGGGGGACCCTTACAGATTAGCATTTGGAGACGGTTTGGCCCTTATCTGCTTGCCATAGGAAAATGAGGCAACATATAATGGGACCGAATCACAAAGTTATGTGTGTCCGAAGGTTCAACTTACATATACAAACGACTTCCTTTAGGGTGTAAATTTTCATATTGTGTTAACAAAATTAGCAAAATGTGATTTCATCCTTGTAAATCCATTTATGTATTCTTGTCAATGGCTGGAGTAAATCAGGGTCCAGGTCACTTAAAAGTACATAAATAAATTGCAGGTGTGGGATGAAATGACTGCATATTCAGCAAATATCACTAACTGGTTCTCTTTAATTAAATCAACAATCCAGATGATCTATTCGGATGCTCAGGAAAGCCTCTAAACTCATTCCTGAATGATAGTGTAAAAGCCTATAAAATGTGCCTGATATATCTGTGTAAGTCTCCCCCAACCACATTGTTTTATTTCATTACATTAACCCTAAACTTTCTCAAATTTTTTGATGATCAAATCTATAAAAGTGGACCACAGTGTTGAGTGGTCCACCATAATGCAGCTTCATAATGGTCTACCATAATGCAATGCTGGAGGACTAGTGGAACATGAGTCACTACGAACCACACCCTCTGAAATGTTGTAACTATATATTTATCCACAAACACTCCCAACATGTAGGGTGGTAATGTGCCCCAAACCCACCAATATTTTCAGGGGGTGAGATGTTTAAAAGGCTCCAGCTGAGGAGAAAGGGGTATTATACCAGTTGTACGAGCTATTAGCGTGCATCACGCTTCATTTGTTATTGCACTGGAGTAGTTTATAAGCATCATGTGAGCACCACTGAATGGAAGGAACATTTGTCACTGAAGAATGGCAAAACCAAATACATTTGTCAGGAAAGTTCCTGCATGACTGAGCAACAACCAGTTTGCAGTACACGTTGGCTTCGCTAGTGTGTGTATGACTACAAATCTGAAAAATGTTATAATGCATGTCATTGGATTTTGTGAATCCCAATATATGAACAAAACGCTATACAGCTTGCGGGTCAATGAAGCGAAGCTCCACCCAACTTTAAAAAAAAATTATAATTATGTTTTATATTTTTGTGAATCTGGCTCTAAATTGCTACTCTGATTTGGAACAACTCAAACTCAAATACATTAATGGGGTTATGAATGTTTTCCCTAATAAGTATTTTTGTAGCACTTAAAAATAGCCAAAGCTTAAAATAATTTTCATATGGCATGCATGACAGATATAAGCACCATCACTGGAAAGCTTAGCTCAATCTGGACTTCTCTAGTGCAGATATCTTTCTCTTACTATTCATCATTGCAGGCATCTAAATCAATCAAAGATCCCTGAGCAGCAACACAAGTGCCAAATATTGATCATTTGGAGCCTTTTCTTAAAAGCTCTTGATTTCTCCTGTAGCTTGGCAGAGTAAATTAAAATGAAATCAAAACACCCGCCTCGCCAATTCAACCCATTATCAATCAGGCTACTTATTCAGATGAAATATAACCAAAAAAACACATTCAGCTTTGACTAATTAAAATATTTTACCTCAGTGCCAGAAATTATCGACTCGTTCCTCCCTAATTTAGATTAGGGAGTGGACATTTTCTTCTTTTTACATCCAACTGTATGCTCAAGTCTATGTTCTCTGTTTTGTGAGGGGGTCCTGCATGGGAATTAAGTTGGGAAAGCCCGTTGTTTATGTTTCATATGGAGGCATAAACTGTTCAAGCTATGTGATATGTAGAATAAATAATAATGTACATCCAAGCCTGTAAGAGGGTCAATCAATCAATCAGGGGTTTGTTAAAGTGCGACTACTCACCCGTAAGGGTCTCAAGGCGCTAGGGGTGGGGGTGGGGGGGTGCAGGTTCCATTCCATCAAGGAGGGGGTCTGTCAAAGAGCCAGGTTTTGAGGTTTCTTGCGAAGATGGGGAGCGACGTTGTCTGTCTGAGGTGGAGGTGAGGTAAAGCATAAAATAAAATAACCTCACTGCTGTGCACTTTAATTTACTTCCCTGCATTTTGGAAGGAATTTCCATAGTGTTATTTGAAGGTGGAATAGTGTTTTTGTTGTGGTGTTCATTATAGGGCAGAAGGTTTCCCCTGTACCCATAAGTTGTTCTGAAAGGAAAAGGGAGCGTTATTTACTTGTTTACCATTTTAACAGGCCGCAGTGTTGGAGAATGTCGATTCTTAGATCTTTACTGTGTATAGAATCGTGATTTTACTATAGACAAGGAGGCTAGCATTATGCATGACCTTTTATTCACCACTTCTGAGCAGCACTTTAAAAGCTTCCAATAGAACAGAATGAAGTCACAAAACAGTAGAACATTCATCATAAACATAAGTCCCCAACATTCCAGTCTCATCCTCTTATGTTTCACTTCTTCCTATAGCCTTTCCTTGCATCGTCTTCCAGCTCATTCTCCTTATTTCCGCCATTGGGACGCTCAAACAAAATAATTTACAAAACAACCTTAAAAACAAATCTTTAAAACACAATTGCCTTATTCTGTATTAAATACATAATACTTTAAATCACAACAACTGTTACCAACCCTCTTGTTCCCTCAACCACCTTCAGGGGTGGGAGGGATAATCCTAGCCTCCTTGGCTTTAATAAAATCACGATACCCTACACATTAAACCTCTGAGAATCGATATTTTATGTCAAGACAGAAGGCTAGCATTCTGCATGTTTAAAGTCCTTTAAAACTTGTTCTGCTACATTTTCCACTGGTCTGAAATAGAAAACTCTAAAAACTCTATCATTCGACCAATTCCCTGCTTTTAGAATTTCACTCAAATCACCCCCTGCATTGTACACCTTTAATGCAATTGCTCCACAAATTGAATGCACTTTGAAGGTATCCAAATTCACAGCTGACTCATGCATCATGTTTTTCACCCATCTAGCAATAGTTGCCGTAGAAACTGCTCCATGAGGTTTCACATAAGATATTAACAATTGATCTACTCCCGCACGTCTGAAATCACTCACCCTGGACTCATACTCTCTAACACATCTTTCCACACACAACTTAGGATGACTATTAAATCTGGGGGGAAACAACCTTTAGAACGCATTCATTACATCGCATGCCATTAGATTGCGGTTTTTACAACGAAAGTCGTTATAACGACTTGCACTGGAGGGCGCTATAGGACAAGGAGTAGTTTAAATTACTATCCAACACCTTCCCTACTGTACGTAGGCTGGAGTTGGAATAGTAAATTAAACTACTCCTAAGTCCAGCGCCCTCCAACGCAAGTCGTTGTAACAACTTGCGTTGTTAAAACCGCGATCTAATGGCATGCGATGTAATGCATGCGTGGTATCGTCATACATCCAATCTGGGATAAAATAGTCTTTCAGTCATAGTTTTAGTTCTTCATCTTATTTCAAAAAGCACTCCTTCTGGTTGGTATAATCTTCCCGAAACATCCAAAACCTTCACATCTGAAACTCTTCTAAATTAAATCATACATAGCAAAGTAGCTAACTTCCATGCCAACTGTTTTAATGTCAAAAACGTCTTACTTTGCCAACCTTCAAATAGCTTCCAGATCAAATTGACATCCCATAGAAAAGAATATCTAGATCCTGGCCGCTTCTTTAAATGAATACCCTTCGTTATTCTACATAATTGTTCTTTCCCTACCGAAAGTCCTTCAACCAGAGAATGTCCAGCAGCTGTCACCGATCTATAACAATGCCCAGCTGCTATCGCCGATCTATAACAATTGACAGATAGGTAACTCAAACTCTTCTCAAACAAACTAGCTAAGAAATTAGCAATCATAACTTCATCTGCCTCAAACGGATCCAATTCCCTTTCCACGCACCAGCATAATCAAACTATCCATGCACTTGCATGCCTTTTCTTAGTTCCTGGAGCCCATGATTTGTATAGCAACTCTGAGCCCTCTCCTGATAATTGAGCAAATCTATAAGATCTCCTGAAATGCTTTAAAATAGAAGGTTGAGCACCCCTGACTCCACTAGAGGGTGCTCCCTTCTGTCCACATCTCTTAAAAGACCCTTCTCTCCCTCTACCAAAATTGGATCTTCTACAACTAACACCATCACCGAGGGGTACCAGACCTGCGTTACCCAAAAAAGAGTCACCAATACCAGCCTTCATCTCTGCTTCGTCAGCTGCATCAGAACCTTCTGTATCACGGAGAAAGATGGAAATGCATAACCTCTTCTGCCAATTTAGGCTGAAAGCACCCACTGCCATTGCTCCCGGATCCGTCCTCCAACTCACATATTTCCCCAATTGATTGGTTAACCTTGACGCAAACAAATCTATCTCCAAAGGACCCATCCTTTCCTGTATTTCTCTAAATACTACCGGATTCAGCTTCCAGTCGCTGAAATCTTTCAAGTAACGGGAATTCCAGTCTGCTACTAAATTCTCCTTCCGTGGAAGATAAGGTGGACTTACACTTATCTTGTGTACCATGCAAAACTTCCATAAATCCTCTGCCAACTCTGACAATCTCTTCGACCTGCTTCCTCCTAGTTTGTTTATGTAAGCCATTGCTGAAATATTGTCCATCTTCAAAAGAACTGTAGCTTCTTGTATCTGCTCCTTGAAACTGTGAACTGCTAACACTCCAGCTCTCATCTTCAAACAATTTATTTGTGTACCCTCTCTCTACCATATTCCATCTTCCTCCCGTCTCTTGTGAGCCTAGTCTCACTCCCCATCCTAAATTGATCGCATCGGTCTCCACAACAAAATCTGGACTGGCTCCAAAACTTCCATGGCCATTCCACACCTTTAAGTTTTCTAACCACCAATTCAACTCCTCCTGAGCTTCGACATCCAACTTCACTTTGTCTCCATACCAGAGACCTCTGTTCAGACCTAACCTCTTGACTCTTTGCAAAGCTCTGTAATGTAAAGGCCCTGGAAAAATAGCCAGTATTGAAGATGACAAAAGCCCTATCACTCTTGCCATCTGCCTCAAACTCACTTCCTGTTTCCTCAACAAAAACTTTATCTCTCGTTTTATTAGAGTTATTTTCCTCTCTGGTAACTCCAATGGCTTCTTCATTGTGTCTACCATGGATCCCAAAAACACCATCCTTTGTGCTGGCTGCAAAAATTGACTTTTCCAAATTTATCACAAACCCTAAGTGCCTCAACAAACTTTGTACCATCCTACATCCTACTGTGCTCCTGCAATGTCTGCACATTCCCATTCATAATAAAAATTCATCCAAATAAATCAATAATCGAACCTCTTGTTCTCTTAAAAAACCCACTACAAGTCTCATTACTTTTGAGAAACACTAAGGGGCTGAAGATAGACCAAGTAGAAGACAGATAAACTGGAAAAGCTGACCTTTTCACCTGAACTGAAGGTATCGCTGACTTCCATGTGCGATCGGTATTGAAAAATATGCATCCTTCAAATCTATTTTCACCAACCAATCGTTGTGCATCAAAATATCTCTTAACAGATGGATTCCCTCTATCTTGAAATGCCTGTCGACCACATAATCATTTAATTCCCTCAAATTGATTACTGGTCTCCAACCCTTTTCTTTTTTCTCCACCACAAAAAGGGTAGTCACAAACCGTTTTTACGTCTCTGGTACCTGTGTCACTGCCCTTTTCTCTAACATTTCCATAATAACTTGTACTTGATCCTGAAAAATAATTTCTCTTGGTTCCATTTTTTGGATTGGTTCCGAATGAAATTCTCTCAAATATCCTCTTAGTGTTTCCAGCACCCAGGAATCTCCTGTTATTTCTTCCCATTCCTTCTGATAAAGCCTTACTCCTGCGTTTCTCTGGGTAAAACCAATTATTCTCCTCATACTCACCTTGTCCTGTTCGAGTTACTGCTTGGAACCCTGATTTTACACGACCGGTCCTGCTCCTTCCTCCTCTACCTTGCTGAGGATAGAAGCCTCCTGAATATGAGGTTCCTCTATAACAACCTCTTTCATGAACATTTCCGGCTCCTTGATAGTATGGGTCTCTGACAAATGGTCGGCCAAAAGTCTGACCCCGCCTTCCGGCCCTGCCATATAAACTTCCATCCCCAAAATCTTTTCTCATAGACTCATGAGCTTTGTCAGGGGCTATACATGTTTGCCTAGATTTAACTAGGCACTCTCCTAATAAAAGTCCCCTAGACTCCTCACTCGACTCTTTTTTTGCAAAATCGCCCAATTTCTGACTTATTCTGAAGAGTACTGTTTTCGCCTTTCAGCAATTAAACTTGCATTGGCTTTACCAATAAAACAGATAGCTGTCTGGCTCCAACCTCGCAATAAATTTATATCCAACTAATTTCCATTCAAGTAGGACTTCTCCACCATGTCAAAAATCCTAGCAACAGGACCTAAGACATCGCACTGTTTCAACAATATTTCTAACCCTTTTCTAGGGTCTTGACCCAACTTAAACAAGTAAGTTATAAGGTCAGGGTCGAGATTTAGAGTCATAGTCTCCTTGATATCTATCACTGGACATGAGCATTCAGCCCTCATGAGGTTACACTCATTTCTTTCTAGCGGGCGTCTTATCCAATACCTAATATAGTCTGCAACATGCCCCAACGGCCACAACTCTGACCTTCTTGGGTGCCTTATTTGTGCAGGATTAAATAAAGTCTGGCCCAAAGGATCCTTCACCTCTTGTATGCGATTTTTATTTGTACTCTCCAACTCTGAAAATTCATCTGGATCCTCATTATAACCGAGATCCAAAATATACTCATTTAGTTCTTCATTCTCTCCTTGATCTGACCAGGTAGGCTGTCTGCCTTTATCATTTGCAGGGTCAACCTGCCTCTACTTTGTGCCGCTTTAGACACCAGACAATGATCCTCCAATAGTGGAAGCACCTGTTTGTAAAAAAAAAATAAACCAGTGATATTACTAATGGTAATCCTGTGTTTCTGTTTTTTAAAAGAGTCCAAAACTCCTCTTCCCCTACACTTTCAATTCTCCTCTTACCTTCTTTAACCAATCTTTCCACTGTTTCCTGTACTCAACTACCTATTTCCTTCTGAATTAACCTTTTAATAATTTCCTCCTGCGCCTCTTTGGAGCTTATTTCTGCCCCTTCACTCATTTTGTTTTCCTTTTTTCTTATTTAGGACCCCAAAATCCTAATTACATATAGCCTTTCAAGACTACGCTTTATTATCAACTTTTCTTCTCCGATCGGCAACGATCAGATGTCAACTGTAAGCCGATACCAATCGGGGACACGTGGCCAGGCAACCCTTGTACATGGCAACACGCTGCCTGCCATCTTAAAAACAAGCCCTAATCCGTTTAAAAAACTCATGCGTTGAATAGACACTCCCTCGACGTGCTCTAATTCCTCAGGAAAACACCCTGAGCGCTGTGTCCATACGGATCCCTTCTCCATCATCGGAAATTCTTGCGCTTCAAAGGACAGGCAGGACAGGAGCTCTGTCACGCTCCAGATTTGGAATACTCAGGTCATGCTCATCTTTAAACTGTAGGCCCATTCACCCTTCCATTCAGATTTCATTTTTTTTAAAAAGAATTATCTAAAACGTGCCTAATTCCATAATATCAAAATGCCTTTCATGCCAAATAAAAAACTATCTGAAAACATCCAACCTACATATAGACTAACCTTATTACCCAAAAATTGGGTAAAACTACACATACATTTAAAAAAAAAAAAAGACCCTTATAATAACTAATGTTTAATGTTTTAATGTTTAAGTTGATTGTTTAGTTAGTTAAAACATTAACAATTATGGCTTAAAATAAAACAGATCACAGGTAGCTTTATCAAACAAGACGATTAACTTAGCGTCACATTAAGCAAAAATTCACTATGTGAAAAATAGACTAGTGCAAGAATGTACTATTATAAAAAACGGATGCATAAAGCTATCAAAGCTAAAAATTGTAAACCTCGACCATATTGTGTTCCTAATGCACCTTCCATGTGAGGCTTAATAATTAATGTACAAAAGTTAAAAATGAATTCATGTGAAAGGAGCAGGAATAAACTGGGTGACAGTAATTGTGAACTGCATTGTGCTATCTGCAATTGACAGAAGGTAAACCAACCCTCCATTCTTAACATCTCATTCATAAATTGCGTCCTTGTATTTATCTCCTGAAATGTCCAAAGTGCCTTTATGCTTTATGTAATTATTTAGGGGCATATTAGCAAGAAACTCGTTAAAATTATCGCCGTTTTAGCGGCAGGAAACTGCCGCTAAAGCTGCGATAAGGGGCTTGCTAATATGCGTTATAGAATTCCAATAGAAGCCCAGGTTAGATGTGCAGGACATCTAACCTGGGCTTCTATTGGAATTCTATAACGCATATTAGCAAGCCCATTATCGCCGTTTTAGCGTCAGTTTCCTGCCGCTAAAACGGCGATAATTTTAACGAGGTTCTTGCTAATATGCCCCTTAGGGGCATATTATCAAGAACGGCGATAAAAATTATCGCCGCTTTAGCGGCAGAAAACTGCTGCTAAAGCGGCGATAATGGGCTTGATAATATGCCCTGAGAATTCCAATAGAAGTCCATGTTCTGGTGTCAACATGGGCTTCTATTGGAATTCTCAGGGCATATTATCAAGCCCATTATCGCCGCTTTAGCGGCAGTTTTCTGCCGCTAAAGCGGCGATAATTTTATCGCCGTTCTTGATAATATGCCCCCAAGTTACTAATCCCTCACAGAACCTAGTAAAACCTCATGGGGTATTGTAAGACCTATAAAACCTATTTCAACCTTAAGAATTGTTTGGGCCTCTTATTCTGCTCAGGAGACAAAAAGAGAAAAAAAGAAGAAAATAAATTGCAATACAAGACATAGTGACCACCTAACTATTACATGGGAGCAGAGCTATGGATACAATTAAAGTCTGACATTGTTCTAAAGTGCCTTTGTGCTTTAAATAACTAATCCTGCTGTTCCAATGGGCTTAGTTATTTTGTTTCTAGCCCCTTGCAAAGTTAAAGTACACAGACCAGTAAAACCTTGTTTAAGCAGTTAATACCGTTTGTAACTTTTGGGGTAATCAAGTAACAAAAGAGATTACAGTACTAGACATAATGCCCACCTAATTCTTATATCGGGGCAGGGAAAAAGATGTAATTAAAGTCTGTCTTTGTTCCCGCTGAGGAACTGCAGTTTTTGCCTGATAAAGCCGATGTCTCAAAGTATTCACATATTTAGCACATTTCCCCAGTACCCTAGCTGACCTGCTATTTAAGCAAATAAAGGATGCCTGTGTGCAAGTCCGTACTCCCTCAGCCCGAAAAAACGGTTTTAGCAAAAGTCTCCGTTGCAGATCTAGAGCAGGAGAGCAGCACAACAAATGAGCCCATGTTTCTTGGCTTTTGTGGTATAACCTACAGTCATTGTTGATACCCAGTCCGGGCCACCGAGGATTAAAGTCCCGAATAGGAATAGCAAGTAATCTCATGTAAACTATCTGAGCCCGAGTCACTGCATTAATTGAATCCGAAAAATAGGGTTGTGGTTTCCCCACTTGCTAAGAGTCCTGTAAAGGCTGTCCACCACAGAACTGTTGACCGCTAGTACATCTTGCTCCAATGATGTCAGTTTCACTTGTCTGTTAATTGCTGACTTCCAAACAGTGAATGGAATATCGTCCTTCCCTATGGCAGCTTCCTCAATGTTAAGTGATAGGAATCCTTCATTTAGTTGCCCGAACCACGGATTACCAGTACTTTCATAGATATTTTTTAAAAGATGTTTTATGGAGTTCTTAGGTGCCTTCTTACACTTACTGTAAGGCAGCAGTTAGAGGTGCCTTCATTACTCTCAGAATTGGGGCCGCAAATGCACTGCTTAGTACTCGGTTTAGTTGACCAATCCCGTATGTGATGGCTGCTGCCTTCTTTTTAAGTTCCTTTATTTGGGCTGTGGCTGAACCATTTTCACTAAACCATATCCCTAAGTACTTTTAGTGCCTAGCTATGGAGATGCTCATTCCACCCAGGCACCATGTTGGCGTCTAATTGCGCCTGTAGCTGCCAAATGTTAAAACGTTGGTTTTGGCCTGGTTCACCAAAAGGTGATTATCCTTGTTAAATCTGCTCAACGCGTCCAGAGCTTTTTGTAACCCAGAATTAGTATGATCCATGACAATTATGTCATCGGCATATTGAATAGTTTGCAAAGTGGCTGAACTTAATTTGGGAGGAACCAAGCAACTGGCCTCTAATGCCTTCCCTAGGTCTGCCATATACAAATTGAAGAGCATGGGGGCCAAAACGCAGCCCTGTTTTAACCCCCGGTTGGTATCAACTTTCCATGTGACCGTGGAAGGACCTGTTTTCACCCATGCCCACGTCTCTGTGTGTAAGGAAATTATTTCACTTACAAGGTTTGAAGGTATTCCACATGCATCCATCTTCCTCCAAAGGGTGGCTCTATCCACCCTATTGAAGGCCGAACTGTAAAGTATAAAACAACACAGTAAATGTAGGCTGTTCTTCTGGAGCGCTCGGTGCCTGAGGATCGATAGTGCTCAGATGTTGTCTATGGTAGATGGTCCAACCCTGAAGCCTGAGTGGAAAAAAGGCAAAATACCCTCCTCAGCTACCCAACCTTCAAGATGTTCTAGAAGGATTCGGGCATAAGCTTTTGCCTCGATATCCAATAAGGCAACCAGTCTATAGTTTGCAGCTAGCAGCCGATCTCCATTTTTAAATATCGGGCATAGGATAGATCCTTTCTAGCCCTCAGGACTATTAGCATTTTGAAAGGAATGGTTATACAACGCTGACAGCACCCTGGCCCAAGTTGTATGCACTTCCTTGAATAGACCAGCTGGAAGGCCATTCGGCAGAGGGCTCCGTCTGATTTCATCTGTTTTAGCATTTTTTCAACCTTTCGGGGATTTGTTAGTCTCCCTGAGTCTAGTTGACTCTCCTCCTTATGGTGGTTCATCATGTAAATCTGGTCATCTTGCTGATGTGGCTTGAACTCACTAACGACCAAATTGCCATAATTTCGGGGCTGCCGTTTCTGTAAGTCCAGTGCTGGTTGTGTTTTGCCGATTGGTCCAAGTACAGCTCAACAATATGCTGTACCCATGCTGCTCCTGAAACTCTGTTTTCCCTGGACTCACTGCTATTTTTTTGTTTACTAATATGGGCCCAGAAACGTGCCTGGTTAGAGTCTTTCAACAACTTAAATACTGTGGCCCATTCCTTGTCCTGCCTTTCCTTCTGATTCGCCCATATTATTTTTTTATGTGCCGGTATGACCAGTTTTAATGCTGCAACTGTAGTTTTTGAAGGATTTAGCAGGTGAGCCCGCTGGGCTTTGCAAAGAGATCATTTTGAAAGAGTGATTGTTTTGCTGTGGAAACCTAGCTTTGCCTGCTAGCGAATTTGGGCTCATGCTCCTGACCCAATAAATACTTTCTTATATTCCTCCATATATTTTCCCCACTCTCGTAGGGCACATTCCAGTTACTTACAGTGCGAAGTGCATTCCAGTGCCTCTAGCCAGTTGTCTACCTTGTGACTATAATCGTGCTGGCACTTGACTCTTCTTACTAGCTTCACCATCTCTTCGCCCATTGAAGTGCCTACCTGATTGATGTTATCCACTGGTTGTACTGCAAGATTTAAAATGCACTTCAGTGGGTTATGATCACTTTCTGGCCTTGAGGTCCAGATGGGTAGCTAACCCCTCAGATAAAAACACTGTAATCAATGGTCGATTTTCATATACATGTTGGGGGTAATGTCTGGACCTTCTTTTTTACTTGAATTCCATCTGAGCTTATACAAAGATGTGGAGCTTTAAGAAGTCATTAATTACTGCTACTACTCTTGACTTGTGTGCTCCTCCACTTATCTTCCCCAGGCCCCTGATGCTAAAATCCCCTGTGGTTATAAATTCATGTTGTGGGTATTCTGAAAGGAGATCATCGAGGCGTTGAAGGAAGTGGTAAACCAGCTCTGACCCTGCTTTCCTTGGAGCATTAAGATAGCAGATGACCAGGATCAGACCTTTATGTTTATAATTGATTACCAGACCCTGGATTTGGATGATTTGGACTGCCCTGCATTTGCTCTCAAGAACCTTAGCCTCTAATTTAGCAACATGCTTAATAAAAATGGATAACACTCCCGAAGGGCGCTTAAAGAGTCTCAAATGAGATGCTGCACTAAAGATCTCGTGGAAGCCTGGCAAGGCCATTGGATCCAAGGACCATGTTTCTTGGAGGCCTAATATGTCTCCTGATTACAGATAGGCCCGAACTTCACTGCTATCAATGATTTTCTTGAGCCCTGCCACGTTCCATGAAATTATAGAGAGTTTAGAATTAATCTCACTTACTTAGTAACTTAAATTCCATGGAATTACTGAGTGCTTGCCGTTTGACTTTTGTTTTGTCTTACCTGTGCCCCAATCAGGGCTGTGACATGTGGCCCAATGACCTGTGCATGTAATTCTCCTGCCGCTCTATCTCCTGGTGAGCTCCCCTTGTGGGGGCGAATTTCACCTCTCTTTGGTTAAGTGTGTGTACAATTGTTAAGGCTATAGAACTTTTGATATCCTCTGAGTCCCATCTTCTGTCTCCACCTGTCGTTCCTTTAAGGATACTCTGCGTCAGCTTTTGTATGGGAGGATACAGTAGGACATATGGACATTTTGGGGGAATGGGTTTATCCAAGTATGTCCCTCAATCTGCAAAGGTATGTTATATGCCCCACACTGCTTCCCTCAGGGCTTCATTCCTCCATGCTGTTCACAAGACTTCCCCATTGGAGTCTAAAACTCGCGGTTCAAATTTCACCCATATCAGATCCTCTCAGGTGATTTTCTTAGGAGCAGGAATATGTCTGCACAGTTTCAGCAGGTTCCTACAGTTAAGCGTATTCTGTGGCCCATTGGGACAGTATCTGGGTATAAAAACTAATTTGGGGGGGTCGTTACCAGCCGCCCCTGGGCAACCCAACTGTGCCTGCTGTGATGACGTTGGTTTAGAGTGATTCAGATCCTGGGCTTTTTTCGCAGAACCTGTGAGGTTGTAATTGAGCGATTGTCTGCAGTTCACATTCTGCTGTAAGTGGCTCAACTGTGAGGGCATTGGCTTAAGTTGGTTCGAATCCCATACTTCCATCATGGACCCTGTGATTTTATAATTGTGCGAATGTCTGTAGTTCTCATTCTGTTGTAGGTGGCTCACTATTGGGTTGCTACAAGCACTCACCATTGCTGATATAGCACTCCAAGCCCAGGTCCTAGCTCCCCTGCTATCTGACTTTCGGGGATCCTTCAGCATTGCTTCCAAAATGGAATCCAAAATTGCAGTCTCTATAATAGAGCCCTGTATTGAATCATGGCCCTGTAAGATGTCCGGCCATTGCTTACCACTTGCGTGCATTCGTCCTTAGTAATTTGCCGTTTGTCTTGAAGCTGCCTCGAGGTGTCTGATAGAGGCATTAAAACGAGGACAGATCCTGATGGTCCAGAAGCCATTTTTATGGATGAATCTACCTGTATGGATGCTACGTTAGAGCTTTTCCGCCTGGTCAAGTCATTGGCCTTGCATGATGCCTGCTGGAGCTTGAGCTTGCTTGCTTTCACAAATATGGGATACAGTTTGGTAGATTTACACTGAGTTAGATTGGACGTTGCTCGATTTAATAAACATTGCTTTTTTGTTTGCTTTTTTAATTTAATGTTTGACCTCCTTGATAAACTAGCCACCGCAGGAATTCCTGCAGGACTTAAGATTTGTGTGACCGGATCTTGGTCTCCCGTGTTTAAAACATCACTGAACGTCTGGAAACTTCCCTGCTCTGCAGTTCCTACTTGTGCTGCGACCCTTATTCCTAACTCTGCGTCCCCTGGCTTGTACTGCGTTTCCAGTCATTCGCCCACTTCTAAAAAAGATTCCAGGCCCCCCTTCTGTTGATCCTCCAGCACGTGGCACATTTCGTGTGGTGATATCTCCGACATTCCAGAATTGGCCTTGGTAAACTCCACCAAGGCGCTAAACACCTCCGGCAGGGAGCTTAGCTTGTTAATTATAGGAGAACATGGACAAAGCTGATTATTATCCGATTTACTTCATTTAGAATCCAAACTGCTTGATTTGCTCCCTAATTCTGAAAAGTGTGTTGCCAGAGACTGCAGCAATTCAATCTGAAGCTCCATTTTACTGGATTGCCAGAGAAGAGCCATAGCCATGGTATCCTGCAAAGCGCTTATGTCTGGCAACATTGGATTCTTTATAGAAGCCAGATTAGAATTTGGGATGTCATTACTCCCCTTTCTGCTCAATATTGGGATTTGACTTAGCATATCATCAATTTGCGCCTCAATAGAAGCAAGAAAACAATCCGATAAAATGCCTGGCTCCTGATCTATATTGCTCTCCCACCGATCCATAGATGCAATAGTTGTTGGTGAATTCAATGTTGTGCAAGAATTAGCTCTTATGATCATTGGTGTGATGTGAGGGCTCCCAGAGTCGTTGGTTCGAAGGATTTGCACTGCTGTCATAATTTTATTAGTTGTCAGTTCCAGGACTTGGTTACTGGCTCCGTTCTTAACTTTTTCTTCCATGGCCAGGAGCGGGGTACCTTCATGCGCCCCTCAAGACCTGTCAAAGCTTAGGCTAGTGATCATGGCGACAACTGATGCACCTAGACCCAATTGCTGAGTATTTAAAGAATCCTCCTCGACATGATTGTGAACACCGGCACATGTTGAATGCTGGCTGAAGGTGTAGCTATATGGACTGGTTGCCGAAAGGGTGGAAGGCCCTAGGTTGATGATATCAGAGGTCACTAATGTCAGGGCTACATCTTCCTGAGACAATTCTGAGGGTACACTAGAGGCCCAAAAGTAGCTCCAAATTGATTCTTTAGAGGAGCAGGTCACTCGTACCCAACTCCATAATGGGCTTCTCCCTCTTTTAGGTGAGATTTGTCGAGTTCCTTCCCTGACACTTTACTGTTGACCTGGGGCTGTTTTCATTTACCCATTCCCAGCTGAGCAGGTGCTTGTTTTGAATTGCTAGCGAATTACTGTATTAACCGGAAGCTTCTATGCACCTTGTGTGCCTTTAGTGCTTTTAGTTGATGGAACAGGCTCTCTCCCAGCATCGCCTCACCTCCTGTTACCCCAGTGACGTGACTCCGCACAAGAGGGGCACGAGCACGCGGGGCACTGCCGGACTTTAGCCCCTGGAATGAAACTAGCAGTGGTGGAGGCACCGCAGCAGCTGTGCCTTGAGGCGTGGGGGACACAGTGCACATCCTGGCCTCGCCTCACTGTTTCTCCACATCCCTCCACTATTCACAATCCAAGATGAAGACAGCCTGTAAGTTTGAGGGGACTCCCAGATTTCAGGCCTCTATTCATAGGCGTCTAGTCCCCCTTGCATTACTTTTATGGTGCTCTCTTTCTGTACAGCCCTCTGCATTAGCCTACTCTGCCTTCTCTGCCTTGAGGCAACTCCTCCCAGCACTACCACACCTCCCCCTCAGTAGTAAGGGACCAAGGAGGGGGAGGGGCACGAGCACGCTGTACTGATGGGAATCGGAGGTGGCTGACGCAGCACAGGGACAGCAGCTTTCAAAGAAAGTGCGTAACTGCACCCTCTGTGCTTTAAGGCAGTAACCAGTGATGGCCCTAGGAGACCAGTGATGATGGACAGTGGCGGCCTGCAGCGAAAATATGAGCCACAGAGTACTTAAAAGCTGCACAGAAGTGTAGTGGGGGCTTGAAACGCTGTGATGGCTTTAAGGTTGCAAGGCTTATGGCTTTAAGGCTGCAAAGGTCAGAGCGGGAGCACACCAGGTCGCCTGCAAGCCACACCAAGACCTGGCTGCACTGCTTCTGCGGGGCCCAGGCTCACGCTCTGCGAGCAGTAGCTACTACCGCCTTGCTCTGGCACCTTACCTCGCCTCCCGCTTGGCTCTCTCGTCCTTGCGGCCAATTTGCCAGGCCCGGAGACTTCTCTTTCTCCCTCAGCCCGGTGTGATGCCGCGCACCGCAACAGAACCAGCTTCCTCATTGCGACGCGGCTCAGCGGTTCTGGCATCCGATGTCAGTTCTGCTTCCGAGCTACCAACTCTAGGAAAATAACTAAACTAAAGAAAAAACGTATCATTTAATTCTTTTTCAAAGATAATCAAAACTCTCAATCACACAGCCTCTCACAGATAAAGCAAATTAAAATATACTCATCTGCTCAGAGGCAGCAAACAAAAGAGGATGAGACTGGAATGTTGGGAACTTATGTTTATGATGAATGTTCTACTGTTTTGTGATTTCATGCTGTTTTATTGGAAGCTTTTAAAGTGCTGCTCATGAGTGGTGAATAAAAGGTCATGCATAATGCTAGCCTCCTGTCTTGTGATCCAGCGCGGCTAATATAAATTTCTCCTTAGGACACGAATCCAGGTAAAACATTCATGTCTATTAAACCATATGTCGGTGGGGCCCATGACACCGCATATAATACATTCATTCGTTCACTGGATTACACACCAAGGAGAAATGTGTTGCTGGAAGAACGGGATACCTTGTTAAATTTGACAGAATAATACCTCAGACATCATATACATCAACTTTTGATCCTGTCAGTTCTAAACATCAAGGTATTCCGCTCTTTGGTCGATGGACCAACTAGTAGAATAAGTTGATGGTGATTAAGACCAGCTCAATCACTCTTAAAACCTGTTAACCTTTAAACTTATTAATGAACTAAAGAACCACAGACTCATTTTAAGTTAGAATGACATTTTATCTAATTTCTCAATTGCCCGAGTGAAATTCTTTGTTTATTAATCATTTTTAATACATCAATAACATTTATGTGAAAAGTCTAATAAAGAATAGAAAAATTATGCATTTACCCATTGTCTTTGGATGCGGATAAGAATGGTTCACCAAAAAGAAGATAAACCGCAGATCACAGAATAGAACTCCCAAACTGACTGACTGTCCCGCTAAAGCCTCCTCAGACGGACCTCCCGTGCAGAATTCCCGCAACGATCTCGTTCCTTCCCCAGTCAAGTTCGAAGTCCAAAAATGACAGAGTCCTTTCGTAATATTGAGGTGGAAAGATGGAAAATAGAAAAATGGTATGGCAAGAAAACACCAACAGCAGCAGTAGCATCAATAGCAGCGACCACAGCAGCAGCAACAGGAGCAACCCACCCCACATAAGAGTAGACCCTCTTATACCCTACTTTCTAGCTTACTACACAAAAATGTTGCAATCCTTAGGGGCAAGAATCACGCTAATTGGTCCATTTGAGGGGTGGTGACGGTCACCTCATCGCCCTCCTTGTTCAAACTGGTTTTGGGGACAGTTAAACATACAATGAGTCTCATGACTTCTGGGTTAAAAGCAGTCCAACTTGTCCATTCATTTTGTTGTAATCTTAATGGTCACAATTTAGTTAATCCATCGTTGCTCAGTACTTTCTCTTCCATTCCCACGAATACGTGCTGAGTCTTTCTTGGCACCCTCCTTATCGTAGGTCAGTACGACCTTGACATCTCTCACTCCGTGCACAGGCCGCATCCACGTGATTTAGTTTCTCTATTTCTTCTGCCCAGAGGCCATCTTTGGCTTTTCAAGTGACCTCATCTGTTTCGGCAGCCATTTTCGCAGCATGGCCTAACAGGTCCGAACAAACTATCATAAGAACAAACACAACCAAAATTAAAACAAAGAAAATAAGCCTTTCTGTTTACCACCCGCCATTCTAAAGACCCGTGTTAGGTGTTACCTAGCAGAAGCGACATTTAAAGCCATTTTACTTACCATCTGCATTCTTTGCCACAATACAAATCTACTACATAGCATAAATCATGCGATTTTACTCTAATTAGTACGCAAATCACAATATTAGGGTTAATCAACTTCACAATTGTAAATAAATTAGATTTTGCACAAATTTGCAGGTTACCCTTATATAGTGTTTACTAAAAGTGCATTTGTTGGTTAATACATGCTCCTTCAAACAATTAGTATTTTTAATTTATTAAGAGTTCATTAATTTTCCAAGGGGGTACAAATTATTTTATTTACCCTGCTCCACGAATTCCCCCCTTTGGTGATTTTTAATATCACCACAAAAACCTATCCTACAATTTATCAGATAAATGTTTCTTGTCCACTTGCTTTCTTGTTAGTTCATACAACTGTGTTTTTCTCATCTTGTCTTTTAGACCTTTTGTACATGTTCTCTTTTAACTCTTCTAATTCTATCTCTCCCATCTCCCGTTCTCTTTCTTTATTTTTCTCATTTTCTCTTTTTACTCTATTTTGTCTTTTTCTTCTTTTAATACACACATATGCTAATCTCACTAATAACATTACCATTATTATCACTGTTACTGGTATTAGTATCTTCCCAATAAGAGAACTACCTATTTCTGTGAACCATCTCTGCATTGAGGAAAAACTCTTACCAAGTCTCTCCCAAACACCTTCAACCTCCAGTGGGGCAATTTCTTTGTGCAAATCAGTAATATTCTTTATATACTTCTGTATATTCTCACTTTTGTCTGGAATGTAAGTGCAACAATGTTGGACTTTCAGCAATCCACAGACTCCACCCTCTTTTGCCAAAAGAATGTCAAGGGCAAGTCGATTTTGCATTACCATAGCTCTCATGGCAACCATTTCGGTGTTTACCATCAAGAACCCTCCAGCAGTATTCGTTGATAAACGATCTACTACTGTAGACAATTTCCGAATCTTGTATGCATTCAAAGATATACCCACTGCTGGTATCAATGCTCCATGTCACCTACTATTTCTGAGAAGCTTTCCCTTCTCCTACGTGTTAATGTTTTACCTATCTCGTGTATTCCTTTCGTTCCTCTTTCCACGTGAAAAATCTTTGGAAAGACCAGGCCTAGATAGCATGTTCCGTACCAATGGTCCGGCAACCTATAATAAGCTCTATTTCCGCAAATATAATAGATCCCTGGAAATACTGGATCTTTTCCTCCTTTAAATCCCCATCCCCCTAGAATTTTATATGTATCTCGGCACTCACTAGAACCCACGAAATAGTTATCATACATAGTGTTACTTCTACTAATACACAATTTTCCCTGTTGGGACCAATCCAGAACCATAGCTGCATTTGTTTCTCCTTTGTCGTAATTTCTCTCTTCAAACGCCCAAGGTGGTGATTTTATCTTTTCTTCTGCAACCTTTCTTTGAAACTCAACTCTTCTGTTCTCTACCATGTCCAAGAAAATCTTTTCCTCTTTCTTTAATTCACAGGTAAGATTGTGTCTAAATATATACTCTAACGTTAAATCTTTATTTTCTAAGAAAAATTCTCCAAACATTATTGCGACCTTTACCTTATTTAATTCAGGGATTACGGGAACTTTAGCAAAAAACAGTGTCTACATCAGTGTAATAATATTCTTATCTACCTGTTTTGTAAAATAAACTAGCTAGAACGCTACAAGTTATCCCATACGTCAAAGGAAGGTGATGATAGGTCACACCTTCTGTGACAGACGCAGGTAACTGCATACAGACATAGCAATCTCTCACATCCATTGTCTCCACATATTCATATAATAGTTTCGTGAAGACATTTTTGGAGAAATCAGTTATGGACTTATCCCTATGTAAATCAGTACTATCTACTAATGCTGCAGTGTTCTTTATGATAGCTTCCTTGTCATAATTCGTGTCATTCACTATTACGGATGTATTTTCTACAACTAACCTAAGTGGAATTATTATTGCAAAAATAAACCAGATAAGCATTAGCAAACCTGTACAATAAAAACACATTCTACACCACCTACGTAAAAACTCACATCTAGATCTTCTATTCTCAGTGTCTACCATGTTGTACTACTATCTAGCTATATATATATATATATATATCTACAGAAAAATGTGTTTCCACACCTCAGAATGACCTTTCAGCCACTCTACCCTTTATTTTGTCTCCTTTTGGTGCTTTCTTCAGCTCTTTTCAGAACTCTTTCTCATCTTTTTCAGTTTTGGTGTCCAGTCCGGTTTTCTTTCTTTGTCTTTCAGGTTTGTTGCAATTCACTCTCACCCATTTGTTTACAACCTTCGTCTGGACTTTCGTGACTGCTATCCACTTCTTTAATGTCGGTCAATGCGATGTATAGCCATTCAGGTGACTTATATTTCAAGTTAGGTCTCTTCACTCTTTTTGGTTTCTGTAATTGTCTTTCACTTTGTTTTCCTTGTCCTTTCTGACTTGATTTCATTTACTTGTTCCGCATTATCTTTGTTCAAATTTATTATCTTATATCTCAGTCTTTTAATTTCGTTGGGCCAATTGTCTCCTTTTCTTGGCCTTTTTAGTTCGTTTTCCTTTTCCTCTCGTTCTGCTCTCCAAGTTCTCTTTCTTGGTCCTATTCTTTGCTTTCTTTCTTCTTTACTTTCTTCTGATTCTGTCTCAGACCTTACTTCACTTCCTCTAACTTTGAACCTTATGATCTCAGTTTCTTTGTCTGAATCCGAACCTTCTTGTGACTCTTCTGTTTGGACATTTGATTCTATCCTTCCTCGTTTGTCTTCCGCATTTGTATTAATCTTTCTGTCTGAATCTAAATTTCCCTGTGTTTCTTCTATTTGTAGTTCTGACCCTACTACTCCTCGGGTTTCTTCCGCTTTTTCCCCTATCTCTCTGTCTGAATCTAAGTTTTCTTCAGTTACCTCAACTATCTCTGGAGGAATTTTTCCATAACTTGTACTTGGCTGTTCGCTGTTACTGTCTCTTTGTTCGGTTTCTTCGTTTATAATATCAGTTCTTTTGTTTCCTGTTTTTCTCTTTTGTCTTTCACCAGTTTCAGGTTGGTCTGTTTCAGATGCCGAACTGGTATCCGATATTTCCAGATGTCGACTTACAGGTCGAGCTTCAAGATCTGGAACTCTGATCGTTTCAGTTTCTTCTTCAGTTGTCAAACTGGTACCTAATTCTTCCAGATGTCGACTTACAGGTCGAGCTTCAGGATCTGGAACTCTGTTTGTTTCAGCTTCTGCTTCGGATGCTGAGCTGGTATCCGATATCTCCAGATGTCGACTTACAGGTCGAGCTTCAGGATCTGGAACTCTGATGGTATGACTGGCATGAACACAATTTTTCACACCTGCACATTTTACAGCAGTTGTTGTCACCAGGATCACTTGACGTGGCTTATCCCAGCGAGGAACCAAACAGTTTCTTCTTCTGTGGACTTTGATGCTGACCCAGTCTCCTGGACTCAAATCATGAGCTGGTTTTCTTTCAAGAGTGGTCGCATCCGGTCCAACCTGATGAAACACAGAATGCAAATCGACCAATCCTTTGCAATAGTCCAATACGAGATCATCAGTTATAGTCAGCAGTTTGTTGACAGGTACATGTGCTTGTCTCATTGCTCGTCCCATGATTATTTCATGAGGACTCAGACCTGTTTTTCTGTCAGGTATGCTTCTGATGGTCATCAGCACCAATGGCAGGGCATCGGGCCATTTCAGTCCTGTGGCTTGACACATTTTCCCTAACCTATTCTTTATTGTTCCATTTACTTGCTCTACCACTCCAGAAGCCTCTGGTCTGTAGGCACAGTGCAATTTTTGTTGAATGTCAAGTGCTTCACATATCAATTGGATTATTTCATTCTGGAAATGTGTTCCTCTATCTGTTTCGATCGTTACTGGGAAGCCATATTTTCGAATTAATTCTCTCAGTAGGAGCTTAGCCACAGTAATTCCATCATTCCTTCTTGTCGGATAGGCTTCCACCCAACGAGAAAACAAACAAACGACCACAAGGACATATCTCAATCTATTGCTCGGGGGCATTTCAATAAAATCTAGTTGCATTCTGGTAAAAGGACCTCCTTCACGTCCTATTGTTCCCAAACTTACTACCGTTTTCCTTCCAGGATTTATCTGTTGGCATGTAAGACATCTTTGACAGAGACATTCAGCTATAGCCCTAAATTTCGGGTTGTACCAAGTCTGTCTGAAAAGTCTGATCATGGCATCCCTACCAATGTGTGCTTGTCCATGGTACATCCGTGCCATACTAGAGATCATGCTATCAGGCATAACTGGTCTTTCGTCTCTATAAACCCAAACTTCATCTTCCTCTCTTTGTCTGCAGCCTGCTTTTATCCAACCATCTTTCTCCTCTTCATCTGCTTCTTCCTGCAATTGCCTTACCTCATCCCAGGTTTCAACTGTGTTAGTAAACAGCAAGGGACATGAAACATTCTCTTTTTCTCTTCTCCTATTCAGTGAGACCATATTTCTGGCACAGTATTGAGCTATTTCATCTGCAAATTGGTTTCCCACTGTAATATAATCAGTTCCATTTTTGTGTGCAGCGCATTTTACCACTGCAATCTGTTTAGGTAGCTGTATCGCTTCAAGCAATTTCTTCATAAACTCACCGTTCCTAATGGGAGTTCCTGCAGAAGTCAGGAAACCCCTCTGGGACCAGATCTGTCCGAAGTCATGGACCACTCCGAAGCCATACTGGCTATCTGTGATCACCGTAATCCGGAAGTTCTTTCCCAGTTTGCACGCTCGAATCAGAGCAATCAGCTCAGCCACTTGGGCTGAACGTATCCCTCTCAAACAGGATGCTTCCATTATGGTTGCCACCGTACACACAGCATACGCAGCACTTAAAACTCCTTCACTTGTTCTCAGGCATGACCCGTCCACAAACATCACATAATCTGATTCTTTTAAGGGCTCATCTTTAATATCCGGGCGAGGCTTTGTGCAAAATTCAAGCACATCCAAACACTTATGATCAACATCATCTTTGACTTCTACGTTTACTTAATCTGGCAGTGAAGTTGAGGGATTCACACTCGTGCATCTTTCAATGGTTACATTATCTGCACTCAAAATCACTTTTTCGTACCTAGTCAGCCGACTATGTGTCATGAATTGGGTTTTGGTTCTAGTCAGAAGGATTTCAACAGAGTGTGGGACATATGCTCTCAGTGGATACCCCATCACAATGCCTTCACTCTGTTCCAGACTCACACAAGTAGCAGCTACTGCTTTCAGACATCCAGGCAATGCCTTTGCTACCGGGTTTAAGACAGCTGAAAAATAAGCGATTGGTCTTTTCATTTTTCCATGCCTTTGCACTAACACTGAAAGTGCAGATCCATCTCTCTCACTACAATACAGCTCAAATTCTTTTTCATAATCAGGCATTCCCAATGCTGGTGCCTCACACAAACTTGTTTTCAGTTCCTTGAAAGCCTTCATTTCCTCCTCATTCAACTCAATCGGATCTCTGACATCCCTTTTTGTCAATCGCTGTAAAGGTTTTGCAATTAATGAAAATCCACTTATCCACTGTCGACAATAACCAACCATCCCAAGAAACATTCTCACCTCTCTCTGTGTCATCGGGGCTCTCATTCCTTGGATAATCCTTATTCTTTCTGTCGTCACCTTTCGCATCCCTTTCTCAATTTTATGACCTAGATACTGTACCTCTTGTTGACAAAATTGCAGTTTTGACGGGGACACTTTGTGCTTCTTCCTGCAATTGCCTTACCTCATCCCAGGTTTCAACTGTGTTAGTAAACAGCAAGGGACATGAAACATTCTCTTTTTCTCTTCTCCTATTCAGTGAGACCATATTTCTGGCACAGTATTGAGCTATTTCATCTGCAAATTGGTTTCCCACTGTAATATAATCAGTTCCATTTTTGTGTGCAGCGCATTTTACCACTGCAATCTGTTTAGGTAGCTGTATCGCTTCAAGCAATTTCTTCATAAACTCACCGTTCCTAATAGGAGTTCCTGCAGAAGTCAGGAAACCCCTCTGGGACCAGATCTGTCCGAAGTCATGGACCACTCTGAAGCCATACTGGCTATCTGTGATCACCGTAATCCGGAAGTTCTTTCCCAGTTTGCACGCTCGAATCAGAGCAATCAGCTCAGCCACTTGGGCTGAACGTATCCCTCTCAAACAGGATGCTTCCATTATGGTTGCCACCGTACACACAGCATACGCAGCACTTAAAACTCCTTCACTTGTTCTCAGGCATGACCCGTCCACAAACATCACATAATCTGATTCTTTTAAGGGCTCATCTTTAATATCCGGGCGAGGCTTTGTGCAAAATTCAAGCACATCCAAACACTTATGATCAACATCATCTTTGACTTCTACGTTTACTTAATCTGGCAATGAAGTTGAGGGATTCACACTCGTGCATCTTTCAATGGTTACATTATCTGCACTCAAAATCACTTTTTCGTACCTAGTCAGCCGACTATGTGTCATGAATTGGGTTTTGGTTCTAGTCAGAAGGATTTCAACAGAGTGTGGGACATATGCTCTCAGTGGATACCCCATCACAATGCCTTCACTCTGTTCCAGACTCACACAAGTAGCAGCTACTGCTTTCAGACATCCAGGCAATGCCTTTGCTACCGGGTTTAAGACAGCTGAAAAATAAGCGATTGGTCTTTTCATTTTCCATGCCTTTGCACTAACACTGAAAGTGCAGATCCATCTCTCTCACTACAATACAGCTCAAATTCTTTTTCATAATCAGGCATTCCCAATGCTGGTGCCTCACACAAACTTGTTTTCAGTTCCTTGAAAGCCTTCATTTCCTCCTCATTCAACTCAATCGGATCTCTGACATCCCTTTTTGTCAATCGCTGTAAAGGTTTTGCAATTAATGAAAATCCACTTATCCACTGTCGACAATAACCAACCATCCCAAGAAACATTCTCACCTCTCTCTGTGTCATCGGGGCTCTCATTCCTTGGATAATCCTTATTCTTTCTGTCGTCACCTTTCGCATCCCTTTCTCAATTTTATGACCTAGATACTGTACCTCTTGTTGACAAAATTGCAGTTTTGACAGGGACACTTTGTGCCCTCCTTCTGCCAAATGATTCAGTAAAGCAATTGTGTCTGTAACACATGCTTCTTTGGTCTTTGATGCCACTAATAGGTCATCAATATACTGGACCATCACAGATTTTTCAGGCATTTTTAAATCTTCTAATGATTTCTTTAGGATCTGATTAAAGATTGAGGGGCTTTCAGTATACCCTTGAGGAATTCGGCACCATGCCAAAATACGCTCTCCGAACCGGAACGCAAATAATGGCTGGCTGTCTGGGTGCAATGGAATAGAAAAGAATGCATGGCACAAATCCATAACTGTGTACCATTCTGCATCATGTGGAATCTGATACAGTATTACAGCGGGGTTTGGCACAATTGGACAACAAGGGATAACGATCTTATTTACCTTTCTCAAGTCCTGTACTATCCTATATGTCCCATTCGGCTTTTTCAATCCCATTATAGGTGAATTACATGGGCTACTCATTAATTCTCTCAAAATTCCTTGTTCAATCATCTTATTAACTACAGGTGTTATTCCTTCAATAATTTCTGGCGTTAATTTGTACTGTGGAGTATTTGGGTAATTTGTTCCTTCCCTTACAGTAATTTTTACAGGGTCTACTCCTCTCATTAGCCCAATGTCTTCACCTGTGAAATCCCATACATCAGATCTGACTATTCCTTTCAATTCAATTGGGATTTTCTCTGCATCAAACACAGGAAACATGTCATTCACTCCTGGTTCTAGTTCTGCCATTGTCATTTTATACAGGACATCCTCATCTGGTGTCTGGAAAGCAATACCATCTGGGGTACAATAGATGGTGCAATTCATTTTACAAAGTAGATCACGTCCTAACAAATTTACAGGACTGCAATCACATACCACAAAACGATGCATCTCTTTGAATGGTCCAACTTTCACCTCTACTGGTTTGGTAAGAGGCGTTTTAATCTGTCTGTTTGAAACACCTACAACTTGGATATATTCTCCTGAGAAAGGAAGGTTTGGAATTTCCACTGATCTAACAGTAGAACGGGTAGCTCTAGTGTCCACAAGGAATGTAACATTTACACCATTCACTTCTCCATCCACAAATGGACCTGACTGATCTACCTCTAGAGTTGCGCCAAGCAGGCACTCTTCTTCCTCTCCTAGGCACCGTCATAAACTTTCATCCGATTCATTTCCATCCTGCCGTAACCAATACTGCAACACTGCAGCTGCGCGCAGCAATTTTGTTACCTGCTCTCCTCCATAGAATCCTGCCTCTGCACTGTATCTCTGGGGGTTTACACTCTTTGGAAGAGGTGGTTGTGGCACCTGACTCTGTTGAGTAACTAACTGCGGTTGTTGCAGCTGTTGGTAACTCACCTCATTCTGCACCTGTGGATTTAATGGTTGATTTTCCATATTAGCTTTTGGAGGAAATTTACACTCGTTTCTCCAATGCCCTAATTTTCCGCAATTGTGACAGGGCCATTTCTTTTTCGCCTCTTCTATACTCATTTGACCTTTTCCTTTACCTATATTCGGTTTGAATTTAGTTTGTCCTGCATCACTAGACTGATTATTCATCTGAGCTTCTTGTTTTTCTGCAACCTTTACTTGTGCCCACATCGCCTTTTCTTTTAGTTTGCGCTGTCTACACTCGATATCATCACTACAATATTTTGCATACCTTAATACCTCATCTACAGTGCTATTCTGCCAACACAACATATGCTGCTTAATCATTTCACTTATTTCAGGTTTCAATCCATATACAAATCTATATACGAAATGACTCATGTCCTTTTCACTCAAAGTCTCATAACCACTATACTGTTTAAAAAGCAAAAGCAATCTCTCATAGTAGGCATGTACAGATTCCTTACTTTCCTGAGTTGTTCTATCAATCTTTACCCAATCTGTCTCTTTCGGTGGAATCTTATTTTTCAAAAACGTGATGGCTTGTTCATACTTTCTCATTACTTCTGGACCTGGGGCTCCAGTTTTTGCATCTCTAGGATATTCTTCCTTCGGCCAGTCAATTGTAATCTTACATTCTGTCCATAAATCTGCTGGTACTACAATTTCAAACAATCCATCCAGATCTTCCCACAACACCTTTGAAACCTTTACAAATCTTTCTACCTGTCTATACCATTCTACGGGTATCTCTCTCAATCTTGGAAAGTCATTTGTAAATGACAATATATCTTGTCTGGACCATGGAACATGTACATAGCTACCTCCTGGAGTTTCCCTCATTGGATATTCCATTACTATTGGTTCCTTCTCCTTCACCGGAAAAGCCAATGATGCTTTATCGGTCGTTCCCTCCTTTCTTCTTATCCACCTGCTTCTCCATCTGTCCACATCTCCCCATTTTCTCGATAACACAATCAGTTCCTTTATCTGTGTTAATTGTCCTGACGTGTTCAGATTTTCTATATCCTTTTCACTAAAGTCTACCCTGTACGGTTTCTGCAATCCTCTGATTTTTCCAAACTCTACTCCTAGTTCATTCGCTGTTTCTTCCAATTTTTCATGCAAATTCCTAGCTCTCCAAGTAACACTTTTACACATAAACATAAGTTCATCATCTTGGTAGGATTTCAATCTATCTGTACCAATAGTCCCTAGAATTAACTCTTCCATATCTATTTTTAGTCTGATTACATCCAATGGTTGTGGTTCAGCCTCTTTCTTCTGTAAATTCCTCATCCACTCATTTAATTCTTCTGGAGTCGGACCCACAGGGGCATTATTTATTTCTGCCCAATTTGCACTTCTCTCTGGGGTCTCAGTTGCTGACTCGGTTCCCATAGGAATCTATTTATCTGACTCTCATTAATCGTCAAATTTGTAGGTGGACTCGACCTACATGAGCCAACTGAATCTCTTGTTTCTCTAGTTTCTGGAATTATCCCTTCTCTCACTCTTTGCATACTCGAGTTCAGTGGAATTGTCAAGGAATGCTCATCTATTCTTTGATTTTCAAATACCGGTATTACTGGCCCTGTCGTCACAGCTTCCATGTTCTTGGTTAATTCTCTTATCTTCTCAGTCAATTCTCTTGTGGTTCTGGCTAACTCAGCTGAATTACCACTATCAGGCTTCGCATTCTGTGGAGTTTCTAATTTTTCATAAGACCTATTTATTTCATAATTTCGTTCAGGGCTTTGACTTCTTACAGTTTCCATTGGTGGTGCATTTGGAGTCACCAACGCAGAATTCTGTTGATATGGAAGGGGTTTTCTATTTAAAATGTCTTCCAGCAACTCATCCTCTGTGTCGCTAACTCCATACCCATATCTCTCTATTACTGCATGTTTCTTTTTCTCCGTACGCTTTCTCCCTGTAACTTCTTCAACTGTTCTGACAGGAAACAAACCATCCGTCATATTAGCATACCTCCATCATCTCATCCTGTCTTCATGATTCACTCCCCATACTCTTCCATGGACTAAACTATAACTCTTTGCACCTCTGTGTCTTTCTCTTTCATACATCTCATCTTCCTATTCACCTAACGCTTCGAACTGTGTTGGTCTGGGTCTCGGTTCAAGTTTCATCATTTTCTCTCTCAAATTTTGAAGTACAGCTGTGCTAAACGAACATTTTCTGGAGACGCCAATACTCCATCGTTTTGGGTATATTTTGCCCAATTTTCCAACCAAATGCAAGTATGATAGCCATATTCCAACATCATATGAGAAGCTGGCGTTTTCGGCGGAGGAAGTACTTCTCCTTCCCTAGTCACTACCTTTTTGTCTTTCTTGAAAAAGTTTTTAATCTTCGCAAACCATGATGGTTTCTCTCTACCATACTCATAATAAGCCATATTGCACTGTTCTTTTTCTCAAACAAACACACGAAAATTCTTCACCACTCTGTTCTTTCTACTGCTTGGCTATTCGGACCTATCTCAGCGCGTCTCACACCAACGCAACAATCCGAAAGCTCTACGTCACTATCACACTAACCAATACCAACGCGTCTTCACACTAACGCACCAATCAAGAAGCTCTTCGCTCTCCCACAACTGGCCAATACCAGCGCTGTCTTTGTTGACGTCAGTTCTACTCCTGTCTTTTCTGACCCCTCCTTTACAATAATTATCGGCAGTTTTCTTACCTTCTCTTCTCGACAAAATTTTATTAGTTACTACCTAAAACACATTACCATTGTCTGTTTCGCTAAACAAAAGAAATAGTTTCTAACTTACAAGAATACTGTTTTGTTCGATAAGTGTAGCACTTCTCTCTACCTTACCCTTCTTTCAAGCAAGGGGTAAACCCGTTTCTCAGGGGATAAGACACATGTGGAGACTACACTGCTCCTGAGAATTAAGGCCAGAGTTTCACAAGAAAACCTGTTGCTATTTCACTCATGCATTTTCATACAAGAAATGTCCCTACCATAACACAATCCTGTGTTATCACCAATTTGAAAATCAGACAATGCACAATTCCGTGTAACTTCTCTTGCCACACGTGTCCATTTCTTACTTCCCGGAAGCTTCAAAATTTTGACTTACACATAACATAATACAATTCAACATAAAGTGTTAGACATGAAAAATCAATAAATCAATAATCAATAATCACCAAACTAATCTATAGTAACCATAACTCTGCTACCAAGAAATCTGATCCAGCGCGGCTAATATAAATTTCTCCTTAGGACACGAATCCAGGTAAAACATTCATGTCTATTAAACCATATGTCAGTGGGGCCCATGACACCGCATATCATACATTCATTCGTTCACTGGATTACACACCAAGGAGAAATGTGTTGCTGGAAGAACGGGATACCTTGTTAAATTTGACAGAATAATACCTCAGACGTCATATACATCAACTTTTGATCCTGTCAGTTCTAAACATCAAGGTATTCCGCTCTTTGGTCGATGAACCAACTAGTAGAATAAGTTGATGGTGCTTAACACCAGCTCAATCACTCTTAAAACCTGTTAACCTTTAAACTTATTAATGAACTAAAGAACCACAGACTCATTTTAAGTTAGAATGAAATTTTATCTAATTTCTCAATTGCACAGGTCAAATTCTTTGTTTATTAATCACTTTTAATACATCAATAACATTTATGTGAAAAGTCTAATAAAGAATAGAAAAATTATGCATTTACCCATTGTCTTTGGATGCGGATAAGAATGGTTCACCAAAAAGAAGATAAACCGCAGATCACAGAATAGAACTCCCAAACTGACTGACTGTCCCGCTAAAGCCTCCTCGGACGGACCTCCCGTGCAGAATTCCCGCAACGATCTTGTTCCTTCCCCAGTCAAGTTCGAACTCCAAAAATGACAGAGTCCTTTCGTAATATTGAGGTGGAAAGATGGAAAATAGAAAAATGGTATGGCAAAAAAACACCAACAGCAGCAGTAGCATCAATAGCAGCGACCACAGCAGCAGCAACAGGAGCAACCCACCCCACATAAGAGTAGACCCTCTTATACCCTACTTTCTAGCTTACTACACAAAAAAGTTGCAATCCTTAGGGGAAAGAATCACGCTAATTGGTCCATTTGAGGGGTGGTGACGGTCACCTCATCGCCCTCCTTGTTCAAACTGGTTTTGGGGACAGTTAAACATACAATGAGTCTCATGACTTCTGGGTTAAAAGCAGTCCAACTTGTTCATTCATTTTGTTGCAATCTTGATGGGCACAATTTAGTTAATCTATTGTTGCTCAGTATTTTCTCTTCCATTCCCACGAATACGTGCTGAGTCTTTCTTGGCACCCTCCTTATGGTAGGTCAGTACGACCTTGACATCTCTCACTCCGTGCACAGGCCGCATCCACGTGATTTTGTTTCTCTATTTCTTCTGCCCAGAGGCCATCTTTGGCTTTTCACGTGACCTCATCTGTTTCGGCAGCCATTTTCGCAGCATGGCCTAACAGGCCCGAACAAACTATCATAAGAACAAACACAACCAAAATTAAAACAAAGAAAATAAGCCTTTCTGTTTACCACCCGCCATTCTAAAGACCCGTGTTAGGTGTTACCTAGCAGAAGCGACATTTAAAGCCATTTTACTTACCATCTGCATTCTTTGCCACAATACAAATCTACTACATAGCATAAATCATGCGATTTTACTCTAATTAGTACGCAAATCACAATATTAGGGTTAATCAACTTCACAATTGTAAATAAATTAGATTTTGCACAAAGTTGCAGGTTACCCTTGTATAGTGTTTACTAAAAGTGCATTTGTTGGTTATTACATACTCCTTCAAACAATTAGTATTGTTAATTTATTAAGAGTTCATTAATTTTCCAAGGGGGTACAAATTATTTTATTTACCCTGCTCCATCACTTGACATAAAATGTAGTGGCAATGTGTATTCTGCAGTCGAAATAAACATAGGAAATTTCTTTTTGAAGAAGAAGACAATTTACTTTGAGCAATATAAGTGATTTTCTGATGTCTTCTGTTAGTACTGACATATATATTGTACAAGAACATTATAAGGATTTAAAATTAATAAAGTAATGGATGGGCGTGTTTGAGTCAGTCTTGTCATTAGCTTGCAGGGTTAGTCAGAGTCCTGAATCACGAAATCAAGAGATTTTTGGCCCGATTCAGACACAATGCCTAGCAAAGCAGCAAAAACTGAACAGTGCAAAGTCAACGACCGCATTCATAAAGAATTGGCAGAAGCAAGGCATTAAATATTAACAGGTGGTAAAACAGGATAAATAGATTTGACATGTGGCCATGACATCATCCCTCACTTCCCATCAGCAGCCTGTGGAAGGCACAGTTTCCTTTGCACAAACCCTTGAGTGTGGGTTTCTAAGGAACTGACCTCCATGACCGTAGAAGAAGCAAGTGTAACACAGGAGGCCCAAATGTCCCAAGATTTCCTTTGCCTTGTTTCCTTAGCACCTCTCATGAAGATGAAGAATGCCATTGGTAGTGGATCACTGACACAATTTCGTGGTAAAAAATATTGTTGTCAAAAATATTGTTTACCAAAATATTGTGATCCTATACTTATGATAGTAAGTACAAAAAATATCCCCAAAAAATATTGTTGACACTAATGTCATCCAAAAGTAGACAAAAATTTAGATGTTTTAAAATAAATAGAGTTTAAAGTAGTAAATGTTAAATATTTTATTACATTATTTTAATATAATGACAATTTAATATATTCTACTAATATTTAATGCTATACATAAATATATATTTATATACACATATATGTGTTTATATTTATAAATACATATATATATATATATATATATATATATCAAGTGACCGAAACGCGTAATGGCGAGTTTGGAGTGAGCAAATAAAGGTGATTGAAGCACTATTTTTGGAGTCTGTACCCTTCTATCCGCTTCAGGAGGATTTTGGTTTGGAAACATCGTGGCATATATATATATATTTACTATTACCACTCAAGTCTGTGAAACAGTAGCGAAAACATTGGATTTTGGAGGGGTGAGATTTACAATTCCCAATCCAAACAGCATAACAGTAGGGTAAGTGTCAAATTGCAAAGAGGTGAATTTTACTATTCCTACTGCAGTCTACGCAGGAGTAGGAAAAGTGCTTCACTTCAAACACTTTACATATATAACTAACACTACAAATGTAAAAAATACTAAACTCTTAATATAAAAGTTAGTAACATAAATATAAATGAATATTTACATGTGTAATAAAGCTAAAAACATTAATCAATTGGCATAATTACTATTTATTAAAGTAATGAATTATCAATTAATAAATCATTGTTATTCAATTATTGATTAACCCTTTTGGTGCTTGCGTCGGCCAATGGCCAACGCAAGTACTACCTCCCTGGTGCGGCGCACGTCCAATGGGTGACACCAGGGAGGGCCCCCTTTAATCCTCCTGTGCAAAGCACCAGAGGTTGTTTTTTTTTTCTCCCCCCGCCCCCCTCCCACCCATCTGTGACGTCAGCGCGCCGCGAGGCGCTCTGATGTCACTGATTTCCCCACCGGAGCCGAGGACAGCCGCAGGTAAGGCAGCGCTCGACTCCGATGGGGAAATCTGGCCGAAAACGGCCTCCCAGCTTTCAGGGAGGCCTCATTTGAAAGGGGAGAGTCTCCCCTTTCAAATGAGGCCTTCCTGAAAGGGTTTCCTGGCTGTGGATCGCGGCAGCGCTGCGATCCACGACCAGGAAACCCCAGTAGACATCAGGGA
This sequence comes from Calotriton arnoldi, assembly GCA_963921515.1. NCBI lineage: Eukaryota > Metazoa > Chordata > Amphibia > Caudata > Salamandridae > Calotriton > Calotriton arnoldi. Next base: position 860,502 of record CAWUFW010002434.1, on the reverse strand, counting down.
TGTTTTTGGGAGGGTCAGCCCTTGTGGAAATGGGCGACCCCCCCCGGGGGCATAATCTTTCAAAATTAAACATTGGCTTTGGCTGGGGGGGGCGCAATCGCCCCCCAAAATGGGAAAAATTAAGGAAAATATTTAAATTAAAATGGCGGCGAAATTGGCAGGGGGTCGGTCCTCATGCTCAGTGGCCGACCCCCTATGGGGGCAATTTCTTTTTATAGTTATGTGCTTTCCGTGGGGGCCACAATCTGCCCCCAGGGAAGCCATAACTATAAAAAAATATAGAGAAAGGGAGATCTCTCTCTCTTTATATATATAGAGAGAGTGAGAGTCTCTCTTTCTCTCTGTAGATGACATATGTATATATATGTATCTATATACATATATATGTATATAGACACGTATATATACATATATGTAGAGATAAAATCTCATATATATATATACTATTATATATATATATATATATATATATTTTTTTTTTTTTTCAGAAACACAAAGGATGCCGCACTTCAGAGATTGGTTTCAGAGTTGCTTTATTTTCACCACCACTGGTGGTAATGGTGGTAAAAATAAAGCAACTCTGAAACCTATCCCTGGAGTGCGGCATCCTTTGTGTTTCTGAATTTAAATATCGGGTAAGGATTCCACCCGTTGTTGCCTGCACCAGGTATTGAGCGCGCTGACATTGGGAATCAATTGGTTGAAATATATATATATATACATATATATATATATATATATATATATATATATATATATATATATATATATATATATATATTACCTACTGGCGGTCGCCAGTAGGTAGTTATAGTTAGAACCTAGTTTCTATTGGAAAAGTGTTTTTTGATTTGCCAATAACTTTGGCGCCGTTTGACGAATCTTCACGAAATTTTCAAAATTAATTGTTCACTCAGGTCAGCTCCCATCCTGGAAGTTTCCTGGTGATTCGTCAAGGGGGGGCCGAGAAAAAAGGGGGGTCCCAAAACGTGTTTTCTCCATGTTAATTTCCATAGGAAACTTTAGACACGGCTACAGCCTGAACTGCTGAACGGAATTACACCAAATTTGGCAGAGAGCTAGCTCTTGGTCCAGAAAGCACTCTTTTTTTAATATATATATATATATATATTTATATATATATATATATATTTATATTTACAGAGAGATTTCTCAGTGCAGAAATTATGAGGCTGTGAAAGAACTATAATGAGTCTCTTTGAAGTTACATGAAAGGCAGTAAAGTGTGGTACTGCTGCAGAGTAAAAAAGAAATTTCCTGCTAGATAGAGATATCTGACTTTTGTCTAGTGGCAGTTTTGACGCCATAAAGTAATCCAGAGGGCATCCTGGAAAGAACAGATCTGTATTATGTGGATAGCTAAGTGGATTAGTAAAGCCACATATTAGAAACCCTTTGAAACAGATGAAATGTATGTGAGAGAGGGGCTTTGGAGAGATGAGGGGCACGTTTGCTGGATGGTAGTGAGGGAATCAAAGGAGGTCATAGTGTGCAATTGTAAAGCACACGTTCACCCGTAGGCATCTTGGCGCTGAATAACAGATATTTATTGAAAGTTATGGGAGGGCACCAAAATGATAGTCGCACTGGCTTCCACCAGCGCTAAAGGCTGCGATGATGAGTATGTGGCAAGGTAAATTAATACTGTGTCTTTTTTCTCTCTTTCTTAGGGGCATATTAACAAGGCGGCGATATGAAATTATCGCCGCTTTTGCGTCCGTTTTCGGGCGAAAAGCGGCGACAATTTCATCGCTGTATCAGCAAAGACACGCTATTGCGTGTTTTGCTGACTTAGCGCCCGTTCCCAGCACGCCTAACTTTGCATCGCTAATGAGATGCAAAGTAGGCGTGGCTGTGAAACCAAACAGGGATAATATCGCGAAGGTAGCTTCGCGATATTATCAAGGAGGGTTAGCGATTTTTTAAATCGCGTTAAGTATGCCTTAACGCAGGAATTTAACGTCTGTTAAATTCCTGACTAAGGCATACTTAACATGGGGGGTGGATTCTGTGGCTAAAACCACAGGCCCTATCATCTAGGATATCGCCGTTTTCCACCATGGAAAACGGCGATATCCACGCTATCTCTGGAATTTTATCGCCTCGGCGATGCGCGTTGTTGATAACGCGCTAACCGGGCGATAAATTACAGAGATAGCCGGCGATAAATATGCATGCGCTAAGCGCGCTTTGCGATATTTATCGCCGGGCCTTGTTAATATGCCCCTTAGTCTTTTTGGAGAGCGTACGGATTCCGCAAAGGAAAGGTAAGGTGACTTCGTCATTACTGACTGTTGCACACTTCACTTACGCACACACCCACCTACACTTTGAAACCAACAACCTATCTGCCTTCTACGTAGGATAGTGTTTTAAAAGGAAAGTTTTAGGCAGTAGCAGTGATGGCATATCGTTGGATGAATGCTGCCCATGCCCTAAGTTTGGTTCTGCAGAGGCAGGATCAGAGACTGAGACAGCAGATACTGAGATAGAATCTGAGGGAGAGGACACTGGAGCAGAATCTGGGAGTGATTTTTCAGTTGGTGCGGTTCCATTTGACGACTCATCTTCCAGCGATTCTGAAGGAGACGATGTCAGTCATGCTGTCCCTTTGCCAGCACAGTCTGTGCAGCGGGACACCAGTAGCAGGTTAGAGCAACCCAGAAAGCAGGCACGTGCGGCCGCAAGCACAGATGAAGTGCTATCTTGGCAGCCTCCGAATTTAGTTTATCCCCAAATTCCGCCTTTCACTGGTGACGCTGGATGTAAAGTCGATACAGCAAATTTTTTGCCAATTGACTACATCCATCTCTTTTTGGATGTTGACTTCCTTGATGAAATTGTGCAGCAAACAAATTTGCGTGCCGAACAATTTCTGAGGGAGCATGGAGGTACTCTTGGGCCTCATTCTAGGGCACACAAGTGGACTCCCACTTCTTTAGTGGAGTTGAAAATATTTTTGGGCCTCACGCTTAAAATGGGGGTAGTGCATAAACCAACCTTGCTATCCTACTGGTCTTCTCGCACAGTTTGGTTAACCCCCATCTTCGCACCATACATGAGCAGAGATCGTTTTTTGCTATTGCAACGCATGCTGCATTTCAATGACAATTCTGCTGCATTGCCCTGGGACCATCCAGACCATGACAGGTTGTTCAAAATTCGGCCTGTTGTGGAACATTTGTCTGCCAGATTTCTAGAGGTTTATACTCCTGGAAAGAATATAGCCATTAATGAGTCCTTGATCTTGTATAAAGGGCGGCTGCTGTTCAGGCAGTACATTTCGAGCAAACGCGCTCGCTATGGCATCAAGCTGTACATGATGTGTGAGAGCTCGACTGGCTATGTGTACAGCTTGAGAGTGTATACAGGGAAGGACACAACTCTTAACCCTGTAGGTTGCCCTACCACGCTAGGGGTCACAGGAAAGATCGCATGGGAGCTTGTCCAGCCACTCTTTCACAAAGGTTATAACCTTTAAGTGGACAATTTCAATACAGGAGTAGAGCTGTTCAGTGAGCTCTACAAAGCTGGCACGTGGCTTGTGGTACAATTTGTTGTCGCCACAAAGGATTCCCGCAGGAGCTTGTATGCAAGAAGCTCCAGAAATCCCAGAGCACTGCGTTGCGTTCCAACGACTGCTCGCAGTCAAGTTCTCAGATAGGCATGACGGGTACGTGCTCACTACAATTCATGCTGAGAGCACTTCCCCTGTCACGGTTTGGGGTCAGATGGCCGAAGTCCACAAGCCCACCTGTATACTTGATTACAACAAGAACATGGGCGGAGTGGACAAGAACGACCAGGTTCTTCAGCCATACAATGCGAGTCGTAAAACTTGCACTTGGTATAAGAAACTGTTTACTCACCTGATCCAGATGGCAACATACAATGTGTATGTTGTTTATCGTCAGACCACGACAGGAAGACTCGTGTCTTTCCTTGACTTTCAGTTGTCTGTGATTGAAAGTCTCACTGCTACAGAAGCAGCAGCCTCCACTTCATGTGTTCTGGAGGACGTGGCAAGGCTGCAGGAGCGACACTTTGCTGATAAAATTCCTGCAACACCCAAAAAGGAGCGACCATGTCGTCGTTGTAAAGTGTGCTCACTGCAGGGAAAGAGGCAGGAGGCTCGTGTTTACTGTCCCCAGTGCCCAAGTAAGCCTGCCTTCTATTTTCCTACTTGCTTTATGTTGTATCATACTAAAGCAAAATACTGGAAAATTGACTGAGGTGGAGCTGCCAAAAGGTAAACCTTTCAATTGGTGTGAATGGATACCTACTGTCTGTGGGCCACTCCTTAACTACGCAAGCAGCTGCAGAATATTTGTTCCTCTACTTCAGGAAATCATGGACTTCTCAACACCTTTATCTGCTTTCAGAATGTGGTAGTTGTTCTGTTCGCCAAATGACAAGTGCATTATAGTCCCCACGCTGCACATACTGGTGGACAGAACATACGCCACGTTGTCACTGAGTACCCTGTTTGGCAGAAAGTTAAAGGCTTGACTGGATTTTGAAGTGCTTGTTAGGGAACTTATGTATACTACACAAGGACCAACCTGATTGCCATTGAGAACCGTAGTAAGTGTATTAAGTCAAACAAATATCCAATGGGACTTATTCACCAACATTTCTACTTGTATTGAAAGTGTGCAAACTCAATTATTAACTTGTATCAGAACCATGTTATTGAAAAGGGATACAAGACACAATATCTTGGATGAAGATTCTTTTCACATCTTTAATTTAAGATGTGAAAACAATCATCATACAAGATATTGTGTCCTGTACCCTTTCTCAATAACATTGTGTATGATACAAGTTAGTAATTGAGTTTTCACGCTGTCAAAGTAAAAGTGTGGGTGAATGAGACCCACATGACATTTGTTTGGCTTATTATTTTAGGGAACTTAGGCAATATACCCCAGCATGTTTGCCTTATTTTCAAAGGTAGATATGCTCGCTCAGTTCGAGATATGGCCTACTGGGATACTCAGACACCCCCCAACTTGCATCCACAAACTGGAAGGAGTTGGATTTAGCACAGTGAGAGCATTGATGGCACGTGACTGAAACATTTTCTCAAGCTTCAAGTAGCTAGAGATGGAAGGCATTAGTATAGGGTCTCTTGACAATTAGACAGGATTAGTCAGGACTCTGATGAGGACAGACACACGAACGGGTAAGAACATCTTACGGTAAATGCGCTTTCCAAGGAATATTGCAAAGGTAGGAGGCAGATAGTAAAGGTAGTACAGATACACGTCATGACTTCATCTTCACCCATGGATTCAAATCTATTGCTGCCACTTTCGCACTGAATTTATAATAGTACTTATGGGTCAATGCTGCTTGCCATGTTCATCCTCCGTTAGAACTTAGTAGATGGTCAGTTTGCTGTATGATAAGTGCATTACAGTCACTGCACATAACGGTGGATTGGACATATGCTACGTTGTCACGGACTACCTGTGTTTCACATTCAACTGTACTTCATAGTTTATGATGTTCTCTTTAGAAAGCTTTTGAAAATTTCCAGCATGTTTGCCTTAGTTTCAAAGGTAGATATGCTTGCTCAGCTCGAGGAATGGCTTTGCGGCATACTCGGGCACCCCCCAACTTGCATCCACAAACTGGAAGGAGTTGGATTTAGCACAGTGAGTGCGCTAAAGGCGCATGAAAGACATGTCTTCCTGAGCCTCATGTGGCTGTCCTGGGAGCCATTAGTAAAGGTTCACTCGGCATGCGTTCGGTAATGTTCAGGAAGAAGGAGGCAGAGACTTGACAGGTGGTAAAATGTAGTCAACCTCATTATGGCTTGTGGCGTATGAATATGATGGGCCCTTGCATGGCGGCGGTATGTTTATGTGAGTGCAAGTGATCTGGTTGATTGGGCCCGTGGCTGGCGGTATGGAAGTCTTGTGTGTGGTGCGTGAATGGCGTGTGAATGGACCATAAAGTGATTGGTGCCGTGAAGTGGCTTTATGGCTCCCCTTCAGAAGGCTTGGCTTCAATATTTATATACTTTGATAAGTATTTGTGCTTTGAAACCAGCGTTTCTGGAGGTGCTAAAACCAACCAGTGTAAGAGGTGGATTAACTTTATCAAATTAGTGTCAGATTTATATTTGTGGCGGTTTAATGGCCTTTTGTAAGAACTTTTTCTTGTCAATATGGGTAGCAGGGGACTTGTGCCCTAGCTCAGTCGTCACCTAGGCAAACCTTCACATTTTTGAGTAGTAGACAAGGAGGGAAGTACAGGGGTGAATGACTTGCGTGGCTCCCACTGTTTTTTTTTTACCCAACATCCCCTACAAACCTCAAATTTAGCTCAAATTCAAAAGAATTTCACATTTAAGTGATGGAAAGTTCAGGAATCTATGGCGACCTACAAACTTCCATCTACCTAGTGTTTCCCCAGATCTTCCGATAAAAATGGTACCTTACTCGTGTGGGTGGCCCAAGTACCCGTGACAGGCAAGGGCCCAAAACTTATTGAGGAGACATCATAATTGCCCATCACAATACCACCTGGTTTTGCAAGGAGGGTCACCTGGGTTTTTGGCCCCGTGCTCGGCGGCCATCTTGGGAAACCTACCAAACCCACACATTTCTGAAACCTAGACAGCCGGGGGAGTCCAGGGAGGTATTGCATGCGTGGACCCCCCAACGTTTTCCTACCCAGAATCCCCTGCAAACCTCAACTTTAGCAGAAAAAATCATTTTTTTCTCAGATTTCTGTGTGGGAAAGTTGTGGGATCACCGGGCTGACACAAATTTCCTACCACCCAGCGTTCCTCCAGGTCTCCCGATAAAAATAGTACCTCACTCGTGTGGGTGGCCCAAGAACCCGCGACAGGCAGGGGACCAAAACGTATTGAGGAGACATCAAAATTGCCTATCACAAAACGACCTGGTTTTACAAGGGGGGACACCTGGGTTTCTGGCCCCGTGCTCGGCGGCCATCTAGGGAAACCTACCAGACCCACACATTTCTGAAAACTAGACACACGGGGGAGTCCAGGGAGGTATGGCTTGCATGGATCCCCAACGTTTTCTTACCCAGAATCCCCAGCAAACCTCAAATTTAGCTGAAAAATCACTTTTTCCACACATTTTTGTGTGGGGTCACCGTGCCGGTACAAGTGTCCTACCACCCACAGTTCTCCTTTGTCTTGCGAGTAAAATGATACCTCACTTGTGTGGCTGTCCAATGCAGAATCGGCTAGAAGCGTAGCTTTTTAAAAATGTAGCGCTTTGAATTCGCTGTGCTATACCCCTAATCCCTATGTTTTTGGCTCTTCCCGGTCACAGGCCCTTTGCCCACCCACACAAGTGAGGCATCATTTTACTCAGGAGACAAAGGGGAACGCTGGGTGGTAGGACATTTGTGCCGGCACGGTGACCCCACACAAAAATGAGTGGAAAAAGTGATTTTTTTTCAGCTAAATTTGAGGTTTGCATGGGATTCTGGGTAAGAAAACGTTAGGGGATCCACACAAGCCATACCTCCCTGGACTTCCCTGGGTGTCTAGTTTTCAGAAATGTGTGCATTTGGTAGGTTTCCCTAGATGGCCGCCGAGCACAGAGCCAAAAACCCAGGTGACCCCCCTTGCAAAACCAGGTCGTTTTGTGATAGGCAATTTTGATGTCTCCTCAATACGTTTTGGGCCCTTGCCTGTTGCGGGTACTTGGGCCACCCACACGAGTGAGGTACAATTTTTTTCAGGAGACCTGGGGGAACGATGGGTGGTAGGAAATTTGTGTCAGCCCGGTGATCTCACAACTTTCCCACACAGAAATTTGAGAAAAAAGTGATTTATTTTTTGCTGCTAAATTTGTGAGGTTTGCAGGGGATTCTGGGTAGGAAAGAGTTGGGGGCTCCATGCAAGCCATACCTCCCTGGACTCCCCCGGGTGTCTAGTGTTCCGAAATATATATGTTTGCTAGGTTTCCCTAGGTGCCGGAAGAGCTAGGGTTCAAAATCTACAGCTAGGCACTTTGCAAAAAAGGGTCCATTTTGACTGTAAAAATGTGGTGTCTTCATGTTGCTTTTTGGGCCATTTCCTGTCTTGGGCACTGGGCCTACCCACACCGTTTTTATTGAGAGACTTTGGGGAATACGGGGTGGGTGGAATTTTGTGGATGCATGCAGATTCCAGAACTTTCCACCACAGAACTGTGAGGAAAATGTGGCTTTTTGACAAAGTTTGAGGTTTGCAAGGGATTCCGGGTAACAGTACCTGGTGAGAGCCAGAGAAGTCACCCCATCCTGGATTACCCTGGGTGTCTAGTTTTCAAAACTATATAGGTTTTCTAGGTTTTCATAGGTGCCGGAAGAGTTAGGGTTCAAAATCTACAGCTAGGCACTTTGCAAAAAAATAGGTCCGTTTTGACTGTAAAAATGTGGTGTCTTCACGTTGCTTTTTGGGCCATTTCCTGTCACGGGCACTGGGCCTACCCACACAAGTAAGGTATCGTTGTTATTGAGAGACTTTGGGGAATACGGGGTGGGTGGAATTTTGTGGATGCATGCAGATTCCAGAACTTTCCACCACAAAAATGTGAGGAAAATGTGGCTTTTTGACAAAGTTTGAGGTTTGCAAGGGATTCTGGGTAACAGTACCTGGTGAGAGCCAGAGAAGTCACCCCATCCTGGATTCCCCTGGGTGTCTAGTTTTCAAAAATATATAGGTTTGCTAGGTTTTCATAGGTGCCGGAAGAGTTAGGGTTCAAAATCTACAGCTAGGCACTTTGCAAAAAAATAGGTCAGTTTTGACTGTAAAAATGCGGTGTCTTCACGTTGCTTTTTGGGTCATTTCCTGTCACGGGCACTAGGCCTACCCACACAAGTGAGGTACCATTTTTATTGAGAGACTTTGGGGAATACGGGGTGGGTGGAATTTTGTGGATCCACGCAGATTCCAGAACTTTCCACCACAGAAATGTGAGGAAAATGTGTTTTATTTTTACAAAGTTTGAGGTTTGCAGGGGATTCTGGGTAACAGAACCTGGTGAGAGCCAGACACATAACCCCATCCTGGATTCCCGTGGGTATCTAGTTTTCAAAAATGTATAGGTTTGCTAGGTTTCCCTAGGTGCTGGCAGAGCTAGGTTCAAAATCTACAGCTAGGCACTTTGCAAAAAAAGGGTCCGTTTTGACTGTAAAAATGTGGTGTCTCCACGTTGCTTTTTGGGCCGTTTCCTGTCGCGGTCACTATGCCTACCCACACAAGTGAGGTACCGTTTTTATCGAGAGACTTTGGGAAATGCGGGGAGGGTGAAATATTGTGGATCCACGCAGATTCCAGAACTTTTCACCACAGAAATGGGAGGAAAATGTTTTGTTTTACAAAGTTTGAGGTTTGCAATGGATTCTAGGTAACAGAACCTGGTGAGAGCGAGACAAGTCACCCCATCCTGGATTCCCCTGGGTGTCTAGTTTTCAAAAATGTATAGGTTTGCTAGGTTTCCCTGGGTGCCAGCAGAGCTAGGGTTCAAAATCTACAGCTAGGCACTTTGCAAAAATAGGTCCGTTTTGACTGTAAAAATGTGGTGTCTCCACGTTGCATTTTGGCCGTTTCCTGTCATGGGCACTAGGCCTACCCACACAAGTGAGGTACCGTTTTTAGTGAGAGACTTTGGGAAATACGGGGTGGGTGGAATTTTGTGGATCCACGCAGATTCCAGAACTTTCCACCACAGAAATGGGAGGAAAATGTGGGTTTTTTGACAAAGTTTGGGGTTTGCAAGGGATTCTGGGTAACAGAACCTGGTGAGAGCCAGACAAGTCATGCCATCCTGGATTCCCCTGGGTGTCTAGTTTTCAAAAATGTATAGGTTTGCTAGGTTTCCCTAGGTGCTGGCAGAGCTAGGGTTCGAAATCTACAGCTAGGCACTTTGCAAAAAAAGGGTCCGTTTTGACTGTAAAAATGTGGTGTCTCCACGTTGCGTTTTGGGCCGTTTCCTGTTGCGGACACTAGGCCTACCCACACAAGTGAGGTACCGTTTTTATCGAGAGACTTTGGGGACCGCGGGGTGGGTGGAATTTTGTGGATCCACGCAGATTCCAGAACTTTCCACCACAGAAATGTGAAGAAAATGTTTTTTTGTTTTACAAAGTTTGAGGTTTGCAAGGGATTCTGGGTAACAAAACCTGGTGAGAGCCAGACAAGTCACCCCATCCTGGATTCCCCTGGGTGTCTAGTTTTCAAAACGTATAGGTTTGCTAGGTGTCCCTAGGTGCCGGCAGAGCTAGGGTCCAAAAACCACAGCTAGGCACACTGGAAAAAAAGGGTGAATTTTCACTGGAAAAAAATGATGTGCCCACGTTGCATTTTGGGATGTGACAATGCCTACCCACACAAGTGAGGTACCATTTTTACCGGGAGACTTAGAGAAACACAGAATAGTAGAACAAGTGTTTTTGCCAATTGACTTTCTATGCATTTATCCATTCCAAATGTAAGACAGTGTGTAAAAAGAATTCATTTTCAAAAATGCACTCTAATTCACATGCTGGTATAGGTACCCACATATACAGAGTTTTGCAAATAAACACTGCTTCTAAACTCCATAAGTTGTTCCCATTTCGGAAATACATAGTTTTCCTTGATACCTATTTTTCACACTTTTGATTTTACCAAGTGAATTGCTGTATACCCGGTACACAATGAAAAACTATAGCAAGGTGCAGCTTAGTTATTGGCTCTGGGCACTTCGGATTCTTGGTGAACCTACAAGTCCTATATATCCCTAAACCATAAGGCTCCAGTGGACATAACAGTATATTGCTTCTAAAAATCTGTCATACTTAGAAGAAGTTACAGGTGAAAATGCAGACACAAATAGCAGTTTTTTTCAACTTATTTTCAATATATTTTAAATTGAACTATTACTTTCTATAGGAAAACCTTGAATGATCTACACAAATGACCCCTTGCTGAATTCAGAATTTTGACTACATTTAATAAATGTATAGCTTTTTGGGATCGATTCTTGGTTTTACATCAATTTCTAGCACTAACTGAAAGGAGATTGAAAGCACAAAAAATCGAAAAAATAGGCTATCTCCCACTAAAATGCCAAAACTGTGTAGAAAATGTTGGTTTTCTAACAAAAGTCTGCCTGTTCCTGAAAGCTGGGAAAATGGTGATTTTATCACCGCAAACACTTCATTGATACCATTTGCAGGGAAAAAAACAGACGCTTTCTTCTTCAGCACTTTTTTCCAAATTTTTCACCAAAAACCCAAAATTTAGCTGTATTTTGGCTAATTTCTGGGTCCCCCCAGGGGAATCCCCAAACCCTGGGTACCTTTAGAACCCTCAGGATGTTGGAAGAAAAGGACGCAAATTTGACGTGGATACCTTATGGGGACAAAAAGTTATAGGGGCCTAAGCGCGAGCTACTCCAAATAGCCAAAAAAGGGCTCAGCACTGGGGGGAAAAGGCCCAGCAGTTAATGGGTTAATTAACTTCCTAGCCTTGACCCCCAGAACCTAGCAGCCCGCAACTAAAACAAATGTAAAATAATTAAATATTCCATAATTTAAATATTTAAAATCCAATTAAATAGTGAATTTACACATAACAATTATTAATACATTATTTATTAATTAAATACATTTCGACCCTGTACCCTTCCAAACCTAGCATCCTGCAACTAAAATTTTAATACAATAAATCAGTATTCCATATTTTACATAATTAAAATATATTTAAATAATTAATTAAAAAATAATATAAAATTATTAATTATTTATTACTTAGCTTCCCACCCTTAACCCCTACAAACCTAGTAGTCCGTAGCTAATATATAAGTAAAATAAATAAGTATTCTATGAATTACATAATTAAAATTAATTAAATAATCTAAGTTACCAATTTATGATTAATTGTTAATTAATTATTACTTAAGTTGCCTTCCACCATATACCCCTACAAACCTAACAGCCTGCAAATAACACATAATGAAGATAATTCAATATTACATAATTTACATAATAAATATCACTCATATAATTAAATAAAATGCATTAAATAATTCATAAATATTATTATCTAATTAACTTCTCACCATATCCCCCTATAAACTCAACAACGCACTATGGGGCCGATTCCGATCTCGGCCGGTAGGGCTCCGAATCGGATTCGGCTTTACCGGATCCGATTCGGAGCCCTGTTTCCCGACCGAACCGTACGCGGGTCCGGCCGAGCGAGTACGATGCGAAATCGCCGACCGACTCGTCCGGGCGTCCCGACCGCTCCGACCGACTCGCTCCCGGCTCGAACCGCTCCGACCGACTCGCTCGGACTCGACTCGCACCGCGCAATGGAGACGTTTCCCGGCCGGGTAAGTACGATGCGCGCCGCGAGCAGTCCGACCGAGCCGCGCACTCCGGCTCGTAAGAGCAGTCGGAGCAGTACTTCGGGGGTCCGTGTCGGACCCCCTGCATGCGTAGCCGCGCGAGTCGCACACAGGGGGGACCCATGGGTCCCCTACCTGTGCGTGTACGGCGCGAATCGCTCGCCGCGTACCCGCTGTAGGGGGCGCCCTTGTCCGACTCGCACCCATTGAGTCAATGGGAGCCCGCGTACGCGTTGTACGACCGGCTCCCATTGACATCAATGGGAGTCCGACCGACTCGAGTCCGATAACATACGGACGCATCGTACTCGTTCGGTCGGACTGCACGGGTCCGATTCGGTCGGAAATCTCTCCGGGTCCGGCTCGGTCGGAGAAATTTCCGGCCCGAATCGGAATCGACCCCTATGACTCTAAAAACTACTATGGAAAATTAGATGTATAAAATTTGCTTAAAATTATAAGATATGTTTTTTAAAAATAAATAAACTTTATTTTAATGATAGTAACACATACGATTAATATATCAGCTAAAACACATTTGAATAATTTAAAAAACTATATTTTTTACATCGATATTATTAAAAACAATATTACCTGAAACAAAAGATATTTTCTTGCCAACAATATTTGTGCACCACAATATTTGTGTATCACAATATTTATTTTCCTATATTTCTGCCCCGATATTTCTAATCCAATATTTTGCCGAAACACCATCAAATCATTCAGCAGTCGCCCATTGGCTTGTTTAGATACTATGGGCCTGATTACGAGTTTGGTGGTCTGACCGCCCGACCGCTGCCGCGACGGTCCCAAGAAGACCGTCGCGGTCTCCCGCCGGCCGTATTATGAGGTTCCCGATGGACCAGCTGCAGTGTTTCTGGCGTTGGTGTCTATTTATTTGTATGTGTCGATGAAGGTGTGTATTTTTTTAATGTAATGTACACATATGCATGACACCTGTGGGAAAATACCTACTACAAGTACTTTCCCATTGCTGGAGTCTGGACCATATGTGCCCAGTCCAGTCAATGAGTAAATAGTACAAAATGGACTTTCCTGGATTTCTGCACCAACAGGGTCATATTTTACGGGTCAAGATGCTCCTGTGAAGGTGGGCCCTAGAGGGAGGTATCCACATCGCTGACTGAAGGGAGGAAACAGAAATGGGTGACTGTGCACCCCAAATCCTTCCATCCCGCCGACTCAAAGCAGATGGTCCCACCACCACGGTCAGCTCATCGGAAAGCCAACTAGTAATTCAGACGGCGGTGAATGTCTCTGTACTGCCCTGTGACAGCTGCTTTTCCCCGACTGGCGTCGAGGAAATCGGCGAATGGCTGGCAGTGTTGGCGGTGCACCACCGGTGTTTTGTCCAGTAAATCGCAAAACTCGTAATACAACGGTCGGACTGCATAGTCGGTGGCAGTTAATCTGCCGCCACCACTACGCCGGTCTTGGGACCGCCAAACTTGTAATCAGGCCCTAAATGTTGATTCAACACCCACCTCTACAAATTTTCTGAAACACATACTTACGGTCAAGGTTATTTTGAAACTCTTAAAAAGAAAAGATATGTGCTAGCTATATTCCCTTGTCAATTCTGCCTCTCCAACTGCGAAGAACTGATCAAAATTCTTTCACTTTGCGAAAATCACTTTATTTCCCTTAACTTCAGTTCCCTTATATTCATACGTTGGAAGTACAAAGAAAGAGCATGAAATCCTGAAAAACAGTTGAAGGCATTATTGTAATTTTATTTGTTTGTGGGTGGAAAGTGATCTAAAGAAATACAGATTTCAGCCTCTTTCCTCATTCTCTTACTCTCTCATGTCACACACACTACTTGGCATATGTGCACAAGACAGCTCAATGCAAACAGACACATGTAAGGGCCTATGTCATGTACACCAAAAGAGGTTCATAGAGGCACAATAAACAAACTGGCCACACACACTATAGATACATGAAAACACACCTAAAAAAAAAATGTATATGTCCTGTAAGATGCAGAAAAATAAAGTGAGCAGATGGAGGACAAAGGGTTCAGGAAGATACCTAACTGACATCACACTCAGTACTTACGAATTTAAGTAGTTTGGCACAGTGTTCCTGCAAATCAGGCACATCCCGTTCCTGACTGATGGAGAACTGATTGATAAGCCAAGTTGGAGGCATGAAGCAACATCTTGCCTTTGGACTGTAAAAGGCTGTTGTGCACTGTGTTTGCTACAGAGTTTTCACAAACTGTACAAATAACTTATGATGGCAATGAGTGTTTCATTTAATCTGGCCTGCTCTACAATGGCATGCAGTAATCGACGAACCTGTTACCAATGATTGTATGACAAAATATTGTGAACAAGCTCGTTTCACATTAATATTGTGTCCAAAAATAAAACGTGGTTATAAAAAACATATTGTGTCATAAATATTGTTTACAAAAATATAGGCGTTCATTACGATGGCAGTCGCCACGGGCAGGGGACCAATCGACAATGAGTCAGCGGTCCCGCCCGCCCAATTAAGATACAACTGCTGTGCAGGTGGTTGTAAAATGCCTTTTTCTACTGTAGCTTCTGCTGCGGCCCAAAAAAGGGCTGCAGCACAAGCCACAGTAGAAAACAGCACTTTTCAAACATCCATGCACCGTGTGCCAGGCACCATGTGGTGCCTGGCACACAGTGCATGGATGTTTGGGGGGGGCACCACATGTGCCCCCCCCTGGCCACTAAGCAGTGGGCCACCGGGGACGTAGACCCTGCTTGTGGTCCCCAATGTCTGTTTCCATCTTCCTTTTCATGGTGGTGGGATCGCCATGAAAAAGCAGTCGGAAAGGGACATCCTAATCCCTATGGCGGTGCCTGCGCAGGCACCGCCTCCATTGAAGGGATTAGATGCCGACGGGCTCCTTGAGCCTGTCTGAGGCAGCGGTCTTTCCCCGACATAATCGCTCTGACTGCTGGTATTGCAATCCGGCAGTCAGACTGATGCCCTGGATGTCGGGCGGACCGCCACCGACTGCCTGTCGGTGGAGTTCCACCCGACATCAAAATGAGGGCCATAGTGTTTATATACGTAAAATGTAAAGTACCGAAATATTGTTTCAAAAATACTGTGCAACCAAATATCGCCATAAATGAGGTAAGTATATTGTTTTTGAAATAAAAATAGATTAATAATGTATTTAAAATATTAAATTGGTAAAAAATAACATAATGTATAATAAAGAGCTGTATTAATTTATAATACAAAATATATATAAATAAATAAATATAAATGTGTATATATAAATATATAGATTCCTTAAAAATATAAAAACAAAGATTAAACAATTTTTGTAAATACATTTAATTTAAAAATATTAACAATAATATAAATTCAAAATCAACAAACATTTATACAGAACATCTGAGCTAATTTAAATATTCAAATGAACCTATTAAGATAGTTTCATTTAATACTTAAAAGTAAAAATACAAATAAAATAGATATACATATATATTTTTTTTTAAATTAAAAACCTTTAAATAATTTAAAAACTACAAAAAATATATTTAAAAAACATATAGTAAAAAACAACAAAGCAGTTAATTAGATATTAATGTAAAACAATCAAGCACATTTCTCAAAATATATAAATAAGTATAAAAATAAATATTGAAAAAATAAAAACGATTTCATTTAAACAAAGGGAAAATAATTAGAATAACTCTAAAAATCACTGCAATGTACACAACAGTAGGGAAAATGTTGGACTTTGGAGGGGTTAGATTTAATATTCCCACTCCAGTCTAAACAACATTATGCCAAGTGTCGAGTTGCAGAGGAGTTAGATTTACTATTAAATAATTAACATAAAGTAATTAAAGCATATTTAAATAAATAGCTAGTGTATGTGAAATACATTTTATTTAATTTTAATTAAAAACAAAATACATGATCAAATATATTATATATTTCAGTAAATGTAAAAATAATCACTATCCTCCATCCTACCCAAAAAACACAAACACTATTTTAAATAATCAATAAAAAACAATAAAATTAAAACAGTACTTAAACAAAACAAAATAATAAACAATAATACACGTAAAATGCATCAGATAAAATTATTCATAGGTATACTTATTATAAATATTTCATATAAAATAAAATATTTACATACTAAATAATCAATTAACAAATGTACATAATTAAATAACAATAAAAAATAAGCCTAAATAATTACAATACCAATTTAATACTTAACCAATCTACAAACATAATAACCAATGAAACATTTAAATAACAATTAAAACTAATTAACAATAAAAATCAATACATTTTAATTTAAATAACTTCCCACCATAGTCCCATACAAAACTAAAACACAATACTAGAAAATAAATAGTTAATTAAATTAGAACAACTTTGCCAATTTAAAAATTAGTCTTAAATAAATGAAATACCAAACAGGATAGGAAACTATTTACATAATTAATAATTAAGTCATTATTTAATTTACATTGAAAAATAATGAACTTTAAAAATCAATTAATTATAATTTAATTAACTCCCTACACTATTCCCATACAAACACAACAATTGGCTACTAAAATAAAAAATTACTAATTAATTTATAAAAAAAAGAACATACATTAAAACTAACAATTCAAAGTTAAATAAGTAAAATACCAAATAGACTGTTAAATAATGTATGTGTTATCATTTAGTTAATTACTAAACAATTAAATATTTAATTTACAATTAAAAATGAATTAACTTTATAGATCAATAAGTTATAATTTAATTAACTTCCAACCCTATTCTCCTACAAACCAAACAATTATCTACTACTTTATTAAATAAAAAAATGTAATAACACATTAGAAATTGCAAACTACTTATTAAAACAAATATAACTGTACTCATAAAACTGGCACCTAAAATGAAGATAGAAACATATATTAAATTAACTTAAAACTAATATTTATTACAACTATGTTAAAGTAAACAATATCAAATACCATAATATTTTGAAAAACAATATTATATACAAAAAAAACAATATTCTTACGTTCTATTTTCTGTTCCACAATATTTTGGTTCAGACTATATTTTGAGAATAATATTCAGGTCACAGTTAATTTGGAACTGATATTTGGGTCATTCACTTTACCAACATTACAATCTATGTTAGAGGGAGCCCTTAGCAGATGCCTCCCTGTCCAAAATAGTTGACAGTGACTGTGACAGTGATGTGAGTATAGTTGTTCTATTTGGATGTTATTATTATTAAGTATATCAGTCACTGTGAGTTTGTGTTTGCCCTTGAAAAAGTAAGAAAATGGTGTAATACCATGAGTGAGGTCTACATGCTTGTATCCCCTCTGCATGTTAAACCAAAGCTCGCCGTAGAGCATCATAACCTATCTGTCCTGAGAAAGGCAGCCTCTGCCTGTCTGGGAAAGTTGAAAATGTATATTAATATGTAGTAGCGGCCCGTGGTGGGAGTGCTGCCGGGCGGTGACGCGGGGCGGGGGAGGGGCAGGGTGGGGGGTAGTAAACTCCGGAATACGGCCGCACAGAGGTAAGTAAACAAACAAATAAATAAAACGAATTTCGTTGCGTGCGCAACGAAATTCGTTTTATTTATTTGTTTGTTTACTTACCTCTGTGCGGCCGTATTCCAGAGTTTACTACCCCCACCCTGCCCCTCCCCCGCCCCGCATCACCGCCCAGCAGCACTCCCACCACGTGCCGCTACTGGTGCAGATATATAGAAGAGTGGCGAATGCCAAATGCGATGCAGCGCGCAACGAAATTCGTTTTATTTATTTGTTTGTTTACTTACCTCTGTGCGGCCGTATTCCGGAGTTTACTACCCCCCACCCTGCCCCTCCCCCGCGTCACCGCCCGGCAGCACTCCCACCACGGGCCGCTACTGAAATGGATGTATCCACTTTGTAACTCCTGAGAGCTGTCTCGAATAAGGCATAGAGGGGCAGAAACTAAGCATATTTTCTTTCAAAATCTGGCCAACTTGCACTTAAATGTGAAAGTGCTTTCATTATGTTTTTATGCATCAAGCCAGAGATTGGTATTAGAATACACAAGGTAGTTACGCTAATCAATTTAGCTTCTTTTTGCAGGTGTTTCCAGGTGTTGCATGTGAGCCCACAAGCCCTGTATAGATACCTGTCTCTAATTTACTTATTACAGTCACGTTCTGACGTGTGTGGTCATCTGTAATACTGAAATGACATAGCCACTCAATTATAAGTTATTCCAGTTGAGTTGTGGTGTTATGATGCCTCCTGACAGAACCAGCAGCCAGGGTGAAAGGCAGGAAACAAAGCATAATTACAGAAGCAGTTTAAACAAAAAATAAAGTTTCTAAAAATCTACAGCGCTCAGCAGAATATTTATGGCACCATGTTACGCTATAGGTCATTAAAGGACAAATAGTTACTCTCTACATGTTTCCACACACTCTGAGCTGTAGCATTTTTAAAATCAAACTTATTTTAAACTGATTCAAATATATTTTTGCAGCAAATTATTAACTGTTTTTGGTGTGCTTAATTTCACTCTACAGATTCCGCTTTTATTCGTCATATCTGAAACCATATTATCGCTTTGATGTGAAAGAGCATGGCACCACAGATTTAAAAAGTTTGTGGGAATGGAGATGTGAAACCATGTGTTATAAGGAACAAAATGCCGTCTCACGTACATTAAAAGGCTATTGCAAGTTAACTCGAATTTCCATAACCATCAAAAGGAACGTTGTCATTGGCCTCGTTCCTCTATATGGTCACATTACTCCTCAGTGGCTTGCAGTACACTTATAATGGACAGCAGGGGGTGCTTTATGCCATACATAAAGTGTCAATAAGCCACGTGACAGCTGCTCGAGACCATCTTGAGACACTGCTAATATTTGCAAATGTACAAATTAATAATATTCCGGAATCACAGATATTTGCAGTAAACAAATTGTCATCAAGCATTACAATAAAATAAACAGCACCATGAGCGGAGGAAATGCGCCAAGGGCTATTCAAATATAATACTTATTTACCAAGATTCATTTCTATTGAGGAAAGAAAAAGAACAGCAGGTCTTTCTAGTAAGCTGCCGATTCACTTCAGTAGCCAACACTGGATCCCCACATCACAGAGCCTGTCTCTTAACTCATACTGCCTTTTGTGGAACTACAATTAGGTTAAGCCCAATAAGATTTTATGTGCTCAGCAAACATTGTGCAATTTGGTTAATATCTAATTGCCAAGGGCGTCTGACAGCAAATATCTTGTCTCTGCTTAGAACTTCATCAACAACTTGAGGTGTAGTGGGAACTTGGGGACCCAAAGTACCCTTAATGAAAAGAAAGAGGAAGCCTAGTGGAGTAAGAAAGACATTAGTAAGCAGTCGGGCTTAGGTACTCACTCACTCAAATTACTGGGGTGTTTGTTAAATTGTGCTTTAGAATAAGTGGGTTCTCCCCAGTTCCACCTAGGGGTTTCACAATATTCCATGAAGGGACAGTTAAAATTTGGTAATAAACTGAATATGTGTCCATCACTCAATAGACACAACCCTGCACAGCTTCGGACCCTTGCAACAGGTGTGTAAACAAACCGACAAAATCAGAGCATCCAACTTGCTTTCAGAACCAGGTATTTGTTCATGCCTAAACAGCTTTTCAGGAACCTGGGCATTGAAATCATTCTCCATGCTTCCAGCAACAAGGAACATTTTCCAGATGCTCGAAAAAAGCAATAATTGTCCTGCTCATAAAGAAACATGTCTAATTCAGAAATTCTCCCCAACCAGGAATGGTGCAAGGATGTTCCTCTCTCCTTGTAACATATCATTCAGTTGTAGGAACGCTTCCCATTTAGTCATAAAAAGACCATTTTCCTAATATTTTCTGTAATTTCAAGCCACTTAGCCTTAATCTCTGACTTCGTATCCAACAACCAACCAATATATTTCACCCCCACACTCTCAGCCAAACAGGGGATAGTGAAGTGATACAACTCCACACTACATATGGACCAACATATTCAACTAAACACATAATCTAGCTCACACCTGAGAGTGACCAGAACCGTTGTAACAAGTCTTTGCGAAGACCGCCTCAATATCCTTGATGATGGACACCCATCTTGATTCATTGACTTATGAGCTGTGAGTGACACTGTGGGCAATAACTACCCAATAAGGGAGCCATAGGGCTGGGTTTATGTGTCTCAGGATTAACTCACTCCTGTGCAATAATTGTCAGAAGATCGAGCTGGGGGTTAAATGTTCAAACCAATGCACTAATGTGATTGGCCCTGCCCATTACAACACCTGTCACAATTCTTCCCACATCCAACCTAATTCTGCTACCTCATCCTAACAACCAATGTTGATTTTGCTATAATTCTTTACATATGCTAGGTTTGAGTATGTGTTTGAGTATGGAAATAAAATATGCAGCTTTGGGAAAAGGACACAAGATTGAAGTCTTAGGGCCTGGTTACGAGTTTGGCGGTCATGGTACTGTCATCAAAATGGCATCGGATTCACCGCCACCCAGCTGGCGGTCCACCGCCCTATTATGATGCATGCGGTTTCACAGACGAAAGACCGCCGAGGTCCCGCTGCCACCGCCAGGAAACCCTGACAGCGGCATTTTAGGACAGAGCATCTGTTGGAGGGTTGACTGCCAGTGTTCCCGCTGGCCCAATCACGATGTGCCATCCTGCTGGCGTGACTGTGGCGGTCAGACCTCTACAGCTGAGCTGGCAGAAAGGGACGTATATAAGGCTGAAACTCACCTGTACTCAGCTTCACATGTCCTGTGCCACCATGGAGCTGTTCCTACACGTCCTGCTGCTTCTGCTTGATGACGTCCAAAACTGACACCGTCATGGACGCAACCAATGGTGAGCCACACTCTTACCTGTTTCCATGGACTTCTCAGCAAATAGATACACCACCATGGATATGTCAAGGGGTTTGTGGTCCCTGGGTCAAACATATTTTGTGGGCCCCTGTTCGTAATATTTCTGAATGTATGATCCAATTACAGCTCTATGATGGCCTCTTTGGCTAGGTCACTGACACTGCACAGGTACACTCTACTAAAGTCAACATATGTTTATATCTAATAATAAGGGATAATGATGTGCGCATTAAATTGTGTAACACAACAGCACCTCCTCATCAATATCACAGCTATTAATCTCTGTGACACCCTCACATTGCTCACATGCTAGGTCCTGTTGTGATATAAAAGATACATCTGTATGGGTGTGTCATGAAACTGAAATACACCTTTTCTGCTAAATCTCTGTAATGGACTCTCACGCATCATCCACATTTAAAGGTAATGTTAAGTAAATGGGGTTCAAAATAATCAGTGTGAGAAACATTCAAAGGTCACAATGTAAAGACGCCACAGATTAGATTTGCCTCTCGCAGGGGATCCCTGTAAGACTGAGGCCCTGGGCCACTGTCTACTTTGCACATGTCTCAAAACCTCTATGTGCACAGTGGCTTGAAGTATATCAGGGACAACCAATATCATAACCAAGTGCCATGCAAATGTAGGTAATGTATAAGTGCAAAGCAAACACAGCAGTAACAGCATTTGCCTCAAATTAATATAAAGTAGGTGTAAGGTACACACACATCATTCAAAATTCCTAACAAGGTATGACAATTTAACACCCTCCATGTGTGGATGGACAAATAGCTAACTTGCACACATCAAACACATATGCAACCTACATCATAGGGAGAAGTGTAAGCTAAATGATGTTGACATTGGCCAAGCCAAGCTGAAATACTTACCATATGAAATCCCACCCAATGCAATATCTGCCACAACTGGATTTCATCCCACATATCCATGCATTGAACATTCCCCCATGTGCTATGTAACTTCAGCACTGGTTCCAGTGTCAGATCATACTAACCAGTTCAAATGGATCAGCAATGAGGGATGAAACAAACACAATTGTAGCTGCACATCATGAAGTATCCAATAACATCAAATAGTTGGACAAGTAATGGCAGGATGTGTTCTAAATAAAGCAAATGTTTAATTTTGTAAACACAATTAGATGTAGTAAACCAAAGGCCAATGGTCAGTCCATTTTTATATTGTGTGGCCCAGCACACTGCTGTGCCACTAAACTTGCCCTTCATGACACTGCCAGGGAATCTCCTCACAAAGGGGCATCCACTGGGCATGGCAGGCACCTCAAAGATGTTACTTGGGATGGGGACATTTGGGTTTGGGAAGGGTGTCCTTGAGTTTGGAAGGTAGGGGTTTGGAAGAGGAAGGGGTGGACTGACATGTAGGAGGGAGGTTTGGGAGTCTGAAGGGGTGGTCCAACGTTTTGAAGCAGGACCCTTTCAAGCAGAAGGGGTGGATGGGACTGGACTAGCAGTGGATTTGGAGGTGGAAGTGGTGGGTTTGGGTGTGTCAGGGGTTGGAACCTTTGTGGAAAGGGTGGCTCAGAGGACAAGGTGAAAGGTTGGATCCTCAGTGGGGAACTTGGGAAGGGCTTTCAGAGTGAGTGGGGTCTTGGAGGTAGAGGGAGTGTCAGTGTCTGATGTGTTTGGGACTGCTGCGGGTGCAGGTGCATGTGTGTCAGTTGTATGTGCTGCAAGTATGAGTGTGTCTTGTTTCTCAGTTGTCTGTTGGGTGCGTGATTGTTTCTGACCGAGTTTCTTAGGTGTGTATAGTGTGAGTGATGTGTCTGTGGATGTTTGTGCAATGGAAGTGCAGGGTGTGTGTGTGACTGCTGATGTGGTGGTGACTGTGGGTGTGGATGTCTGTGTTGTCTGTATGGATGTGATGGTGGTTGCGGTGGTGCATGTGGGTGTGAAGATGCCTGTACTGGCTGGGGATGAGGTTGTATGGGTGTGGTGGGGGCATGCATGTGTGTTGTCTCCTGTGCTGTGTGGAGATGTGATGGGGTAGTGGCGTGAATATGTGGGTATGGTGTTGTCAATGGTGGGTGTGGTTTCTGTGCTTTTGGGTGCATGTAATTTATTTTTGTGTGGGATGCCTGTGTGTGTGCTGCTTGGGTCTGCATGGGTGGGTGGGTGGCAATGTGTGTGTGTGCTTTGGACAGGTTAGGTAATAGGATT
The DNA here is from genome assembly GCA_963921515.1 of Calotriton arnoldi. Taxonomy (NCBI): domain Eukaryota; kingdom Metazoa; phylum Chordata; class Amphibia; order Caudata; family Salamandridae; genus Calotriton; species Calotriton arnoldi. The sequence goes on along the minus strand of CAWUFW010002434.1, from coordinate 836,971 downwards.
TATGGATGTGTATGGGTCAGAGGAGGAACACAAGGTTGGGGTGGATGGGAGACTGCGGTGAGTGAGGAGGCCAGACCCTGAACAGATCTCTGTAAGCCAGATATGGCACTGTGAATGCCTTCCAGGTAGGCCACCATCTGCTACAGATGGATGCCTTGCCCCTCAAGGGCATTCAGGAGTGCAGTCTGACTCACAGAGATTTGCCTCAGAAGGTCAATAGCCTCCTCACTCAGCGTGGGGGACGGGGGCTGGAGCTGAGGTGCCTGGAGCGAAGGAGATGGCTCCCCTCTTAGGGGAGAAGGCCCGGCCAACTATTTGGGGAACAACAGGGAGGGTGGCGATGGAACTGGGGGTGGCGGACAAAGATGAAAGTGGAACTAATCCTGTGGGGTCCGCCACCACTCAGGAGTATCCACCGGAGGATGACTCTGTATCTGAAGAACTAGAGCCTTGTGTTCTCTGTGGCACTCCCCACACCCTCCTGGTCATTGGGTCCCTCCGTGTCCGAACTGTGCTTCGGACCCACTGTGACCAGCTGTGTCCCCAAAGACGCTAGCCCCTTCTCTTGCACTTTCCCTGGATGAATCTGAAATGACATGTAAAATTGGTTTATTGTAGCTGCGTTTCTACACTTGACCATTACATATCAACAGAAAACATTTATTGAGTGCACATATTACACCAGCTTCATGGTTTACTATAAAGGTTACAACATTAGCATGAGCACATGCATGCATGCTACATAACCTGGAAACAGTTGGTTCCAGTTATGTCACTCATAACCCCAGACAGCTCCAAATGCATTGATGGACTTGTCTACACTCCATCCTTATGTCAATACTAGGATAGTTAATCACCTTGTATACTTTGGCACTTGTAGTATACCATAGTAAAATGATGTTACCAAATAGGATGGGTACAAAATATACATTTCCACAATGCTCACACAAGGCCCAGATTTCACCAAATGTTAATTTACGTTACAACACATCATGATGTCAAGAAGGACAAGTTAAAGACCAATGTACCATTAATATGTGCTGTAGCAGAAATTATGTCACATTAAATGCTCATTGCACACTGGTGACACTTTTGACTTGAAACTTCATCATATATCCACTTCCAAAAAAGTCTAATAAAAGCTGTACTGAAGTAGTTTAACTACGTATCACATGTAGCATAGAAAAGTAGCCTGGAGACATTGAGGGCCAAAATTCTGGGAGATAGATACTCCAAATACACACAGCATAATACTTCTTATAGCCATATGAATATCCCCAATCCTGCTTGGTACAGGTGGTAACACCATCCATAGATTGCATTCCTACAGGCCAATACACCTATGAATTTTGTTGTGTGTCAGTGAATATCTATGACATAAAGATGTGGGATCACTATAGTCCTAAAGGGATTGCACATCACAGCACTATTTGGTATAGCAAACACAAATTGCCTTGTAAGGATGAGTATAGACACTCACATATGATCTCTACATTTCTACACCGACTCCCTGATGCATGGCACCAGTCACTGAATTAATTTTGAAAGACTATTGCAGATAAACTAACAACAGGGAAATGTACACTGTGCAACATGTAGGCACTAATGCTGATGGTAACAGTAATGTTTGCACATTCATGTCACTGTTGAATCCCAACTTACCAATGAGAAGTGTTAGTCCAGTCACTGCATAAAGAGTGCACTGTATGCCATTTCACATGTAATAGGGCCACAATCACATGAGAGACAGTAGTGAGGGAACATCAGTCCTTACACAAGAAAGACAAGTGCCCTGTTTGGTACAATTGTAACCCAGAACATCAAAGCACATGAGATGATTTATCAGTTCAATCAGCCATGTGTCTGCTCAAGACAGTAAATTGGTAGTGGAATGGACTCTGCTGTGTTCCTGGTCATAAACACAATAGGCACAGCACATCAGCATGCACCTGCTACCAGGCCTACACAAACAGTAACTTTCGTCGCACATGGGCCAACCCCAAATTCATGGGTATATACCTGCCTGTAACACAGAAAGCTGGCAATGTAACATGTATGACTCTGGCCAGGACTCACACTGCTGTGGGGCCCTCAACTGCTCATCAAGCTCCAGGTAGGCCATCGTCATTTGCGGGCCTTTAGGGGGGTCAGGGTCCGGTGCGCCCCATCCACGCTGGGAGGACATCCCCAGCTAGACATCCGTGATCTTCCTGGTCCAGCGCCTCAGGTCCTCCCACCTCTTCCTGCAATGGACAATGTGCCAGTTATAGACCCCCAGGGTCCGCTCCTTCCAGGCGATGGCTTTCCAAATGGATTGCTTTTGATGGGCGTTGACCTGTATGGATACAATAGATGAATACACAGATTATAACTGCAAGTTTTTGGATATCTATTTGGTTGAAACACATTTTATTCACATCTAGCACAAGCCTTAATCAATAATCAACACACTACATGTGTAGTTCTCACATGCTGAGCACTACAAAGACATGAATGCACACGTTTGGATTCATCTGCTGACTATCCTCAACTCTGGTCATGTCCTGCACTGACTAAGCCAGCCCACTAATATCATGAAGCCTGTGCCATCCTACATGCACTGTGATGTGAGCTACTATGGAACACAACACACCATTGTGACCTTCTGATGGGTAAACTACTTTTGCATGATTGTACATACAACTTTACAGCCAGGCCCATTGACCTGATGCCAGTCAGTCAGAACACTTTATTCAGCAGACAAGAGCCAAAAAAGTAAACATAGTCAAGAAAAAAGGACACAAATACAGAATTGACACATCAATACATAAAAACATTGAGTCACTAGATTAAAATACCGATACAAAACAGGTTAAAAAGAATCTCATTTAACCATTTCATCATTCATGTGAAAATCGTGGAAAAGTGCAAACAGTGTAAAGTGCAAAAAGTGCTAAATAAAAGTCCACGGCTGATAAAGAGAGTTTCAAAGGGGTACTTTAAAGTAAGTGGCAAGTTTGTTCTGGTGGCGGCAACTTTTTTCTATGATTTTGTCACGCTGCCATCAGTATTATACCGTACAGAAGCTGTGGTATTATCATGCGCAGGTAGGAGACCAAGTCTGCATCTATCCCCAGTTCACGTAACACCCGCCATAATTTGGATCTATTGACATAGTCAAAAGCTGAGGTTAGATCCATGAAGGCAAGGTGTAAGACTCCCTTCCTGGTGATAGTGTACTTCCCGATAACTAACTGGAGATTAAGACACTGGTCCAAGGTCCCCTTCCCCTGTCTAAAGCCATATTGCAAATCTGAAATAATATTAGCTTGATCGAGATAAGTAGTTAGGCGATCCAAAATTACCTTCCCTAATGTTTTTGCTACAGAATCTAGAAGGGAAATTGGTCTATAGCAGGTGGGATCTGCCCGGTCTCCCTTTTTAAAAATGGGAATGATGACTGCTTTGGCCCAAGAAGATGGGAATCCGTAAATACAAGCTGCATTAAAAACACAAGTTAAAATCTTGGCCCAGACTCTATTGTTGGCCTTAAAAAGATCGGCTGGTACCCCATCTGGGCCAGGCGCCTTGCCTGCTGAGGCAGAGATGATAGCCTTATGAACTTCATCTATATTAAAATAAAGGGGGTTACTTGATGGACCGGGGATTGACACTCCCTCCTCTGGTTCCAGATTTGCGTCACTGTAGATGTTGCTAAAATGCTGAACCCATCGTTCAGGAGGGATCACGCAATCGCGACTAAGATTTGGGGTTTCTGAAAAATAGGGGCTATTAACCACAGACCAAAATTTCGTGCTATCAGCCAAGATACTAGCTTGGTTGAGTGCATCCCAGGCCTCTTCCCTGATCTGCTTCTTCCTATTATGTGTTGCTATTTTATAGGCCTTCCTCCGATTCCTAATTAATAGTTGATCCCTTGGTTTATGTGCCAGGGCCTGTTTAAGTTCCTTATGGGCAGCCGAGCAAATATGATCGAACCACCTCTTTACTTTTGGGCATATTGCTCTAGGTTTAGTTGTTAGATCAGAGGCTACCTGTTTAGTAATTTTTCCAAAGGCTTCAAGGGTGGCTCTGCCATGCGAAAGAGGATCTGCACAAATCTGAAATTCGGTAGCACAGGTGGTATACAAATTATCAAGAAAACTCTCCGGAACAATCCTTTCCCATTTCAATCTCCTGTCCTGCTGTTTGGTACTAATATTCGCATTTGACACCTGACTCAAGACCCCCTCCCTATGGACGACAGGCAGGTCGAGACCCAGTACTAGGGAATTGTGGTCACTAAGACTATGCCAAATAGCACTTAGATTAATAACAGCCGGCACTAATGGGCCAGATACCATCATGTAATCTATTGTGCTATGACTACCATTACCTACAAAGGTAGGAATCTGAAGCAAAGCATCCGAGCATTGTAGACATTGCAGATTGTGGGCCGAGAGTAAACTTTCAAGACAAATGCCAGAGGATGTGTGCTCAAAATGGTTAAACTGTTCCGTGCCATCGCCCGTCTCCAGTGTAAAAGTGCAATTAGAATAGCACTGGTGAATATTAAAATCCCCTAAGATTAATGTGTCATAGTGAGCTTGATTTCCTTCCCCGTACTTTTCCAAGAGATCATCTACAGCTAGAAGATGTTCCGTCTCCTGGGATCTATTGAAGGAATTATAAAAATTGACAGCTAACAGAGTGGGGAGGTTTTTACCAGATAGTTCCACTGCCAAAATGTTAAGTGACCGACAATCAATCAATTTTCCTTTTATAAAAGCTTGAGAGAAAACATTAAAAGAAGGCCCCCCCTAGCTCTGCCCATATTCGATTGAGTAGCATATTTACAAAAGGTGGTAAAACCATCCAGGTAAAAACAGTTTTTAGGCTCCCAAGTTTCCTGTAGTGCAATAATATGATGGTTACCTAGAAACTCTTCCCACACTGTATTACCCCGCTTTGACCTAATGCCAGCTATATTCCAGGATAATACTTTCACAGTATGATCAGGCAGATTGACCAAAGTGGGAATTGAAGTTGGATAGATATCCAACTGTGATGGCGGTGTAGACACGGATGGTCGTGGATTAATAGAAATATCCAGTGTCAGCATGTCACCCTGGGGTTTATCCACCACCATTAGTGGTCAATCATTTTCATCTAGGCTCATGGGGCGGGCCAAAGGTGAGTAACGATTGTGCAAAGTTAGCCCTAAGTTCATATTCCCTTCATGAGTAGGTTTAACCAGTTTAAAAGGAGGCTGCCACTCGGAGTTTACTAGAGGACATTTTCGAGGGTAGAAATACTGTAGGGGGACTATTCTGATTGTAGACCTAGAACCGGCCTTGAGTTGACAGCCCAAAAGAGCCGAGACATGCCTGGGGCTTTTAAAATTTACTATAATACAGTCACCCTCAATGTTTTTCTTAGTTCCATGGCCTACCCACCCCACTCTTCTGGCCATAATAATATCATTCATGATATTGAGACCATCAGCCATATTACTCTTACACCAATGAGCGATTTTGTGGATCAAATCCATGGCGGATTCCTTGGAACCTGATGTAAGTGTAGGGACTCCTGTAAAAACAGTCACTAAAGGAGCTGATTGGGGAGGGAGATCAATTATAGTCGGGGTGTGGGTCATTCCCTTTTTCGGAGCTGCAGATGAAGGGATTCTGAATCGCAGATGCTTGTCAAGATTTCCCTGGCCCTGCATAGTTGCCATCGGGGGTATAGTAACCACATCCCCCACTGTCTGGTTGGTAAGATTTGTATTGCATTTGTTGTTAGAGGGCCGGGGCAACTGATCTTGGTCTTGGGAGGTACTAGTCTGCTGGGCTTGTTTCAGACTACCCTCCCCTGGGCAGGCCCCCCCCTCACCCCTGTTCTGATGTTACTTTCGGGGGAGCAGCTAGTTTATTGAGAAACTAGAGCATTAATTTTTGTCTCAATTGCATCCAATTTTACAAATAAGGGCACTAGCAAGTCTTTAGTTCGCTTTTCCAACCTTACTGCAAATTTATCCAACAGTGATTCCAGATTACAGTTTGTGGGAATTTTAGGCCGAGGAGATTTCCTCAGTACTCCTTTCCCGCCAGTTCTCTTTCTTTTCGTAGGCGGGGAGCCTGATCCCTCTTCTAAGGTCACTGCTGCTACAGAGACCCCCGGAGCTACTTCAACATCCTCGCCTTGACTGCCTGATGGCAACATCTGAGACGTGTACATAAGTCCTTCTTCTGCCGAATCCTGTGAAACACTCGGCGTGTCGCCCTCTACTCGGGCTAATTTCTCAGATTCCAGGGACAACCTTTTTTCAGTTAAGGCTATTTCTTTGGTGATGGCATTAGCTGCCTTAGTTAAAAATAAGTCTATAGTCCCAGCTGATCCCGCAGTGTTAGCCCCCTTTGCGCCCCCTTGTGTAGTAGCTAGTTTCCTTTTGCCCATGTCTATAGGCTAAGTGGTAAGTCAATAGCTGAAGAATAAAACAGGGCAATGTAAACCACCGAACAACTACAAATAAACAAAGTTTTAGGGCTCCAAAAACAGAAAAAGCGAACGCAGCAGTACCTTGTTCTTATTCTGATTTAGCTCACAGCCGGGCGTGTAGATGTGTCCGCAAAGTTGAAATCAAGTGACCTGGCCCAGCCCAGCCGCTTTCGGCCGCTGACAAGCGCAGACGGGCCCGCCCGTGCGCGTACCGCGCCGCGGGAGCCCTGCAGGAGTTTTAAAGCGCCTCCGGGCGCGTAGAGCGGCCGTCGGTGGTGTGGTCAGCCGCACGGGAGCCTGGGACTTGTGATCCAGTCCCGCTCCCCCTCCAGGTCGCAGTGGTCACAGGCAGCGCACAAACAGCGCAGAACGGCTTCACCGGGCTACCCACACCGCGGGTGCCCTGCAGGAGTTTTAAAGCGCCTCCGGGCGCGTAGAGCGGGCGTCGGCGGCGTGGTCAGCCGCACGGGAGCCTGGGATTTGTGGTCCACTCCCCGCTCCCCCTCCAGGTCGCAGTGGTTACAGGCAGCGCACAAAAAGCGCAGAACGGCTTCACCGGGCTTCCCGCGCCGCGGGAGCCCTGCAGGAGTTTTAAAGCGCCTCCGGGCGCGTAGAGCGGGCGTCGGCGGTGTGGTCAGCCACACGGGAGCCTGGGACTTGTGGTCCAGTCCCGCTCCCCCTCCAGGTCGCAGTGGTCACAGGCAGCGCACAAACAGCGCAGAACGGCTTCACCGGGCTTGACCTGGTGCATACGGTCCATACAGCCTGGCACCATAGTATAGACTACATCCTAACACTTAGGTCGCAAAGAAAGGGCTGGTATGTGTGTCACTGAGATCTTCCTCTCTGGGATGTATGGACATGTTGACTACTTATTGAGATATCATACTACGTCTGATTGAGTTTGTGTGGTATGTACTGCCAGGTACGACATCAACATACCATTGTATTTATTGTTTGTTTGGCTTAATGTAACAAAGCTGGGGATTCACATATCAAATTCTCTTCAGAAGTAACCAACTATCTGCCCTGTTATTGGGTCACATGTGCAATTGGCCTGTATTGTACAATCATGACTTATGGAAAAGAGACATTAGACCTGTCGGAGTAAGGAGCCTATCATAATTGATATTGTGGGTGAATGGGAAGAAGTATCAGGTCAAGGGGTTACCTCAGTAGTCATTCCAAATGTAGTTCATGTAAAAGCAATCAGGGCTACTATTGGCTCAGAAAACTCCTTCTGGGAACATCCAAGGATCTGCAGGTCTAAAGGGAGATTACCCTGTGCATCAGCTGTATTGCCACAGTAAATCTGCCCTAGCCTGGGCAATGGACAATAATGGGCACAACTCATTGTCAGGCCTTGCTCGCTGCAGGCTGAGCATACTGATCCCACATGAACATCACATTTCCATCACTTCAATACATAAAAGTACATCTTGTGGCCATCTAATACGTGACCTCAAGGTTGTGTGGCACTCAGAAGGAGTTTGTGAGGTATAGCTAGCTCCCAGACAACATTTTGGTGAGCCTTGATCTGAGCTGAGTGATATGTGGGACTGTACACATAGCTAACCTCATCCTCAACTGCTTCTTACAGTATACATACACAGCTCATGCTGTAAAGCCTATACATTTCTTTGCATATTTACCATGATATATCATTGGTACAATTACATGTATATATGCATAGATATGTGCATGCAACACAAATAGAATCTAGGGCTTAACACACATGACACATGACAATGGTGATGTTAGGTGCACAATGTGCAGTGCTCCACAATCCATTACAGGATTGTTGGATTGTCCTATGTAGGGACTACAAAATGTTACAAGAGTAATCAGAATTTACTCTGGGAATCAGAGGCACATTGTAGCCTGTGGGAATAGAAAGGATGGAGTTAAACAGAGTTAAAAATCTATGTAAGATAGGTACCTGTTTCTCTGGTGAGCCATAGAGCTGGCCATACAGGGGAAGCACTTCTTCAACCAGTGCTCTTTTAATCCTTGATACCTTTTAACTTTGGCCGGTTTTTAAGCATTTTGAGTATTTTAAAGTTTGCATACTTGCACTGCCACAGCTTTTATGTACCGCGTTTTGCTTACTGGGCACTCCCAAACCCACAAGGCAGGACAGCCTCTGTCTTCGCTTCCCCGGTCCGCCACAGCGTTTGCCGATTGAGCGGAGGGAAGCGGACACACCACCTTGCCTGGCCTGCCTTACTTCCGGCGTGGAACTTAGATCACAGGGTATTTCGGCGCCCGGCCAGCTACTTAAACACATGCTGGGCCAGACGCGCGCAGCAGGCGTGCCAAAGGCAAGCCCATCTGCGCCCGTCCGCGCCAAGGCCGCAACAAGTGCAGGAGATGCTGCCCAAAACCCTCCAGGTATCGTTTATAATACATCCGCTTCATTAAAAAACCTTAACAGAAGGGGAAATTGCAGATGTCAAATATCGCCTGACAAACTAATGGGTCCTCTTACATGTCACAAGTGTAGAGTGGAAATCACCATTACAGTCATAAGCCCTAGGAAAGCCACAACAACTAGTATCGCCCAATTAAAAGGGGGAATAATTAATGCCCGATCACTATGCAAGCACTGCCAGGAAATCAGAGATTTAATCATGGAGCGACAGCTAGACTTTCTCTTTATCACTGAAACCTGGTTGAAAGACTGGTGTAATCCTGATATCGCAGTAGCACTTCCCCCCAACTATATGATCTGTAGGAAGGACTGAGGTGATTCCAGAGGAGGGGGATTGGCCATTATCCTTCGTGACTCATTACACTGTACTAATTTCGAACTGGGCACACTTAAGGGAGCAGAAAGCCTTGGCTTCTGCCTCTCCATAAATGCCTCCCTTTTCAGGAGCCCTGATCTATCGTCCACCTGGTCATAGCGCCATTTTCCTTAACACACTAGGAGAAATCCTAAGCCATTTCTTGCTTAGATATGCCAATTTTACCCTACTAGGAGACTTTAATCTTCACTTAGAATGCAGAAATTAGACGGGAGTGGACAACTTTCTCGAAATAACAGAATTGCTTGGACTGCACCAACTGGTGGATGCCCCGACACACCAGGCTGGCCATACATTGGATGGTGTCTGCTCCAATTTCACCCTGCTATCTGCAGATACCCCTATCCCACAGATATGGTCAGACCATGACCTCATCCCCCTCGTACTTAAGAGTCCATTGGTGAACTGTCCGGCTAAGCAATCCACCCCCCTAGAATCCAGGCGCAAGTGGGCGCAACTAGCCATCAATCCTAAGTTGGCTACCACCGCCCAGGCTCGGTTCCCGGTTCTAACGGGGAAAACCTCAGTAGACTTACGACTCTTCCACACCTGGTTGACCGCAATAAGCAATGAACTCATCCCACCAGAGCAACCCAATAAGAATGTGAAAAACGAAAACCCACAAAGCCCCCTGGTTCACGCCCGCCGTTGCCCAGCTACATCTCCAATGTAAACAACAAGAGCGTAAGTGGAGAAGAGTCTATGATGAAGCAGAGCACAAAGCATTTAAAATAAGCAGGAAGCACTACCACACTCATATTAAATTAGCGAAAAAAGAGTACTACTCTAACAAAATACTTGAGGCTAACCAAGACCAAAAAGTCATATTATCAGTCATAAAGTCCTTCACCAACCCCAAAGCATTACAGAAAGAAATACCTCCCTCTCAGAGTTTATGTGATCAGATATCGATCTTCTTTGAAGAAAAAATTCAGAATATCCAAAAGGACTTCTAAACGTATTCTGTTCCAAACCAGGACTGGGACCTGGAGCCCGACCCAGCGACTACTGGTCACTCACTTCAAACCTTCGAACCAGTGTCGCTGGAGCAGACACGGGCTGCAATTGCTGGCTGTAAATCAGGTTCTCCTTTGGATGACTGCCCCCTCATGATTCTCCACCAAATCATAGGCATTGTCAACCCAATAATCAATCAGATAGTCAACTCTTCATTAATTTTAGGCACAGTACCAGATGAATGGAAGCTAGCTATAGTAAAACCATTGAAAAAGAAACAAAACATTGATTCATCCATTCTCTCCAACCTCCGCCCTATATCGCTGCTCCCGATACTGGGCAAAATCACAGAAAAATGAGTCCACAAAGAATTAACCAAATTCATCGAATCTGCCAGGATTCTCCACCCTCGGCAATCTGGCTTCCGCCCCAAGCACTCCACAGAATCTGCACTCCTGGAAATATCGCACACTTTAAAAATGATAGCAGACAAAGGCAGGAAGGCTGTTTTGATTTTGCTCGACCTGTCTGCCGTGTTTGATACTATTTCGCACAGTATTCTCCTGGCAAGGCTCAAATCCAGCAGTATTTCAAACACCGTATTGGCATGGATCAAGTCCTTTCTCACCAATCGCAGGCAAGCAGTGTCCCTCGGTACGTTCCTCTCTTCAGAACGTACCATCACAACGGGGGTTCCACAGGGCTCATCCCTCAGACCGCTGTTGTTCAACATATACATGACCCCACTTATCTCCCTGATAGCCTCATTTGAGATAGAAGTAACGTCCTACGCAGACGACACTCAATTGATTCTATCCTTGGATAACGATTCCACCAACGCTGAACTCAATTTTAAACAATGCCTAGCCGAGGTCATCCAGTGGATGAAGGACAACCACCTCAGGTGTAATACAGACAAAACCGAGATCCTACCAATAGGAAAAGACAATCCCTTTCAGCCGAGTGAGTGGTGGCCGGAGGGTGCGACACCACCTCCCACCACTGTGAAGGTAGCCAAAAGCTTAGGAGTGCAGTTTGACACCGCTCTCTCCTTCCGACCACACGCATTGACATTGGCGGGGACCTGCTTTAACCTTATCAAGTCATTATAATTTTTTTTTATCTTATCCCCCTCACTGCAAGGAAATCAGTTGCGGTGGCACTGATCCTCTCGCGCCTGGACTACTGCAACAGCCTCCTGCCGGGAGTCAATAAACAAACACTAAAAAGACTACAAGTTGTCCAACACGCTGCGGCCCGCTTAGTCCTAAAACTACCACGTAGGTCCTCCGCATCCGCAGCATTAAAAACCCTTCATTGGCTTCCACTGCACAAGAGAATACTATTTAAGATTCTCTTAATCACTTTCAGAGCTTCACTTAACCTGGTACCAACGTACCTCTCAGCCAGATTCACCCCATACATCACGACCAGGACCCTTAGGTCCTCGTCAGCAAACTTCCTTAAACCCCCCTGTTTTAGATATAAAACAAAGGGAGGAAAAACAGTAGCCGCCATGGGAACTAAAGCCTGGAACCTTTTGCCAACTCATCTGAGAATGTTAAAAATAGAGACACAGTTTAGGAAGGCACTGAAAACTTGGATCTTTGGATCCTCAGACGAATTCTGCCTATCCCTCATCTAGGGTCCCCGGGGCCTCACATCACCCTTCCTCCAACTAGCACCATGATGCTCCTTTCGGAGCGACAGTTCGCGCTTTACAAATGCAACAATCAAATCAAATCAATTCAGTAGCTCCAGCTCCTCTGGAGAGAAGGCAGGGGCCCTCTCACTTGCATGGCCTGGCATGATTGCTCCCAGAGGTATCAAACAGCAGCTAAAGCAGTGGAGGTGTTGATAACAGCAGTGCCAGGAGGCAAGTGAGTTATTTTTCAAACCATGGCGTACATGTACGCGGTCATCAGCATAGACAGACACAGCCATTGGCCCTCTATCATCACAGTCACCAATGTTAGCCTATGGCTGTGTCTGTCGTGGGTGAAACCGCCCACCGTGCGGTCGACTTCTGCCAGTGGTGGCAGGTTCTGAATGTACAATATGCAAGGTCAGGCATCCACCATTTTAGCGGTAGTAAGTACAGTACTGGTGTCTGTTAACTGTGTCACCACCACGCAAAATGAGGGCTAACATGTTTACATATGGAGTACTCCATTGCCATGGGATTTCCATGACACAATTAATCTGTGTAGTGCATTTCTGTGCATAAATGCAATATGTGCGCGGTGCACTGTACACCGCGGTTAGCGGTTTTTGACCTAAAATATTCTAAAATTAACATTATTGTGCTACAAATACATTTCTGAATGTATAATTTGTACATTTACATTAAAGACACATGTGAAGACAAGAATGGGGATTATCTGTTATGCTTTCTGAACCAGTTATGTGTTGTCACATTACTTTTGGGAGACTCTTCACATATGTTACTGTGGACATTGGGGCCAATGTTAAAAAACTATTTTCTAATCACATATAGGTACCCTGGGAGAGGGAGGTGACGACAGCCTCCAGTGTACTGCCAATTTTCTGACCTTCAGACCATGGAAGAAAGGGATATCATCAAGATATTTCGTTTGAATAGGCAAACAATGCAGGATTTATGTCATCAGTTGGAGCCTGATCTCCTTCCTCAAAACACTAATCCCACATGTATTCCCCCTATTGTGAGAATTATGGCAGTATTTCATTTTCTGGCCACAGGTTCCTTCCAGTACACTGTGCCTATATCTGGTGGTATGTCACAACCAATGTTCAGTGGTGTTCTACAAGACGTGCTTTCAGTAATGATGAGACACATTGACAGCTACATCCAGTTCCCCAGAAGTGAGGATTTCGCCAATGTGAAGGTTGACTTCTATGGATTTAATCGCCTCCCACAAGTGGTTGGAGCCATTGATGGCACCCATATTGCCTTAGTGCCACCGCAAGCCCGGGAACAAGTTTATCGGAACAGGAAGCACTTCCGTTCTATCAACATACAAGAGGTCTGCTTACCGGATTTGTGTATCTCAAACATCTGTGCCCGGTTCACAGGATCAGCCCATGATTCCTTCATACTGCGGAACAGCACCATACCCCAGCTGATGTCACAACTACTACCAGAGAAGGCCTGGCTTGTTGGTAGGTATCATCTGTCCTAACTTTGTGTGGGTAATGTCAGTTACTATAATCAGAAAGTGTGTGACTTATTGTAGCACTTATGTCTGTCTTCCAACTAGTAGATTCAGTATATCCTAACTGTCCATGGTCGTTGGCACAGCTGAGGAATCCTACTATGCCTGGGGCAGTCTGCTTCAATGAGGCCCATGGAAGAACACTGTGGGCAGTGGAACGGGCTTTTGGGCTCTTGAAGGGCAGATTCAGATGTCTAGACAAGTCTGGGGGAGCCCTGCGATGTAACATCCCTTATATCACAGAGGATGGAGACCATGAAGTGCCAACGGGTGAAGATCCTGAAATGTCAAATGATTATGATAGTGGTGAAGAGGAAGGAGCTGACTTGCGTCAAGATCTCATGTACAACTTCTTCTCATGAGTGTAAGTATGTTGTGAGATGTCATGACTTTGACTATTAAAGCAACTCTTGTTGTGATGATGTGAGGAGTATGATTAGCGAAAATATTAGGAATCTAAGCCCTGCCAAATACTGGTGAAAGGTGTTTGTGGAGGAAGGTTTTAACACATACTCATTTTGTTAGTATTGCTTTGTTTAGCTTAGATTTTTGTCATGGACCATGTTCTCGAGAAGTTGACTATGAATTATGTCATATGTATGGTTTGATAGCTCATTTCTTTGTTTTGGTCTGTTTTATGTACCTTCACCATAGCATCTTCATTTGGACATTTCAGAGTTGTGACATTAGCAGGTATATACTGTTTGGATGTACGAAGTGGACATGGATTGTTCCTGGGAATGTATGTCACAGACTTTGGGTGTACAAAACCTGTACCAAAACAGCTTGTACAGCGATAGGATGGAAGTTGAGAGGAATCGATTGGACTTGTTCCTTGTCATATGGTGGTCCTAATGCAATATGTGTACCATCATGTGCTTTAACAAAATGAAGTTGTGGGCCCAAATCATGCTAGTTTTCCTTTACATTGGCTAAATCCTCATTTTGTATAAATGTATGTAGCTGTTGATGTGTCTCCTCATTGCAGGCCAAACTGCCTGTTGCACATCACTTACATTTGGGGCAGATTACGAATTCGTCCGGAAGGCCATCCTAGAGCCTTCCGGAGTCAGACCTTCTGACCGACTCGTACTGGGATCTGGAATCATTACGATGCCAAAACCCTTTACTTACCGGTCGACTCGGTTACTCCGAATCCGACTGGATTTTCCTAACGAGAAGCCTCCGGAAAAGCAGAATGGAGTCGTTCGAAGGCACTTCCGAGGCCGAATCCCACCGCCCAAGTACGATGCATACTTCCTATGCGCCGAATCGGTCACCACAACCAACACCTCAGAGCGGTCGGAAGATGAGTATTTCAGCTCCGATTCGAACCACAACACGATTCCTGCGACCGAGACTGTCCAGCTATGCATCCTATCGCGCATGGCATCCCTCTACTCTACATCTACGATGAATACTACAACTCCTACCAACGCGGTCGTCGCAGACCGTAAGTTAGACACCTACCCCTACACAATAATGCAACTTCCCTGTGAAAGACAGCATAAGAAAAAGCAGTGGTGAAACTACAGGTAAATTTAGGGGGGAAAATACTTCCAGCAATGTAGATCCAATTTGGGGGATGGGGAGCTAATACCCCCTACAATGTAGAACCAATTTGGGGGTTGGGGGGCTAATACCCCCAGCAATGTAGAGCCAATTTAGGGTTTGGGGGGCCAATAACCCCAGCAATGTAGATCCAATTTAGGGTTTGGGGGTAAATACCCCCAGCAATGTAGAGCCAATTTGGGGTTTGGGGGCTAATACTCCCAGCAATGTAGAGCCAAATTGGGGGTTGGGGGGAAAATACCCCCAGCAATGTAGAGCCAATTTGGGGGTTGGGGGGCAAATACCCCCAGCAAAGTAGAGCCAATTTGGGGGGTGGGGGCTAATACCCCCAGCAATGTAGGGCCAATTTGGGGATTGGGGTCTAATACCCCCTGCAATGTAGAGCCAATTTGGGGGTTGAGGGGCAAATACCCCCAAGCAATGTAGAGCCAATTTGGGGGTTGGGGGGGCTAACACTCCCAGCAATGTGTACTTGAACAATGTAACTGGTGCTTATGCAATGTGCCTCAATACCTACGGTTGGAGTACAAGCTGCAGAAAATTCCCAAAAAACAAA
The DNA here is from genome assembly GCA_963921515.1 of Calotriton arnoldi. NCBI lineage: Eukaryota > Metazoa > Chordata > Amphibia > Caudata > Salamandridae > Calotriton > Calotriton arnoldi. Next base: position 821,408 of record CAWUFW010002434.1, on the reverse strand, counting down.
GCCAAAGGTCACTTTGCAGGAAATGCATTCTCACACTGTGGCAACAAAAGAAACTGGCAACTTTAAGGAATGGCAGAGTGGAGATGCAGGTGCTCTAGGGACTATTGAAAAACAAACAAAGCCTCATCATCTAGAATATGGTCCCCTTAAAGACCTGTGAAATACTCGGGTGCCTATGCGCAAAGATGACAGACCAGCCACCCACAGCAGCTCAAGGACTGTATGTGTGTGTGGGGAAGTTGTCTCAGCCTGGGCTAACACACGGGGGGGCTGAAGCCCAAACCCCCTATGGGTGTTGAGTTTGATCAGAAAGTTTTCTGTATATGCTTGGATTGGCTATGCGGGCAATTGGGCATTGGTCGATGGGCCGGTGCACCAGGGTCTCCTGTGGCCCACAGTTTTGGGGCCTTTGTAAACCACGCCAAGAGACTGACTCACTTCCCCAGTCCCCACAAGGCCACTGCAATGAGGTGCCAGTATGTTCTCCGCTCACCAGCTATGCTGCAAATTGAGGTTGGGGGCCAGTCTTTGGAGCATACTCACCTTGGCACCCTGCCTAGCGTGCCTTACCAGAAGCAGTGTCATCTCCCCCACCCGCCCATGACTTTCAGGTCACGGCAGGTGCGTGGAGGTTGCATTGTATGTAAGGGCCTTGCAGGGAGGCTAGTCTCATTTGGTCAGTCTAACCTACCCCCACCCCCTTGATCAGCAGCAGTGTGCTTTTTGAAACCTCCCTTGACAGGTAAAAGCACAGAGGCTACAATGAAAGAGGTGATCACGGAATGTGTGCCAATTACTTTCAGAGTGCCCGAGCATCATTGTGATCCCAATCCGACCATGGTTACATAGCATGTTGTGTATGTCCAATGAGGGAATGTCATCATCAGGTAGGTACAGTTAGCACGCTAAATACTAGGAGAAACACACATTTGACGTTGGAACAGGAATACCTATAGCCACATATATGTATGTATCACAAAGTGAATGCATGGGTCCACCACAACACACACTGAAACATCGCAGGGCAACAGAACTCCAATGTACTCACAAAAGTATGACATTGTGATGCCCCTGTGTACAGTAACGCCCAGAGGATATTGGCCCAGACAACACACAAGTCCACAGACCACCCACTCAGTACTGATTTCAGTGCCTCCCACTACAACAAATGTTATGTATGTTATGTTATGTTAAAATGTATTTCTAGAGCGCACGTTAGAGCGGTTTCTTGGCGCTAGGAGAGGATGGTGGCGGTTGCATAGTAGTATGAGTTATCAATTATACGCCTGGGTGAATAGCCAGGTCTTAAGTAGTTTCCTGAACTTCATGTAAGAATCGGCATTACGCAGATTAGAGGGGAGGGAGTTCCAGAACTGAGGGGCCAAGGTCGTGTATCTGAGACCTCCATGTTTCTTACGTTTGAAGGTTTGGGGGGTCAGTAAGTTTTTTTTAGAGGAACGTAGATTGCGAGAGGGGATGTACCGATGTATATTGGAGGCAATGAAGGCGGGCCCGCGCCTTGATAGGGCTTTATGGATGGTACAGCCCAGTTTAAATAGGGAGCGTTGAGGTAGGGGAGCCAATGAAGGCTTCTCAACAGCGGGCTCACATGCTGGTGTTTAGGTTGACCGAAAATGAGTCTAGCTGCATGATTCTGGACTAGTTGCAGCCGGTGTAACTGGTATGCCGGTATATAGGGAATTTGCGTAATCAATACGCGAAGTGACCAGGGCCAGAACCACTTGGGTCAGAGCTGCGGTGGAAAGGAATCTGCTGATTTTCCGAATTCTTCGGAGATGGAAAAAACACGCAGAGACCACGGAGCTGATCTGAGCCTTCATAGTCAGATCGCTGCTGATGACAATTCCCAAGCTTTTTACCGAGCTAGCTGGGAGGGGGTGGCTCCCTAGTAGTGGTGGCCAAAAGCTGGAGTTCCAGGGGTTGGCCAGACCACCAGTAAGGATCAGCTCCGTTTTGTCTGGATTTAGCTTGAGCTGGTTAGTGTTCATCCAGTCACTGATGAAGGTCATGGTGGATTGAAAGCTGGACACAGATGCTGCAGAGGAATCAATGTTAAATATCAGCTGGAGGTCGTCTGCATAATTAAAGACTACGACCTCTCTTTTTCGCAGGGCTGAGACCAGAGGAAAAATATACAGATTGAAAAATAAGGGTGACAGGGAGGAGCCCTGCAGAACTCCACAGGATAATTTCTTTATCTCTGCCCTAAAGCTAGCCAATCGCACCGATTGAGAACGGTTGCTGAGAAAGGAGATAATCCATTTCAAGGGGACGCCCTGGATCCCTGCCCTGCCGACACGGTCGATCAAGAGTTGATGATCGACCGTGTCGAAGGCAGCTGACAGATTGAGGAGCACCAGGGCCTGAGTAGTCCCCTGATCAGCCCCCCTTCTCAGTTTGTCCATAACTGCCAGAATAACGGACTCAGTACAGTGTTCGGGTCTGAAACCTGCCTGATGAGAATCCAAATAGTGAGTTTGCTCTATAAAGGAGCTAAGACAGGTAGCTACGTGGGCTTCTAAGGCCTTGCTCAAATAGGGTAGCAGGGAGATGGGACGGTAACTGCTGGGTACAGCTGGGTCTACGCTGGGTTTCTTAAGGATGGGGGCGACTTCCGCCATCTTAAAGAGGTTGGGGACAATCCCTTGGGCCAGGGAATTGTTAAGGAGCAGTAGGGGGGGATCCGGGTGGCGCAAGAAGATTTCCCTGAGAATAAAGGGGGGACAGCTGTCTGTGGGAGAGCCAGATCCAACTTTCTTAAGTAAAGCGAGGAAAACATCTCTAGTGATGGATGGAATGTGATTTAGATGCACTGGATTTTTACAAGAGGGGTGGGGGGCCAGGGATGTAATAGATTTGGGAATGCTAGCTTTAATGGTAGCAATTTTCTCAATAAAGTAATTGTTGATCGAGTCGCATAGAAATTGCGATGGAGTGGGTTTAGCAGTGACTCGGTCTAATTTGGAGAGTTCGTCCACTATGGAGAATATGTCCTTAGCTTTATTGGTAGAGTTTAGTACTTTAGCAGAGAAGTGGTTGTGTCACAGTCGTCATTGAAATAGTTGTAGACAAAATCCATCTGGATTTTGAAAGAAGCATGGGCCAACAACAATGTAGGATACAGTCACCATGTGTGGACTGGGGGCACTGCACACAACACCCAATCTGTATGTGCACAGGGTCATCTTCGGAGAATGTCATTCACAGCAATTCAGCATCTAGCTCCTCAAGGTATAGTGTGTGCCGCAAAATAATAATCCCATTTTGAATGTGCAGATTGTGTCCTGCAGAGTAGTAGGAGTACGCATGAGTCTCAGGACATAGGATCCACCAACAGTGTTGGAGGGTCTAGTGCACAGCCTGTTGTGTAAGATAAGCTGCCAGCACTGGTGAGAATGCCAGGGGGTGGCTCAATCTGTGTCTCTCCAACACAATTGACATAGCCATCTACAAGCCAGGGGCTGTGGGTACATCTTGTGAGGACGAGGTATATGTGCAGAATGAAGTCTGCTTTGTCCACATTTGGTACTGGAACACTGTTTCAAAATCTATGAAAACGTCAAGACCTTCAACAAAGACATATTGCCCTCAGGCTCTAGGGCAGTGTTTAATGGGCAAAATGGAAGCCCTTATGGACACACACAAGGGCTACCCTTGCCAAACCAGATTAGAGGTTAAATAATATTAACAATGCAAACACTTATGGAACTGGGTGTACTGTTCCAGTGTCACATGTATGTTTGCTAACAGTGCAATGTGTTTTCATCAGCACAACCAGAGTTATCATCACAATGAGTCCATCTCCCTTGGTGTCCCCATACTTCAGACATTCAAAGTCAGAATGCCATTAATACTCATGTGTGTGTAGTCTACTGGGAAGTGTGGGGATGCGTTTCTGGAGTAGTCTGACCCCAGGTGGCCCACCAACACACATCCTTGACTTTTCACTTGGGGGGGCGATAGCCCTCTAAGCAATGGACTGCCATCCAAAGTTTCTGCATCATGACAGTTCAATATAAGTAATCACCAACTCCATCCCAGGGCAGTATCCAAGGGCAAGAATGACCAATCAGTGACAACATCTACCTACAAAGGGTAACTGACCACTTATTCACACACACAACTCAGACAAGGCAAGGGTAGGTGGAGGCAACTTGTCCTGTGATTCCAATAGGTTTTGCCTATGCCAGTGTACTCAAAGCGGCCATTCCAACAATCAGTCATGAACATTCAGTGGCAGACAGAAAGCTGCAGCAAACACGTACTACATCCTCATATTTCATCTGGCAACTACTTTTGCCTACTTACATCCACATAATCTACACATATGTACATTTCAACATTGCCTCTTGGCCTGCATAATCTCTACTTGTGCGGGTATGAACCCTCTCACATCTACCTCAAAGTACATGCTCATCTCTCAGAACTATCATACATACACAAGCACACATAAGCCCCCTCTGGTACAGCTCTCCTGAAAAGCATGTCTGCCCCACAAGCTTCAGCCTTGTACTCGAACTCTTCCAACCCGAATCTCACAGTCTCACACTGGCACTGCCCTTCTTACATCCACACCTACATTCACAGCACCACTCTTCATCACTATGTACACAACACCTCTCACATATATGACATGTATACAATGTATGTACTCATCACCTCCTCAGCAGACGCTAAACGTAACATATCAAATGGACAACTCTCATCACCAGTTTCACCCTCAGTAATGTCTTGGACTGCACTCATATCACAATGTGCAGCATCACAGCCCACTCAGACATGCACACTTAACATATCACCACATCTCTCAACAAGACACAAATGCATCCACAGATTCAAACACAACAAACATCAACTGTACAACACCTCACATTTCACCATACAGCACCCTAAATTACACAACTGGTGCATACACTTATCCACTTTGTTACAAATGACAAGTTTAACCTCGTCTCACTGTGGCCCTGTCACATCCACTTCCATGCTCCATACCCCCATTGACTTATGCACATTAACAACTAACCTCACTCATTGAAACTGGCCTGTTACAGTCATCTCTCACCGTAGTGCCACAGACTACAGCTCTCATATCCTGCCAGAATCCAACCTTGTCTAGCTGGTTATATCCCTATCACATCTACCTATTCCTAGCATACCTTGCATAGGATTTAACCAGTCTTACAACCTTGCACACTCTGATTCACACCCCCACATGTAAAACCATTCACATTGGAACAATGTGGATACTTCACGTCGCCTACACAAGAACTGCCTATGAACTTAACTCCTTCCTACCTTACACTCTCTGACAATCTCTAAATTTGTCCCACACCCATTACGTATGAGTCTCCACTCCATTTCAAAATTGGAAACACTAGTCTCTCCCTCCTCTACCCTTTTCTAAGCTAGCTTAGCAGATGCAACATTAACCTTGCAAAGCACATCTGCAGCTAGGCCTCACCTTCTAAAATCCACCTCCTACCCTGTATGGCAACTAAGAGCATGGATGTGACACTGGCTCCTGTAGCATCTGCACAGCAGACGGACCCACAACGCTTCTGTGCACTCACAGTCCACTTGGCTTACCACATATAACACAGGGCAATCCAATAGACATAACAGCACTCCTAGTTCAGCTCTGTGTGATCTGGAAGAGCATCAAGCATAGCTCAAAAAGACCCCATTGCCAGTCATGCACAAATGACAACCTACACACAAATCATATGCTCAACTACGACTGATGTGTGGTTGTAACTATGAATTCCAAGCTTGGAGAGACAAAACACACCATCCACATGATGTACCCAAACAAAAGCAGGATGGCATGACTGACATATAAATTAGAATGCACTGGACTATTAAGACCACAGACACCTTACTGAACAGGAATATATCTGCAGAAAGTGGAGTCCTTGGAGGCATCAGGGTCGGAAGACTGTGAGAACACTGCTCACCTTACACTCACAATGGGCTCAGGAAATGTATCAGATGAGTACACAGCCTGAAGGGAATTTGCCTACAGTGGCATGCCACCTGTGGAAAGGTTGTCATTACCACTAGTCTACCAGATCTAAAGAAGACACAGAAATGGGTCCACCACTATCAAGTCACATACACGTATTGTACCATTACTTTGTGTGCATGGGCGTGTCCATAGTCACTACCATGTAGTCAAACTACATATGTACCCAGGTGTATTGATGAGACAGGTGTCTTTCTGTACATCACAAACATATGCAGCATGCTTCTCATAAACTGTTGTACTTTGCCACACTTGCACTATGTTGACATCTGAAACCATGAACCCTGTGGAATTGTGTTTCTGAAACAAAGCTCTGTGACTTCATTGCACACTCATAGACAAAACCAATGTTAACATTGACATCTAGCCAAAGTAGGCACAAAAATCTAGGATACATACTGACCAAGTGCTTGTACTCCATGGACCATATGCAATCCACACCATACTGACATAATTGTCTACTTACATCACATATTACACATGAATGACAGTTAGCCAGAAATCCATTTTGAGGACACAGAAATTTTAGAAAAATAAATAGGAAATGCTTTATTCGGCATATACTATGATGAGAAATAGGCCAATGGCCGGTCCAATGAAAGTCAATGGCTTTGAGGGCCACATATGTAATGGACTTCACTGCTAGCCTACACTTTGCCAGCAAAGGGACACCTCCCAAAAGAGGGACATCTAGGGGGCAGGACTGGCACCAAGGGAACAAGTCTAAGGGGGACTGGTTTGGGTTTTGTGAGGGATGGGATCAGGAGGGGTAGGTGGGTCCACCTCAGTGGTAGTACCAGATTGGGGGGGCGGTGGGTCCACTGCAGTGGTTGGCTCAGATTGAGGTGGGAGCAGCTGTAGTGGGAGGGCTAGATTGAGGGGGATGGGCTGGGTTTGACCATTTTGGGGATGGTATAATTCTGTATAGTGTGGACAGGAATAGGGAGGGGCTCAGACTTTTTGGGAGGTTTTTTTTTGGTTTGGAAAGTACTGGGCTGGGGAAGTATGGGTTGGTGGAGGGGTTTGGGCTCGGGAGACGGGGGGGATTTTTTGGTGGGGTGTGATTTTGGGCTTTGTTTTTTCTTGGGGGCAGATGTAGATGGCAGGGCGGGGTGTGGATTGCCTCTTCTTTTTCAGAGGGGGTTTGTCGGTGTGGGTAGGGAAGAGGTCCAGGACACAGAGATGGAGTGTCTGGGCAGAGGGGGGAACAGGAGAGGCAAGGGTAGGGGTTGTAGAGGCAGAGGGTTCTGGGGTCTGCGGAGTATCTGTGGATCCATGTATGTCATCTGCTGGTATGTCCCTGGTGGTGAGTGAGTGTGATGTCTGTCTCCTGAGTGTGTGTGTGTGTGTGGGTTTGTCCTTGTGTGTGTTTGCATGCTGCGTAGGGCTGTTGATGTGGCTGCATGCATACGTTTGCGTGTGCTTGAATGCCCTCCAGGAATGATACCATTTGTGTTAAATGATTGGTATTCACCTGGAGGACATTCAGCACTGCTGTCTGCCTCACAGAGATCTGCCTCAGGATGTCAATGGTCTCCACACGCAGGGCAGCAGGGGAGACTGGGGCAGGGGGTGAGGTGCCTGGTGCGAAGGAGACACCTCCCCTTCCACGGGAGTGGCCACGGACACTGGGCCTGGGAGCAGCTGGGAGGGTGGCGATGGTAGTGGTGGTGGTGGATTCCGATGTAGAGGAATCAGCCCCTGGGTCATCCATCACCACAAGGGAGTCATCGCTGTAGCTGCAGTCGGCTTCAGATCCTGCAGATGTCACATCTGACAGGCCCTCGGTGTGGCTCCCCTCACCCTCCGTGCCACTGGGTCCCTCCTCCTCCGACTCAGCACTGGATCCAGACTTGCGAACTGCTCCCCCTTCGTCCATGGCGCTGCCTCCTATGCTGGCCGGTGCTGATGCTGTGAACAAGAATGAAAAAGAATCACATAAGCCATCTGTATGTACTTGACACATAGGTATCATCACAAATCTTCACAGATCAAACAAATACATCATTTTGACTTGTGCTATTACCTCTTGATACATTTACATACATACATGGCACTTGTTCGTCTGCCAGTTAACCATTGCTCCCTTACACATGATGTTATCTGCAACATTGGGTGTATCAACATCAAATGCCACAACCACAATGTCAACTAGTTCACTATGTAGCTAGTGATGTATCATCTTTTGCTCCAATCAATCAATCAATCAGGGGGTTTAAAGCGCCCTAATCACCCGTGAGGGCCTCAAGGCGCTGGAGGGGAGGGGGAGGGATGGTGCAGCTCCGGTTCAGCCAAAGAGCCAGGTCTTGAGGTTCTTCCTGAAGGTGTGCAAAGTAAGGGAGCGTCTGATGTTGACTGGTAGCTCGTTCCAAGCTTTGGCCGCGATGTAGGTGAAGGCTATTCCACCCGCTCTGGTTCTGCGGAAGCACGGGGTTTCTGCCAGGGCAAGGTCAGCGGAGCGGAGGTTCCTTTTGGGTACATGGAAGGAGACTCTTTCGTTGAGGTAATTGGGTCCGATGTTGTAGAGGGATTTGTAGGTGTGGGTGAGTAGCTTGAAGGTTACTCTCTTCCTGATGGGGAGCCAGTGGAGGTCTCGCAGGTGTTGGGTGATGTGCTCATGTCGTGGGATGCTGAGGACGAGTCTGGATGGTCTGGAGTCTGTGCAGCAGGGATTTGTTGATTCCAGCATAGAGGGCGTTTCTGTAGTCCAGTCTGCTAGTTATGAGTGCGTGGGTGACTGTCTTTCTGGCTTCGGGGGGATCCACTTGAAGGTCTTGCGGAGGATGCGGAGGGTGTTGAAGCCGGAGGAGGTGACAGCGTTGATCTGTCGGGCCATGGTGAGGGAGGAGTCGAGTATGATGCCGAGGTTCCGGGCATGGTCCGTGGGAATGGTGGGGATGCCGAGGGTGGTGAGCCACCAGGAGTTGTCCCATGCAGAGGGGGCGGGTCAGAGGACTAGGACTTCTGTCTTCTCCGAGTTGAGTTTCAGACAGCTGCTGCTCATCCAAGCTGCGACGTCTTTCATTCCTTCTTGGAAGCTGAGTCTGGTGGTTTTGGGGTCCTTCGTGAGGGAGAGGATGAGCTGGGTGTCATCGGCATAGGATATAATGCTGAGTCCGTGCTGTCTGACGATGGCGGCGAGGGGGGCCATGTAGATGTTGAAGAGCGTGGGGCTGAGCGATGATCCTTGTGGTACTCCGCAGTTGATCTCTGTGGGTTCGGAGAGGAAAGGCGGGAGTCTGATCCTTTGGGTTCTGCCGACGAGGAAGGAACGGAGCCAGTCGAGGGCGGTTCCCTGTATTCCGGCGTCGTGGAGTCTCGCTGCAAGGGTGAGGTGGGAGACAGTGTCAAAGGCTGCGGAGAGGTCGAGTAGGATGAGGGCTGTGGTGTGGCCTTGGTCGAGGAGTGTGCGAATGTCGTCTGTGGCGGCGAGGAAGGCGGTCTTGGTGCTGTGGTTGCTGTGGAATCCAGATTGGGAGGGGTCGAGGATGGAGTTTCCTTCGATGAAGTTAGTCTGCTGGGCATTGACGATCTTCTCGGTGACTTTGGCTGCGAAGGGAAGGAGAGAGATGGGTCGGTAGTTCTTCATGTTCGTCGGGTCTGCAGAGAGTTTCTTCAGGAGGGGCTTGACTTTTGCGCGTTCGTCTGGGAAGGTGCCGGATTCGAAGGTGGCGTTGATGGTGCATCGTAGCTGGGGTGCTATAGCGGTGGCAGCTCTGTGGAAGATGTGCAGAGGGCAGGGGTCCGTGGGTGCTCTTCATGGTCATGATGGTAACTTCGGTGGTGACCGGGGTCCAGGCGGTGATGGTGGGCCGGCTGTCGTCGCTGGAGGGACGGGTGGTTTCTGGAGTCTGTTCACTGAAGCTGAAGCTGTCGTAGAGGGCTTTGATTTTCAGGTGGAAGTAGGAGCCGAGCTTGTTGCAGAGGTCTTGGGAGGGTGTGATGTCTGTGGCTTCGCTGTGGGGCTTGGTGAGTTGCTGGATAATGTTGAAGAGTTCTTTTGAGTTGCTGGAGTTGGTGAGGATTTTGTTCCGGATGAAGGACTTCTTTGCGGATCTTATGCGTAGGAGTCGCTCTTGGTGGAGGTGGAGAGTCGGAGGAAGCTTTTGTGTGCGATGGTGAGTCCTCCTCTTGGGCGGTTGGGGCGGTCCTTCCTTTGGATCTTGTAGCTGTTGGGAATGGTGGTGGCGATGTTGGGGGCGGAGGAGGTGTTTGTCCAGGTTTCCGTGAAGAAGGCAATGTCTGGCGAGAGGGTGTCGAGCAGGTCCCAGATCTCTACGGCATGTCTGTGCATGGACAGCACGATGAGGAGGTTGCACTTCAGGGCTTCGGTGGTGTTGGCGTCCGTTGTGGGGGCGTGAAGGTTCGGCGGCAGTGGTGGCAGGAGAACTGGCCATGGGTGGTGCTCGGCCTGGACAGCTGGCAGTTGTTGTTCCTTTCTGGGTTGAGTGCGAGGAGGTCAGCTGAGTCGTAGCGGTGGGTGGCCGGAGATCCAGGGTCTCTGGTGCGTAGACGGGTGCAGACGGGCTTGCCTTTGGCACGCCATCAGCGCGCCAGCGGCGCGGCCGCACAGCGGCCGTCATTAAATAGGGAAGGGGATAGGAAGTGCAGCTGGGAGGTGGGAACTGGCAAGGGGTAGGGGCAGCAGCAGCAGTAAGGGCAGCAAAAACGGGCACAACAACGGCAGAAGGACGAGGAGAACAGTACCAACAGTAAAACAGGCAAAATACTTTTACTGATGGTCTTGTGTCCTGACATACCTGTCTCATCTCCTGCAAGGGAGTTTAGAGCTCACAATGGAAATAGGATTCACTAAATTGAATTGAGACATGGTATCCAATATGCAATCCCAAGTCATCAAATTGGGAACCATTGGCTCTAATGTTACAGGTCAAATGACTTCCTTGTCAAACTTTAAGCTGGCGTAGTCATTGTATGAGTCATATCACACAGATAACAGTGATTGGGCTCATTTGTCCTGTAACTTAGGTTCTCTACTGTCAGGTCACACATCTGACTGTTATTGTGGAGACACCAAGGTAGTAGGCATAGCTAGGGTGAGAGGCATGTGGCACACTGTATTGTGTCATCTATGCACCGTGTCATGAAGATGAATCAGAATGTTGTGCACATTGTAAACAGCTCACCATTTTCAGATGTGAACAATGGTCAACACACTTCCAAGTCCGATGACTGCATCTTCACAATGCTTCTGGTGGAACACCATGCCACTGGCCCATCTGAGTGCATTGTCTGTACAGACTGTTAGTACTGAACCTCTATTCTTCATGAGTCCAGTCAACACTGTGTACCAATCCTGTCTAGACTGCAGAAGACCCCATTTGTATGGGCCATGTCTGAATGTCCCTCACTTCTTTTAGACATATTGCACACTTTGTACAGCTTACATTGCTCTTTTTTTCAATCACATTTTGTTAACTTACTTCAAAATGATGCACATTTGACATCTCTCAATCTGACAGTGATGCATCATACACATGGTTTACAAAGCCCTCAAGTATGAATAGTCAAGAGCATTTACACACGTCAACCGTTGCGAATGTGTATCTAACATCATACCTTACAATTTCAGCCATGTTTCCACCAGTGACCACCTGTGTTTGACAGTGAATGGCATGTGTTGTCACTGTTACAGAGTCAGACATATGGACTCACTCCTTTGAATGGAGTGAATGGAATCTTCCACACAATCATGTGAAAGGCCAGTGTGACAGGTGACCAGAGTTAGCATACCTGTAATTGGCCCATGGGATACATTAGATTACATTGAGCAGTACGGCTGGGACCTAACATTGGCATACTGACCAAGTAAAACTCACCAAGGCATCAACATTGACGTCACCTGCTGCCGGGATGTATAGCATGGGCTTTTCACACTTGAGTGCTCCAATAACAACATACTTCACAGATTTGTTGAAACCACACTGAGAACAGGTCATACATTAGTCAATGTGCTGACACATGTCGAGCAATTGCATTACTCATGAAGGTTATCTCCATGCACATGTTGTTGTAATTTGTACTGATCACATGAGCATGGCACTACTGTCACTACTCTGAACATAACTTCCTCACATGTCCCTGATGAAAGGGGCATAACCGGACATCTAATAATCCTTGTGCATATGCATCATTTAAAACTGAACAGTAGTTTTGGCTGACTTCCGACCTGTAAAAGGGCCAGCAGGCTAAGATACTACAACATGCATGTTTAAAGTAAGCTGTGCGACAAGGCACATACTCACCCCCTCCTTGCTGCTGTGTGGCTTTCAACTTCCCATCCAGGTCAGGGAAGACCACCACTAGGATGCGGAGCATGTGGGCGGTCAGGGTGCGGCGCCCGCCCCTCTTGCCTGGAAGTGACAGGCCCGGCTGGATTTCAGCGATCTTCTTGGTCCAGGCACGAAGTTCCTGCCACCTTTTGTGGCAATGACAGACGCAACGAGTTTCCAACCCCACGGAGCGCACCTTCTGGGAGATGGTCCTCCACATCTTGGCCTTCTGATGGGAGTTGACCTGTAAGGATGACATGGTGACAGACCCTTAGTTTACATGCAACATGTTTCTGAGTCAGACACTTGTACACATAGGTCATGGTCACACTGGCAACAATGTCTAAGGGATAGGCAAAAGGCATTATGTGCAGTTGTCCTGTGTTCAATGATGACTCCGTCCCATGAGAACAGTGATAAGATGTTTACCCCAGTGCACACACTTCTACAGCAGTGTACCTGCAAAGAACAGTTATCTACACACTTTTAAACTTACAAAAAATAGTTGACATGCTTGCCAATGAGATTCCTAATGCTAGTTGTGCATGGTAATTGCACATGTCCAATGAAAATACAGTGTAAATATCAACTCAGCTGCTCCTCTGGTTTGACATACAGCTGGCTTTACAGTGGCAGGAGGATGTCCAGCAGGACCTGGTTCTCCTCCTCGGTAAAAGCTGGGGCCCTGCCAACTGTACTTGTCATAGTAGCACCCAAAGGATGTGGACACAGCAGCAGAGAGATGAGGAGGTGCAGGAATGATGCAGTTAATGCAGGCAAGTGAAGTCTCTAGGGAACAGACAGACTTATAGCTAAACAGCAGAGGCGGTCTTAATGCCATGTGGCCAAAGCGATAGGTTCGCGTATGTTGCATTTTCCGAATCGGTCCAATGCGTAACATTGCTTGCAGATGACACGCCTACCGCAACGTTCAAAAACTCATCATCGGACAGCGATTGACTTTGATACATTGGTGATGGGAGGTTACGGAGTCGGTTTCCACACAATGAGGACACGATCCGAAACGTGCGTCTGTCACCATAACAACATGCAGCCAATGGCTTTGTATGAATTGGTTAGGATGCAGCTACCGCGTCCTTTGAATACTCACCCGCATCTGTCACCATAACAACTTGTAGCCAATGGCCGTGTCCGAATCGGTTAGCATGCGTCTACTGCGTCCTGTGAATACTCACCCGCGTCTGTCACCATAAGAACTTGCAGCCTATGGCTCTGTCTGAATCGGTTTGGATGCAGCTACCGCGTCCTTTCAATAATCGGTCGGCAAGGCAGACACTTCTGTAATTGATGTATTTTTGTGCATTACATGTGTGGAGGCAGTTTTTTCAAGATGAAATGGACCTTTAAATGCATAGCTCACACTCCCATGAGGAGCTAACCTTGAGGGGCACATGACACAGTGATTTTGAGGCTAATACCAACATGATACAAAACTACTCCATTTACCCTCCTAGGCTTGGTCACAGTGCCAATGACTTTTGGGTGTGTAGAAGTTCATTCTTGACATATTCACTGCATTTGGGGACTGTGTGACCCAGTGTGCAATCTGTGTGATTTCTGACTGTAAATGTTTGGTGTCTAAGTCATGGATAAACCATTTACCTTTGAATGAGTAGACCGTGACATTATGCAGCCACATCAGCTTGTGTTTGTAATGTGATATACTAGTGTATCTTTGTGTCCCAGACTTAAGTGGATGATGGCGTTATATATGCAACTCCTTCATTGTTCATGTTTTGTGTATGTGATTGTATGTGTATTGCAGACGTGACAACTTGACAGTGTCCACCCTGTGACAGTAGTGTGCATGATTCACATTGTGAGACGCTGTGTGTATTAGGTGTTCCACATATCTGGCATTACATAACCCTATTGTGGGTGTTTTAACCATGTAATTGTTCTCACAAACCTATATCTTGTCTCATTTTGTGGGGAGTTGTTGAGTATGTGATGCTTGATCACATGAATGTTGACAGACACAAGTGATTTTTATACTACAGCACTCTAATTGCTGTGTCACTATACCTTGGCAACGAATATACCACGTTACAACGCATGCATTTACATCGCATGCTATTACATCGCGGTTTTTACAACGCAAGTCGTTACAACGACTTGCGTTGGAGGGCGCTGGACTTAGGAGTAGTTTAATTTACTATTCCAACTCCAGCCTACGTACAGTAGGGAAGGTGTTGGATAGTAAATTAAACTATTCCTTGTCCTATAGCGCCCTCCAGCGCAAGTCATTGTAACGACTTGCGTTGTAAAAACCGCAATGTAATAGCATGCGATGTAATGCATGCGTTGTAAACGTTGTTTCCCCTTGGCAACATATCTGGGAATGGTACTAATGCTGCAATATGTATCTAAGGTCAGCCTTTTTCATTGAAATGTGTATTTCCAATGTTCTGTAGTTGTAGCTGTGTTCTGATTTAATGTTCTGTTTGTCTCAATGTATGTTGCTTTGTACATTGTGAACTAACACCAACTGTGTTTACACTCTACACATAGGTATCGCAGACGACCTCCAGTGTACAGGACCTTTCCAGACCTACAGACCATGGAAGAACGGAATACCATCAGGAAATACCGTTTCACAAGGGCAGTAATTGAAGAGTTGTCTGAGCAGTTGTCACCTCATTTGCAGCCTGGTTGCACGTATCCAACTGCACTGACGCCCAAAGTAAAGGTTATGGCAGCATTACATTTCTTTGCCACGGGTTCATTCCAGTACACATTGGCAACATCTGGTGGAATGTCCCAAACAATGTTCAGCCATGTCCTTCAGGATGTGTTGGAGGCATTGCTCCGTAACCTGGACCAGTACATTAAGTTCCAGACACATGGAGAGTTGCCAGACATCAAGGGGGAATTCTATGCCTTAGGACGGATACCCCATGTCATTGGCTCTATTGATGGAACCCATGTTGCATTGATCCCACCACAGGCAAATGAGAAAGTTTATCGCAACAGAAAACATTACCACTCCATCAATGTCCAGGTGGTATGTTTGGTTGACATGTCCATCTTCCACGTCTGCGAATGATTCCCTGGCTCAGCACATGATGCTTATATCCTGCGGAGCAGCGTCATCTCCCATTTGATGTCTCAGCTGCAACGTGATCATGCCTGGCTTGTTGGTAGGTGATGTGGCATGTGTATGTTGTGGTGTGTGTTGATTGTATGTCAGATAGTGCTCTGTTATCAGAAAACTGAATCTTTTTTGTGTGTTAAATTTAAGAGACTCTGGATACCCCAACCAGCCTTGGTTACTGACACCACTCCGTAACCCTGTCACCCCTGCAGAAGTGTGGTTTAATGAGGCCCATGGTAGGACCGAGTCGTGGAGCGGACTTTTGGGCTACTGAAAACCAGATTCCGCTGTCTGGATCGCACAGGAGGAGCCCTCCAATATGCCCCATTGAAGGTGTGCCAGATCATCACAGCTTGCTGCATGCTCCACAACCTGGCTATACGGAAGGAAATACCTCTCATACAGGACGATGGAGCGCAGCAGCCACCATCGAGGGAGAATCCAGGACTGGGACATGATGATAGTGATGATGATGATGATGACGAGGATTTGAGACAACAGCTTATCCACAACTTCTTAACATGAGTGTAAGTATGCAATGAAAGGAGGTGACTATCCCCAATTGGTTGTTGTTGTGTTGCTGGTGGACAATGTGTATGTATGCTTGTGAGTGTCTGATAATTGTCCTGAGGTTTTTTCTGAGATGGGTCTTTTAAATGGGCAGGTTAACATGTACAGTGTTACAGTGAAGCATAGCTAGTGTTCACACTGACATTCTTGTGCTTCAGATGACATAGTTTGCAAAATTGAACTACCTTAGTCCTGGGTTCCTGACTCTGTTCTATGTTTCTCCTTATAACAACAACAAATAAATCTGGTGGTCTACAAAAGGGAGCAAGAACTGAATTATCAAATCACACAAACAGTGCCAACACCCAAGAATACCAAAAAGCCTCCCACTGACTCAGGAGAGCCCGAGGCACCGACGGAGAGGGCGGGGTCTCCCATACCTGAGTTGTTACCGGGTGAGGTGAGGTTTTGACCTCATACAAGACAGGTGTGAAGAACACTCCGCTTGTACTGAGGAATGATCATGTAGAAGGTTGTATTTTATGACAACTTTACACACATAAAAGTCCTATGACCAAATTGGTAATGCAGTAGCAATATAATTTATTGTTTAGGTCCTGAAGAAAGCCTGGGCAAGTGGCCTATTAGGCTGAAACTTGTTGACCATATTGTGAAGCGGCTTATGTGTTCAAAGCTGCTTCTGCACTATTTTTAATGCAGGATTGGTAGAGATATTTGTATTAAAAGGAGTTTTTCTCTTCCAAATCCTTTTTAACTTCACTCACATGCACTGCACTTATAACTCCATCACCCTAAAGCATTTCATATCCATTGTTGAGGCCTGCTACTAGGTGAACAAATGGTCTCTCTCTTTTTTGCTTTCACTTCCTCCTGTCGTGATTTCTGTGACCTGGTCGAAATCCGATCCACATGACCCTCTTCTGTGATCTAGAGGAGTAGTGGTAGGAAGGAAGGATATCCAAATGATGACACTGACCTCTCTTGGTAGTTGATGGAAATCCGATTAGTTCGCAAAGGTCTTTGTTTTATGCTTTTTGGTATTCTTGGGTGTTGGCACTGTTTGTGTGATTTGATCATTCAGTTCTTGCTCCCTTTTGTAGACCACCAGATTTATTTGTTGTTGTTATAAGTTGTATTGGGGATTAAGTCTGTGGTTTGGTCGTTAAACTTTCCCTAGGACCCTTTCTCCTTTGGAGTCGTAGACTATGTTTCTCCTTACCAGGGTACTTTGCCATGTCAACTGCAGAGTTGTGACCTCACCAGACCCATGATGCTGTGACATACTTCAATATTGAACTGTTGTGGAAATCCCTGGAACGCACTTCCTTCTGAACTGATGGTTGTTTCTTTTTACTTGTGAGCATTTTGTTACTATGTGATGTGATCTGACTTTGGGTTAAGGCGCCAAGTTGTATCTGGAGAATAAACCTGTGCTCCACATTGAGGTGTGCCTTAACTGTTTTCACACATCCAAAGATTAATTTGAAACAAAATATGTACCATGATGATCTGGTTTGCTGAAAATGATTGCTGATTGTGCTTGCAAATGGTGATAGTTTTTTCGACAGTAGACTTAAATTGAATCAGTACCATGTACTACAGGTTGTGTGGTAACCTGGTTGCGTCTATCTATCATGCTGTGGCATGGTACATTTACTCACAAGCCATTAGTTGACATTTTGGAAGTGATTTCTTACCAATGTTGTTGACACTTTCTTATTTGTGATTTTGTGCATCATTTCAATCTGTACATTTGGGATTCAAAGTCACAACATGAGCAAGTATTTTGTGAAAAGTGATTTATTTTAATGCATGACGTAAGGAGATAATTCCACACAATGGCGGAGTGCTCAACAAAAAAAAAACCAATGTGCATATTGGAGTTGGTAGTGTTTGTCGATGAAGTCTTCAAAAGTAAATCCACAATTATTTGAGTCCAAAGTCCAACTTAGACCCTCCATCCAATGTGGGACAGTTCAATGACAGTCAAAAAGTGAATACTTGGCACACAAATGAGGATATTAGGGGCTGTTTGTCACTTCCTGGGGGTGATGCATTGCCATCTGTCTCTCAGGGATTCTTACTCGGACGACCCTCCCCACGTTTTGCGGGGGAACCCTCAGGTACAGGCAGCTGCGGTGCTGGGGACTCTCTGCCAGAGTCCACATCCCTCCCTGTGGCTTGTGCAGATGTTGAGGCATGTTGTGCAGATGTTGAGGTGCCGGATGTTGTGGGCATACAGGGAGGTGTGGACATGTTGTTAGCAATCTGGCGGAGGCAGCTGACAATGTCCCAGTGCACCGCAGTCAGGTCATCAATTTTAGATATGAAAGTGTCCAGTCATTGGTTCTGAGCTGCCTGCAGCTGTTCAATGTTCCTGAGGATCCCGATGACCTGGCCAAATTCTCCCTGGCAACCCTCGTAGGCGTTGAGGATCCGGGAGAGGTTTGGGTGTCTCCACGGCCCCTCCCACCACCCCTATCCACCCGAGCAGGCCCAGTTGGTAGTGGCACGGTCAACACTGAACCTCCTTCCTCGTTGACAGGGGTGTTGTTGTCCGCCAACTCCAGAGTAACCTGTGTTGTGGAGAGACATCTACGCCGGAGAGCTCCTGGTCGACCAGAGTCTAGGACTGGCTGTCCTGGTTGGTTCCAGGGGTGTTCACAGCTCACCCTGTGGGTACATAAAAGACACAATGATTGATGTGATCAATCAATCAATCAATCAATCACGGCATTTATAGAGCGCGCTACTCACCCGGGAGGGTCTCAAGGCGCTGGGGGAGGGGGTAAGTTACTGCTCGAACAGCCAGGTCTTGAGCTGCTTCCTGAAGGCGAGATGGTCCTGGGTTCGCCGAAGGTGAGTGGGGAGGGAGTTCCAGGTCTTGGCCGCCAGGTAGGAGAAGGATCTTCCTCCGGCGGTGGTTCTGCGGATGCGTGGTACGGTGGCGAGGGCGTGGCTGGTTGATCGTAGCTGGCGTGTGGGCGTGTAGAAGGACATGCGGTCGTTGAGGTACTTTGGGCCCAGGTCGTGGAGGGCCTTGTGTGCGTGGGTGAGGAGTCTGAACGTGATTCTCTTGCTGACGGGGAGCCAGTGCAGGTCTTTCAGGTGTACGGTGATGTGGCTGTGTCGGGGGATGTCCAGGATGAGTCGTGCGGAGGCGTTCTGGATGCGCTGGAGTCTCTTTTGAAGTTTGGCTGTGGTTCCGGCGTAGAGGGTGTTCCCATAGTCCAGTCGGCTGGTGACGAGTGCCTGGGTGACGGTCTTCCTGGTTTCAGTGGGGATCCATCTGAAGATCTTGCGGAGCATGCGCAGGGTGTTGAAGCATGAAGATGAGACGGCGTTGACTTGTCTGGTCATCGATAGGGAGGAGTCCAGGATGAAGCCCAGGTTGCGTGCGTGGTCCGTTGGCTTGGGTGCGGTGCCCAGGGCCGGGGGCCACCAGGAGTCGTCCCAGGAGGAGGGTGATGAGCCCAGGATGAGGACTTCCGTCTTGTCTGAGTTCAGTTTAAGGCGGCTGTTCCTCATCCAGTCGGCGACGTCTCTCATCCCGTCGTGCAGGTTGGCTCTGGCGGTGGTGGGGTCGTTGGTGAGGGAGAGGATCAGCTGGGTGTCGTCGGCGTAGGAGATGATGTTGAGGTTGTGTCGGCGTGCGATGGCTGCGAGGGGGCTCATGTAGACGTTGAAGAGGGTCGGGCTGAGTGAGGATCCTTGTGGAACGCCGCAGATGACTTCGGTGGCTTCGGATCTGAACGGGGAGAGGCGGACTCTCTGGGTTCTTCCGGCGAGGAACGAGATGATCCATTCCAGTGCTTTCTCTCGGATTCCGATGTTGCTGAGGCGCTTCACTAGGGTGCGGTGGCAGACGGTGTCGAACGCCGCGGAGAGGTCCAGGAGGATGAGGGCAGCTGTTTCCCCGTTGTCGGTTAAGGTTCTGATGTCGTCGGTGGCTGCGATAAGGGCGGTCTCGGTGCTGTGGTTGGCCCGAAACCCGGACTGCGAGGGGTCGAGGGATCCATTCGTCTCGAGGAAGGCGGCAAGCTGTCTGTTGACGGTCTTCTCGATGACTTTGGCCGGAAACGGAAGGAGCGAGATGGGGCGGTAGTTCTTGAGGTCGGTGGGGTCCGCCGTTGGTTTCTTCAGGAGGGCGGTAAGCTCGGCGTGCTTCCAGCTCTCCGGGAAGGTGGCGGTGTGGAAGGAGGCGTTGATGATGTCCCGGAGATGGGGTGCGATGGTGGCGTCGGCTTTGTTGAAGACGTGGTGTGGGCAGGGGTCGGTTGGTGATCCGGAGTGGATGGAGTTCATCGTGCGGGTGGTGTCTTCGGTGTTGATCGGGGTCCAGTTGCAGAGGGTGGTGGTGGCGGGCATTGGTTCGGCGGTAGGGTGCGTTGTTTGTGCGTCGAAGCTGTTGTGTATGTCGGTGATCTTGCGGTGGAAGAACGCGGAGAGTGAGTTGCAGAGGTCTTGCGAGGGGGTGATGTCGTTGTTTCCGGCGCTGGGGTTGGAGAACTCTTTGACGATGCTGAAAAGTTCCTTGCTGTCATGGGCGTTGTTGTCCAGTCGTTCTTTGAGTGCCGACTTCTTGGTGGCACGGATCAGCTGGTGGTGTTTGCGGGTGGCGTGCTTGAGGGCGGTCCTGTTGTCTGTGGTCTGGTCGAGTCGCCAGGTTTTCTCGAGAGTGCGGCAGTTCTTCTTGGATTCCTTGAGTTCGTTGGTGAACCAAGGGGTTTTCTTGCTTCCGGGTCTGCTGGGAGGGTTTTTAGTGGTGCGAGGTCGTCGGCGCAGGCGGTCAGCCACTTGGCGAGGTTGCTGGCTGCTTCGTTTGGGTCCGTTGTGTCGGTGGGTGTGTTCTGGCTGAGGGAGGCGGTGAGCTGCTCGGCGGTGATCTTGCTCCAGCTCCGGCGGGGAGCCTGTTGCGGGTGGTGGTGGGTCGCAGTCTTTCTGAAGCTGAAGTGGACGCAGCTGTGGTCGGTCCAGTGGAGTCCGGTGGCGTGGCTGAAGGAGATGTGCTTGCTGGACGAGAAGACGGGGTCAAGCGTGTGGCCGGCGTAGTGGGTGGGCGTGTTCACCAGTTGCTTGAGTCCGAGGTTGGCGAGGTTGTCCAGCAGGGCGGTGGTGTTTCTGTCGTTGTTGTTCTCCAGGTGGAAGTTGAGGTCCCCTAGGAGGATGTAGTCGGCGGAGGGCATGGCGTGCGGGCTGATGAAGTCTGCGATGTCTTCGCTGAATAGTGTGCGTGGTCCCGGGGGTCTGTAGATGAGGGTGCCTCGGAGGGTGGTCTTGGGGTCCGTGTGTATCTGGAAGTGTAGGTGTTCGGCGGCGGTGAAGGTCTCGTCGGAGTTAGTCGAGATGCGGATGGTGTTCTTGTGTACGATGGCGATGCCTCCTCCCGTCTGGTTGACGCGGTCCTTCCGGGTGATCTTGTATCCATCCGGGATGGCTATGGCGATGTCAGGCGCTGAGGAGGCGTTCATCCAGGTTTCGGTGAGGAAGGCGATGTCCGGTGCTGTTGCGTCGAGCAGGTCCCAGAGTTCCACGGCGTGCCTGTGGACGGAGCGGGTGTTCAGCAGGATGCATTTCAGGTGGTTGCTGCTGTTGCTCGACTTGGCGGAGGTGGTGCACGTCAGGGGGCAGGTGAATCGGCAGGTTTGGCAGGTGAAGGGTCCGTGGGTGCGTCTCGGTGAGGCTCGGTAGCAGGCAGGGTTCCGGCCGGCATTGAGTGCGGTGAGGGTGGCGGCGTCGTAGGTCCGTCGAGTAGTGTTGCATCGGTGGGATCCAGGGGTTCTGGCGCTGGGCGCGGTCCAGTCGCGGACGGGCGCAGACGGGCTTGCCTTAGGCGCGCCTTCGGCGCGCGCCAGCGGCGCGGCCGTGCAGCGGCCGCCATTTATGGGGAGGTGGGAGGGAGGAGCAGCTGGGAGGCGGGAGGCAGGGGCAGCGAATGGGCAGTCAGGGGGCGGGGCCGCAGGGGACGCAGCGGCGGGAATGGCGATAGGCAGCGAGGGGCACAGAAAGGAAAAAACGGGGGAGAGCAGGCAAAACACGGGCACAACAACAGTGGGGCAGCGAGGGGCACAGAAAGGAAAAAACGGGGGAGAGCAGGCAAAACACGGGCACAACAACAGTGGGGCAGCAAGGGGCACAGAAAGGAAAAAACGGGGGAGAGCAGGCAAAACACGGGCACAACAACAGTGGGGCAGCGAGGGGCACAGAAAGGAAAAAACGGGGGAGAGCAGGCAAATCACGGGCACAACAACAGTGGGGCAGCGAGGGGCACAGAAAGGAAAAAAGGGGGGAGAGCAGGCAAAACACGGGCACAACAACAGTGGGGCAGCGAGGGGCACAGAAAGGAAAAAACGGGGGAGAGCAGGCAAAACACGGGCACAACAACAGTGGGGCAGCGAGGGGCACAGAAAGGAAAAAACGGGGGAGAGCAGGCAAAACACGGGCACAACAACAGTGGGGCAGCGAGGGGCACAGAAAGGAAAAACGGGGGAGAGCAGGCAAAACACGGGCACAACAACAGTGGGGCAGCGAGGGGCACAGAAAGGAAAACGGGGGAGAGCAGGCAAATCACGGGCACAACAACAGTGGGGCAGCGAGGGGCACAGAAAGGAAAAACGGGGGAGAGCAGGCAAAACACGGGCACAACAACAGTGGGGCAGCGAGGGGCACAGAAAGGAAAAACGGGGGAGAGCAGGCAAAACACGGGCACAACAACAGTGGGGCAGCGAGGGGCACAGAAAGGAAAAAACGGGGGAGAGCAGGCAAAACACGGGCACAACAACAGTGGGGCAGCGAGGGGCACAGAAAGGAAAAACGGGGGAGAGCAGGCAAATCACGGGCACAACAACAGTGGGGCAGCGAGGGGCACAGAAAGGAAAAAACGGGGGGAGAGCAGGCAAAACACGGGCACAACAACAGTGGGGCAGCGAGGGGCACAGAAAGGAAAAACGGGGGAGAGCAGGCAAATCACGGGCACAACAACAGTGGGGCAGCGAGGGGCACAGAAAGGAAAAACGGGGGGAGAGCAGGCAAAACACGGGCACAACAACAGTGGGGCAGCGAGGGGCACAGAAAGGAAAAAACGGGGGAGAGCAGGCAAAACACGGGCACAACAACAGTGGGGCAGCGAGGGGCACAGAAAGGAAAAAACGGGGGAGAGCAGGCAAAACACGGGCACAACAACAGTGGGGCAGCGAGGGGCACAGAAAGGAAAAAACGGGGGAGAGCAGGCAAAACACGGGCACAACAACAGTGGGGCAGCGAGGGGCACAGAAAGGAAAAACGGGGGAGAGCAGGCAAAACACGGGCACAACAACAGTGGGGCAGCGAGGGGCACAGAAAGGAAAAAACGGGGAGAGCAGGCAAATCACGGGCACAACAACAGTGGGGCAGCGAGGGGCACAGAAAGGAAAAAACGGGGGAGAGCAGGCAAAACACGGGCACAACAACAGTGGGGCAGCGAGGGGCACAGAAAGGAAAAAACGGGGGGAGAGCAGGCAAAACACGGGCACAACAACAGTGGGGCAGCGAGGGGCACAGAAAGGAAAAAACGGGGGAGAGCAGGCAAATCACGGGCACAACAACAGTGGGGCAGCGAGGGGCACAGAAAGGAAAAAACGGGGGAGAGCAGGCAAAACACGGGCACAACAACAGTGGGGCAGCGAGGGGCACAGAAAGGAAAAAACGGGGGAGAGCAGGCAAATCACGGGCACAACAACAGTGGGGCAGCGAGGGGCACAGAAAGGAAAAGGGAGACAAGCAGACAAAAACACGGGCACCGGGGCCACAAGCGGAGGGCGATCTTACCTGCAGGAGCAGCGGGCAGACAACACAGGCGGAGCTGTGTGGTGGGGGAGCGACCTACCTGGCAAGGTCAAGGGTCGCTCTCCTCACCGTGCAGCGGCCGCCATTTATGGGGAGGTGGGAGGGAGGAGCAGCTGGGAGGCGGGAGGCAGGGGCAGCGAATGGGCAGTCAGGGGGCGGGGCCGCAGGACGCAGCGGCGGGAATGGCGATAGGCAGCGAGGGGCACAGAAAGGAAAAAACGGGGGAGAGCAGGCAAAACACGGGCACAACAACAGTGGGGCAGCGAGGGGCACAGAAAGGAAAAACGGGGGAGAGCAGGCAAAACACGGGCACAACAACAGTGGGGCAGCGAGGGGCACAGAAAGGAAAAACGGGGGAGAGCAGGCAAATCACGGGCACAACAACAGTGGGGCAGCGAGGGGCACAGAAAGGAAAAAACGGGGGGAGAGCAGGCAAAACACGGGCACAACAACAGTGGGGCAGCGAGGGGCACAGAAAGGAAAAAACGGGGGAGAGCAGGCAAAACACGGGCACAACAACAGTGGGGCAGCGAGGGGCACAGAAAGGAAAAAAGCGGGGGAGAGCAGGCAAAACACGGGCACAACAACAGTGGGGCAGCGAGGGGCACAGAAAGGAAAAAACGGGGGAGAGCAGGCAAATCACGGGCACAACAACAGTGGGGCAGCGAGGGGCACAGAAAGGAAAAAGCGGGGGAGAGCAGGCAAAACACGGGCACAACAACAGTGGGGCAGCGAGGGGCACAGAAAGGAAAAACGGGGGAGAGCAGGCAAAACACGGGCACAACAACAGTGGGGCAGCGAGGGGCACAGAAAGGAAAAACGGGGGGAGAGCAGGCAAAACACGGGCACAACAACAGTGGGGCAGCGAGGGGCACAGAAAGGAAAAACGGGGGGAGAGCAGGCAAAACACGGGCACAACAACAGTGGGGCAGCGAGGGGCACAGAAAGGAAAAACGGGGGAGAGCAGGCAAATCACGGGCACAACAACAGTGGGGCAGCGAGGGGCACAGAAAGGAAAAAAACGGGGGAGAGCAGGCAAAACACGGGCACAACAACAGTGGGGCAGCGAGGGGCACAGAAAGGAAAAAACGGGGGAGAGCAGGCAAAACACGGGCACAACAACAGTGGGGCAGCGAGGGGCACAGAAAGGAAAAAACGGGGGAGAGCAGGCAAATCACGGGCACAACAACAGTGGGGCAGCGAGGGGCACAGAAAGGAAAAACGGGGGAGAGCAGGCAAAACACGGGCACAACAACAGTGGGGCAGCGAGGGGCACAGAAAGGAAAAAACGGGGGGAGAGCAGGCAAATCACGGGCACAACAACAGTGGGGCAGCGAGGGGCACAGAAAGGAAAAGGGGAGACAAGCAGACAAAAACACGGGCACCGGGGCCACAAGCGGAGGGCGATCTTACCTGCAGGAGCAGCGGGCAGACAACACAGGCGGAGCTGTGTGGTGGGGGAGCGACCTACCTGTCCACTGGCCCTCAAATCATACCCATTTCATAGGCTACTGAACCTAATGATGAGTTAATGTACATAGATTGGCCTCCTTCATCAATGATGCTGGCCTATGTTTTTGGAGAACAATGTAATTCGGACAAGATGGGGATTGATGAACATGTCCAGCTATGTGCATAAATGGGCATGTTGTGTTTAGTTCACATTACACGTCCAAAGACACTGACTGGTTTGTGACACCCTGTGAATGACACAGGTGGGTTGGTGTTGTCCACATCTGCACTTTCACTGTGACATACTTACTCTTTATCTCCCAATGTTTGTATTTTTGAGGCCTGTGTACTGGGCTTAGTGCATGTCCTCAGCAGTCACATAGGTGTGGCTGCCTACACACTCACAGTCTGTTTATGTACCCAGAAATGTGTGGGAATTGTGTGAGTGAAGTGCTTCTTGCTTGTTCTCATCTCATTATACACATGTGAATGGCTGTGAGGAGCAAAATGTGTGATTGCTTAGCTTTGTGCCTACACAGATTATGTATTTTGTACATTTACTCCATAGTCATATGAGATCACAAACTCTGCTTTCTGCCATTTTGTGGCAAACTACTTTAATGAACTGATGTTTGAGTGCTTAGGCTCTATTTCTCCTCCTCCCACGCAGCCCATCCAGGCCACCAGGAAGAGTGTTGTCCAGACAATGTTGGTAAGTGTACTTGCAAGATGGTTGTCACTGGTGGCTGGTGTTTGTAGCACAAAGGCAAATTTGGTAGTTGTGATATGTTCAGACAGCAGTCCCCAGTGTCAGCCATCTTGCTAGTACACATCAACTCACTGTCAGGTAGACATAGGCCCAGATGAAGTGGTTGTGCTTTATGTGTGGAGGAGTGTTTGCTGTTATTCTGAGTCCCATCAGGTCCAGTCCTACATACACCTTCCCACCCAGCCCAACCAGCCAACCTGGAAAAAAGCTTTACTAACAGTGAGTGGCAATGTACTTGCAAGAAGTCTGACACTGGGGACAGGTGTCTGCCTTTAGACCACCTCTCAATAGTGCCTTGTGCTCCTCACACCACTCCCCAGTGTCAGCCATCTTGCCAGTACATTTACAATGACTCTCAGGAAGGTGTAGTCCCAGGTGGGCTGTTTGGGATGGGTGGGAATGTGTGTGTGGGACCAAGCATGGTGGAACTTTTATTGACAACAAATACTCACCCTCCCACACAACACTGCGAGCTCCTTTGTGCCTATGCGTACCTCACAGTGAGGGTGAGTGGACTAGCAAGTTAGCTGACACTGCTGCATGGTGTTCAATTTGAAAGCAACTCCCATCATGGGCCTGTGCTCCAAAGTTCCAAACACCATTCACCATTGTCAGACATCTTGCTGTTACGTTTCCACTCACTCTCATTAAAACAGGATCCTTGGGCTGCTGTTTGGGATTGGTGGGACGAGTGTGTGTATGGCATTGCCTGATGGTATTTGGATTAATGGCATCCACTCCTCCCCCCACATGGCACATCCGCTTCATCTGGGCCTCTGGCTAACTGACAGTGAGTGGAGAATGGACTAGCAAGGTGGCTGACACTGGGGACTGGTCTTTGGAGCACAAGGCCATGATGTTAGTTGTACGCAATTCAGACACAAGGGATCACTGTGAGCCAGCTTGCTAGTACACATCCCCTCACTGTCAGGTAGCCATTGGCCCAGATTACTTGTTTTGTTTTGTGTGGGAGGAGGAGTGTTTGCACTGACTCCATCTCCCATCAGGCCCTATCCTACATACACCTTACCGCCCAGTGCAAACAGCCCAACAGGACTTAAGCTTACCTCTCAGTGTGTCAGAATGTACCCGAAGGATGCCTGACACTGGGCACTGGTTTCTGACTTTACAACAACTCCACTCATGGCCTTGTGCTCCAAACACCAGTCCCCAGTCTCAGGCATTTTGGCAGCACATTTCAACTCACTCTCAGGAAAGCATGGTTCATAGTGGGCCTGTAGGGCTGGGTGGGAGGAGGAGTGATTGCAATGGCCAGATCTCCCATCAGGCCCTGTAGTACACACACTCATTTCACCGTGCAAAAACAGCACCCCTGGAACTATGGTTTCCTGAGAGTGAGAGGATATGTACTGGCAAAGATTGCTGACACTGGTGCCTGGTGTTTGGAGCACAAGGCCCTGTTGGTAGTTGTGGAAAAGTCAGACACCAGTGCCCAGTGTCACGCATCCTGCTAGTATATTTGGAAACACTGTGGATAAGCTTAGTTCCTGTTGGGCTGTTTGTGCTGGGTGGGAAGGTGTATGTTGGACAGGGCCTGATGTGAGTTGTAGCTTTTTCAAATACTCCTCCTCCCACCCAGCCCAGCCCAGCTAACTCCTCTGAGACTATGGCTAACTGGCAGTGAGGGGATGTGTACTAGCAAGGAGGCTGACACTGGTGCATGGTGTTGAACTTGAATCCAAATCCCAACAAGGCCTTGTGCACCAAACGCCATGCAACAGTGTCAGCCATCTTGCTAGTGCACTTCCATTCACTGTCACATAGCCATAGGCCCAGATGAAGTGGTTGGGCTGGGTGGGGGGTAGGAGTGTTTGCCATTACTCCAACTCCCATCAGGCTGAGGGTGAGTGTGAATATGAAAAAGAGTGTGTGTTTGTAAGAATTGTTTAAAAATAAAATCTGTGCAAGTTGTGTGGTGGGTGAAGTGTGAAATGTATGAGGCAGAGAGCAGGAAATGTGTCGAGACCCCTGTGACCTAGCAGCAGTTCTGTTAGAGCAAAGGATCATGGTCATGTTTTTGGCCCTTTACATAGGTGGATTGGTGGGTGTGGCTAATATTTGTATTTGTTTGTGGTGTTTTGGAGGTGCCAATGCTGGTTTTGACTGTTTTTATTAGGTTCCAATTGCCATTTGTAACACCAACCAACACGGTTCAGAAACCGTGTCGGATGCATCGTCATCTGGTCGTGGGGTAAACCGAGTCTGATTTGTAACAGGAATGCTACTCTTCAGCGTTTCCGAACGAGTCGGTCGCATCGGGCTTGTTTCCGGACAATTCGTTCGTGCGGATTGGTTTTCTACCGACTCGGTAGGAGTTTAACATGGAATGCATCCTAATCCGTCATTTGGGGAACTCGCGGTTGAGTCATTCGGAAACCATTCTGGAACCGATTCTGGAAGCTAGGCTTTCCGGACGAGATCATAATCGGCCCCTTGTTTGTAACCTTCCAACAGATTCATCAACACTAGATTGGAATGACCCTGTAATCAGAAATTGTTGTGCTGCCATGTGTCTGTTGATTGGTGTAAATGATGTGAGATTCCTTTTGTGAGATAGGCGATATGACTCCAGCTGATGACATAGACCAATTTTATTTTGCATATTCTATAGGAAATTGTCTGATGTATCTCCTCCTTCCATGTTGTTAAGGTCTGCACCTGTAAGCTTCATTACTGACAAAGAATATTTGAGCCATGTATGATTTGCTATGTTTCTGACATCATGCCAGCCTATGATTGAAACAATGGAATACAGATGTTATAAGATAAGACACTTGTATGTATGTGTTGGTGGAAATGGTTGTGATCCTGAGCTAAACATTGTGTACATGCAACATATCCATGCTTTCACAAGTAGCTTGTTATGGCATTGTAAAGTTCCAATGAGAGTACATATATGCATTGCTAGATGTGAGATTTACTACAGCAGACAATAAGTTTGCGACTTGTGTATTTTTTAAAGTAGTAAAGGTGAAGAGATACATTGTGCAAAAACAAACATAAAAAAAGTGACGTAGTCAGTCATGGTGAATGAAACCATAGTTGTTGATGCCAAATTGTCTGAAGTCCAAAGTCCAAAATACTACTCGCATCAGAAAGGGAAAAGTGTCCAGAAATAGTCCACAGAGTGAATGTGTTACACACACTGGAGGAAATTAAGTTAGAGGTTTCTTGCTGATGGTGGTGGGTGTCTTGCGATCCGCACCTCCTGGATTTGTGCATGGACATCCCCCCCTGCAAACGCGGGGGGATCCGCTGCTGCAGAGACTGGGGTGTCTGCAGGCGTGTCTTCCTCAGGAAGGGTCTCCCTTCCTGTGGCTACCGCAGATGTAGATGGTCCGGATGTAGTTGGACCACAGGAAGAGGTGTATGGTGGTGGAAATCCCTGCACAGGGTTATGTTGATGTCCTTCAGCACCCTAATTATGGAGTGCATGTTGGTGTTGTGGGTGGCCAGCTCCTGGTGTATGTGCCTCTGCAGCTGCTTTCTCTCCTGGATATCCGTCAATACCTGCCCCATCGCGTCTTTGGATTCATGATAGATGCTCAAGACTTGGTCAATGGTAGCCTGGGTGTGAGTGGCCCCAGTGGCCTCACTAAGTGGGCCCACAGTACCCCTCCCATGACCCCCATCCCACAAGCCTGTGCCCTTGACCAAGGGTGCCCTCTCCCCTCTGGGTCCTCTGGGTCCTGGATCCTCTCTAGCTGCACTGGTGATTGTAAGCTCAGGATCCAGGAATGGGAGGCACATGATAGTAGTAACTGTGCTAGGTACACAGGTTGGGGGGACAGGGGTTGGCTGAGGTGTTGTAGCTGGGGTAGAAGTTGTTGGTGTGGGCACAGTGAACCTCACTGTTGTCGTCTGCCCAGGCTGACCGGATGGACCAGGACCGTCATCCACGTCCACATCTCCAGGAGTGTTGTCATCACTGAGGGTTTCATCCGGGGGTGAAGTAGAAGTCTCTTCGCTGGCCAAGTTCTGCCCAGTGGCTGTGCCAGATCGACCTGTTGTGAAATAGAGAACATTGTTATTGGTGGAAGTGTGGCATCTACAGCCAAATGTTTGGTGACACAGTGTGTAGAAACCTGGGAAAAACAAAATAGGTAAGATTACTACTGTGATATATTTCAGCGGTCTTAAATGTCTTAACAAGACATTTGGAGACATTAAATATATGTTGTAGAATTAAGGATGTCATTAGATGTCCTGAGATGTTGCATTTTGGAACAATGAATAAACATGAGATCTCATAAACATTGAAGCCAAAAGAGTGGAGAGGTAACATATGTATTGTGCCATTCCAAGGCCTAGTTGGATACAATATGGTCCTTCACATAACTTTGTTGTATTTTTAGCAGTAGTCATCATGTGAGCAATGCAGAGTCAATGGGTCACCTGCCACTTGTACTCAGCTGAGTTACCTTCATGTCTTACAAATATTTGAGCTGCACACTTGGTATGGTGTTATTCATGCCATCAATAGTTTTAGTTAAGGAGACCAGAACAACATGAAGCTAAGTAGACAGATATGTTTCTGAGTATGCATTTTATGTAGATTGCTCAGTCCATGAGAATTTAACATCAGTTGTAATCTGTTAGACAAGTGTGAATGGGCAAAATTACAGTTGCATCTTGTTTAGAGTTGCAGAAACAGGACCTCATGGTAGTTGTTGTCATTTCAATCTGCACTTGCCAACACTCTCAAAATGGTTAGTGTAGCATACCTATTGTCAAAATGCAGGTGGTATGGACCACACATTTACATATTCACACATATCATGGGTCCTTGAATGTTAATTCTATAGGAATACACTTACAGATACCATTGCAACATGTGGCATGTGATGGATATTGATACATGTGATCTTATATTCAACAATATACATTAACACTGACAGTCAAACACCTCTGATACTTTGAGTATTGCTTGTTAGGACAGTAGATAGACAACACAATAGCAAAAACTGAGATGAGAGCAAACAGTACACTGAAGTGTTGTAACTGTTAGTGAGGGAGGTGTAACGTACCAGACTCCACTCCAATAGCTATTCCTGTCAAGCCCTCAGAATGCAGGATGGCCAAGAGCTTCTCCTCCCAGGGAAACAGTTGTAATGGGGTGCTGGGAGGACCACCACCAGTCTTCTGGGCCTCTAGGTGTGGCTTGGAGGCCAGGGAATGCACCTTCCCCCTCAGGTCATTCCACCTCTTCCTAATTTCCTCCTTTGTGCGCAGAGTGGTACCTACAGCATTCACTCTGTCGACTTTCCTGGACCACTATTCCCTTTTTCTACTGAGAGGAGTATTTTGGACTTGGGCTCCAAACAATTGTGGCTTTACTCTTATGATTTCATCCACCATAACTGACAACTCAGCCTCTGAAAAACATGGAATTTTTGGGCATAACATAATTTTAAACTAAAGTGAGTGACAATGTAAATAGAAATTAACTACAGGATGTGAGAAAAATGTGCAAGAAAAGTGATTGGAGAGTTCTAAAAAAGATGGGGATAAAACAGGGCTGCCTTATCTCACCCAAAAAGTTTGGTCTCAGTCTGACTGTGCTGCAGTGGAGAGGCAAAAGATCATGCTCTGGAATGGTGTGTTTCATAGTGTGATTGGCAGGTGCATCCACTTGGCCAATGGTCATCAGCTGTGTTCTTTTTGTATCCATCTAATGGCCACTGTTTTGGTGCTTTGCTGAGAGCGTACCGTGACGGCCTACCAATGTCGGGGAACCACCACAAGGGGATCGCCATTACTGTGTTTTTGTAATAGGCTCGGCAGAAAGCCACGGCCCTGATGATGACGGAGTACGCATCACCAGCATTGCAGTCCGCCGCACCGCAGGCAGGAGCCACTCAGTCAATGCAATTGGAGGTTCAGACTGATGCATCGTAATACGGGGGGCGGGAGACCTCTGGCCCGGCGGTCTTCTTGGGACCGCCACCGCGGCGGTACGGCGGTGAGACCCCCAAACTTGTCATCGGGCCCTTATTTGGAAAGGAGCTACAGAATGGATGGTCCTTGATCCTTACAAAAAACAAGCATTGGCAATGCCAATCGGTCTCGCCATATTGATGAGTTTAGTGTTGTAGTTTTTAATAAAGAGCATTATTATAATGCTAATCTATGCTAACCTGCGTATTTGGTCACATTAGACTTACTCCTGCTCTTTCTGCCTAGCTGCTCCCCAAAAAGCATGCAACCTTTGATACAAACAAGTAAAATGCATATTAAGAGAAAAGCACCAAACCGGACTTGCCTATCAAAGAATAAACAAGCAGCAAGTTCCAAGCTCTAGCACTCTGCAGCCACATAAGTCTTAAATAAAAGCCTACACCCACTGCTTAATTTGTAAAACATAAAGTGCTGGGGCTAAAAGCAAAACTTTAAAAATGCCCAAAAGCACATCAAAAACGCGATGAGAAACTACACTCTAAATACTTATTCCCTTGAATGAATTGTCTTCAAACTATTTGCAATTAAATAACCAGACTTGCATATTAAAAATCAAACAAGCAGCAAATGCCATGTTTTACTCTCCAGCACTCTGCAGCCACATAGGTCCCAAATAAAGGTCTACACCCAGTGCCTAATTTGTAAAACATGAAGTGCTGGGGCTAATAGCAAAGCAGCAACTGCCACGTTCTACTTTGCAACACTCTGCAGCCACATAAGTCCCAAATAAAGGCCTACATCCAGTGCTTAATTTGTAAAACATGAAGTGCTGGGGCTAAAAGCAAAACTTTAAAAATGCCCAAAAGCACGTCAAAAACGCGATGGGAAACTACACTCTAAATACTCCTTCCCTTAAATAAATTGTCTGCAAACTATTTGCTATTAAATAAACAAACTTGCCTATCAAAAATCAAACAAGCAGCAACTACCACGTTTAACTTTTCAGCACTCTGCAGCCACATAAGTCCCAAATAAAGGCCTACACCCAGTGTTTAATTTGTAAAACATGAAGTGCCGGGGCTAAAAGCAAACTTTTAAAAATGCCCCAAAACAAGTCAAAACCGTGATAAAAAACTATACTCTAAATACTCTTGAATGAATTATCTCCAAATATTTGCAATTAAATACAAAATTACTCACCTTTATAGCGACACAAACACAATAAGTGTAAATTCAGCTGAAGAGAAAACCCCCAAACCAGACCTGCTTATGCAAAATCAAACAAGCTGCAAGTTCCATGCTTCAATACTCTGCAGCTATATAAGTCCCAAATAAAAGCCTACAATGCTTAATTTGTAAAATATAAAGTGCCAGGGCTGAAAGCAAAATACAGGTCCGAGACATATATTACTTTGGTTCTATCTAAACTTAATAAGATACTAGTTTCAGCAATTCTCAAGTATCTCACCAAGCTACAACTCGAGTAATTCATAAAAAAATGTGTACGACTTTTGACACAAAGACCTACCACCAAAAAATACCCTGAACTTAAGCACATTATATATTATTTTGGAATAGTAGCAATATAAAAGATATACAGTGTTAATATCACAAACTAAACTACGTCATCTGTACCACAGAAAGCTACATTTAACAGAAAAGTATTTCAAATGCACGATGGAGGTTGACTCAATTAAACGGAGATGGCTGTAAAATAAACCAGGTATGGGAACACATGGAGAGAAATATTGCCTTTCAGCGGGAAATGGTATAGTCCAAAGCTCTGATTTTAATATAAAATCAGGGCCTTCGTGGTCATATCACTGAAAATACAAGGTTTGAAAAAATATTATTGTCTACGGGTGCTCGTGGAAGACAATTTCTATGGACTGGAATCTAGAGAATGCTAAAGTGATTCTGGTATTTTACTGACCTCTGCTGGTCGTTTTCTATCAAGAAAGTTAAATAGAGGCAGTTGAACAGAAAAAAGTCCCTAAGCAGAAGCAGACAAGTCCTAGGGCTGATCTCCAGAGCCCACAAAGTATATACACATATATTGTGTGTTAAATCTGAAGGGATTATTTGCCCTTGGAGAAACTCTTCCTGAGGTCAAAAATCTTTGAATTCGATTTCTTCTAAGGAAATGTCCAACAAGAAGCTCAACGCTGTATCTCCCTAGTAATAATGATATAATACTGTGCACAACAGATGCCAGATCCCCAAAAGTAATACTTGTTACTGAAATAATAGCTTCCTGATCGCATAAAACATAAGGTGACAAAGCCAAATAGAGGGACATGGCGTCCCAGCGGTAGTGGGAGTGAGGATACTATTAACAATGCCCTCCCTGAGTACTACAAGGATAATGAAATATTGTGAGGCATTGATGTTTCCTATGACTACCATTGATAGGCCTCTGGTACCCACTTGGACGAGTGGGGATGGCCACATTTAAAAATAAACTAGTAGTTTCTTTACAAAGACATCTGAGACTTTTTTTTTTTTTTGCTTTTTCACAAATGACTTTCCACTTTATGTATTTGGACCTTAAAAGATATCAAAACTATTTTTCACACACAATATAATACACTGGGTTATTCCGATCTGACCTTCTTTTAATGTAATTGACCTAAGGATGATTATTCCGATATAAACTGAAGTGAACTAAGTAGAGCATGGCTACAGTGAATTCGGTGAACTTTTCAATGAAGGTTTTAGGCTACCCAGGTGATCTGTATTTTTTTTATTTTTAATATCACTTGTCATTAGCATGAATGATGAGATTAAAATCTGGTTATCCACTGCCATGATGTAACAACAGTGGGAAGCAAAAGTTATATTCTACTGTTGTTACTTCACCACAGAAAGCGCTCACTTCTGTGTTCCCCCGTCTTGTTCTGATTTGTGGAGACCTGAGCACGGTGGCGGAATGGTGGTTGATGGTCTCACATGCCTTCATCTGCTATTCTAGGGTGTTCACAGACTCGAGGGAGGCAGAGAATATGAGCGGGGCAGCGCCTGCGCCAACCGCAACATTTCCCTATATATGTGCATCTCTATAGACCCACGCTGACACAGGAAAAAAAGCAACGAAGGCCAGCAGCTCTCACAGAACCACAGTTCAATGTACAAGTGTAGAGCAGAGCTTTGGGCTAGGAGGGGGAGGAAGGAGCAGAGGGTAGTAGGTTTGGTTGTCAGGGAACCAGGTCGTTTTGATTTTTAAATTGGAAAGTGAGATGTATGCGGAGGGTGGTGGAGGTGGGTGGCAGGAGGTCAGGATATTTTTTTATACATTTGTGTGGGTGGACCCCAGGCCATCAACTTGGGCAGGGGAGGGTAACCTTCAAAGGGCTGGAGGTGGACAGCAGGAGGCCAAATATTTTTTAACTTCTGGAGGGGAAGCAATGTTATGCTTGCCTCCCACATTACTCATCTTGCCCTATGTAAATGTTGAAAGCAAGGGCAGATGTTTTGACAGGGCCATCCAAAACATAAAATTCAAGATGAGTAAGTAGAGAATAACATGGATACTTTTCACCTCAGGGTTCTGAGTGACAGGAAAGGCAACTCAAGCTTTGCTCCTGCTATCTATTTGATGTCCTTCCAAACCCTGCCGTGGTTAGAGTTATTCATTGTTTTCAGTGTTATCCTTCCTTAATTCTTTATATATATTAGGTTGTGTTTGAGTATGGAAATAGAATGTGCAGCTTTGGGAAGAGGACACAAGATTGAAGTCTTAGTTTGGAAGGAGCTACAGAATGGGTGATCCTTGGTCCTTACAGAAAAAAGGCAAAGCACTTAATTTTTACACAACTGTCTGAGGCTTTTTGGATAGACGGCTTACTTAATGTCCTAATGAAAGAAAGGGTAAAATTGCATGATACATTCTTATAATGACAACAAAGCGCACACTGTAAAGAAATTCATGTGCAAGATAGATGTTGTTAAAAGTACATACAATGGTAAATGACATGAGTGTTTTTTTCTGAATTCAGCTGTTGTTTTTTCTATTTCTGCATGCCATGGTGTTTTTATCTACTTGGCCGCTCTTGACTTGACCTGCACGTCAAGAGCGTTGCGAGCCAAGCACTGTTGATGTAGACTGAAACTCAAAGTGCTTGGCACTGAAGCAGCAGCTGTTGTGTGCTACTTCAGCCCACTCCGTTGAACCAGAGTGCTTGGGTCAGTGACGCAATTGCATTAGTTGCAGGACTGGCATCCAGGCAACACCTTCCTGGTTTTTCTGCGAACACAGATGGGGCTGACAAAAAGCCCTGTTTTCCGTGTTCGCAGGGAACTGTGCTGAAAAGAAGTTTTGCTGAAAAGCTGAGAAACTCAGCTTCCAGCAATACCTCTATTGTTCAGTGGGATGTGATTGCCTGGGACTTTCACTAAACACGAGGGATTTTTGCCTCTGATCGATGACCTTCCCCCCACCAATAAAAAGAAATTGTAAACAGTCCCACAACTCACACCACCCTGAACTCCCCTGAGTGTCTAGTTGTCAGAAATGTCTGAGTTTGGTAGGTTTCTCTTGGTGGCGGATGAGCCAGGATCCAAAATCATCAGTTACCCACATCGACTAATCAGGACATTTTTCTCACAGATTTGTTGATGTTTCTATGTTGGGTTTTGGAGTGTTTTGTGTCACAGGCACTAAGCCCAGCCACACAAGTGGGATATTATTGTTGAGGAAAGTGTAGGGATGTTAGGTAGTAGGAATTGTGTTGATCGCCACATTTTCTGGAACTTTATCACACATAAATATGAAGATAATGGGTGTATTTGCCAAAGTTCAGGCAAGGCTTTCTGGGTAAAAAGTCATGGGATTCACACAAGTCACACAACTCTGGACGTCCCTGGGTGTCTAGCTTTCAGAAATGTCTGGGTTTGGTAGGTTTCCCTGTGTGGTCAGTGAATCAAGGCCCAAGATCCAAGCTACCCACATCACCAAATCAGGAAGTTTTTCCCTCAGATTTTTCGACGTCTCTGTGTTATGTTATGGAGCGTTTTGTGTCTCAGAGTTAGTCTCAGCCACACAAATGGCTACTATATTTATCGGGGAAGGGAAGGATGCTGGGTGATAGGAATTTTGTTGATTCCTGCAGCTTCCGGAACTTCCTCTCACATAAATGTGAGGAAAATGGGTGTTTGTAGCCAAAGTTGGAAAGTTTGCAAGGTCTGCTGGGTAAACAAAATGTTGTGTCATGGGATTCACATAGGTTTTGCACCACCCTAGAATGCTATGGGTGTCTAGTTCTCTGAAATATCTGGGTTTGGCAGGTGCCCCTAGGTGGCAGCTGAGCTATGGCCTAAATTCCACAGATACCCATATTGAAAAATGTGTTTTGCAGGAAGAAATGTGATGTCTGTAGATCACAGTTTGTGGTGTCTTGTGTCGCAGACACTAAGCTAAGCAACACAAATGGGGTAATGCTTTTATAAGGAGCTGTGTGGAAACACGGATTCATAGAACATTTGCTATTACCAGTTGGCTTTCTCTTCATTTTTCGCTTCCATGTGTAAGCGAGTGTGCAAGAAAGAAGACATTTTGCAAAATGCCCTCTGAATCATGATAATATAGGTAACCCCAAATTCAGGAACTTACAAATAACCACTGTTCCCAAACTCAGTATCTTGTGTACATTTCAGAAATACATATGTATACTTCATACCCATTTTTCATTCATAATATTTTACCATATATAATTGCTGTATAGACGGCACTCAATAAAAAATCATCATAAGCTGTGGCTTTGTTGTTGTCTCTGGGTATCACCTGTTTTTGGAGAACATACAAACCCAAATTCCCGTGACCAGAATGTCTATTGGATGTAATGATATTTTGCTTTAGTAAATCGGCCATCGGGACAAAATACTACAGATGAAAACATTGCCATCAATGGCTATTTTTCCCTACTCATTTTCATAATATTTTTTATTTCTATGATTAGTTTCCATTGGGAAAATATTGAGGGATCTATTCAAATGACCACTTGCTGAATTCAGAATGTGTCTACTTTTCAGAAATGTATAGCTTTCTGGGATCACCCAGGGGTTTTCATACCTATTTCTACCACAAACTGCAGGTGGGTTGAACAACAAAAAATAGGAAGAATGGACTCCCTCTTAGAACAAGCAACAAGGTCTCGCATTACTGAAAGTTTGAGCTATTGGCGTAGCAAAGAAAAATGCAACACCATTAGCTCAAACTTTCAGCAATGCGAGACCTATTGCATTGCAAAGGCTTGCTTAAAATGCCATCAATGATTGTTTTTGTGCAGGAAGGTGTCCCTTCTTGCACAAAAACAATCATCCCCACAATGCAGGCACCCTTGCAACATGATGTAAGGGGGCCTGCGCTGGCGCATGGCAGCAAATTGTGCTCCAGTGCAGGGGAAAGCACATGATTGCGTCATATTGATTTTAATGCAAAGCATCCCTGTGGTTTTAAAATGACGCAGCTCAGCGTCATTTTGTAGTAAATGAGGCCCATAATACGTAAATACAAATGCAAGCTGCAATTCAGAAGAGATATGGATTATGTGTGATTTTGAGATGTCTTAGTAGCAACTATACAGCACAGTGAAAGTCCCAACAACACTGGATAGAGAGACAGAGAGCCTTAGTTTTCTCAGTACATGGCTGCGTGAGTGTCATCTCAGACAGCCCTTTTAGACACTGCAGGAAATGTGAAGACAGATAATGTAGTTAGAGTACCCAGTAACTCCCAATTGATGACAGCATTGTTAAATATGGGCCCAGATTTACTAAACTTTGCACTACCGCAGTCTGTGACTAGAGGTCCCTGTAGAGCCAGGCTCAAGTGCTGGGTTCACTCATGCACTACTACAGGCCGTTACTAGAGGTCCCTGTAGAGCCAGGCTCAAGTGCTGGGTTCACTCATGCACTACTACAGGCCATTACCAGAGGTCCCTGTAGAGCCAGGCTCAAGTGCTGGGTTCACTCATGCACTACTACAGGCCGTTACTAGAGGTCCCTGTAGAGCCAGGCTCAAGTGCTGGGTTCACTCATGCACTACTACAGGCCATTACCAGAGGTCCCTGTAGAGCCAGGCTCTAGTGCTAGGTTCACTCATGCACTACTACAGGCCATTACCAGAGGTCCCTGTAGAGCCAGGCTCTAGTGCTAGGTTCACTCATGCACTACTACAGGCCGTTACTAGAGGTCCCTGTAGAGCCAGGCTCTAGTGCTAGGTTCACTCATGCACTACTACAGGCCATTACCAGAGGTCCCTGTAGAGCCAGGCTCTAGTGCTAGGTTCACTCATGCACTACTACAGGCCGTTACTAGAGGTCCCTGTAGAGCCAGGCTCAAGTGCTGGGTTCACTCATGCACTACTACAGGCCGTTACTAGAGGTCCCTGTAGAGGCAGGCTCTAGTGCTAGGTTCACTCATGCACTACTACAGGCCAGTACCAGAGGTCCCTGTAGAGGCAGGCTCTAGTGCTAGGTTCACTCATGCACTACTACAGGCCATTACCAGAGGTCCCTGTAGAGCCAGGCTCTAGTGCTAGGTTCACTCATGCACTACTACAGGCCATTACCAGAGGTCCCTGTAGAGCCAGGCTCTAGTGCTAGGTTCACTCATGCACTACTACAGGCCATTACCAGAGGTCCCTGTAGAGCCAGGCTCTAGTGCTAGGTTCACTCATGCACTACTACAGGCCATTACCAGAGGTCCCTGTAGAGCCAGGCTCTAGTGCTAGGTTCACTCATGCACTACTACAGGCCATTACCAGAGGTCCCTGTAGAGCCAGGCTCTAGTGCTAGGTTCACTCATGCACTACTACAGGCCATTACCAGAGGTCCCTGTAGAGCCAGGCTCTAGTGCTAGGTTCACTCATGCACTACTACAGGCCGTTACTAGAGGTCCCTGTAGAGGCAGGCTCTAGTGCTAGGTTCACTCATGCACTACTACAGGCCATTACCAGAGGTCCCTGTAGAGCCAGGCTCTAGTGCTAGGTTCACTCATGCACTACTACAGGCCGTTACTAGAGGTCCCTGTAGAGCCAGGCTCAAGTGCTGGGTTCACTCATGCACTACTACAGGCCGTTACTAGAGGTCCGTGTAGAGGCAGGCTCTAGTGCTAGGTTCACTCATGCACTACTACAGGCCATTACCAGAGGTCCCTGTAGAGCCAGGCTCTAGTGCTAGGTTCACTCATGCACTACTACAGGCCGTAACTAGAGGTCCTTGTAGAGGCAGGCACTGTGCTTTAGGCCAATTTTTCCTGCTAACATTTTATTCACCCTTAAGTCGAAAACCTGCTCAGGATTCTAATGAGCATCATTATTGTCCTGTCCTCCTTTTAATTCCTTTCCCAAAGCATTACATTAAAGAACTGATGAGAAAAATAGATTTTCCTGAGAGACATTCAAGTAAATTATCATGAAACGGTGGCTCTGCTTTTATTTATGCCCCTTCCTGGCACATCTACAATTAAACAAAAGATGCCACATGACCGACAGGCGCTCGGACATCAAGCAGAGGTAACGGTTAGACCCTACATATTTTTCCAGGAACGTTCTATTTATTCAACAATCTCCTCTGTGACAGAAATGCTCCAGAGAATATAAAAAATTGACAATTGTCGAAGGCTAACCTCTTTACTTTTAATAAAGAAAACTGGATAATATTTGGCAAGATCGGACTCTAGCACCATGCATGCGATCTGAAATGCAT
This sequence comes from Calotriton arnoldi, assembly GCA_963921515.1. Taxonomy (NCBI): domain Eukaryota; kingdom Metazoa; phylum Chordata; class Amphibia; order Caudata; family Salamandridae; genus Calotriton; species Calotriton arnoldi. Next base: position 780,757 of record CAWUFW010002434.1, on the reverse strand, counting down.
GCAGGCGCTATGTACGGTGCAGCAGGGAGGGAGAGTGCGTGGGTGCATCAAATAGTACCTCAATTATGTGGGGAGCAGCGGACGGGCACGGATTAAACTTGAATTAATCTGTGCTTAGTCCCTGCTGCACCGCCAGCGTCAGAAGTAACGTTTCAGCTGCACTGGCCACTTACCGAGCCAGTAAAGAAGAGTGACGTGAAGACGACAAATAGTAAGTCACAGGCGGGCTCCAAGCGCTTTACTGACTACAGCAGCGTCTCGCAGCGAGACGCATGCGCAAGCGCATGCATTCGCAGGCTCGACCTAATTTTTTGATAGAACTCTGCTTGCTCCTGAAAGCTAGGGAGATGGCAGTCCTAGCACAACATTTAGAAAAAAAACAGTTTCTTGCACAGCACTCCCACCTCCCCCAAAATCTAAAGTTTGATGTATTTTGACTGTTTTCTTAGTATTCTCCAGGGTAATCTACAAATCTTGGCCACCTTTAGAATCCCCAGGGTGTTGGAAAAAAGGATGCAAATTTGGCCTGGCTACCTTTTGTGGAAAAAAGATATGAAGGTTTAAGCACAACCCAAACAAAATATCTAAAAAAGGACTTCGCAAAGTGGGGCGCAGGGAGTACGGGGACTTGAAATAGAGCAATTATCTAGTACTGCATGAAAAAGATTCTGAAAACCCAGAAACGCAAAAAAATTAATCATTATCAAAGAAGCATTATGTTCATAATTGAACAGCTCAAAATGATGGAATCCACCTTGGCCCCAGTTTAGAAATTCCTATCAGATATGGTGGAACAGGTTGTACAGGTGTTAACATTACAAGAAGGCACTTGGCGATATTTAAAATTTGTCTTGAAAATTGTAGAACAACAAAGTTTCCTCCAGTCAGATCCCAATCTGTCCTCTACCATACAAATGCTGCAGCAGGGTCTGCAGACCTTGCATAACAGCTCCTTATAATGTCTGGAAATCTTGCTAATGCTCTAGAGAGGCAAACATGTCAAGAAACAATGGGGTAGATTTACTAACATTTTGCGCTGGGTTTCTGTCACAGCAGTGACACGAACCTTATTTAGAATTGCTTTGCGCTGAAAGTTGCCTGAAAGCAACACAAAGCAGTGCTTCGCGCTGCTTTGCATTACTTTGCATCAGAGTGGCGTTCCATGGGAGGCGCATGGGCATTCCGATGCAACCACCCATGTGTTTTTCCGCAAAGTCCTATCAACTAACAATAGTACACAAGGGGATTGCGCCAAAAAATAAAGCCTTTTTGAGAGTGTCATTAACTTGGGGAAATGCTTTTATTTCTCCAGCCTTTTCCAACTTTGCATTGTGTGTTGCACCATACAGCAGACGTCCACAGTGGGAAAAGTTTTAAAGCTTATCTAGGCATAGTATTTTGCACTGAAAGAGTCACTCTGGTGCAAAGGTGCATGTGTGACGCCAGGTAGCCTAATTGTGCGCCAGTACTAAGGAGAGAGCAGGAAACTGCCATATCTTCATAGACACTCCTTCTCACACAACACAGAACAGCAACTTTGGCTGCTGCAATGCGTTGCATGAGTTTTTAGTAAATATACCTTCAATTTCCAACAATTTCTTGCTGTCCTGAAGGCAGTACATGAATACTTATAAATTCAAATTAGGCTTCGGTCTGCAAGCTGGTTTCAAAATGAGGGTCATCATTTACTAAATGTTGATGCAATGCCTGATGCAACACAATTTGCCACGGCACACACAGGCATTTAAAAGGGTCAATAAACTGACACTATCTTTAGGGTCAATCTTATGTTGAATTAACACTGACGCAAAACTTTAGTAAATGAGCGTCATGCTATTTGTAATGCAGGTGGGCAAATATATACTTATTTATATATGTAACTCAAACTCGCAATTTAATGTTTCTGTTTTAAAACATTCAGGGGGAGATTTACAAAAAAGTCACGTAACACACACAGCCCCCCATGCACACACCTTAGCGCCATAGCGCAAGGGTGTGTGCATGAGTCTAGCATAGGTTTAGTTCAGGAATGGTACCCTGCTTGTACAAAATACTATGCCTGGACACAATGGAAAGCTTTTCCCACTTTGTATGCATGCTGCACAGTGCAGCACGCATTCAAAGTCGGAAAAGCGCTTTTCTCCTGTTAGCGCCTCCTTTGAAGGGGGGTCAACTTTTGGCGCAAAACCATGTCTACAAATCTTTGTAAATATGGTATTGCGTCAAAAGGAATGGGTGATCGCATGGGAATGCCCATGTTCCACCCATGTAACGCACCCTCTGCGCTAAGTAACGCAAAGCAGTGTTTTGCGCTACTTTGAGGGTGCTTTCCAGCGCAAAACAAGTTTTGCACTGGAAAGTAAATAGCAAAAAATACATTTCGCATTGGTTAGCACCACTTTTGTGATACTAACCCAGCGCAAAATGTTTGTAAATCTCCCCCTCAATATTTCACTTTTTTACTGATATCTGAACAGTGATTTCAACCAGTACAGAGATACCGGTGATAAAAACAAGCCTATGTGTCCCTTTTACCTGGAATCTTAACCCTATGTCAGAATTTCAACCAGGGAAGCTTCATCCTTTAATATCACTCACTGCACTTGAAAACATGTCAAATGTGAATTTCTTGATCTTATTATACAGGAAAGTTGCAAGCCTGGGAGGGATTAGGGACCGAGGCGTTCTTAAGTAGTGATAATGAAACTTATTCATGCTCTGAGCCTGGGGAGATCCTTGCACGCGGCATGTGAGATATATGTAAATCACATTTCAACTCTAAAAGTTCAACTAAAGCTGAAGGCTAGTAATTAACTTTTGAAGACGATAATACACAAATCAGCCCTTTCAGTGGCGGGGAAGGGGTTTATCTGCTTGGCTGGCTTTTCAGTTATGGGGAGCAAGAAGGGGGGGTTCGCTTTTCTTTTTGAATATCAAAGATCTGCAGAAAAAAAGTGTCATTTGCCTTTGTTCAGCCGGTCATATTTTATCTTTCAGTCATATTTGGTCTTTCATTTAAATAGATAATATTATGCCGAAGGGGCACTATGGACTGTCAGTGACAACATTGCTCCATTTATAATATGGCCTTTGTTTCTGTTTGTTGCGTTTAGCTCCCACTCGTCTACATTGCCACATCAGAGAGGGGGGCTTGATTAATATATTTTAACACCTAAGAAAGGCGAATAGGAACAGTCAGAGTCAAGCCTCGAAAGGCTGCAACCCACAGCCCAGTTGCACTTTTAAAGAGCCACCTCCCCCCTCAGTTAATTTTTATTTCAGTTTAGCATCTGCGAACTTCACCCTACCCTGTATGGAGATATTAAAACCTTGGAGTATAAACAATCAGATTCCGGCCCTGAGGATTTTTCCTGCCTCTTACTTTCATAACTGATGTGAAATAATGAAGAAAGGGCAATGTTCAAAATATCTTTAATATATGTTGTGCCCTCAAGATCACCCGGTGACAGATCCCACAAAGGCCCTTATAATACATATATATGATTGTATGTAATAGACACGGCATTATTCTCACACTCCTTCGATCTATTCTCATTGTGTACATTTTAAATCCACTATTGCCCCCTTTTTATTACAGCAGTTCTTAACCTCAAACACCATAAATATATAGTATGTGTAATAATATAATAGATGGTAAAATAAATATGTATTGTTAGTAATTTTTAGGCCCCTATTTAAACATTCTTTAAAAAAAACTGTTAAAAAAGATTTTTTAAGATTTTTAAAAAAGTAAATAAACTTGTTCCGTTATTAAATGTCCATTTCTAGGTGTGCCCTACCGGTATTAATTACCATAATAGCAATGATTACTATTGGCGAAACCTGACCATGATTTTTACTACACGATATAATCTTGCATAAGATTAGGCATTTTGTGATGTAAAATTCCCAGTGTTATGCCATTGCGTCATTCCACACAATGTCGGAGTTCTGTTGAGGAGAAATATTACCACAAGACTGTGCTTGCACTGTTTAGAGCCGATCGAGTGGACGGATGCACCTGCCTGTTTTTGTGTCGATTTCAGTTATTGAAAGGCATTAATTCAAAGTGGATTATTTTGCTCGAAAGCACACACTCATTGTTTACAGGGACCTGAGGCCTGCTCCCTGTTCTTTCTAGACTCGTTAGTAATTTGGATTTGGATTCTGGAGAAGAGCATCACTCATCTTTTGCCTCCAATTTTTGCTGCATCATCCTCCCCTGGGTTTGGGGGAAATCAAGGGGCATATTAGCAAGGGCTGGCGATATAATTATCGCCGCTTTAGCGTCCGTTTTCGGGCGAAAAGCGGCGATAATCATATCGCAATATCATCAAGGACACGCTAGCGCGTGTTACTTTGATGTATAGCCCGTTTTTTCACAGCCTCGCCTCGCATCGCTAATGAGATGCAAAGAAGGCATGCGCTACCTCGGCCTTAACGCTGGAATTTAACATCTGTTAAATTCCAGACTAAGGCATACTAATAATGGTAGGTGGATGATGCTGATACGACCACAGGGTCGTATCAGCAATGTTATCGCTGTTTTCCATGGAACATCGCTGGAAAACCAGCGATGTTCCATGGCAAACACCGCTATCGCTGAAATATTATCGCCATAGCGCTATGCATTGTTAATATAGCGTTATCATGGAGATAATTTTCAGCGATAGCCGGCGATAATATTTCTATCACTATGTGGGGCCAGCGATAATTATCGCTGGCCCTTGTTAATATGCCCCCAAGTGAGTATACTTTTGCGCCAAATGTTTCTTTTTGATGGGCTGATGTTTGAGGCAGGGCAGGCTGCACTTATTTGTTTTTCTCTTTTTTGTTAAATTAATTTTGTGTGTTTGTTGCTGGAGGGCTTGAACTAAGGTATGCAGGAGAGGTCTCCCTGGTGAGTAAGGTGGAGGCTTGGAATATATTTTCTTTTGTTTGTGTTTTGCCTAGAGTTTCTCCATATTTATTGTTATTGTCTTGCAGTGTTTTAATGTGTGGGGCCTGCTGTCCTGCTCTTTTATGGTCATACATTATTTTCTCAATTTTATTCGATTTTTCACATTCTCACTGCTGCTGAGCTACAGCTGTTTTAGGGGCCCTCGGATGGCCTTGAATGCAGCCATTCATATGTTGGTGGTCGGGGGAGACATCAGGCTAAGCAAGGCAGGCAATGATTTTACCTTGCCAGGTGCTTGTCCACCATTTTATTAGCATGTAAATGTGGGTTTGTGTGTAAATGAGAGAAAGAGAGATAAATGGTTAATTAAAGTGTATTTTCTTGTGGTGAGGGACTGACTGGGGCTGTTAGCATTAGGGGCATTTTTAGGTCGAAGCCTAACTCTGGGTTGGTGACATTCTGAAAGCTTCCCTGCGAATGCATTCCGCCTGTTGCTTAACATTGACTTTGTGGTCGTAACTCAGATTTTCTGGCTTTCTATTTGCTGGCTTTATTTGTTATAGGCTGTCCAGGGTGAGTTTGTCCCTCCCTTTTCACACCAACTCCCCTTGTATTCTTCCACGAGTGCTCCTTTCTGTAAACAGGCCGGTACATTTTGTTCTCATCTTGTCACATTTGCTGTGCATTCAAATACAGAGGTCAAATGTCAGGCTCTGTCTTCCGAGGGAGTTTGGTGTTTTCTTTTCTTTCTCTGGCTTCAGAGTGAGAGGATTTATATGACAAACTTGCTGGATATTGGGGGTTGGAAAGGGTTTTTTCCTAGCACACAACAGCATTTAAATGAACTGTGCAAGTATTTCAGAACATATCAGAATTAGAAACTGCACAAATGAAGCACATTTTTGTTAATTCTGAAGTGTGTTGGAAACAAATACTTTAATATGATCAACACAGATCAATACACTAGCTGATGCCATTTCCACACATCATTGTTTGTGCGCTGTATAGTTTTATTAGTAAAAATGTAAGTCTGTGCTAATGTAATGGTTATTTCAATTGAAAATGTGTAGTCTGTAATGGCAATGTGCTCCCACAACATGCATACTCCACTCTACTCTGCACCACTCCATGCCACTGCACTCTACTTTGCACCACTCCACTTTACACCCCTTCACACCACTGCGCTCTGGACTCTACTCCACTCTGCACCACCCCACTCTACGCCACTGCACTCTATGGGGCTTATTTACAAGGCCCTTGCGCCACTTTTGCGTCATTTTTAACATGGGAAAAGTGACGCAAAAGTGGCGCAAGGGGCTTGTAAATCTGCCCCTATGCCTTTCTACTCTACTCTGCACCACTTTGCTCTATGCCAATGCATTCTACGTCACTCTACTCTACAGCACTACTCTCTTCGCCACTGCACTCTAAACCACTTCAGTCTAGGCCACTCAAATCTACTCTACGCAACTCCACTCTACGCCCCGCTGCAACACCGCACTCTATGCCACTGCACTCTATGCCAATACACTCTACGGCAATGCACTTTACTCTCTACGCCAATCCAATGTTTGCCACTCTAATCTACTCTGCACCACTGCACTTTATGCCACTGCTCTCCACACAACTTTACTCTATGCCATTACACTCTACACCACCCCACTCTATGCCACTGCACTCCACGTCACTATACTCTAAATCACTGAACTCTATGTCAATGCACTCTAAGTCACTGCACTCTACACCATTGCACTCTATGCCACTTCACTCTACTCTGCACCATTTTGCTCAATACCACTGTACTCTACACCACTGCACTCTATGACACTCGACTCTGCAACACTGCACTCTCTGCCACTGAACTCTATACCACTCTACTCTGCACTACTGCACTCTATGCCAATGAGCTCTATGCCACTCCACTCTGCATCACTGCACTCTATGCCACTGCACTCTGCATCACTCCACTCTACCCCACTCCACTTTGCACGACTCTATGCCACTACCCTCTCTGCTACTCTACTCTACGCCACTGCACTCTATGCAACTGCACTCCACGCCACTTCACTCTGCACCTCTACATTCTGCACCACTCCACTCTACTATGCACCACTGTAATCTACACCACTGCATTCTACAATGTTGCATTGTACACCGCTGAATTCTATGCTGCTGCACTCCACGCCACTGCACTCTATGTTACTATACTCAGCAACACTCTACGCCAATGCACTCTACACCAGTCCACTCTACTCTACTCCACTCCATGCCACTGCTCTCTACTCTACAGCACTCTACTCTATGCCACTGCACTCTACGCCACGTTACTCAGCACCACTTTACGCCAATGCAATCTACACCACTGTATTCTAACGACACTCTACTCTGCAACACTGCACTCTACACCACTGAACTCTATGACACTCTACTCTGCACTAATGCATTCTACGAAATGCACTCTAAACCACTGCATTCTATGCCACTCTACTCTGCATCCCTCCACTCTGTGCCACTGAACTCTGCAGCACTCCACTCTACGCCACTGCACTGCATGCCACTTCACTCAATGGCACTATATTTTACTCTGCACCACTCGATGCTACTGCATTCTGTGCTTCTCTACTCTACTTTTCACCACTGCACTCTATGCCACTGTACTCTATGCCACTCTACACCACTCAACTCTACAACACTCTAACCTACACTACACCATTGCACTCTATGCCACTGCACTCTACCTTGCAACACTCTAATTTACGGCCTCTTCATTCTACGCCCCTGCATTGTACCCTGCTAAATTCTATGCTGCAGCACTTTACGCCACTTACTCTTCAACACTCTACACCAATGCGCTCTACACCAGTCCACTCTACTTTACGCCACTCCACTTTACACCATTCTAGGCGACTCCACTCTATGCCACTCTAATGCATGGCACTTTATGCCATTCCACTCTACAACACTCTACTCCACCCTTCACCATTCCACTCTACGACACGCCATTCTCTTCTTCACCACTAACTTTTAGCCATGCTGAACAGCAACAACGCTAGTGCACAACATGTCTAAAAACACAATGGCAAAGCCAATAGCTGGTGCATAGGCCAGACCTATTGGCTTTGCCAATGCTTGTTGAGAGCCAGGGACTTTACCTCAGGGAATACCTGCCCCAGGAATCCATCTGCATGTAAGGAGGGGTGGCAGGAGAAGCCCTGTGACACTGATGGGGCTACTATATAGCACACTACAAACTCCTGCTGTGCGGGATGCGCCCGGGCGAAGCCCGGAGGAGGCTGGGCTGGGCCTCCCCTTGAACGTTTATTGCCCCAGGGTACTTTCTGACTTTTCATTGTGGTACCTGTTACAAGCTCTATGGACTGACCCTTCCTTTTTTTACCGTCGAGACTGAGTTTTGACAGTTTTTTTTGTTTTACTTTATACTGCAATTTATGTCATTGTTAATGGCAATTGGGGATTGATTAGCAGGCTGTCGTATTGACTTTGTATCATGTCACTTTACCAATTTACTCAATTGCTTTACTCCTGTCTCACTTGGCAACATTTGGAATAAGTGCATGTAGAAATTGGGAAGGTGGAAGTTTTCTTCATAGGACGTTCTTTCTCCCAATCATGGGCAAAAGGAATGCAGCAGAGGGGGCTAGTGGCTCTGCTAAAAAAAAAAACAAAAAAAAAAAAAATGGCTGGGGGGAATTGTGTCATCGACAGGATAGATGATCTTCCAATCGAGTGTGAGGAGCTGCTCAGTGCTGATCCTACTTTGCCTCTCCTTGCCTTATCTACTCTGGGTTCCCCTCCCTTAAACCCCCAGCAAAAGCGCATTCCGCGCATGTTTGATAAACTAAAGAATTGTCCCACATTAGCACCATCATGTGGGACTACTGACGTGACAGGCCCCTCGATCTAATTGACACGGCTACACCTCATCCAGACTCTCTTGAAGATGGTCTTCTTTGTATCAATTGGTTTTTGTCATTGCTCGAGTTGCCTGAGGAACAGCTATCTTTGAACGCCCTGACCAACTGTGTTCCCTTTTCTGCTCCGCTTGTTTCCTCTTGTCCTAATATGGCCTGTTAGACTTTGCTAATTACTGAGCTTAAGGCTGAAGTTGGGGAGCTAAATCCATGATTCTTCACCGGTCCAGTACATTAAATCAACTTCTAACAGCCAGGGGTGACAATATCCTGAATGTTCAGGATAATTTACACTTGCAGGGTACTAAGTCCTCTGCTCAACAACCCAGCCTACCTACAGATTACATCAGTTCAGGTATAGGCCTGGGCCACCCTAAAAATCCTGGTTGGGCCAGCTGAGTTCTAGACCTCTGGGGGACCCTGCGCATACTAGACTACATGATAATCCTCACCTCTCGCAATGGCCAAGTATCTATGCTGGACGTAACCAGCTGAGTTTTTCTACCAACTGGGCCTCACCTGGCTGCAGGCAAAAGCCATCCCCAAACTTCGACAGCAGATGTCATAATTCTAAAAATAGAATTGTAATGATTAAAGTTCCAAAACTCCCCCACATTAGATGTGAAGGAAAGGAATCCATAAAAAACAAAGTGACTCACTGGATCAGACATGTCAGGGGCTGTCGTCCAGTCATTCGCAATGATATTATCAGCGCCAAGAGGAGCTCTACAACAAACTCCATGTTTGTAATGCTCGAGCTAACTTTCAAGGATGAAGCTATAGGTGACAACCTGGTGGCCCTTGACATTAGGTCCTGTGCACCAAACAACTCATGTATTCAGTTCAAGTACTATTGGTCAGGGATTGATTGGCGCACTATCACCCATCACCAGTCAGGGATCTTTATCATATCTGGGCGAAGTAGACTGACTCTCCGGGTTCTACACAAATATTCACGTCTCACACATGCCCAATCTCAAAGGATCTTAACAAACATTTCATGTCAGAGCCCACTAGTACAATGACATCCCTACCTTGTTCCCTTCCCCTAGGGGACCTGTCAGACACCAACCCATCCATCAGTCCTGGGCTAACTACTAAACCTAGCACCCATACTAATTTGATAACCATCAACCCTGTTTCGCCTGTTGAAATCCTTTATGACCAGGCATTTGCCACAAGTGATGTCCTTACTGTTCAGAGGTCTTCTTTAACAACACATGTGTCATGGAACTTGGCCAGTCTCAGGTCAAAACTGGCCCAACCAGACTAGAATAAATTCATTGAGGAACACAACATTGGTTTGTTCCAAGAGTCGTGGAGTACTGATCCCATATTTAAACCTGGCTATTTTAATTTTCATGTTTCTGCAAAACCGAGTTCCGCCAGGAGAACCTCTGGTGGGTTAACAACTTGGGTCAGAACTTCTCTCAACTGCAAAATTTGGCAACTAATATAGACAGTCCAGACATTCTGGGCATTTAATTATCAAACAATAAGAATCTTTGTGTTGCCATTTACAACACCTATTCCAGAGGGGAAAAGAGTGGTCTGGCCTTTAAAAGCTTGAAAGCCCTTGAGGATTATCTGGAAGGACACAACTTACAACATCATCTAATTTTGGCAGGGGACTTTAATACCACCTTTGAGCATCTCAATAATGACGATGTTCAGCTAACATATGAGGAGGATGAAATATGGGCTGTTGCCCACCTGGACACTGCTCAGATAAATAGGTGGACTCAGGCTGCTCTCAGGTTAAAGGCCCTTTCTATGGAACTTGGGGTTAGGGCCACAAATGGCTGCACAAGATTGGACCCTAAGGGGGCCTTCACATTCAACAAACCTAACCATTCCAGTTGTATAGACTATATCTTGGTCAACCTGAGGTTTTGGTCACTTGTCAATGAGATGGCTATTATGGGAAGAGCAGAGAGCGACCACAATCCCTTGTCCCTTTCCATGCTAGCTCTTTGTACAAGCCATCAACCTGACAGCTTTCCTCCTTCCTATACAAGGTATGTTGAGACTTCGACTGATATGCACCGGCTGAAGTGGCATCAAATAGTAGCCCATCCAGATGTTTTGTCCACCATAAGCCAAGAACTGCAAGTGATTCTTTCTAAGATGCATGATGGCCCCTCTAACGAGGTGGATCCCACGGTCATAAGTGTCCTACAGAGCCACTTCTTTGAGCACATCCTGGTATATTTTACAATCCCTGTTACCCACTCTAAAAATATTGCCCATAAACCCAGTTTCTGGTTCAACGGGGAATGTCGTCAGCTTAAACGTACTTTGGTGCAGGCTATTAAAGCCCAGGATACTGATCGAATTCCTGCTATTAGGAAGGTATATAAAAAGTGTATGGACAAAGCTAAAAGGGATTGGGATGAACAAAGGTGGCTCCTCTGACAGGGATTCTACTAAGTTTTGAGCATTGGTCTCTTGGGGTGGTAATGCTGCAGCACCTGAACCAACCAACTATGTTTCCCAGTTTGAGTGGTTTGATCATTTTAAGAACTTATATCACAATGGCACTATGGTCCCAATCGAGGGTCCTTCATTGCCTATTACTTCTCTGAGTAACACCATGCCAATGTTTGACCTACCTGATATTCTATAATCTTTTAATGCTATTACGAGAGGTAGGGCTGCTGGCCCTAATGGCATACCAGCCGATATATTACTCCAACATACAGAAGCATGGTCTAAATATGTACTTATCTTTGCTAAAACCATCGCTATGGGAGCGCCCATTCCAGATTCCTGGAAGGGCGCTGCAGTGCTTCCAATTTATAAAAAGGGCTACGGGAACCAACCATCAAACTATAGACCCATAAGTCTAATAGATTGCATACAGAAGGTTTTCAGCCGTTGCAGATTATTTAAAATCCATGATTGGATTTATGCACCCTTCAAGCTGCAGTCCGGAAAAAAACTTCTACCATCGACTGAGTCTTTCGCTTTCTGTTAATCTATTAGAAGACAGTAGTGATCGGCAGAAGCAACCTTTATATTGCCTTTGTCGATTTAAAATCCACTTTCCAGTGACGGCCGGCACGGATCAGGAGTGGCAGGGCGGGGAGGCGGGGGGGGGGAAGAGGGGAAATAATTGTTTTTCTTAAACTTACCTCCTCGCCGCGTCCTCCTCATCACGTCTCTCCTCCTCGGCCGGAAACACTGAACAGAAAGCACCCAGGCTCCCCTGAGCCAATCACAACGCTGCAATGCAGCGTTGTGATTGGTCTGAGCGCCGTGGTTCGGCGCTCAGACTGGGACTGGGAGCATGGACATGTTCTCCACCCGGCCTAGGTAGAGAACATGCTAAGTGCACATGAAAGTTTGGCTGGCCCGAGACAGCCAGCCAAACATTCATGCACACTTAGGGAGTGAAAACCACTCCTGCCCTCCCCTGCTCAGCAGAGTAGCCCCGCCCACCCCACCTCGCAAAGCTGCTGCACCCGCAACAGGAAAAAATAAAATTCAAATAACATTGAGTTATTTTCATTTTATTTTTCCTTACACTGCTGAAAAGCCGTAGCCGAGGAGCTGCCACTGCTGCCTTCGAGTTGGTCCCTCATCCAAAACTACGGCAAGTTTTTAGTGACATGGGTATACCCCCCGAAATTCTGTCCATAGTAATGCATCTTCATGAAAACAACTACACCAGAATTCGCTGGGGCACTCAGGGCCAGTTGACTGAAAAGATTCCGGTCTATACGCAGCCCTGCTTTTGGAGACCGGAATCTTTTCAGTCAACTGAATATATAATATAATATATAATCATTTTTCATCTTAATTGATGTGTCACATTTTCCTTGCTGCTGTGCGGGTGGTTTAGGGGTTTGTGACTTGGTCTAGGCATACTTTGGGTATATTCATTTATGCTATTATTGCCCAGCAATGCTATATATGTATGTTGGTGTCGAGGGGATGCACTGTCTCCAAAACAGGAAGCCATGTTCTCTTTCTCCTCCATTTCTCATTCTCTATTGCTATGTGCTGTCCTCCATTTAGTTAAACCAGTGAGCATCAGAGGGTGAACACTTTTTTTTCATTTTCCATGCCTCGCTCTCCCATGACAAGCCACGTGTTTGTTTACCATTTTGTCTCACCATTTGGTGTAAGGTAACCATTTTCTCTTTGTTCTTCGTGCCTTCTCCTTCCTTGACAAGATATGTGCTTGTCTGACATTTTGTAAATCCAGTGTCTTTGTATGTTAGGTAGGCTCTTTTCATTTTCTCATGGTTCTCCATGCCTTCTCCTTCCTTACTAAGCTTTGTTCCTGCCCACCTTCTGTGAAACTAGTATGTGAACATGTGTGTGTGTGTGTGTGTGTGTGCACGTGTGCACATATGTACTGATTGATTATTAACCATTTCTTCCACTTTTGAAAACCTACTGCAAGGAGCATTGTATCTTTGGGCTCTTTTGGAGCCCCCTGATATTTTTACTCAGTTTCTGGGGGGTTTTCACGAAATTTCAGTTATTACGCTTGTAGACTGGTTGTAAACTGTAAGTCATGGTTATGATTTTTAATTAATTTAATCGGTTTTTTCATCTTCATTCAAGCTCCCATATGTGTCACATGGGTTGTGCAGAAACATCAGACATAATCTCATTCTCTTTACCATAAGTCACTATGGATGTTGTAGGGTTATGCCGCCAAACTCATTACATCAATATCAAGGCAGCTTTTAGTGTTAAAAACATTTTTAACATATCTGTAATATTCACTTTTTGTGAAGGATTTTATTCTACCTGAGGTCACAGTCCACCAATTAGTTTTCAAATTGTATTATTGTTATGTGTTTTAGTGATGTATTACATTCACTAGAATGACCAAACCTAACAGTCTTTCTTCTCTTTCTTCTTATTTTTTATTACCCGCAGGCAAACAAGACTGAGATGGAGACAAGTCTGTGAATTTGCAGACACAGGAGTCCAACAATCTCTCTGTTAAGTGCTAACCAATGAGAAGCCAAGAAGATCACACTACAGAAACTGATCAGTTCTCTTTAAGAAAGTGGGAAGTAAGAGGTCTGTCATCCCTGAAAAGAGTGCTTAAATCAAATCCTTTTCTTTCATCCACAAAGTACACAACACGATTGTTGGAAATGGCCCTTTTTGCAGGGTTATCCCCAAACTTTTTAGCTTCTTCCTCCTATTTTGTTTCCTGACCTGTGGTTGCTGGCTTTAGGACTCTGGGCACTTTACCACTGCTGATCAGTGCTAAAGTGCATATGCTCTCTGTGTAAATTGTTATTGTGATTGGTTATCCATAATTGGCATATTTGTTTTACCAGTAGGTCCCTAGTAATGTGCAGTGAGTGTGCCAGGGCTGGTAAATCAAATGCTACTAGTGGGCTTGCAGCACTGGTTGTGCCACCCACATGAGTAGCCCTGAAAAGGTGTCTCAGGCCTGCCACCGCAGTGCCTGCGCGCAGTTTGTTAACTGCCATGTCGACCTGGCCAGTGCACCCACTTGCCAGGCCTTACCCTTCCCTTTTCTTACACATAGGACACCCCTATGGTAGGTCCAAGGTACCCCCCTGGGCAGGATGCAGTGTATGGGAAAGGTAGGACATGTACTGGTGTGTGTAACATGTCCTGATAGTGAAATACTGCCAATTTCGTTTTTCACTATTGAAAGGCTATCTTGCCCATAAGACAGAATGGGGAATGCTGTGTAACATTTTACCTGCATATCTTCCCATAGGAGTGAGATAGAAAATTGGAGTTTGGTATCCCTGAACACATCTTTTAGTAAGGATGGTTTTTAAATTCTGTGTTTGAAAATAGCACTTTTAGAAAGTGGCTATTTTCTTGTTCAACCTTTCTGTGTGCCTCTGCCTGGTTGTGGATTGACTGTCTGGCTTTGGAGTGGCAGGGGCTGGGGTGGCTCCAGGAGTCTGGGTGAGTCAGCCTGAGCTGAATAGGCCAAACTGCATTTGGAGTGGTGGGAGGAGTAGTATCTGTCCCTGACTAGGGCTGTGCCTGCCTTCCACAAAAGACTGGCTCCACCTCCTGTGGTGCGTCTGAAGACCCTGGCCCACATTCACAAAGGAAGAAGTTGTGCACTGGCAGAGTGCACCCAGAACTGGTTTGGACTGGGTCCAGGACCCCTGACACACAGAGAACAAAGACTTTTGGGGTATAAATATTAGAGCTGAAACCCCTGAACTTTAGACTACTTCGTGATCAAGAAGAACCTTTTGCCAAAGAGGACAGCTGAAGAGACTGAGGAGAAGTACTGCCCTTGCTGTGTGTCTGGGGTTGGCCTGCAGTTTGCTGTTCCTGCTAAGGAGAGGACAAAGGGACCTCCTGTCCCCCCTGCTTGAAGAAAAGTTTGCTGTGTGCTGTGTCCATCTGTAACCTGAAGAGAAGTCTCCAAGGGCCTGAGAAGAGCTGGCCTCCTGTTGCGGAACCTCAGGGACACCAAAGTTTCCGAGATCATCCTGGAAGTAAGAAGAACCTTTGCCAAGGAGAAGAGCGCGAGAAACTGAGAGGAAGGACTGCCCTTGCTGTGTGGTCTGGGGGTGACTTGCAGTTGCTATTCTGCCAAGGGAAGGAGAAGGACTTTTGCTGTGTGCTGTATCCTCTTCTGAAAAGGAAATCTCCAAGGGCCTGAGGAGAGCTGGCCTCCTGTTGTGGGAACTCAGGCATATCAAAGTTCCCAAGATCGTCCCTGCGAAGCTGTAAGCGTGTGTCTGCCTACAGCTGGTGATCTCTGTGAAGCCTGCCGTGTTACTTGGAGATCGTGATTTTCCCCAGCCTCGACGCTGTGTGCCTGTGCCTGCACACGGTCCTGCCTACACTGAAGAGCTCCATAGAACCAGTGCGCCGCAACGCTGTGTGCGGGTGTCTGCCCATAGCCCAGCAAGTACCGTGACCTTCGTGAGGCCAACAGCATAGTCTCCGAGGTGCGGCGTATGTGTCCCCGCTGGCCCGAGTCATCAGCGAGGCCGCTACGTGGAGAAAGAAAGCCATGCTGCGATCCCCGGCTGCGAGGCGTTGCCTAGCAACCGGGATTCCTCCAAAGACGCACTGCTGCTAGCGAGGGAGCCGCCCAGCAGGACGTCATCGCCGAGAGTGGAGCCGCGCTCAAAACCAGGAAGGCCGCCCCGTTCCTCCCGTGCAGCGTCTGCAAGGAGAGGGCTCACGTCCGTGACCAACCCAAGGCGCAGGCAGCAGTGAAGAACCCACCACCGCAGGTAAGGCTCGCATCAGCACTCTGAGTCCGCGAGCCCAACTGTACATTTTTAGCCTTGCCCAGATTACAGCCCGTAACAGCGTAATTCGGGGCTGCGGTACCGAGGCCCTGTCCCGGTCTCCGGATACAGTTGTGAGCATTTGGGGGCATTCGGTGATTATCGCTGGCCGCGGAGTCAGCTGAGGGGAAACCCTGAAGGGCTCCGCGCAGTCAGCCTCAGCCCCGGTGCCGCGTGACAAGCATTAATGAGCAACCGCTTACTAAAAAGAAGGAATAGTCCCTACAAGCGCCGTATTTTTGAGACTATTTTAATCACATTCTATTTGCCTAAAAGACTACGCCTACAAGCTATTTTTTTGGGGTAACATCAGTGAAATACAGAATCTACAAGTTTGTTTTGAAAAGGACATTCCAAAGAACCATTCAGAGAAGAGTATTAATTGTGAATGTTGGAGTTTTGTAGTTCTTGGTCTTGCATAACTTAGATAAAAATACTTTATTTTTCTACAACCTGTGTGGTGTCCCTTTGTGGTGTTTCATTACATTGCTGTGAGTGTTGGTACAAATACTTTACACATTGCCTTGGGGATAAGCCTGTCTGCTCGTGCCAAGCTACCAAGGGGGTGAGCAGGGGTTATCTACAGTGTGTTTCCCCTTACCCTGACTAGAAGCAAGGGTCCCTATTTGGTCAAAGGTACCTACCTCTGCCAACTAGAGACCCCCATTTCTAACAACGATGTACACTCAATTGTAAAAAGAAACGTTGGAATCCCTCATTGGTAACCAGTACCACCACCAAAGCCCATGTTGCTCAGTGCCATATTGAACTTAGTTATACACCAGATCAGTGACTCAGAAATGAAGTTGTGCCAGCAAACAGAATTTTTCTAGTAAACACAACATGAAAAAAACCACTACACTACTTCAGACCCATCTCTCTTCTGCCCACTGTGGCAAAGCTGGTAGAAAAAAATGTTAACAGACAGTTCATTCATTTTTTGGAGGAAACCTTCTACTACATGACTCGCAATCAGCATTTCGTCATGATTATAGTACTGAGACCACTCTTCTTGAGGTTTCTGAGCATATCAAAAGCAGTCTTGACTGAAATTCCCCAGTTATGTTAATGCTGCAGGATCTCTCGGCGGCATTTGATATGGTCTCTCATGCTATTTTGCTTGAGAGACTGGAAGGCATGGGCATTACTGACCGTGCCTTGGCTTGGCTTAAGTCCTTTATCAGCAACTGCACATAGGTGGCCTTTCTCCCTCCCTTTACGTCTGCAGCAAAGCCTTTGAATTGCGGTGTTCCACAGGGTTCGGCTCTCAGCCATACCCTTTTTAATGTATTTATGCCACCTTTGGCTAATATTGTGGAGTCTTTCAGAGGTAGAATAGTTTCATACGCTGACGATACTCAGCTGTTTTTGGCATTTCGCAAAAATGCTCTCATCATTGAGCTCTTTTAAATCTTGTCTCAGATCTGTCTTAGAATGGATGAATACCAGAGATTCTCTTCTTTGGTACTAAATCTATACCTGACTCCATGGGTAATCCCCCTTGTCCTTCCCCTGTGGTCAGGAACTTGGAGGTTAAATTTGATGTGAGCTCACCTTTGAATCTCAGATAAAATCGCTGTCTAGTTCCTGTTTGTTTCTTGATTCTGAAATCTCTGAGACATATGATGCACTTAATTTCCGTGGAACAGCAGAACACCATTGTACACACCTTGATTACTTCTGAACTGGACAATTCCAATAATCTGTATCTCAGGCTCCCTTCCTTTCTTATTCAGCATCTTCAGATTATTCAAAACCCTGCTGCCCGATTGATCTTGAAACTCCACTCCCTGGTGCTCTGTCTCAAATCATTTGCATCAGCTTCACTGGTTACCGATCAATAGAAGGATCCAGTTTAAGGCCCTCACTTTTGCTTTCAAGATTTTTAACTCCAGGGGACCTCTCTATCTTAGGCGCCGGTTCAACTATCCTCCCAGGTGTGATCCCTTTGTTCTAATAACATTAAGCTGTTTCAAACCTTTCGTACTGCTAAATCCAGAAGAGGTGGTTGTTCCTTTGCCTACGTGACAGATAGACTGTGGAATGCCTTACACCTGGCCTTGAGAAGTTGTCCATTTTAAATGGTTTTCAGGGAAAAGCTTAAAACGCTTCTTTTTGACTCTGCAATAACCTTCAACTAAGCTGGTTTCTGCCTTTGAACTAAGTGGAAATTCTTTTTCGCTAGCGCCGGGACACCTTTTTAGGTATCTGTGCACTTTACAAATGCATTGTATTGTATTGTATTGTACACATGATCCTTGTGAAGTAGGAGCAGAGGAGGAAGCTATACCTGCTGGAAAGCAGGATGCTGCCCTTGCTGCAAAGGCAGGTCGATTGGCCTGCTCTTTCATCGTAAGCATCATCTTCACCATCTTTTCCTTCAACACAAAGCAGGCTAACACCCCCATTTTCCCAAACGCCCTCTTGAGATGATAGTGACATATAGTAATCCACTATCTTGTCCATTTCTACAGTGGGAAACAGGCCAAAATGTTGGCTCTTGACTTCCTTCCATTTTCTTTGATGAAAAAAGAGGGTTTCATTTTGCCCAAAAAGAAAGGCCCAGGGAAAATCAATTTTTCAACTTTCCTGTGCCACAGCTGCCCAATCAAATGCTAAAATTGGTTGCTGTTGCATGTTTAGGAGGGTGAGGTGAAATCCATCCATTTCACTACAAACATGTTGACCAATAGTCAAACTGCAGACCATCAGAGCTATTCACAAAAGTAAGTTACACTAGTGAGTAATTTACATGTGTAATTTATTCTCACATTTTTGAGAAACTTTACTGCTTTTGGCTATTCACAAAATCTGAGTGTAAAATTACTGAAATGTCTCCATTCCCTGAAAAAAGGGAGTGAGCCAAATTTACGAGTGTAAGTTACTACTGCAAAAGAGAAACAGTAGTAAGTCCAGCATCTCACAAGGACAACCACTGGTACTACCACACTCTCCCATTGAAATTAATTAAGTCAGGGATTTAAAATAAAACCCAATAGGAAATAATGTTAAATTAAATTAAATGATTTAGAGTAGTTTAAAATATAATTAAACATGATTTATGTACAAAATTTAAAACATATTCATTATTTAATTATAAAATATTTCAACAACGTTTTTTTAATGTATAAATTAATTCAACAATATTTATATAAATATATTAAAATTACTTTTACATAATTCCATATATCATGTTTAACAATTATTAACGCATAATAAAAGCATATTTTTTTACTTTATGTAGGCATTCATTTTTTTATTTAAACTTCAGATACTTTACATTATTTTAATTTAATCTAATATATTTAAATTATTTAAAGATTTAATTCAAAATTAAGCAGCATTTTTCCTTTTGCTCTACGTTTAAAATTATATATAAAATTAATTCATATATAAAAATATGTTTGCTGCTTTATTATAAGTATTAATAAACTTTTAATTTTCCACATACTTTACCATAGGGACAACCCCATCTGTGGAGTGTCCCTAAGGTAAAGTATATGGAAAAGTAAAACAGTTAATTTAACTCACCTTCCAAAAAAAATGTAAAAAAAATTAGGTTAAATATTAATTTAATATTATAACTGACAATATGATTGCGAAAAACATTAAAAAAAAATTAAAACTAAAGAAAAATATGAATGGTGTAACAGAGAGCCAGCCTTTATGAATATATGCAATGTGCCAGACAATGACTGCAGCTGATCCTGCCCTATGGAAAATACACAATAAAAAAACACACTATCCTAGCTTATCTTGTTATAGCAAGCAGCATCCATTCAAGATTCATTCAAGGCTGAACTCTTTTACGTAACACACATCAGCACAACAGCTTCTGCTGTGTTGGGGAGCCTTCCTTCAGCATTAATGGAGAGATTAAATAAAAGCCAAATTCAAGGAAACCTGTTCCAATGCAGTCGCGTAGCACAAAAGGACATGGTAGAAAAGGGAGGGCAAGTAGTGTAAGTTGAAAATAAAGTGTTTCTTCGCTGTTATATGAAACAGTATTGTCTTTCCTTTTTTATTTTTCTTGACTTTATAGGGATGTGCCTACGATAAGAAATTATTTTGTTTTAGCTAAAGAGTTTGCAGACCTGGGTTCTCATCACTGCTGTTTTATTCTCAAATGTTCTCCCTGTCCTTCAATGCACCTGTGGGAAACAAATCAGGCGATCTTTCGCATTGTGGCTCAGAAACCCCTTCACTCTGCTGCCATTTTCTGTCCCGTTGCTTGAGAATAGTTTATAGCTGAATAATTAATGATATTAACTTTGACTCTGAAGCTTCCCCATCACGCCCCAGGCTCAGCCGTATATCTTTATCTCTGCTCTGCAAGCCACAAAGCAGCCACTCATTCACATCTGCCGACACTTGAACAGATTGACTTTAATCATGATGAAGCCAGGTGTGCAAGTGCACTGCATGCTTGATTGACTATTTCATCTTTACCATCGCTTAAGCCTGGATCCTTGTCAGGGTAGATGCACACAGGACTAAGAGGCATCTAGAGGCATCTAGAGGCGAAAAGGAACAGAAGCCTGGATTCATGGATTGGGAAGGAAGACTTGCACAATGCGATGAGGGAAAATCTTTAATACCAAATGACATAGAATAATGAATCTCCAATCAAACGTTTTAAATGGTTCCTTGATTTGTAGAGCACATGTGAAAAAGGATATAATGTAATTTATATTGTGCTGGAGTACACATGAAGGTGCCCCGTCAGCCACACTGGAAGGTTACTTGACCTCTGCAGTCCAGCCTTCAGTCTGCGGGTGACTCAGTCTTCCTCCAACCGGGGCCACTTTAACATTATCACTCAAGGACTTCTCATCACCAGGGTCTCCTTAGCAAAGGTGGGCATCGCCTTTTGGGGCCTGGAAGAAGCATGGGCCAGAAACCATACTCTACTGCAGCAACAGCAAGCACCTGCGAGGCAACCCTGAGTTATGTGGTTCACCCACCATATGACAGTACTCTTTCCTACAAGCACACTGAGATCACATACACGCTCACACTTGACCCATACAACACTTATATTTACCCTTACACACATTCATTACACACTCTTAAACTACCAGAGACTCCAATTTATGCTCCTCAATGTATACTCTGCAGCACTCTACATTCCAGACACCAGGCACATCTGCACATGCCACAACCTTCATGCACTATTCGACACATAAGCACACAAATCAAGCGTCCCTGTACCACGAGCTACTGCACTCAGTGTGTTAACCACACACACAAGAAAGGGGGGGACATCACCATCGTCTACAAATTCTCCTGGCCCTGCAACTTAGGGAAACAAGCAATGCTCAGCTCCGGGTACTTCTCACATGTCACTTCCCAATCTCTGCAACCCAACTTACCGTCTTCCACCTAATTTACAAACCTCCTGTAAAAAACAAAGACTTCCAGACTGCCACCAAATTCATTCACCACATGGCAGTCCCGACTGACTTCAACATCGCAGACGACTCAAGCAACAAAACAAAAGATACCCTCAACAAGGCACCACATACCTCCAAAAGCCACGTATGCAACCTAGTATTCGGAACATCACCAGCCATACATAGCCCTTAACTGGACTGACTATTTGGCAGTCCCTTGACGCCCAACTAACACATCAGAGTAACCCAAAAGAGAACAAAAAACCTTTAAATCCTGCAAGTACTTCAACAGTCTAGAGCTACATCTTACCTCATACCCTGTCACCATGTCCCCAATGCCCAAAACAAATATCCTTCTCAGCAACTTCAACTCATTCTTCCAAAAAACATCTAAACATCCATGTACCAACATAAACACACATGGACAAGCCTAAGTCATCAGCACCCTCATACTTAAAAGGCCTCAAGAAGCTGTTAGGGTGTAACATTAACTGGAACAAGCTTCTGCCTCTAGCCAGCCATGCTGTAGTGCACATTTTGCAAAATGGCTTATGAAAAAGGAAAGTGATGACTTAATATACTTTTCCTACGAAATCATAAAGATAAATAAAGCAGCTTTTTTAAAGGCTTCTAGAAATAGTGGAATGGGAAATGGAGATGTGGTAACTTCTGAGTCTGTATTTGCGAGGCATAATTCAATGTATTAAAATGAATATAATGCCACCTACAAGAAATCTGCTTGGAACAATGTCAGTAATGATACTGGAATCATATTGGTGATAACATAGCTCCAAGAGAATCTGGAACTGCAGCATCTCTTCCATGACCACCCATCTGGGTTTGGACCAGCCAGGAGCACCAAAAAGCCACAGCAAATATTAATTAGCGAGGAGCTCCTCCTCTCAATGGGTTGACTACTAAAAACAGACCGTATGCGCCTCAGCTGGAGTGCAACTATCACTGGCTCAGCAGATGCAGCGGCATCCGGGGCTTAGAGGCTTGATAGGCCCACTGAACCCTGATTATTGCTGCATTTTACTCCACATAAAGCAGTTAGGGGAGACATTTTCCATGCTTGCATTATGGCCCATGGCATACTTGCTACTCCTCTTATCCACCATTTACTACACCATACTGCTGGTCAAAGCTCGAAAAAGGGGTAAGAATTTTGGGCCCACCTCATCTAATCTTTCAACTAAATCATCTACAAGCCTGATATTGTGTGGTGTCCGCAAGGATCATGGCTATCCTGCCTCCAGTTCATCATTAACGCACACCTCCTGGCACAGCTCCTTGAGCAACGTCACGTAAACTTCAAATGTAAGCAGATGGCATGCAGATTAATGTATGGCTAGACAACAACTCTAACAGCATTGCCAACATCATCTCTCTGCCCTGGACCACATCCTCCCCTGAATGACGCAGAACGTTCTCTGCATGAGTAGAATTAAGCCTGAGAACAGTGGTATGGTAGATGGTGACCCTGCTCACTACCCTTCAACTGGCACCAGTGTCTGGTGCCCCTCCCTCTACCACTCACACTAGCAGAAACCTGCAGATAATCTTGTACTCTGTGTTTTACTCTGAACTGTTGTTTGCCCCGCAAATAGACACAGCGGTCCATGGAATCAATCTCCAGCAATAACCACTTCGTAAAATCCTCCTTCTACTCCGAAACGGCCACCAGGTGGAACTAACAAGAGCCCTCGTAATGTTGCAAGGGTTCTAGAAGTCAGGTTCCACGGTATCCACTCTTTAAGAAGGATAGCTCCACTCCAGGTGGGAGGGACAGTAGGCCACGGCGAATCCTGCACCATCCCTGCGCCGCTGCCTATAGACACGCTGTTTTTGTGCCCACACATTCGGATTCTGGAAAAAGAAAATCCGTCTGACGATCCAGTAATTCACTGCTCTGTTCTTACAGAAGTAAAAATGAACGGAATGTTGCTGCTTTAACATGATAACAGTGATAGTCTGGATAAAAAAACGACCTCACCAGGCTCTGCTAAGATCAAAGCAGGCCCCACCAAACGTATACCATAAGGCCACAGCCGCCCGGAGAAAATACATTTTGTTCCACATAAGGCATGAAATAAAGAGCAAAGCAAACAATGAAACACCAAGATATTTCCAAAGAAACTGGTGCTTTTAAACTGCAAATAAAAGAAAATGACGACAAAAATGTTATTAAAAAATAAAGAACAATTAGCAGTTGGCACGATGACACTCATAATAATAAAAGTGAAGATATTTTACTGAATTTACACACATTGTTCTACACCTTTCTTACCTTTAACAAGGACAGAGTATTGCTTTTAACAGTCATGTGAGGGACCCATACTTATCATAATATTGTTGAGGGATACTTTTCGTCTCCGGCAAAACATCTCCACTGTTGACAGCTTCTCATCCATAGGTCTATATATTCCGAGTCGTCTTCCAAATTTGGCTTAATAGGACAGCTGTTGACAGCTGTAGTTGACAGTGTTTCATTTAGAAACGTGTGCAACTGCGCTTGCCCTAAATTTGACTGCATTTATCCTATCTAAGGTGCTTATGGTTGATGGCAGTAAGTGATAGCATTCTGGACTCAAGATTCTGGTGTGATGCCACACTCATCCGCCAGCGACATAACTATAAATGGCTCACCATCTCCTTTCTTGTCTGTCCTGAAAAGCGCATTACTTTTTTTTCCTTTCTGAAATAACCTACTTGTATTTCCTGATATTAGGGCACACTACCCACTGCACTCCATGTGTTTTTTTCCACTGTCTCTACCGAACTTCTGTATTGCACTCATGCAGCTGAGCTGAAGCTGTCTTCTGCCTCCTGGGCATCAAGGTGTCATTCCTTCTCTACCGTCTTGGTGACAGGGTAGGACAGGGACAAATGAAATCACCCCCTACCCCCTTAAGAGGCGTTCCCCAATTTTTGCTCGGCATCAAGGGGGGTTGAGCTCTTTGTGTTGGCGAAAGCACAGAGGATCCGGGGAATGGGTGGTGATAGAGCGCAATTGTGCTATTTCATGTGTAGGGGTGCATCATAATCATGAGTAGTTTGCACCTGCACGTATTCTTTTGTCATATTAACATGTGATAGTCGAATGTGTACTGTAATAATGCGAAGGTGACGTGTTAGGGATATTTTTCCATGTAAACGTGAAGAAATTAATGTTGCAATACAAACGTGTTTAGCTGAAGACATTAATGTGCAGAAGTCGTGTATGATGCTTACAAATTATTCACGTATTTGATGTGCTCATGTAACGTGTTGGTTTAGAAATGCTTAGTAAAATGTTCATTTATATGTGGTTTTGTAAGGCATACGTGCTATTTCCTTATGTTGGGCGATTTCTGTAGGCCTAAAATGCATTTTCCCTGGAAGCTCTCTTATTAGATTTAAAAGCTGAATTTCATGTGCATGTTGGATTTGTCTTTTCTCACGTTTCTGTTGCAGGTGGAGAATCTCATTTTTGTTAGCTAGAATCACACTTTTGCTTTAGGAGTTAGGCTCAGGGAGGAGAGGATACATTTGTACAAGGAGTGCTAATAATGTGAGACGGTGTTCTTTCTCACTGGAGAAGGCCTGGGAATCAAGGTCACTGAGTAAGAGGCTAGGAGGATCGAAACTAAATGGAAAATCACCTACGAGGAGGTGTCCAGCAGGATGAGGCGATCGGATGATGTGTATGGGTGTGTCCTATGATTTTGGTGTTTGAATTAGGGACAGTGCCCCGGGGGTTGAGTTAGGAGAAGAGAGTAGATCGAAAGAGTGAGAAGAAGCATCTTAGAACAAGCTCTGTAGCCTTAAGCTACTTGACCCATTCAACGTGAGTGCACTACTTGGGAAATCTTCATGCGCTGACACCTTTTCCTAATCTTACCTGGGGAAATGCTAAGTAGGGATGTCACCTTAGTGGTAGTGTAGGGACAGACTAATGCTTTTTAGCCACGAACCTCCAATGAAGTCTGATCTTGACGTGGGGGCACTTATTGCCTGCTTTCTGATCTTGAAATTCGTCATTCTTTTCATGCTCCAAAGACTGAATTTCGCATGCAGATTCGGCTTTGTATTAGTTCCGATGTATTTTTACAACCTCGTCCTGAGGTGCTTGTATGTCCAGTTATTTTTGGCTGTGTAATGAATCCACTTACCTAGAACCTGGAGTCTGTGATTCTTCGGAGTCATGATCTTTTGTGCTGATGAGCCTGACCAAATGAGTTATTTCTCCCCTCTACACTTCTGAAGCAGGTACCAACGATCTATTGACCAAGGGTTCCAGGGTACACTCACCGAAAGAACCCGGCCCCATCAGTTGGTAGCACCGTTGGATGGTTACCTCTTGGAGTGAGGGGAGAATCTAGAAAAGTATGTTAGAGGTTAGCCCATAGAGCCCCAAAGAGACCAAAGGATGAGAGCCCAAAGGATCGAGACCGGAGAACGACGGTACTTGGCGGAGACTGACAGAGAGTGACGGTGCGGTGGGAACAGCGGTTCACAGTGGAGTGAGTATGAATTGGGATGTGTGTGTGATAGATTGCGGTGATGATTTGATTGTGTGATGTCTTGTGGAGTTGGGATGAGAGTCGAGTGAATGTGGTTTCAGGCCGAACGCGCACGGTCCATGTGATATGATTTGATTTTTATGTCAGGCTCAAGGAGTAGCCTAAGATCCCAGGATAGATTTGAGGTGTAGAAAACACTGAGTTGATGTAATTGTCTGACCAGTGATTGTGGGAGTCATGAAGCGCTATCGATGACCCGTTTGGAGATAGGGAACGTGTGTGAGAGAGCTTGTTAGAATCGTGTGGGAAGCTAGTGCACAAGGGCAGACCACAGCGATTCGAGTGGCCAACGCAGGTCGTGGGTCACGGTGTGTGAATGGTTTTGAGCGGTTGGATCCTATCGATTTTATTTATATGACTGTCCGGTCGTTTCGTGGACAGACAGTCTGAGGTGTAACTGTCCAGTAGTTTCGCGGTCAGACAGTTGCTTGAGGAGAGGCAGACAATTACTCGAGACTGTCCGGTCGTTTCGTGGACAGACAGTCGGATATGTAACTGTCCGGTTGTTTGGTGGACATACTGTTACTAGATTCTTTGAGTGAAGTGCCTGAATGCGGAAAGTGAGATTGTGAAGGAGGGTGAACTACTGTGCAAGTAGGAAAAGTGTTGTTGGAGTGTGCGGTGCTGCAATAGTTCGGTTGGGATTGGTGGATTGTCATCAGGAAGTTGAAATGAAAACATCTTGTGGGTAAAAGAATTTGATTCAATCATGCGATGCTTTAGGGTGTTACGAGATCTTTGTAGGGGAGATAGAGGAGTAGTGATTCGAGTGGGTGAGGAAGCTCCACCCGAGGATACCCCAGCACATTATATGGCCACAAATGTAGGATTTCATACCATAGTTTGGCTTCAAAATTGGCATAAGATTACCGAAAAAGAGGGAGATTTGGCTTTTCCACATTATGGTTCATTCAGATTAGAGGTGCTGTATCAGTTGAGAGGAGTGATGGCTTCATTGCGACCTCCACTTAGACCAACACAGTTTGAGGCATTAGATGCATGGATGAGAGCAGCACAGGCAAAGAGTAGGGAACGGAGTCAGGGAAGGATGAAAAGAGCGATGAAGGCATATCAGGATGCGTAATGGGATGCGCAGTTGAAGAAGTGGAGGGTAGATACCATCGAAGGAGAGAGGCTATTTCCACTGTTAGTGAAAACAGGAGATACATGGAAGAGGAGGGAAGAGGATGACAGTGACACTGATGACAGCTTGTTAGATAGGTTGCTAGCAGAGCGTCTGCCTCCATACAATCCAGATTCAGATGAGGGAAGACGAGCACATATGGAGAAAACGGGAGAAACACAGACGAGCCCTAGTGCAAGAGTAGTGGGAAAGATTTCAACAGGAGTGGAAGGAAGAGGGATATCAGCATCGAGAGGTACAGAGATGAACGGGGTTAATGCTGCTACTCGGGTGCCGGAAGCCCTTACAGTACCGGTCACCATTGGACCCATAGTATCAGTATACGACCCAAGGGAGGGGGAAAACAGTAGCCAGCCACAGTCAGGAGTAGGAGAAAGGATCAATTCCTGAGGAAATGGTACTGTAAGCGGGAATGGTCCATTTTTGGTGCCTATGGAAGCTAGTACTCTGTTACAAGCTACTGCAGACTCTTCTAGAGGGCGTATTGGGTCTTGTGCAGTAAGATCAGCGTCATTGGCAGACTCACGTTCGGACTAGAGGATGTGGGAAGCTCCAGTTAGAGGACCCACGGGGAGGATAACAGGAGGAGGAGTTGATCAGGGAACTTCTGGGAGTCAGTATGTTCCTCGGAACATAGCGGAAGGAAATCCCCGCGGAAATCAGAGCAGTGAAAGCAGAGAGCTGAGCAGTGCATCAAGTCAGGGAACAATTAAGGCAGCAGTAAAGGCTAAGGTGCTAGATGTAGTAAGATTAAAGGTAGAAGTGGATGAGATAATAAGTGGAAATTTGCCCTTGGAGAGGATAGAACTTTATGAGCAAGATGAGTTGTTGTTTGTGGCGAAGGACGTTACCGGTAAGGCAAGGAGAGCATATGAGAAGCTGACAGAAGTAGCGCAAAATTATGATGTGGATTTGTCTAAAACCAACATTTTACAGGGAGGTCATAGGTTAAATTACAGTGACCAAGAATTGGAAGAGAAAAGAGTCATAGGTTTGAAGACTCACATTCGAGAATTTATTGTAGGGATACACGCATGGAGTATGCTTGACAAGTGGGATGAGAAGTGGTCCAAGAAAAAGAATGTCAAGAAAGGGATAGGAGATGTGCCGCCTCCAAGAGGGGGGACAGCAGGAGTAGAGGCTTACCCATTGTGAGAGGTACCAAGCGGAGGGTATGTGCATGTACCTTGGAGCAGGGGTCACTTGGCAGCATTTACAAATGATTTTCCTCGGCTGAGGGAAAAGCCTGTTGAATGGTGCAAGCAGGTTGATCGCTTTGTCAAGATTTCAAAGGTATTGTGGGTTGATTTATATACTTTGTTTGACATTGTGATGCCGAGTGATCTGCGGTCGGCTTGTAAGATTGCAGTTGAATGGCCATCCACTAAACCCGACCGAGACCCCACAACGCATGGTCCTTTACCTCTAGTTATGAAAAAGTTTGAGCAGGTAATCACATGGTTACAATCCAAGATTTCACCACAAGATATTGATTGGGTCAAAATAGATCGGACTACCCAAGAGCCCAAGGAATCAGTACATGCTTACTATAAGCGGCTTCTACAAGCCTTTAAGCAGTACAGTGGCCTGGAGACGTTAGATTCCAAGGATATGGGACAGTTTGTTTCCAAATTTGTCTTAGGATTGAGGCCAGAAATTAGCTTCATGATCCAGCAGCATCTGATCTGTTGGCAGAACAAATCCGTGGACGAGATTCTACGGTATGCCAGATATTGTAGTGATGAGGGAGATTCGAAACATAGGAAACTAAAGGATAAGCTTATGCTAGTCCAGATGAGGAATGCAGATAGGGTGGGCCAAGTGCAGTCGAGTGGTGGAACATTGGGTCGGAAGCAGGGAAACAATCATGGAGGAGCCCTGAACGCATCGGGTCAGGGAAGAGGGAAACCCATAGATCCCAAGACAGGAATAGATGTTGGTACCCTAAAGAGGACCACTGCATGTAATTTTTGTCACAAAATCGGGCATTGGAAGCACGAGTGTCGACTAAACCCAGCTAATCAGATCCAAGATGAGGAGACAGTGCAGGTACCTGAGGTCGTAAATACTGTGACAAGACCTAGGTCCGTACACGAAGGGGGTCTGAGTCCACAAGTGCAAGTTCCCCAACCTCCAAGGATTCCACAGGGGAATCGAGCGTACCAGCAGATGCCCTTTATCGAAACCCTAGATGAGTTCGATCAAGACCAGTTGCAATGACTGTGCCTGAGGGGGGAGGAAGACTGTACCCTTGGAGCAGTCTTAGAGGTAGACTAGAGAGGACCGTATGTGGAGGCTGATGTGTACGGTCATCCCATCACGTTCTTGATTGATACTGATGCTACCTGTTCTACTGAGAGGTCCGCAGTAGCCCCAAACCTACCCCTATCGGGACAATCAATCCAAGTTGTAGGAGTTGCTAATAAGAGAATGACCAATTCATTGACAGATGAGGTACCTGTGAGAATAGGAACCTTTCAGGATCGTCATCAATTTGTAGTGTGCGATTCGAGTCCAGTCTGCTTGTTGGGTCGTAACCTCTTGTGCAAATTGAATTGTACCATCTATTGCACACCCAAGGGAGTGGAGTTGCAGACTAATGATGATGACATTGCATTCAAATGGCGAATCAGAATCTCTGCATAGAAATGATTCCTGTGTTGACAACTGAAGATCTGCCCTACGACCTGAGGGACTCAGTCTCTCTGGTGGTGTGGGATTTCACGGGGGAAGAGATAGGACTGATCCGAGGGGTTGAGCCAGTTAAGACACAGATCAAGCCGAATGCTGAATTCCCAAGACTGCCCCAGTACAACCTGATGCCGGAAATGGTGGCAGGAATCAAGCCTGTGATTGAGTCTATGATCGAACAGGGCATTCTGAAGGAAATAATGGGGAGCCCATGCAATTCCCCTGTAATGGGACTGCAGAAGCCAAGTAGAAAGTTTAGAATCCTGCAAGACCTTCGGAAGGTCAACACAATTGTAGTTCCATGTTGTCCTGTGGTACCGAATCCATCAGTGATCCTGTTTCTAATTTCTTGTGAGGCAGAATGGTTTACAGTGATTGATCTATGTCAGACATTCTCCTCGATACCCTTACACGAGGAAAGCCAATTTTTATTCGATTTCCGTCTGGAAAATCGTGTGTTAACGTGGTGTCATATCCCACAAGGGTATACTAAGAGTCCATTGATCTTTAATCAGATTTTGAAAAAGAATCTTGAGAGTCTGGTACTGCCGCAGAACTCAGTTCTCGTGCAGCATATTGATGACCTCTTGATTGCTTCTGAAACAAAAGAGGCTTGGAGGATTGATACTGTTACACTATTAAATCACCTGGGAGAGCATGGACACAAGGTGTCCCCAAGGAAACTCCAGTACTGTTTGCCTGAAGTCCAGTATTTGGGTCATCGCATTGAGAAGGGCAAGAGGAAGGTGTCACCAGACCGCATTGAGGCGATCATGAAAATGAATGCGCCTACCACACAAAAGGAAGTGAGGATATTTCTGGGAATGGTTGGGTACTGTCGTCAGTGGATTCCCAACTTCTCATTGAAGGCAAAACCTCTGCCAAGGTTGACACATAAGGACATGAGTGATCCGGTACCATGGGATAATGACTGTTTGGTTGCCTTTCTGGAGCTGAGAGAAAGCCTATGCCGCACTCCAGCTCTAGGAATGCCTGATTACAACAAATCATTCTCGTTATTTTGCTGCGAGGGTTGCGCACAGTCAGTACTCACACAAACACATGGAGGTGTCGGTTGACCAGTTGCCTATTTTTCAGTTACGTTAGACCCCGTAGCTTCAGTGTTGCCCGGATGTCTCAAATCCGTTGCTGCAACAGGTGTCAGCATTGAAAGATGTGAGAGTATTGTGATGGGTCATTCTCTTACTGTCTATGTTCCACATTCAGTTGAGCTTCTAATGACGAGAACTAAAACACAGCATTTGACAAATAACAGACTCACACGCTATGATCAAGTCATACTTGCCTCAGAGAATGTGACGCTAAAGAGATGTTCTGTACTGAATCCTGCTACTTTGATGCCGATTCCAAACATTGAAGATGAAGATTGTGAAGACCATGACTGTCTCGATGTGACTGAACTTTGCACCAAACTGAGACCCAACATTGTTGATGAACCTCTGCCTGAATCAGATGAAATCCTCTTTGTAGATGGTTCATGCATAAGAGACAATGCAGGTTATTTGAGAGCAGCGTTTGCTGTCTGTACTATTTCTGGAGTTGTGGAAGCTGCTTGTTTACAGGGAGTACACTCCGCACAGGTAGCTGAAATCATTGCCTTGACACATGCATGCCTCTCTCTGATCAGATCCGAGTCACTATCTACACTGATAGTCAGTATGTGTTCGATGTGGTTCATGACTTCGGACAGCTGTGGTCACAGAGGGGGTTCCTAACGTCATCGGGATCTCCCATCAGAAATGGAGAATATGTGAGACAATTGTTGGAAGCCTTACAACGATCAAAATAGATAGCTGTGGTAAAATGCACTGCCCATGAGATGGGGGAGGACTTTGTGAGGCTGGGCAACAGGTATGCTGAAGAAGTTGCACGTTTCTGTGCTGAACAAGGATGCATTTTCAATGGGGAATAAACTGGAGAGAGCACAGAGAGAACCGAGCTCAGCATGATGTTAACCATAGCGGACACTTGGGATGAGGTCAAGCGTCTGGAGGGAGAAGTGTCAAACCAGGAAGAAGTTGGTTGGATTAAAGCAGGTTGTGAGAAGAGAGATGATGGCATTTGGGTTTCAACCGATGGTCGAGCAGTGTTGCCAGATGATTTGTTGAGCTCTATTGTGAGGCAGATTCATGGAGCAGTTCACATTGGAAGAAATGCCATGGTGCGAGTGTTCAGACAGACTTGGTTTAATCCATGGTTTTGTGCGTTTGTGTGTGTCACAAATGTGTTACATGTCAACAGATGAATGCTGGGAAGAAGACTGTGGTTGCATTGAGTCACATTGGAAGATCTGGGGGTCCCTTCAATAGGATCCAGCTTGATTTCATTGAGATACCTAGGTGCAATGTATTGAGGTACATTCTGGTGGTGGTGTGTGTTTTCTCACGGTGGGTGGAAGCATATCCAGCGAGAAGGTGTGATAGTCTCACAGTAGCGAAGCTGCTACTTAGAGAGTTGATCCCATGTTTCAGAATTCCAACTTCGATGGAGTCAGATAGAGGTACGCACTTCGATAGCGAGATTATGAAGCTGCTTTGTACTGCCTTACAAGTTGATCAGAGATTGTGCTGTAGTTACAGACCAGAGGCATCTGGCCTTGTGGAACAGATTAATGGGACTCTCAAGATGCGAATGGCAAAGGTTTGTTCATGCACGTCCCTAAAATGGCCTGATGCGTTACCTCTGTTGTTGATGAGTGTGCGCAGCATCCCCCATAGGAGGACAGGACTCTCGCCCCCTCCTGATGGGGAGGGTGATGCACTTGCCAGCAGGGCCATTTACAGCGTTGATAAACATCACCGATGATTTGATTCTTGATAACTGCAAGGGACTGGATGACGTGGTCCGTTCTGTGTCTCACCAGGTTGAAGCCCCCACCTCGAATGACCTCTGCCATGATCTGTGTCCAGGCGACTGGATATCGGTTCGAAAGCATGTGAGGAAGAACTGTCTTGATGCTCACTTTGGAGGTCTATACCAAGTGATTCTGGTGACGAATATAGCCGTGAAGTGTGGAGGTTTGCCGAACTGGATCCATGCCTCACACACCCCAGAGTTTCAGGACCCTCGGAAGAAACAGCTCCTCTCCCTGAAGGAAATCCAGCCATGGCTGTGAGGCCACTGGAGAGGACAAGCCAAGCTGTGGGGATTACTGACGGGGCTGGTCGCTCACCAGAGCAAGCTGAGGGGGGTCATGCTACACAAGGCCCAGGTATTGACTCTGAGGGGGACAGTAACGCTGCGAGTGGTAAAGAGTCAGACTGAGCTGGAGGAACTGGTGTGCAAAGTGATCGGGTGCAGAGAAGGAGAGCAGAATTTGCAAGGGAATCGTGGCCTGTGAGACAGAAGAGGCAAAACCTGAGACTGGCATCTGAAAGAGATCTTGCCCCTGTGTCTGAAACGTCTGAATCAGAGCTAAGTGATACAGAACAAGCACAGGACGGCGTAAGGAGATCAAGGAGAGCAAGGGTGCTGTGTCAGAGGTACCCTGCCCAAGAGTGGACTTATCTGATCACAGATGCCGGGAACAGTGGGGACCGGGAGACTGAGGTCTTCACGAGTGGTCAGCAGAGTTCCAGAACTGAAGATTGAGATTGAACTAGTAGTTCCTGGATTAGAGATAGATGGGGTGTTGACGGTGACTGTACCAAATCCTCCAATATTGAGTGAAATTGATTTCCAGGACTCCAACGAGCTGGGTATGAACTTTAATAAACAGCAATCAGAGGCGGAGAAAGAGAAAGAGACTGTGCATTGATCCTCTTGCTGTGGAACCGAACTCAGTTTAAAATGGAGTCTGGAAATCTGAACCATAGAGCAAAGTGTGTGATAGGTACACTCATAGTAGGAGTGAGAGTAGTGATAGCAGTAGTCATTATAGTATCTGTAAAACTTTCACATGAAGCGGAAGTTGAGGGGGTGTGAATGCAAAGGACATCTACACCTACCACTTCTTGCACAAAAGAGGATATAGTAGGAGCAGATAAAGCTATGCTGGACCAAACCAGTCGCATGTTGCATGTAGATTTGTTTAAGGGCGATTATACATTGAATGCCTATGCAAAGTTATTGTATGAGTATGTGAACACGATGGATGTGAGAGATTGTTATATGTGTATGCAGTTGCCTGCGTCAGTGGAGGAGGGGATCTGTTATCACCACCTGCCCCTGACATATGGTATTACATGTAGTCTATTGCTTAGTATGTTTTACGGCAAGGTTCACTATGAGTATTACTTCTCGAACTACGATGTGGTGCTTTCCGAAGTTCCAGCTTATGAGCACCTGAATAAGTATGATTATTATAAGCAGGAAGAGAGAATAGGGAAGTATTTCATACCTACTGTTACATTAGATACAGCTTATGCTTATCGTCACAACTTAACATGTGTGTTAACTGACATAGAGAAAAAGTTTATAGATCAAGTAGAAGATAGACATAGACAATTAGCAGTTAAGCTTAATAGAAGAGAAAGGAAATTTGTGTGGACCAAGGAGGAGTTAGCCCATAAGGCGAAGGGGAGCTATGGTCCAATAGCTTTAGATTTTGAACAGCGAGGAAAACGTTGCATTAGACAGGTACAGACTTATTATGATAAGATCTTTGTTGGACAGAGTGTATGTGATCACTT
Source organism: Calotriton arnoldi (assembly GCA_963921515.1). Classification (NCBI taxonomy): domain Eukaryota; kingdom Metazoa; phylum Chordata; class Amphibia; order Caudata; family Salamandridae; genus Calotriton; species Calotriton arnoldi. The sequence goes on along the minus strand of CAWUFW010002434.1, from coordinate 746,206 downwards.
TTTCACAATTGAAGCCACTGCGAAGAAGTTTTTGCAAGAGGCAGTGCAAGTGGTACCGAATGTCTATTTTGTGTGTGGGAAAAATGCGTATGTGCGATTGCCACTGAATTGGTATGGTGCATGTTACGTGGCTGTTGTGTTTCCTAAGATTTATCATGTTGAGGATTTGGGGCCGTTGGAAGGTGGACTACACCATACGGAGAAGCGAGGTGCGAGTGCAGGAGAGATTGTTGGAGACGTATTTGGAGCAATGATACCAGGCTTGGGAGTGGTTCTGAATGATATCAAGATTAGAAGGTTGAGTATTGTGGATAAGTTGTCAGCAAATATGAATATATGACGTTACAATGCAAGCCATTACAACGCATGCTTTTACAATGCTGATTTTACTACGCAGGTACCATTACATCTCATGTTTTTACAACGCATACCATTACAACGCAAAATAGTATTAATGTACTAAAAGTTTCATTACAACACATAGCATTACAACGTATACCATTACAACGCATATTTTTTTTAAAAAAAAGTATAATAAACCCCTGGGACGGGATGCAGGGAAAATAGGGGTTTTGGGTGGGGTAGTGTATTAAAACACGGGTATTTAAAATTAATACCTGAGTATTAACATTAATATTCGAGTATTAAAATAAATACTCGTATACATTTTTCTTTTTTCAATTTAAGATTTACTTACCTCTGGGATGGGATGCAGGGAAAATAGGGGTTTTGGGTGGGGTAGTGTATTAATACACGGGTATTTAAAATTAATACCAGAGTATTCAAATTAATGCTCGCGTATTAATCCACATACTCGCGCATAAAAAAAGCAACGGAAATCACCTTAAAATATTTATACCAAATAATACATAGAGAATTTAATGTTATAAAAATTAGATTAATTATTAATAAAATTTATTTAAAAAAATACTATTTGCAACACAATATTATTAAAAAACTAACAATTTTATAAAATACTAATCTTAAAAAATAGGATAACATATTTTTATTAAAGTATTCACCTAAAAAAATACTTTACACAATTACACGTAACAAAAATAAATAAATGCTAAAACAATATCATTAAACAACATAAAATGACAATAAACGGCTGCATAACTAATAAACCACCATTTCACTCTACACCTAAACGAACGTCCTACTACGCTTTCTACGAATGCACCTTGACCCGCAGGTCACCAAAATGGTGGACAAGAAATCATTTTTTTTTAAATGTACATTGAGAAAATGCTTAAAAATAATTACACATTTTGTCAGCATTAAAAACATATCAAAAAAATATCCACAAAACATATTTGCAAATAAATTAACGATCAACTCACAAAAACGTATATAAGCAGCCGACCACCATTTCGAAAACAGTGGTAAACTGACTTCCACGGAGACCACACGCGTTTTGCCTGCCCAGAAATTTGCCAACTCAAACAGTGCCATCTACAGTCACAAGTAAGTCTGCCCTTAAAAACTGTATTTCTCTAAAAAGCTAAAACATATCCTTAAATTAGCTAAGAAATACCATTTAATTATTTTCACAGCTTTTTCGAAATTTCAAAAAGACGTGATAAAAACACACTTCACGCCACAGTCATTCAAAATATAAACAAAGTAAGTAAAACATACTTTTTAATTTTTTTGTATTTGAGAAATAAACCCTTATAATGTACATTGATAAAAAACTATACAAATGTAAAAGCCAAACTCCTTTTTTTTTTATTCAAACAAACTCCGTATAACAAGCTATTCCTTCCTGTGTTTTCCAAACTTAAAAATGCTAAATGTTGAAGTGAGCCAATTTACTATTCCTACTCCGACAAATGCTTGCCTCAAAGAAGCTGCAGGATAGTGGTGGGGGCAAAATTACTATTCCTACTCCGACAGGTGCTTGCCACAGGGAAAGTGTTGGATGGTTGAGGGGGCAAAAATACTATTCCTACTCCAAAAGTTGCTTGCCACAGGGAAAGAGCATGATAGTAATGGGGGCATAATTACTATTCCTACTCCGACAGGTGTGTGCCTCAGGGAAAGTGCTGGATAGTGGTTGGGGTCAATTTACTATTCCTACTCCGTAATGTGCTAGCTTCAGGGAATTGCTGGTTGACATTTGTTGTTTAAAACATTTATAATAAATCTGCAATTATTTAGTAAACTTTTTTTTAAATCAACAGATAACCACAACAAAAATAAACATCTGAGAAAAAAAACATCCATTGTGGAAGAAAAAAAGCAACTGAAGACTATAACAACATTTTCTAAAACGTAAGTGAAATTGAAAAGTAAACATAAAAAACACATATTTTTTTTACATTCTCAAAGGTGCAGATTAGCATCATCCCAATTATTCCCTATAAACTTGGCAAGTTTACAGCATTGAAAATGCATGCGCAATTTGCGAGTACCTACTTGGTACAGGAAAATTGCGCATGCAATTTCCATTAAATCCTATGGAATGCCTTTCCTTATTTGCGACCCGCAATTTGCGAGTCGCAAATAAGGAATGTTTTGGAAACGCAATTTGTGAGTACCTATTCAGACTGCAAAATTGCGCATGCAATTTGCTTTAAATCCTTTGGGTACCATTTACTTATTTGCGACCCGCAATTTGCGAGTCTCAAATAAGGAATGTTTTTGAATCGCAAAATCAAGGGTGCAAGGGTACCAAGCATTTAAATGCATGACACCCTTGCACCATTGATATTGCGTACGCAATTTGCGAGGACCTATTTGGTACTTGAAAATTGCGCATGCAATTTCCATTAAATCCTATGGGAAGCCATTCCTTATTTGCGATCCGCAATTTGCGAGTCGCAAATAAGGAATGTGTAAGGAATTGTGATGCGGAAATTGCGATTTCTTAAAAATCGCAATTTAATAATCGCAATTCCTAAGTGTGAAACATGTAACCCAGCAACGATGGTAAAAACGCAAAACTTGCACCTGTACTTCCATAACCAAAAATTCTTTAATACTATTTCAGGGTAAATATTCACTCAAATCACTAAACACCTAATCTTTTTTTTCTTTTTAACTATTTCAGACCACACAAAAAAGGCTAACTAGTGAAAGAAACCAAAAACCTCAAGAAAAGCCTTCTAATAAAGGTAAGATTACAACAACAATAAACAAACAAATCACTTAACCAATATTTTTCTCCCTAGGAAAGTTCATTAAAATAACATAAGAGTAATAAGAGTAATAAAACGCATAATATCTTTTCTCTTTCAGACCCAACTAAAACACAAAACAGACCTCCATACTGAAAGCATCAACAAACATCTTTAAAAAAGGTAAAAATCTAGAAATGTTTAACACTAAAACAACTTAACCATTTTTCTCTCCTAAAAAGCAATTAAAAAAAATACATATCAACAAAATTTAGAATTGCAACATGCTTTTAACATTCAATATAACTTCAAACAGCATTAACTATAAACCGTTTTTTTAAAAAGAAGACTTTGTATTGTATATTTTTTCTTCAAAACAGGAAAAGAACTACAAATTAAAAATAAAGAAACACATTTTTTTTCCTTTTTCAAACCATAACAAAGAATGACATCTAATCAAGATGCAAAGTACATCACCTCCAGCCGGGGAAACCGTCTACTACAACATAGTGGATGTGTTTATTGTAAGGAGAGACTAACTGAGCCCAGGTAAAAATGGAGGTGTGTGCAATACTACTCATCCCATTGCACAGGCAGAGCGGATATTCTTGGTTACTCTGTTTTAAGAACTACAGAACATAACCACTCTCTGCTATGGAGATTGAGGTGAGAGAAACAATTAATGAAATTAAAGATATTGCATCCTCCTCCAATGAACCCTGTGGTGCAGTTTTGAGGGAGGTAGCCCAACACATTCCACCACATGTTTCAAGTAGTATGCCCACAATTCCTAATCTAAGAAGAATTGTTCAACGAAAAAAACAGGCAAGTAACCCACAAAGAGTCACACCCCAAACCTTTTCTGACATAAACATTCCACCTGAACTATCTGTAACAGTTACTAATGAACCTTTTCTTTTGCATGACAACAAAAACCCTCAAAAAAGAATACTAATCTTTAGCACACCCCATAATCTTGTAAAATTGGAGAACAGTGATATTTGGATGATGGATGGGACGTTTAAATGCACGCCCCATCCATTCACCCAAATATACACTATTCACGCATATGCAAATAATACAGTAGTTCCCTTAGTTTACAGTTTACTCCCTGATAAACAATCCTCAACATACACTGAATTTCTGTCAGTTATAATAGCTAAAACATCAAACAAAAGCCCTAGAAAAGTAATAATTGACTTTGGATTACCTATGATTAATACTATTACCAAATTGTACACGGATACCCAAATTCAAGGATGTTTTTTTCACTTTTCTCAGGCTTATTGGCGAAAAATTAAAAAAACATCCTTAGTTGAGGATTATATATCAAATAGCAAACTACAATTTGAACTAAAAAACTAACTGCCCTTTGCTTTGTTCCTCCTGACAGTGTAGACGAGTACTACACTTCAATTACTGAATCTGAATACTTTACCACAAACAAAGAAAAATTGGCACCTATTCTAAATTATTTTGAAGACACATGGATTGGCCATCTAAGCAGGTTGGGTCGCAAGAGGAAACCACGTTTCCATGTGAAGTGGTGGAACTGCTACTCGACTTGCTTAGAAGGAGGAGCAAAAACAATCAATGCCATAAAGGGATGGCACAACTCCTTCAATAACTCAATTGGCAAACCTCATCCTAATTTCTATCATTTCTTGGAAATTTTGAGGAAGGAGCAAAGTTTCCAAGAAATGAGAATATCGTCATCATTAACAGGTAGTCTGAACCCACGTATATCAAAAAGAACAAAGGAAATGTCTGAGAGACTATTGGGTGCAATTCAACATTTGACGTTGATGGTGGCTTCAGACTACCTTGATAATCTTGCACATATCCTCCATTTCTAACCAACACTATCTTCTTACTTGCCTGTTTTGCCCTAAATCTTTATATAAAAAAAGTCGGGTCTCCTTACCTTGAGATGTCTTCTTTTTTCAACTCTTGGACTTACGTAGTATCCAATTTTTCACCGAGTCCTTTGTCTTTTTCAAATCCATTGCAAATAATCCACATTCCTTTTTCAAACTCCACATCCCGAATTAATCGTTTAAAATGTGCACATGATTTTTAAAATTATAATCTGTTCATCCCTACAAAAAACGCACCCCAAAAAAAAAAAAAAAAAAGTGTTGATTTTCGGCAAAAACGCAACAAAATCCAACGAAGCAATCCATTCTATTTCGACAACAGTTCCAAATCCTTTCAAAGTTCCAAAATCCAAAAACCAATAAGCAATGGATGTAAACATATCCGATCTTCTTATTTCGGAAAAAAAGTTTGTTTTTTTTACTCATATTAAAAACTACATCTAACCGTGACAACACCCAAAATAATTTTTTTTAAACCCTCGCAAAAAGTAAAAAAGATACTTTTCAAATCACTTTTGTTTATTAAAGTTTTTAATGTATATATTTTGATTAACTTCAATAAACAAAGCGTGTTACAAAAGAATGAGACCTGACGTGGGCCTAGTACTGCAACCTGTTATGGAATGAATTAGTTGGTTAACACACATTAAAACTCATTTACTACATCTATCTACCTCCCTCCTCTCTCCTTACAATAAGCATTACCACTAACCTATGTATTTTATTAATTTAAATTTGTCTTATCTTGGCGGAGCTCCCCCTTGCATCTGATCTGTAGCGCGACGGTCCTTGTAATGACGAAAGTTACGTTTACGCGGCAACGTCATGTCTTACTGCAAAAATGAAAAAAGGACATTTTCTCCCATTCACTTCAATGGAAAAGCGTGGGAAAATTATAAAAAAAAATGTTTTCAAGACAGTTAATGTATATAAAAATATCTATGTTTATTTGTGTATGATATTATACATATTCCACTATTTTTTCAATATTTTTGTATATTTTATTTTGACTACATAACTTTTATTTAAATGTTATTAAAATTCATTTAATAATAATTTACTTCTCTGGTCTTCTTTTTACAGTTTAAAATATATGATGTTATTTTATTCAATGTACATTATGTTTAAATAATTTACTCATTTATTACTGTTTTAATAAATTACTAATTTTTATATTCTTCACTCTATTATTTTATCTAAACTATTTTACATTTCATTTACCGTTTTATTATAAAAAGTTTATTATCAATTATAACCCTAGTATAATTAATTTCCAAAATTATTTATAAATTTCTCTAACACTATCAAAAACGTCTTATTATACATTTTTTTTTAAATATACGCTAGTATTAATTTTAATACCTGAGTATTAAAAAAAATTACCACAACCTTATTATAAAATATTTCATTTCTATTTATAATTAATCTCACTTTTATTATCACAAATCTCACTAACCTTTAAATCTAATCTTTTTTCTAAATTACTCTAGTATTATTTTTTTAACCCTTTTATTACTTAAATATCACAAACCTTTTAATATAATTATTTAAAAAATATATATTTTAGTATTAATTTTAATAACTGAGTATTAAATTAAAATTACTAAAACGTTTTTATATAAATGTTCAAATAAATCTCCCTTAAACCATAATATAAACAATATTATTAATAACAATAATATTTTGAAAAAATCTATAAACAAATATAAAACCATAATATTTATTAAAATATTATACCACATCCTAACAAATATTTACCATACTATACTTGCCAATGCGTTGTAATAGCATGCGTTGTAATAGCATGCGTTGTAAAAGCATGCATTGTAAAGGTGTATGCATTGTAATGGCATGCGCTGTAAAGGTATCTGCGTTGTAATGGATGCGTTGTAAAGGCATTGCGTAGTAATGCCTGCATTGTGATGGTTGTCTCCCGCAAATATAGCTCGGTCTTTGTTGCTTGTGGATGGAGAGATGGTGTCTATAAGAGTCATGGTGATGCAGAACCGCCTTGCTTTAGATGTGATATTAGAAAAAGAGGGCGGAGTCTGTAAAATGCTGAGGGTCCAACAGTGCTGCACTTATATCCCAGACCATAACAAGGATCTGAGGAAGTATAGAAGTAACATCACTGAAATTCATCATGAGGTACACGATTTGGCGACAGAAGGAGTTTGGTACAAGGTTGGGAAGGGATTTGGAAAGATTGGAACTTGGGGGCTCATTACGATAGCGGGCAGAAAAGCATCCGGAGCGCCATGGTAGCGGGAATCAACCGTCCGCATGTACCGTGGAAAAACCGGCGGTCCGATTAGGATCAACCGCCAGAAAAATCCGACCGCGGCGAAACGATGTGAAGAAAGACCGCCGTTAGCGTGAGGAGCAGGTGAAAATCCGTCTGCGGCGGTCGGATTAGCGGCGGAAAAAGCCCAAACCGCCGCACGGCCAGCGGATTGACTGCACGTGAAATTTGGATACCATTGAGGTAACAGCGGAACGATCCGCTGTTTCCGACCGCCGCGATCGCAACCAGTGATGAATGGGAGAGCCGGCGGAAGGGCGGTCGTATACCCACCGCCGCTCCGTAAAAATCATGGCGGCCGACCAAAAAAAACACACAACATGCCCACCAAGTGTACCCAGCAACCTGGCTCAGCTTCAAAAAACACCTAATACACCACAATGACTCATCCCCATGGCAAGTAGAAAAACTACAAATCCCAGGTCAACCCACACAACACACCTGACATCAATACTCCATTGTGACACACCCACATAGCTGAGTGTAAAACCAGCCCCTTCCCTGACCACAATCCTTTGCAATACTCCACCACTGAAGGAACCAAGCCTACAGCACAAAGGAGAGGCAAACCACCACACAACTCACCAGCACAACAACACACACACACACCACTTACATCACCACCACCACTCTTACACCTGCACTTCCAACCCCTTTGCACATCACACACCATGGCACAGAAGAAAATGCCCAAATTCACTGACAATGAGTTGTCAGTCATGGTAGATGAGGTAATCAGAGTAGAACCACAATTGTTTGGAAGCATGGTCCAACAGACACCATTAGCCACCAAAACACTAATGTGGGAAAGGATAGTCCGCAAGGTCAATGCAGTAGGGACTGTCCCACGCACCAAGAGGGAGATCATGAAGCGGTGACATGACCTCAAGAAAAAGGTGAAAGAGAGGAACAACAAGAACCGTGAGCTGGCTCAGAGGACTGGTGGTGGCCCTCCCATTCCACCAAGAACATTCACCGCATGGGAGGAGAAGGTGCTTGCCATACTGCATCCAGAGAGTCTCACAGGAATACCCGGGGGAGTGGAGGGTGGTAAGTAACAACAAATGTCTACCATCATACTGCTATGTACTGTTTTAGACAACTACAAAGCTACACCTCCTAGGTCAAAATGCATGTATGTGCTCAACACTCTCCCCAACACATGTCTCACAGTTCCAACATCCACTCCCTCTGATTCACCCCAAAGGTAGCTAGCAATATTACCATGGGGGCAGGTGTACAGGCAGCCAGCACTACAACTCCCACCAGGCACCCTTGTCCCAAAGCTCACCAGGATGGAGCACTCCCCCAACGCCCCCGGAGCAAGTGGCAGCCATTACATTCCCCTCATCAAACTAACAGGTAGGTAGCCATCTTAACAGGGAGGGGGTGGTTGTGTTTGGGAAGCCTGCACTACAACTCCCACCAGGACCCCTTGTCCCAAAGATCACCAGGATGGAGCACTCCCCCCACCCCAGCCAGAAGCATGTGGCAGACATTGCATTGCTCCCTTCAAACTTACAGGTAGGTAGCCATCTTATGCTCTCTTGTCCCACCCCTGAGCAGGATGGCGCACTCCCCACACCCACAATCATGTGGCAGCCATTGCATTGCCCACCTTCACCTAACAGGTAGGTAGCCATCTTAACAGGGAGGGGGCGGTTGTGTTTTGGAAGCCTGCACTACAACTCCCACCAGGCCCCCTTGTCCCACAGCTGAGCAAGATGGAGCACTCCCCACACCCACAATCATGTGGCAGCCATTGCATTGATCACCACCACCTAACAGGTAGGTAGCCATCTTAACAGGGAGGGGGTGGTTGTGTTTTGGAAGCCTGCACTACAACTCCCACCAGGCCCCCTTGTCCCATAGATGAGCAAGGTGGAGCACTCCCCCACACCCAGAAGCATGTGGCAGCCATTGCATTGTTCACCTCCACCTAACAGGTAGGTAGCCATCTTCACAGGGAGGGGTGTTTGTGGGTGGAAAGCCAGCACTACAACTCCCACCAGGCACCCTTGTCCCACAGCTGAGCAAGATGGAGCACTCCCCCACACCCAGAAGCATGTGGCAGCCATTGCATTGATCACCTCCACCTAACAGGTAGATAGCCATCTTAACAGGGAGGGGTGTTTTTGGGTGGAAAGCCAGCACTACCACTCCCACCAGGCACCCTTGTCCCACAGCTGAGCACGATGGAGCACTCCCCCACACCCAGAAGCATGTGGCAGCCATTGCATTGATCACCTCCACCTAACAGGTAGGTAGCCATCTTCACAGGGAGGGGGTGGTTGTGTTTTGGAAGCCTGCACTACAACTCCCACCAGGCACCCTTGTTCCACAGCTGAGCAAGATGGAGCACTCCCCCACACCAAGAAGCCTGTGGCAGCCATTGCATTGTTCACCTCCACCTAACAGGTAGGGAGCCATCTTAACAGAGAGGGGTGTTTGTGTGTGGAAAGCCAGCACTACAACTCCCACCAGGCACCCTTGTCCCATAGCTCAGCAGGATGGAGCACTCCACCCACACCCAGAAACATGTGTCAGCAATTCCCCTCAACTGTGTCACAGAACAGGTAGGTAGACAGTGCATGCACCCTGCCATTCCTCTCAAAAAGCATGGAGCCATATTACCACACCAGCCCTCACATGTCACCCAATTTTGCATAGATCCAATAGCCACTTCCAGTGTGCAGACAGCTTAGCGTATGTAACTGTCACAGAAATTAAAGTTTGACTCACCAAATCACATGTTGAAGAAAGTCAGGGCACAATCATGCACAGCACTGAATGGTGGCAGAGCATCAAGGCCCATATGAAAAAAAAACAAGCATGGTCATTTTTAAAAATAAAGCAAAGAACATGATATGACAGAGGGATACATGAGATAACAATGACTAGTACATGCTCAAAATGAAGGTCTTCCATGCAGAGTAAACAACAAAGATGCTTCACATGAAGTTGTTGTGCTGCTAGTCGTTAGATGACGACATGTCCTTGTAATCACACAATCTGTACGTGGAGCATGGTATCTATTGACATGTCACACCATGGACAAGTAATGTAGGTACCTACACATCATGTCATGATGTCCAGTACCGTGCAGCCATACAAAGTGATCTCAATGTAAACTGTGTGGTGTATAACATGTAACATCCAAACATCTAACACCAAGCTTGTGGGGTGCGCTTCAATGACCATTTCTTCTCTGTTCTACAGGTGACCAAGAATTGACTGCTGCAGATGACAACACCAACCTGCAGAGCCAGTCTCCCCCCCCGGAACATGGACTCTCGGATACAGACTCCCTAAATTCCTCAGATGCGGACACAGAACCTGGCCCATCAGGCCTGCCAGGGCGCAGCAGGTCCCAGGCCCCCACTGTCCTCACTACCACCACCTCAGCAACAACAACTGTGCTGACCCCTGCTGTAGCGACCTGTGCGGCCTCCACCACCACCACCACCACCAGTGCTCCCTGCAACACTGTCCCTGCCTCAGAGGATACCCACTCCACCCCACAATCTGAGGAGGGCAGGGAGAGTCAGCGGGTGCGTCGAGTGGTGATGCCACAGGTCCGGGACAGCAGGGCAGGTGGGAGGGCAACTGTGCGACAAAATCAACAGGACACTGGGACCGAAGCCCTGGTCAACATCGCCAGAGTCCTTGGGGCATACGAACAAGCCCAGGGACACACGGGCCAGGCTCTGGAAGAATCACATGAGCTCCGCCTGCTGCTGAGGTCCATAGACACGCGTATGGGCCAAATCGTGGAGCTCTTGGGCCAGCTTGTGGGTGTCGTGAGGGACAGGCCTGCGGCCCAAAGGACAGCTCAACCTCCCTCCAGTGGCCCGCAGGATGACAGTCCCACCACCTCACCTGCGGCCACAGAGACGTGTGAGCTGGAACAGGATGAGTCCTCAGACACCTCTGAGCCCGCAGCAGAGGCCCCCCTGCCAAACGCTCAAGGGGCCGTCCGAGGAAAAACAAGGGAGGATCACGTGGCAAAGCACCAGCCAAACGCCAGTGAAAGAGCCAGCCATGATGGCACCTCTCTTCACCTTGCCATTGACTTTGTTGACTATCCTTACCCACACTGCCATGTTCATGGCAGGCGTCTGTTGGACTGTGTCACCACATCAATGTGGTGACTACTCTATTGTCTCGTCTACCATCACTGACAACTCATTGATTCACTTCCCACCTATTTGTAAATAATCACTTCCCTGTCACATATACTTATTGTAAATAAACACTCTTTACACACCTATGTTTTCGTGTCAGCTCCATGTTTATCACAGGATGTACAATCTTGACTCAGATTACAATGTACCAGGTGCACTGATTGTTGTGAGGCATTGAGAGGCTGAAGGGACCTAGGAAAACACAAGAGAACAACAACCACTTGTCAGGCGATGGCATCACACCCATTACACAACACCTGTCATCAAGGTACTCAAACCTGCACATATTACAATGAGCAACAATATCGACATAGACATCATGCAGCTGTGCATAACTACCCTGTCCCAGAAACATCAGCCCTCAGCACAGAGCGAACAACAGGCAGCTGTCACAAAGCTCCCCTAGGCATTTCCTACAACAACAAAAACAGCATACAATGGCACCGTTGTACAATGTCACTCACCTTCAAGGGAAGTAGCGGTTGATAAGCTGTTGACGCAGGTCGACACCTTCCTCCTCTCCACTATCCTCGTCACTGGACATGTCTGGGTTTGCAGGCGGGGGCATCTGCTGCTCATCATCGTCCAGGATCAGGGGGATCTCTTTGCGCAGGGCAAGGTTGTGGAGCATGCAGCATGCAACTACGATCTGACACACCTTTTAGGGAGAGTACATCAGTGCACCTCCGGTCCTGTCCAGGCACCGAAATCGAGACTTAAGAAGACCAAAAGTACGCTCCACCACACGACGTGTCCTCCCATGGGCCTCATTGTAGCGGACTTCACCCGGGGTCCTGGGATTCCGCAGTGGGATCAGCAACCAAGGCCGGTTGGGATATGCAGAGTCACCTAGGTGTGAGATACACAGACCAACTTTGTAATAAAACTGTGGCAGAGGACAGCATGTCACACATACAGCACTCTACTTGACTCTGCGTACTCACCCACAATCCACGCACGCTCTGGATACAAATTTGCCATCAGCTGTGGTACGATGCTGTTACGCAGGATGTAGGAGTCATGGGCTGATCCTGGAAATTTGGCACAGACATGGGAGATTATCATACTCGCCTGGCATACCACTTGCACATTGATGGAATGTGTATGCTTCCTGTTCCTGTAGATGTGCTCACGTGCCTGTGGTGGAACCAGGCCAACATGTGTGCAGTCAATGGCACCAACAACATTAGGGATGAGGGCAAGGTCATAAAAATCTCCCTTCACAGCTGCCAACTCATGTCTCCTGGGGAAATGGATGTAGCTGTCCTTGTAGTTCATCATAGCGGACAGGACATCACGTAGCACCATGCTGAACATTGGTTGAGACATCCCACCTGCGCTGGCCACCGTGTACTGGAATGAACCAGTTGCAGAAAAATGCAGGGCCGCCATCACCTTACAGGTTGGTGTCAGAGCAGTTGGATAGGTTTGGCGAGGCCTCAGATGGGGCTCCAACTGAGCACATAGGTCCAGAAGGGTAGGTCGATCCAAACGGAATTTACATATGATGTCCTCATCCTCCATGTCCGCAAGCCCGTGAATGGACGAAAAAGATTTGGTTGCCTCATAGGTGAGAGGAAAGGGGACACATGTCAATTCAATTCCCCTCTGAGATGGGCACAACATCTTAGGTTTTGACTGACACAGCGCCAACAATGACTGGCATGAAACTACAGCTTACACCACAAGTTACATGTAGGGACACCTTGATCTAAACTAGTCGTACACTTGTCCAGTATTCACAAAGTGAGTACAACCAAACAGATTCAGACTATGTGAATGCCAAAAGGTACATTTCAACATCTTGTGTCACCAGCCCTGAGAGTAGTTGACACAGCACATGTGTGAAACAGCAACACTGCTGGCTTCGACGTAGCTGCTGTACCTGCCGCACCCTCTTGCGTAAGTCCGACAGGGCACATATTAACAACACAATGAGCACAGTGTGCGCACATTGATCAAGTATGTACAGGAGCTCAGCAATGTACACAGTGAAATAGGTACATCATGTAGACAGACCTTCATTACTGTGTGTTGCTTTGCCATCTCACACATTGACATGTGTAGATCTTTGAGAGTCCATCACACCACAGATCTATGTACATGCACAACAATATCATAAGTGACATGTGAGGGAGTACATGCCAATGCATGTAATCCTGTGCACTGACATGGCATGTGTAGTCATCAGCGAGTCAAATGTAACACTAGCATTGGTTTGCACTAACTGGTGGCATGACTCATAGTAAGTGTCTACTGTTCAATGTTGAGAACTGGCCATTGCCATTGCTACAACAATGCCAAGCAATGCCAAGCGGCCAAATCGCGGTAGTGACCGCCTGGGCCCCGCAGTGTGTCACCGCCAATGCCCATGCCCTTACAGCCAATGGGAACCGCAATCGCGGTAGTGATATACACATTTGAAAATGGCGGTTGGCGTGCACCGCCACCACAATCACGGCCATAGGCACCAATGCCAAGCGTCCAAATCGTGGTAGCGACCGCCTGGGCCCCGCGGTGTGTCACCGCCAATGCCCATGCCCTTACAGCCAATGGGAGCCGCAATCGCGGTAGACAAATGCACTTTTGAAAATCGCGGTAGGCGTGCTCCGCCACCGCGGGGCCAGTCATTGGATGCATTTGAAAAAAGCTGACCTGGAACACCAATTGCAGCATCTGAGTACCACTGAAACAGCCCCAGGGGGCTATATATGTGTGGGAGAGAGCCACACATTTCCACTGCTTCCAGACACTACTGCCTGACACACTTCACCACCAACTGCTGCTGTTCCTGTCTCCTGGACCCAGTGATGGCGAGAACTGAGAACATCAGGGCCCGTCCCTTCACCACAGAGGAGCTGGAGGTCCTTGTGGACGAGGTGCTCTCACAGTATGGGAGGCTCTATGGTGCTCCAGATGTCATGGTAAGTGTCTCAGAGTGGAAGTGAGAGTGCAGGGAGTGCACACATGAAGTTGATCTGCTGCAGTGTGTGCCTGAGAGTGTGGGTTTGTGTGATACACTGCCTAGCATGCTGACTTCAGGAAAATGGGGTTTGTCGCCTATGTTACACATTTCCAGGGCTGCAGTTCAGGATGGGAGGGACATGCAGTGTTATTGCAGCCATACAGTGACACTGCAAGTTTGGAAAGTGGAAGTCAGGACAGACATTGCCTGTGCGAATGGATGTTTGAGTCCAGGAGGTTTTCACATGCTCATTTGTGACATTACAAAGACTTTCCGTCCAGAGGGTACTGATGGAAGTGTGTTTGAATTTCTATTGCCACCATGGATCTGTGAGCAGTATGCACAAGAGTGAACTGCCGGAGGGTGACAATCTTGTTGGAAATTCCCATATGTCACAGCAGATTGTTGTACTTCAGAAACATCCCCCTACCCTTATTCTCATTATGTGTACTGACTCGCATGTGTAGGCACTGTTTGCACTCTCGTATTGTACATGCATGTGACTGTTATGATGGCCCATGTTAAACCTCAGTGTGAGCCACTCTGGCCTGCCCATTTACTGCCCAAATTGACAGGGACCCATCACTGAATGGACAGAGTGAGACATATGTGTCGTCTGCCACCCTATTCCTCAATGAGCTATCTTAGGCCTGTGGATTGCACAAGACAGACCTTCTGAGAAGGGTATGAGAATGTCAGATCATGTCCCTAAATATGACCGCCATGACACAGTGAGCCATTCACAGCCCAAGGACATTGAGGGGTGTGCATTGTTGGACACAGTGATTCTGCCACAGAACATCATTTACAATGTGATGTCTGGCTTGCTCCCTCACAAACTGCATTGCAGATGTGGGCCTCCTTCACATTGCTTTCTGTGCTGGCATTCTGCATGTGCATGAGATGTCCAGGTACTGTGCCCATCCTCATACCTGCATGCATTTGGGTACGATTGCCTTATGCTAATGTACTACGTGTCATACTGTATGGCCCCTGCTAAGCATGCCTGAATAGCTGTGCTAATTTTGTGCATGCGCCTGTACTGAGACACAATGGTACATAACCCATTGTTACTGATATTTCCTCCTCTTGTCTCCCATGCCTGCAGCTCAAAGTCCACCAGCGTAAGGCCATATGGAGGGCCATTGCACGCAAGGTGCGGGCTCTGGGTGTCTCCAACCGACGGCACACACACTGTCACAAGAGGTGGGATGACATCTGCCGGCTGAGCAAGAACGTGGCAGAGATGACGCTGGGGCTGCTCCCTCGGACTGGCAGGTTGGCGCGCAGGAGCATGACACCACTAATGGCCCGCATCTTGGCAGTGACACAGCCAGAGCTGGATGGACGCTTGAGGGCCCATCAGCAGCAAGTTGGGGGTGAGTATTCTGCGAAGGGTGACTTTTGGGGTGTGTGACTGCATGTGTCCCAACCCTGAGCCAGTGCAGAGCTCTGTGATGTTCCTAGTGTGATGCAATGGCTTGTAAGTGGCCTCTGTGTTGAGTGCAGCTGTCATGCATTTGCGGTACATGTACTTTCTCATGTGTTTCATGTAATGGCCCTTGACATTGCATGCTGAGATGTGGCCTTATGGCATATGCTGCATTAGGGGAGTCATGGACATCACTGGGCAGTGAACGGCAGTGTGCCTCATCTTAGTGTGCTTTCGTCGATGTGTGCAGTGCCTGACCTCGAACTTGTGGGAACTACACATCTGACACCAATGTGCAACAGTAGTTGTGCTTCAAAGCACAACATGATGGATGGCAGGAGCTCATGGCCATTGCAAGTGGACATTTTGGAGTCTGTATCTGTGTTGTCCCCTTAAAGTGACTCCATATGTGACTGTGACAACAGGTTAAGATGTACATCTTTTTCACCTACAGGCACGTGGGTATGCTTACAGGGATCTGTATGTCAGGTTACATGGAGGCACGGGCAAGCTATTTGGCTGTGTGAACATCTCATCGGTCATCAATGCCAAGTATGCATGTTCCCATGCATCTTCATATTTTTGCATTGTGGCTGCACATGCAGACTGCACAGGGGTGTGTTCAACATGGGGCTATCATCATCTTGGTTTGTGCTTTGTTTGCATATGATGTTTGTGAGTATGGCAGTAAACTGAACCTACATCTCTGTCTCTTGCAGCATCTACAGAGGGCACAGAAGGACAGGGTACGGACACCGGGGATGAGGCATCTTGCTCGACGGCAACACATGGGCTCACTGACACTGATGTGACCAGCGCCTCAGAGGGGGACCGGAGTGGCCTTGAAGAATCACGCCCGGAAACACCAACCTCAACGTCATCTGACGCCAGCGGTAACTCCTCGATGTTGGCGGACACAGGGAGTGAGAAATCTGCCTCTTCTTCCACCACACATCATCCAGTGCCCACCCTCCCGGCTAGTTCCAGTAGTGCTGCCCATGCCCGCAGCAGTAAGAGGGGTAGAGTGTCCTTCCCCCCCAGGCACCACTGCCCCTGCCCCTGTCTCCCCTGCTGCCCTCAGTGTTGAGGTGGTGGAGCTTTTGCGCCAGCTGTGTGTGGGTCAGACTACTCTACTGAATGCCTTCCTTGATCATGACAAGAAGTTGGCACAGGTAGTTGCCTTCATGGAGGGCATTCATTCTGACATGGGTGGGCTACACAGGACTGTCCAGTCTTTGTCCTCCACAGTGACGGCAGCCATTCAGCTGGCACAGGCTCAGGGTCCAGCTCCAGTCCCTTCGGCAACCACCCTGCCAGTGGCCACATCTGACGAGAGTGACCACACACCACAGCCCTCAGGCTCAAAGTACTCCACATGAAGCACAACACAGCAGCACTCCAAGCGGGCCAGAGCGCAGACACCATCCCCAAAACCAAAAGAAGTCACACAGGAACGCAAAGCCAAAAGCTCATCGGGTGACACTCAGGGGCATCAAGCCAAGAAGCAAGCCTCAGGCTCACAAGCATCCAAATCAGTCCAATCCAAAGACACTTCCGTCCCAAAACCTGCTCCAAAAGACAGGCAAAAAGTTGCCGTGCCTGCTGTGAAGCTGGTGGCTGCAAAGAGTCAGCAGAAACGGCTCTCTAAGGCAGGTTCACCCACAACCTCAACTCCCACCCACACCCCTGTGAAGCTGGGACAGGAGGGCACTGTGGGGGGTTCACCTGGTCAACAGGGGATTGAGGGGAAAAGGCAAGGCCAGGCCAAGCGTACCACCAGACCCAGCAGGTCACCAGAGGGAGGGCCACCACCTGCACCTGAAGCACCTTTGGTGGGGAGTGAGGCTGTTGTGCCCGCCCCACTTCACACTCCTACCAAGATAATTCTTCAGTATCGAATCCCCAAGAAGTGGAAAGGCAGCCCTCCACATTCTCCCTCACACATTGTGTCTCACAGCAGCATGTCTCCACCTCCCCGTGCCACCATGCCACCCGGTCCAAGCAGCCAACCCGGCTCACAAAGCCACTGATGCCTCTACCTCAGCTGCTCCTCCCTCTCCCAGGTCTGGTCCGCCAACGGTCCCCGACAATCAGCCACCTCCCAGTTCAACTGACAGCCAAGTCTGAGGCAAAGTCCCCCTCCCAAAGCCATCTCTCCCACAGCGGTGCCTGGAGTGCCCATCTGTATCCTCAGAGCTGTGGTGATTCCCATGGCAGTGTACGGTGTCACCCATTCCCTGTGCAGGTTCAGATGCACGCAGGTCCCTCCTTTGCACTATGGACTGGCCACTGGCCTTGCTGTTTGTAACTTTGGATGCCCATTCCCTGTGCAGGTTCTTATGCACACATGTCCCTACTTTGAACTATGGACTGGCCACTGGCCTTGCTGTTTGTAACTTTGGATGCCCATTCCCTGTGCAGGTTCTCATGCTCACATGTCCCTCCTTTGCACTATGGACTGGCCACTGGCCTTGCTGTTTGTAACTTTGGATGCCTATTCCCTGTGCAGGTTCTCATGTTCACATGTCCCTCCTTTGCACTATGGACTGGCCACTGGCCTTGCTGTTTGTAACTTTGGATGCGCATTCCCTGTGCAGGTTCTCATGCACACATGTACCTACTTTGAACTATGGACTGGCCACTGGCCTTGCTGTTTGTAACTTTGGATGCCCATTCCCTGTGCAGGTTCTCATGCACACATGTCCCTCCTTTGAACTATGGACTGGCCACTGGCCTTGCTGTTTGTAACTTTGGATGCCCATTCCCTGTGCAGGTTCTCATGCTCACATGTCCCTCCTTTGCACTATGGACTGGCCACTGGCCACTGGCCTTGCTATTTGTAACTTTGGATGCCCATTCCCTGTACAGGTTCTCATGTTCACATGTCCCTCCTTTGCACTATGGACTGGCCACTGGCCTTGCTGTTTGTAACTTTGGATGCCCATTCCCTGTGCAGGTTCTCATGCACACATGTACCTACTTTGAACTATGGACTGGCCACTGGCCTTGCTGTTGTCTACTTTTGATGCCTATCTTGGTAATATGTAATAAAGACAGTTACTCCTGTTGTCTGCTTTGTCAGTGTCCTTGCTAAATAAAAGTGTTTTCGGTATGTGTATGGTTGCATGTGACAAATGCTCTGTATGCCACCTTCACATTGCCAATTGCTTCTTTTACTTTTTCTGGGTTTGGCAGTGGTGAGGGGCACTTTAGTTCTTCTCTGTTCTGAGGCTTGAGGGTGCAATGATGGGTGTTTGTGATGATCTACGATTATCATACTCATCATATGGTCAGGTTTGCTAAATTGTCCACATGTCATTTTATGATGCAATACCAGAACAGAGGTGTATTCTATCCACAGGATTACTTGCGGGCTGGCCAGGGTCCATCATATCTGTGTGATCTTTCTTGATGTGTGAGCAACAGTGTTGATGTATGGTCATCTTGTGATGGCCTGTCTTCCTAGTCACATGGGTACATTTGGATGTGTGCACTTGTGTGGTCATGAAGTGTGAAGGGGTGATTTTGTTGTTAGTGTTGATGTGTGTGTGCCCCTGCAATGCCAACTGCACACATGTATGACACAGAAGCTGAGTGTCTGTTTGTTTCAATTGTCTGCCATGTGTTTCAGATTGTGGGCACATGTGGGAGTTGTAGGTTGGGCAGTGTGCAGTGTGTTGTTGTGTCCTTGCACTCCTGGGGGACACCTACTTGTTGTTGCTGCCAGTTGTGAGTATGCAGAGTGTGTGACAGGCAAGTCTGTGTTGTGTTTTGTTGATCAGCCATGTGTCTTGTTACTGTTTATGCACACTGTACAGAACTGCTCAGCCACACTGACAATATTTGTGAGTTTTCTCATGCATTGCTGTCACTTGACCCATTTTTGGCTCCAGTATGGTATGTGGTATGTAGAGTCAGGCCATCCCCCATATGTGCTTCTGATGCCTACACATTGTGAGTGACTCCTCTATGTGTTTGTGTACTGTACACTGCTCACCTGTCCACTACTGAAGTACACACCACTTCAGTCTCATGTCTTCCACCCCATGGCTTGCCAGTGTGTGAGCCTCCCCACCACTTCATAGTGTGACACAATGCTGTGTGAGGCTGATCTGTGTCCAGGACCAATGTGCTACTCAGGACATTTTGCAAATTAGTTATGTGTTCTTTCCTTGTACTTGTTTGCTGTCATGGTTGCTCATGTGCAGTGCAGATGTTTGGGCAGCACAGTCCTCTGGTCATGCTGTTTGCACCTGGATGTCCCTGAGTTGTGCATCTGTAAGTGATGGCTAAGCTGTATGTGTGTTTGCTGAGGTAGTGCTACACTTCCTGAGTGTGATGTTATGTTTGTGCTGTGATGATTTGTGTTGTGGGAGTTCATGGTGTGGCACTCAGATGTGTGTGCTACTGATTTGGTTGTTGTGCACACACTGCTTGGTGTGCATGCAGTGTTGTCAGTGTATGTTGCCTTGTACTTGCTTGTTGTGCATCCCCCTGATGTGCAGCTGAGTTTCCATTGTGATGGATTGGTCTGTGCATCTGTTGTGTTTTTGTTGTGGATGTATGCAGTGTTTGGCCTGTGTTGGCTCTTTGTAATGACTGATGCTATGTGTGTGTGATGTTCTATTTGCATGACGTTGTGTGTGAGTGGTTGTTGCTGTGTGATACATTCAGATGTGTGTTGCAGGTGTGGTGTGCATTACTTGTGTGTCTGTCACATGCAGCAAGGAGGATTCTGGTTGCTGGGCTTGTTTTCAGTGGTGGTTAGTCCTCCTATTTTTGACCTGTCACTTTTCAGGGTTGTGCATGTGCATGCTTCTGGTACATTATGGCACCTTGTCCACTTCATGGATGGTGAGGTGTCTGTGTCTGTGTTAGCTGATTGTCCCATTGATCCCAGTTAGTGTTCATGGTAGATTTTTGATGATGCACCTCTTGGTTGTGTTGAGGTATGGTGTCTGTGCATTGGTCCTGAGTGACAATGTTGTGTATTCCTGTTCTGTCTAGGGTCACATTGCCTTTCCACTGTTTTGCTGCCCATGTGTGGGCTTGTTGTACTTCTGTGTATGTTGTTTGTGAGCTTTGTGTTTGGCTATTGTTTTGGTGTCTGCATTGGTTCAGGCATCCCTGTGTGTTAGTGTGATGTTTGTGGGTGCACCACAGAGAGTGTGATTGGTTGTCATTGAACTCACAGGACACCATTTTGGCCTTTATGTGTGCTTCTCACAGGTGTTGAGTGCTGCAAATATGAGGTGGGTAGAGAATGGGTATGTGTGAAGGTCCTAGTTGTGTTTGACAGTCAAGGAGTGTGACAATGGGCCATGTGTGTTGTACTGATGATGTACACATGTCAAGTCAGTTGAGACAGATGTGTGGCTGGTCACTGTATGACTTCAGACACTTCCTATCATTCCTGTGACTATGCATGGCTTGCCTTGATGTGTCCCTGAGTTGTTGCACAGAGGTCAGTTTGGTTTAATTTCACTCACTGCACCACCCATGTCTGATTTGATGGCCTAAGGGTGTTGTGATATGTTCCTTCTCTTGCATGTGATGTACAGATGCTATGTGGCTTGCTCCATGGTTGTCCAGCACTGTCCACTTCACTTTTGGCTGGCCCATTGATTGTCCTCCATTGCTGCTGACCTATGGTGTGTGTATGTGGCTGTGTGTCAGTGTGGGGTGTTTGTGAGTGACTTGACAGGCAGTGTGGACAGTTCAGTGGATGTTCTTCTGCAGTGTGAGTCTTCATTTTATAATTAGACTCAGTTTGCTTCACATGAGTGGGAGGTAGGTGTGAGGAGGAGGGTTGTCCAGCCCCATAGCTTCTGTGCAGGGTGTTCCTCTTCACCCCCACCTTCCAAGACAGGCGCCCTGGTCCTTTGGTGTGTGAGGTGCAAGGTCTGGCTACACCTGGGAGATGAATTGTGCTGGGGGGGCACAGGAGGAGCACACAGCATGTGCCCCAGATGGGTGTGGGAAGCGTAGTGTGGGAAGGGTGGAGGTGGAGCCCTGTGAATCTTTGTGGACTGCCCATGCCTGGCGCCGGGCCTGCCTACTGTTGCGGGGATTCTGCACATATACAGAACTATGCACAGGAAGACAGGACCTCAGTGTATAGTGGTGTACCAACCATCCACCTTAGTGCCCAAAATCCCAATCCGACTAGCTATAGTGTCTCATTCGTACTCCGTACTACAGCGAAGCTACCAATGATTAGACATCCCAGAACACGGACTCTTTCAGGAATCGCGGGAGCAAGAACACTCTTTCATTACTCACTCATACTTGTCCACAACGTGCGTATTAAGAGACACAGTATAGTTTAAAATGTTTATTTCAACTATCATGCTCTAAGCCACAGTACACGTGCCAGTACTAGCAGCATAATGCATAAAGACAAAACAGCAAGCATTGTTACAATTCCATAGAATACAAACGGGGACAGCATTTTATAAAGACAGTGGATAAAGGACTAAAATGCCTTGCCACCTCCCCGTGCTAGTAACTAGTTTATTATAAAAATAGAAGACCTCTGGGCTTTGTCAGGGGGACCCCCATACCTCAAGAACTAGATGCAAGGTTTACATCATCGGACAAGCACAGCTCTTCTCCCTGGAAAGGTTTTTCTCCAAGTGCCACCAACAGGGAGATCACAACATTAAAAGCACCCGAATTTCTCCAGTGCAGCTGCATTTCATGTTATGTCTAAGTGCGAGGGGCTAACCAGAACAGCAACAACAAGGGACGTTGTTTTTCGACCTTGTACATTGTGTGCAGACGAAAACCACAGAGAACATGAGAAAAGGTGAAAGGCAAAAAGGCAGACAGTTCTAATGTGAACGGTCACAAGCAGAGTCTGGAAAAACAAAGTCACAGAGTAACGTGTGCAAAGGAGGCATCATGGCAGCTAGGCCCAAGCTAACTTAGCAATGTCGACCATGAGGCCACAATCCACACTACACCCTCCCCTGGTCAGTCCATAGGTCAATACATAGGACGAAAACAGAGTTCGAATAGATGGAGCAGAATGTAAACGTCTATGGGTGGGAAATGTCCTTTTGAAGAAAAGGAAGAAAAAAAAAACATTGGAAAAAAATTCTAGATAGGGCCAGAAAATAGGTCACTCAAAGAGAATTAAAAAAAATCCAGCTATGCAGTTCATTGAGAGTCAATGCAACTAATCCATTAGAGTGTATACGCAGAAAACTGCAACACCTTCCAAAAAGACATCATTGTCATCGTCTGAAAAAAGAGATGCCATCCAGTTCAACAAATCAAAACTGCATTCATGCTCCTCACAATAGGGAGCAGCGATCAGCATTGCGGGACAACTTGCGTGATACTCAATATAACTTCATTGTAGGAGATTCTGAGCAGCCGCCCAGATATCCCATTGCACCAAGACACCAAGTGCAGCCGCATGCGCCATTAATCCAGCACCGGAACATTCCCGTTCATGGGCCACTACGGGGCCCATCAACTGGTCAAAATCCGGGTCAGAACAAGACGTATTGGAGAGGCAAATATCCAAAGACCAACAGAATGGACATCGTAAGCAGGACATCACAGGTTGCAAGCAAGTGAAATACGCAAAGCGATAAGAAAGTCCATAAGACACGCTGAGTGTCGCCAGCGGCAGGATGCCGAAGCTGTCAATCATGCGTTCACGGAGCATCCGCAGTCGCCCTGGGTTGTGTAGGCCCACAAGAGGTGCAGCCATTGCGCAACAGACAAAGTAAAAGCAATATTCCAGCAGCTAAGGCTAGGATCAATGGGAAGCCACCAAAGACGCTGGAAAAAATAGAATGAATAAAAGCCGGAATTACACCAAATATAGTTTGAAAGGAGGTCAAAAGGCCAGAGCCCACAACTTAAAAAAAGTGTACAAGACCTTCGGTATTAGAAGCATTGAATATATGGTGAATCAGTTCACCAAAATGTTGGGGGAGGTTTGTGTTCAAAAGGGCCTGTATCTCACTGTGGGTGCTGGCCACCTGGAGTACGAAGGTCTCCCGTGCGGAAGTGAGCATAACCTCCTGGTTTAATAATAGCGCCTTTATTCTGCTCAATTTATTGAAATCCGCCTTCAAAGTCGGTATGTAAGGCCAAATGGAACTATCTAACTTTCCACGCTGGGGTGGAAAAAGCACATTTTTGCAGCACACTACGTGTTGCGACACTATTACAATGTAGGGTATGCCTGCCTGCATCCCACAGCAGTCTTGATTATTTAAAAGGAGATAGCTACCATTAGCAAGCATAGTGAAAGTAGGTGATATAACAGGAACAGGAATGCCCTTTAAAACCCAAGCAAGATTCGGGGCAGAAACATTACAAGCCCCGTGCAATTTAATGTTGTTACAAACCACTGTAGAATCGCAAGTCTCCTCTGTGAGAAATACCCCTTTGTTATCCCTAAGGCATCTGTATGTGAAAGGTAGGGACCAAAGTTCGTGCAAAAAGGCACTACCCAAAGGCTCAAAACGGCCAATTGAATAATGTTTCATGCATGAACTGAATTCAAATAAAGAAAAAGGCAAGGTGATAACCCCGTGTACCAGCCACACTGCAGAGTCAGTCTCCGCCACAGAGAATGGTAAAGGATCTATTTTTTCGATATGTAGAAGAGTGTATGTTGCATCTTTCATGGACATGAACTGCTGTTTCTCAGTTAAATTAAACGGCAAGAACAAGGCAGATGTGTTTCAAAATGCCATGGAACCTTCCCCATTTTCAGTGTTTGCAAAGTCCATGCAAACTGCATTACTGAACGCAATTGATTCTGACCATGATATAACACAGACACGTCATCTTGTAAAATATCAACAACAGATGAAACAATATTCTCTAATGTGTAAATGCGGGAAGACAGGGTGTTAATACTATTGTCGACAACAGCAAGCACTTTTTCTAGATTTGCTTGATCTATTTCCCGTAAACGGGAAGCAGCTTCTATTTGTGAAAGCTTCCAGATTTCATTGTAAGTCGCATAAACAAATCTTTTAGGTCTTGGACCTCAAGGTCCTAGAACAAAATCGGCCAGATCGATGTTGCTTGATAGGAGGGATAAATGTTGTTTTACGGAATCTAATGTAGAGTGCTGCAACCACTGTTTACATAATTTACCAACCGAATATGTCGTAATTGTACGTGAGTCAGAAAACCGTGGATCTGGTCTATCCTGTTTGTAACCAGGAGCAGAGTTATGAAAATGCAGTTGGCATGCATTAGATGCTATGGGCCACACCAACCAGGCTGACCGATCTAGTGCAGAGACATTAAAAGAATTATTTTGAAACAACGCTTGCAAACTTTCAAGGGAAATATTTAAATGCAAGCTTCTGTTCGGCCAGGAAGACAACGCAGGAGTGGAAGGTGCATTCAATTGTTTGGAAGTTGCCAAACCCAAACAAGTTGTTTGATATATAGTACTGTTTAAAAATAACATTTGTGTGGGGATAAGGCAAGCACGGTGCAAAGCTTCTGTACCGCGTACCTGCCAAGATTTAGTGCCCTAAATAGATTTCAAGTCAATGGTGTTTTTCCAGTGCTCATAGCCACCAACAGCTAATGCATCCATAAAGGAACTGGAATATAGCAATTTGGTGTGGGTCAACATTACCTTTGGATTTGAAGAAATGTTCAATTTAAAATAATAGGACCCTGGGTTAGATCTGTCAAAGTCTGTAAAGTAGGTAAATTTATTTATCAGTGTTTGGGAGCTACCTTGCAGAGGGGTCGGGCAATGTTCCCATTGGGTGTAATTGAAACTACCTCGAATTGTACTGGGTTTATGCAGAAAATGGTTGCCGTAATCCTGGTAACAATACAAATCGGCATAATTAGCAGAATTTAAGTACAAATCCTCAGCGTTAAAAGCAGCATATTATTTCAAATCAGAAAATAACGATTCAATGGCATGCACATCCCAATCATCTGAATGAATAGTCCTTTTTACCACATCACCCATGGAAACACGAAGCACATTAGGGACATTAATAATTTTGGTCCATGAATTTGGAAATTCACTGCATCCCATACGATGCCATCTGCAACTGGAAAGGCGGAAATGTTCACAAATGTGTGGTCACGCTTCATGATGTGAGAAGAAGAATGTGGAGCCAAAGTTCCAGCCACAGAGTTCACCACAGGGCGTTCTGGCAAGTAGTGACCATTGATGAGCAAGAAAAAAACTGTCACAAAGCCAATGGACATGAACAGGAAAATCAGGAATAGCACCAACCAGATGTATGTCCATGGAGGGACCAAAAAATTGTCTCTGAACCAGGATACAAAAATACTGAATTTGGTCGGGATAAATGATGAGGTGGAAGACGAATCAAAGGAAAAACGAGTTGGGTTCAGTGGTGTTGTAGGCAAATGAGCCACTGACTCACATGTGGGGTAAGCATACTCAGTTTCCTCGTTACAAGAGGAAGCCGGGAGGTTGAGCAGGCAATTTGGCAAAGTGACCATCCCAATGGCAACATCGGCGCCTGTGGAGTCAGGAGGGCCACGAACAGGATTTCTTGAAATTGCTGGAAATGATACCGCAGGTGTTACACTATTCAGGATCAGCCAGATGTTGTAGCTTGACATTGTCCACTGAGATGTATCTGTTGTCTTTGCGACCAGGAAGCGGTGGTAAGATGACTGTACGAGTACCCTTCAAGCCAAGAACTGGAACCGGTGCACGATAAGAGGGGCCAAATTCTTTTTTGTTCTCCACCTTCTCTCGGACCAGATCTCCAATATTTGGAAGCCAGCCGGCAACCGGAATCTGCAACGCAGTGTCAGTGGCTGAAGGTAAGTGTCTGTTTGCAAGTCTGTCACGGGTCTCTTGTAAGTCCTGCAACATAGTAGAATGATTATCTACGTCAAAGATTGCGGCAGTCGCCGCCAAGTCTAGACCATCAAGGTCTGGCACAAACATCTGTATGCCAAAGAGCATTTCGTATGGGGTCCGCCCACTCAGAGATCTTCTAGGGAGATTATTAAGTGCATGTTGCACGCCATACAAGTGGGCCAGCCAGTTCCTGCCAGTACCTAAGACTCTAGCTGTCAAGGATTGCTTTAAGTCACGGTTCATTCGCTCCACAATTGAGTTGCCCTCAGGCCTGTATGGAGACGAAAATTGCACCAGCACCCCCATAGACCTCATCGCGTCCTTGTACGCCTTAGAGGCGAACGCTGGACCTTGGTCGGAATGGAAGGTGCCACAGGCAAAAATTCCCACAAAGACACGCAAATCCCTGATGACATTTTGAGCGTCAGCACTACGTTGTGGCCAAACCCAGATGAAACGTGTGCACGAATCAACTGCAACTAAGATATATTTATATGCAGTATCAGAAGAAAATGGACCGCAGTGATCAAGGTATACACAACCAAAAGGTTTATTAGAAATGCAGAGCTGTGTTTGTGGCGGACGTGTAACCGTAGAGGGCTTAATCTGCTGACAAATGTCACAAGAAAGGACATAATTACGGGTCTGTTTATATAAACCACGCCACCAGTAACGCTGCTGCAAGAGTGAAACAGTTGCAGACACGCCAGCATGGGCCGAAGCCAAGCCTTCGTGTGCGGCTGTTTTCAACAAATTTCTGCGGTCCGCGTTGGGAATCAGCCGATCACCAACGTCCGGAATTCTTACATAAGGAACATGGTCGGGACTTAAGTGATAAGAGTACTTGGAAGGGAAACCCTGTGGGTAATTAGAACCTTCCTTGGTTGCAGCAATAGCTGCCAAAATCTCATTATCTATTTTTGTCATGGATCTTGTAACGGCTGCTACTGAGCACGTGGCTACTGCTGATTTGGCAGCCTCATCCTCCAAACTGTTACCGACCGCGTGTGCGCCCACACGCTGGTGGCCAAGAGTGTGAATCACCTGTGTGAGAGGCAGATGTTGTTTAAGATCTGTTACTCGAACCCAAAGCATTTCTATGCTTAATTGTGCTGCCTTTAGAATCTCTATAGTCGTTTTGAGACCAAAAGAATAAGTTGTCATTAAAAGACTGGACACAGTAGTAAGAATCGCATACAATAAGTGTAGTCACATCCGGATCTGCAAACTCAAGTGCGAGCACCAAAGCACGCAACTCGGCCAATTGTGCGGTACTGTCTCCCAGTGCCTGCGTGTGCACAACACTCGATTTGAACTCACCGTTCACCATGTGACCTGCCACAATAGCACATGCTGCTGAGTACGCATGCTTAGAACCCGTGGCCGGTTGCGCCGAACCATCGGTGTAAATGATACATTTGTACTCCTCAAGTGGCAGCAAAGACAGAGGAGGGGGATGAACAAATGCATACTGCAAGAACTCCTGTGTCTGAAGAGAGGAATCAAAGATAAAGGTGCCATCCGGAGATGTCAAAGAAGTAGCCCATTGTATCCAACGGGGGTGCAAAGCCTTAGAGTTTGGTACACTTGCCTTGGTTACTGCCTCCAGGGCAGGATAGGGGGTGACAACCAAGATGCGTTTTCCCTGTGCCAGTGCGCGTTCCTTAGGAATCGCCATTTGCACTGCAGTCAAAACTTTCTCCACAGTTGAAAAGCGCAACTCCGCTGAAGTGTAAAGATGCGACTTGTAGGCAATAGGTACTGTGTCACCTTCGTTAAACATCAAGTACGTGAAACCTACTGCCCCTGGCACAATTCTAATCACCAGGTTCGTATGGTTATCAGGAGTCAACAAGAACTTAGATTCAAGTAGATCAGACTGCAAATATTGCAGAATAAGCGAATGTTCCGGAAGCCAGCATGACTTCGAAAAGGTAGGGTGTATCAAGGCATAGAGAGGCTTGATACGCTGGGCATATTCGGGAATGTAAGAACGCCCGAAGTTTAAAAATCCCAGTAAAGACTGAAGTTTTTTCAGGGTCGTTGGAGGGCGCAAAAGTGCGCACTTCTCCAGGAAGTGGGGAGCTAAGCCCCTACCTTCATTGTTGAGCTCATAGCCCAAAAACAACACAGTATATTCTGCGATGTGAGATTTGGCAAAATTAAATTTGTATCCTAAGACCGCGAACTCAAGAATAATGCGGTCTACTCGGGAAAGATGCGGCCATAGTTCGTCGTATGTCAGATATATATCATCCACGTACGAATACGCATCTTGGTCTATGCTGTCCAACAAAGAGACAACACGGGCGGCGAAGACCCCAGGGCTGTTCTTGTAGCCCATTGGCAAACGCCGGAATTTTAATTTTTTTCCACCGGAAGTGAATGCGGTCCATTGACGGCAGTCTGGGGACAAATTGTGAGTGTAAAAACCATTGGATAGGTCAAGTGTCATTTATATTTTTTACGAACAAGACTGTCTACGAGCGCAGAACTATGGGTATTCTGTACCGCAAAGGTTCGACAATGAGAGTTCAAATGCTGGTAGTCTAAAACCAAGCGGTAAGACCCATCGGGTTTAGAAACCGCGAAAAGGGGATTATTCATTGGTGACACGCATGTTTCAATTACTCCTTGATATTCTAACTGTGTCAGAATGTCGGAAACGGGACCCTTAGCTTCCCACCGGAGGGGATATTGGGGTTGAGGCTGTGGCAGAGACCGCAATGGTATATCATGGGGGGGAGAATCCTCATCCCAGCCCACGTGATTACGGTACAGTGCCGGGGTCCTGGGCCACAGCCCATTCAGCTGCTAACGCCTCCGCTCTGTCCTTGGGGACATGATGCGAAAAGCTCGGAAGGATGACTTCCTCCCCTCTCGGAGCAGCAAGTACAAATGGGGGCGGCCAATCTGCCTCCACCAACAAAATGTCGTAAGAAGAGGTCAGATTTTCCCAAAAAATCCCTTTAATAACACGCTCAATGTCACCTTCAATTTGAAGGACAATATTAAATAGTCTGTCAGGGGGTGCCACTCGGGTGTCAGCTGTCTCGACAGTAATGAAAGTGTCAGTTGCTGTCGCCTCCACATGAGGACGTAGTGCTTCCCGCACTATGGTAACTTCCGCGGCGCTGTCTAGCAGGGTCACTGCCCACGTCCAATTCAGGAGTCTCGTTCTCACCGTCTGTGGCATATCTCGCTGTTAAAGCTGCAACTTTTTTCTTCTGAAACTGTGGGCGAGAACGGGGAAATTCCTCTTGTGTCCCTCTGCCAGGTTGTCGACCCCTGCCTCTTTCCTGGCGATCTCCTCCACCAGCCTGTGAGGTCAACGGTGCCTGTGAAGAATGAGGAGAACGCTGGTCAGGGACCTGAAATCTATCAGGAGACTTAATTCTCGCTCGGTCGTGCAAATCATAAGTGCGTTCAGAAGATACGGAAACCAGTGACGCAGCACGCGACCCTGGTTTTGGTTGTTGCTTTCCCTGTTTCTTCAACTTCCAGTTCTTTTTAGAAAAGAACGGTTTCTCGTCTTTATCAGACTGAGATTTTTGTTGTGGTTGTGTTTGAGCTTGCGTTTTAGCAAAAGGCTTAACCCCCAATCTATTGCGGCCAATGGTTTTATAAGCCTGTGCAATAATTTTTGGTAATTCGCAAGGCTTGTCCAGCTCTGGGACTAAAGCCAAAGCATTAGTGACTTGAAAGTTGACTGCATCACCCTTGACGTTTGCAAGGATTAGATCAGCCACTACATCGAACACTCCCACCAGTCTCATCCCCAATTCCACAGCCGCTTCAATGCCATGTTCATCTTGTACACGCTTAATCACAGTGGGGAGGACCGTCATGGATGGAGTGCCGAAACACTTCGCATACACTGCTGCGAATACCTTGCCCCAGTTGTTGCATTCTGTCAACTCGGGAATTAAGTCTTTTGGCAAACTAATAGTCAAAAACCTGTGTTTTTCCACAGGAGAGGTATTTGGAAACACCGCCTCCAGCTGGTCAAATTTTTCTGCAAGCCAATAAGGCAAATCATCCTTATTTTGTGGGCGCTTGCCCATCACTGAATTAACCATGACGGGACTTATGGTCACACCGCCAAGTCCAGCTGGATGCGCCGCAACTCCAGGAGGGGCCATCTGGACATTGCCTGTAACATATTGTACTAAAGCTCTGTGTACACGGATCAAAGACGTATGCAGCACGCGCAGTTCATCTACTGGAACCGCTAAATGACGTGGATGTGGGGTATACCCGGCCAAAACAGGCCAAGCGGCCCCATCTATCGATAAGGGGCCTAAACGAATCGGGGTGACCGGATGTGGGAGGGCGCCATTAAACCATACACGGTGTTGCCATGCCGTGAGCGGTACTTCAAGAGCCGATAAGGCCGATAAACATCAGGAAGGGCGGTGGGAGAGTAAGCATGGAACAAATTGTCATCTCCCTCCACCGCCGGAAAAGTGACCCATGAGTAAAACACCTCAAAGTGGTAAGCCGGATCAGCTTGGACCACAAAGATGAGGGCGACACCCGCGTCGGGTACTCGATAGGCCGCTAAATGAGCCCGGAGCGCGGCGCGGCTATTTGCCGGTATATTGACATTCACAGCCATCAAGACTAAGAATGTAGAACAACGTAGTGCGTGGCAGCGCAATAGAGGGTTAACATAAAAGAGAACACCTTTTAATAACTTCAAGCTTGAAAGAACCTATAAAAACATCAATATAGGAGGTTACACCCTCACATATGTTTCCGGAAACATAAGTGAAGGGAATTGTGGACAAGCACAAGTACTACTCAAGCGTCTCGCAGATAAGAAGCCCACCACGTTGGTGGCGCCATGTTGCGGGGATTCTGCACATATACAGAACTATGCGCAGGAAAACAGGACCTCGGTGTATAGTGGTGTACCAACCATCCACCTTCGTGCCCAAAATCCCAATCCGACTAGCTATAGTGTCTCATTCGTTCTCCGTACTACAGCAAAGCTACCAATGATTAGACATCCCAGAACACGGACTCTTTCAGGAATCGCGGGCGCAAGAACACTCTTTCATTACTCACTCATACTTGTCCACAACGTGCGTATTAAGAGACACAGTATAGTTTAAAATGTTTATTTCAACTATCGTTCTCTAAGACACAGTACACGCGCCAGTACTAGCAGCATAATGCATAAAGACAAAACAGCAAGCATTGTTACAATTCCATAGAATACAAACGGGGACAGCATTTTATAAAGACAGTGGATAAAGGACTAAAATGCATTGCCACCCTCCCCGTGCTAGTAACTAGTTTATTATAAAAATAGAAGACCTCTGGGCTTTGTCAGGGGGACCCCCATACCTCAAGAACTAGATGCAAGGTTTACATCATCGGACAAGCACAGCTCTTCTCCCTGGAAAGGTTTTTCTCCAAGTGCCACCAACAGGGAGATCACAACATTAAAAGCACCCGAATTTCTCCAGTGCAGCTGTATTTCATGTTATGTCTAAGTGCGAGGGGCTGACCAGAACAGCAACAACAAGGGACGTTGTTTTTCGACCTTGTACATTGTGTGCAGACGAAAACCACAGAGAACATGAGAAAAGGTGAAAGGCAAAAAGGCAGACAGTTCTAATGTGAACGGTCACAAGCAGAGTCTGGAAAAACAAAGTCACAGAGTAACGTGTGCAAAGGAGGCATCATGGCAGCTAGGCCCAAGCTAACTTAGCAATGTCGACCATGAGGCCACAATCCACACTACCCTACTACTTTTTGCACATGTTTTCCCGCGTCTTCAACGCTGCGGTGACGTGACCGGGACATTGCAGTGATTTCGCGGTTGATGGGTGACCCGGTTGCGGAGGGGTGATTTCCTGACAGGTGGGACATGTGTGGGTACACTTGGGGATGTGTTCCTGTCCCCACCAGAGTGTCTGATGTGGACAGGAACCGTATATCAGCACAGGAGTTGTGTGTTGTGTGCAGAGTTGTGTCATTCCGTACCTGCGGCGTTGTCCGCGACGGTCCATTATTTGCTGGTAGTGTATGAGGTACAGCACCGGAATGGCTTGAAGAGCTGGATCCATTGCGGTCCGGACCGGGTGGAGGGGACCGGGAGTCTGGTTTCGCGCTCCGCAGTGGTGCTTCCGCCGTCTCTGTATTGGTGGTTTCTCCGCTGCGGTGTGCTGGGTTGTTTGTGGCATCGTGATTTGTACGGCGGTCGGGACTCTATTGGCTCCCACCGCCGCGGTGGCGTGTGCAAAATTCTGGCGGTTCACGTCGCTGTGCGGCGGACGGTAAATGGGCTATGTTTGCCCATCGTAATATGGCGGGCGCGGAGACCGCTGCTGGAGTGGGGAAAAGGTCATTTTCCACCAGCACCGTGGTTGTGCCTCCGCCCGCCATCGTAATGACTGCCTTGGTTTCCCAACCTTGGTAAGGAAATTCTTGGTTACATTTTGAAGCCCATCATCATAGTTGTGGTTTGTGTGATTCTTTTGATCGGAGTGGTAACGGACTACAAATGGCATAAGTCATGATAGGCTGAGAGATCTCTTAGAGAGCAGGAGAGGAGGATAGAGAGACTGCAGGACAGTCACTATGAGAATCTCAAAAGTCTAGAAAATTTCAGACAGGGAAAACTGGCTACGACTTCTGTTTAGGTCGGTTCTTTCTCCAGGGAATTATGAATCGGTGTGATGACACTTGTCATCAGAGGGGGGGACTTACAGAGCGCAATTGTGCTCTTTCATGTGTAGGGGTGCATCATAATCATGAGTAGTTTGCACCTGCATTTATTCTTTTGTCGTATTAACATGTGATAGTCGAATGTGTACTGTAATAATGTGAAGGTGACGTGTTAGGCATAATTTTCCATGTAAATGTGAAGAAATTAATGTTACAATACATACGTGTTTAGCTGAAGACATTAACGTGCAGAATTCGTGTAAGATGCTTAAAATTATTCATGTATTTAATGTGCTCATGTGACGTGTTGATTTAGAAATGCTTAGTAAAATGTTCATTTATATGTGGTTTCATAAGGCAAACGTGCTATTTCCTTATGTTGGCCAATTTCTGTAGGCCTGAAATGCATTTTCCCTGGAAGCTCTCGTATTAGATTTAGAAGCTGAATTTCATGTGCATGTTGGATTTGTCTTTTCTCATGTTTCTGTTGCTGGTGGAGAAATTCATCTTTGCTAGCTAGAATCACGCTTTTGCTTTAGGAGTTAGGATCAGGGAGGAAAGAATACATTTGTACAAGGACTGCTGATAATCTGAGACGGTGTTCTTTCTCACCGGAGAAGGCCTGGGAATCAATCTCACCGAGTCAGAGGCTGGGAGGATCGAAACTAAATGGAGAATCACCCACGAGGAGGTGTCCAGCAGGATGAGGCGATCGGATGATGTGTATGGGTGTGTCCTATGACATTGGTGTTTGAATTAGGGACAGTGCCCCGGGGTTGAGTTAGGAGAAGAGAGGAGATCGAAAGAGGGAGAAGGAGCATCTTAGAACAAGCTCCGTAGCCTTAGGCTACTTGACCCATTCAACGTGAGTGCTCTTCTTAGGAAGTCTTCACGTGCTGACACCTTTTCCTAATCTTACCTGGGGAAATGCTAAGTAGGGATGTCACCTTAGTGGTAGTGCAGGGACAGACTAATGCTTTTTACCCACGAACCTCTAATGAAGTCTGATCTTGACGTGGGGGCACTTATTGCCTGCGTTCTGATCTTGCAATTTGTCATTCTTTTCATGCTCCAAAGACTGAATTTCGCACGCAGATTCAACTTTCTATAAGTTACGATGCATTTTTACAACCTTGTCCTGAGGTGCTTGTATGTCCAGTTATTTTTGGCTTTGTAATAAATCCACTAACTTAGAACCTGGAGTCTGTGATTCCTCTGAGTCATGATCGTTTGTGCTGATGAGCCTGACCAAATGAGTTATTTCTCCCCTCTACACTTCTGAAGCAGGTACCAACGATCTATTGACCGAGGGTTCCAGGGTACACTGACCAAAAGGAACCCGTCCCCATCAGTGGCTAGCTCGTGCAAATGGGTCAGAGGGGGGTGATTTGCCAGGCCTGTTGGCATGACTACCTCATGCAGGGGTCATATTGGTTGAGGAGGCATACATGCTTGACAATAGCAAATGTTTCCGCTGCTGCATCCTCGTGGCTTGGGTGGTTGTTTTCAGCACATCTTTTTCAGGCGCATGTCTCACACAGAGGTGAATCATTGGGTGTCAGTTTGTCTCCAAGTTGAGTGCTGTCCCTGTCGGTTTGGTGAAGGACTGTACCATGCCTTGTGGTCTCCCATGAGCTTTACAGTCCCTTAATCACACTGTACTGGGTGGATGTTCATTCTGTTGGGTTCATGTCTTCTCCCCTTCCTCCTTGCCCTTCCACAGCCATGTAGGTGATCTTCTTATACCCGGCCCCAAGATTAGCGGGCTGGCAGGAACTTGCAGTCTGCATTGTGCTGACCCACTCCCTTGTCTGTCCTGGGGCTTAAGGTGGTTTTTGTGGCATTCCTGATGGACTGATTTCCATGGCTCATTCTTTTATAGTTTGGATGCATGAAGGACAGTCGACTCATAAGGCTTTAGATCCATGGTTATCAGTGGCAGCTCACTTCTACCCATCCTCTCACAAGCACACACAAATACTGATACCCAGCCATCCACAGGCACAGTTTTTCAAACCCATCCATTCACAAGCACATCATCTCTCTCACACCCACACATCTACAAGCACACTCACTCACACACATACATTAACAAGTGCACATACACCCATCACTCACAAACACATGCATGCACACACTTGTACACACCCATCCACAAGTGCGCAAATCCACATACATTCATACATACACACACACACTCCCAAACATTCAGAAAACACTTATTGAGCCATGACGGTTATAGCAGAACCAGTATGTGGTGGGAAGGGGAAGCACATGGGAACCCAAAGGAGCAGGAGGCTTTCTGAAAGAAAGGATAAATTGAAGATCCTGCCATCTGCTCTCATGGCTAGCTTTGCACTGGGTCAGCCAATGAGAGGAGCCAAGACTTGGCTCAGGATCCAAGCTGCCTGCACATTAGCACATTGGGGAGAGGAGTTGGCATAACGGCTAGGGCGGTCGACCTCGAATCTGGGGAACTGGGTTTGAGTCTCAGCAATGACGTTGAACATCCTGTGATTCTGGGCAAATAACTTAATCACCCCGTGCCTAACAAAAAATGAATGTGTCCTCAGGTAATGCAACTGGTGCTATGTAAAGCGCTCTGATACCCGATTCGGGTCAAGTTCGCGCTGTATAAAACTCTGTAAAATAAAATAAATAAAATTAGCGCATGTAAAGTGTCTGGCTGCCGACTTTGACATGGTGAGTGGCTGTCAGGCTGATCTTTGCCCAGTCTGACAGACAGTCATCATGCTTTGGAAATGGAGGGAGGCAAAGCCCCATCTGCCCATAACGGTCGGCCACCCCTTGTGGTTATAGGGTTATACACTACTCTCTGGGAAAGCAGCGCTGGCTTTCTGTGCCGACCCCTCTGGTGTTAGAGGTTGCTGCCACCCAAATTCCTATTATTGGATCAGTAGTTTGGAGCCTTCCTTGGGACTCATACAGGCCAGGATCTGAGCTGGATAATGTATTTTTACTGTGTCTATACCTTCCTGTTGCTGGTGCATGCCTTTGCTTTCTTCGTGCTTGCTGGTTGGGATGGGCTTGCTAGTTGATTCCTCCTTTGCTGTGCTCTACAGCAGTAATGGTGAGTTGCTGCCACTAAGTTCCAAACATATGGACGGCCTTTTTCAGATTTCTGTTCCTTCTCTCCCTGGCTGGGTTGCTCCTTGTTGGCCATTGTTCTGATTCTCCCATCGAGCTATTGCAGGGGCCTTCCATGTTACTTGGCTAGCAGGGCCTTCTGGTGAAGCCTGCGTGTCCAGAGATTAGTATAAAGTTGGCCTTCTGTATCATCTACAGTGACGCCTCTTTATTCATTTCCTTTTCAACGCTTCAGACTCTCCTTTACTTAGCAAGATTCAATGATACGTCTTGCTGGTTGCCTTTATTCTTAGGCACCTGTCCATTGTCTTCGATATATGCTGGTTTGTGTTCTAATCCCCTCCTTTCAGTTTCAGTGCCCTGCTTTCCCTGCAGATATTGGTTCTTTGTGCGAATGTCTCTCTTTGACATGGCATCCTGGCTCTTCTGGGCATCTCTTCCACTGAAGGCCTAGAGTCTACTGATCTTTTCCCACTTCTTCCTCATTCTGCAGGTGATAGGTGGATTGTGGCTGCTCATAGACTTGCTGGGAGTATTTTCAGTTGTGCTGTTGAACCTCTACTGAATGGACACCCTTGTAGGCTTCATTTCCTGGCCTTGCAGACATGTTTTTGAGGGTCCCGGCCGTAGAAGCCATTTTGCTTTGCATCTTTTCTCGCCTCGTCAGGCCTTTTGCTTTCTAGTACCGGCGTCACTCTCCTGTAGTTTGGTCTATGACATCACCTGGTTGTTGGAGTTCTGTATGTCTGAGGGGTCCGCTCTTGTGAGCAAATCAATGTTGTGAAGGTCTGTCAAGTTTACTTCTTGATTGCCTGAAGGCAGGGTGTCTCCTCTGAGTAGATATAGTGCCACTCTGTACTTAACTGTACAACTCAAAAGTGTTAAGTATCTCATTAAAAACGTCCTAGACAGGAGGAAAAATCCACAAAAGGAAAACAAAGTCCATAGAAGAAAATATAAAGGGAATTCTGGCCTTGAACTCAAAGAAAAAAAAGGGAGCAAATGTGTTGCAGCACATCCATTACTCGTTATTGCCTCCTTCACAGGAACTGACATCACACAGAAAAACTCTTCAACCTAAATTGTGAATGTAGGTAGCAGTACTTGGATTGACCACCATGTTGGAAAGGGCATTTCAAATGGCATGGCTATACCACATTCTTCTATCACATGGCATCAACAAGTCATGTGAAGAGGAAACCCAAACTTGACATCTTTTTCTGACAAGGGCTCTTAGCCAAACCACCGCCTATCTCTGCCACACTCCACCTAGACAGAGCGTCCAGAGATGCTCTGTCAGGCTGTGCGATAAGCAGACCATCTCTTTGCACTTACCACCTCAGGTAAGCTCCCACCATGGATGTAACACCTCCCTTGCTCTGGCTGTATCAACCCCTTCTCAGATGCTTCTGCAGTTAGGCACTCTGAGAGTGAGTTGTCTGTTGGGGTCCCTGGTCCTACTGTTCTCTGCTGCCCTGGACTGGCTGAATTTGTGCTGTGATGTGCTGTCCTCTGATGCCCATTTGGGGATGGTTGATGGCAGTGTGTTTTTTTTCTCAGTTTAAGATATTGTACTCTAGCCACTCCAATGTCCTCACCTGTCCATTCAGTTAGACAGGGAGTCCATTTGGCCCTTAACTGGTCACCAGTTGGGTTCAGTTTCCTGACACTTTCTATAGTGGTTGAATACAGTATTGAGATTCATTTCCCCGAGCGGTGAGACGCGCTACGGTCACCACTCACGAGAATCCGGTCTGGATCTCTGAGATACTGGCAAGCTAGCCATATAATCATGGGAGTATAATCATTGGCTCCAGTTACCACAGATGAGGAACTACGTGGAGCACTTGATTTCCCTGAAACAAGTGTACGGACTATCCCTCCCTCAAAGATCTTTGAAACCAGATCTTGATTATCAGATGAGTATGCCTACACGCTGAGGCTCCCTCATCACAGGCTGTTTAATTTGACTCCAAGTCCTGAAGAAGACCCGTCTTTGATGTTGTATACTAACACTTAACTTCTCTGGGTTGAAACGTCGACGACAAATAGAGGTGTTCCTCACCTATGTCGAGCAGACTGCATATCCAAGCAAGATAGGACATCTGCTCCAACATATACATGTTTCCTTAGGACACCATATTGATTAATTTGTGTATTGTATGTTAATATCTGTAACTGTCTCTCGTTCTTTATGTATCACAGTCTTCTTACATTTATTATGTTTATTTGTTTATGTAAATGTTACACAGCAGTCCTGTATGTGCCTTTGATATGCCATTAAGTGTAAGGCTTCACGTTATATGATGAATAATATACTGTGTCTTAAACTCATACCTTGTTGGTGTCTTGGCTTACTACTAAGTAATAACTATCAAATATCTGGTATATTGATTCTTCTCTACCTATCCCTATTGATTAGGGATATTCAAGCAATTCATGTAGAAGAAATACAACACTCCCTACAGAACCAATTGTAGTGACATACCACTAGAAATCCCAGGTTCTGCAGGATACTGGGTCACCCCATTAGCTTTAATAGAATACAGCATCCCAGCAGTCATTTGGTAGGATTCTGGTTCTCTGGAGTCTGGGTTCCTTACAAAATAGTACAGTGATTTATCTTCTAGAATCCTGAGCCAGTGGGGTTACCTTCAGATACCTTGGGCTCCCTTAGGCACTGCTCTGGACTTACTTGCTGCTTTTGTTGTTCGTGGTTTTGCTTTGCTACCCCTCCTGGATGGGTCTATCAGTAGTTCAGCTGTGGTCTGCCTGGTGTCAGGCTATGGTACTGCAGTAGCACATCAACAGTGTCACAGCGGTATCCCCTAATGGGTGCTACAGTGCAGAGCCCGCTTGGTCAGGTCTCTGCTGTTGGAGGCCGAACATTGATTGTCCCTGGCGGTGGTTCACGTCTGCAATGAGAGGGATACTTTGGGCTTTCTGTCTAGGAAATCCTCTTCTTCCAGGTCTTCTGATTCTCCAGACTCTATACCACAGTGGTGGTCATGTTACATGCCCAGACCATGTCTCACTTCAGTTGTTCTGCTTTCAGTTTCTGTCGGGAGGGATCTTGGGAAAGGCTGAGAGGGCCCTCCTGTTTTTCTCACTCCATTCCTGGTTGGTTCCCAGTGATTGTCCTCTGTGCTGTGGTAAGGACTGAGGCTATGGT
Source organism: Calotriton arnoldi (assembly GCA_963921515.1). Taxonomy (NCBI): domain Eukaryota; kingdom Metazoa; phylum Chordata; class Amphibia; order Caudata; family Salamandridae; genus Calotriton; species Calotriton arnoldi. The sequence continues at coordinate 706,517 of CAWUFW010002434.1, read as the reverse complement.
GGTTGTTACATGTTGACCATGACAGTCTTTGTTCTTCCATGATGAGTCTAATGTGGATCCTTCCTGTACTTCCTTCTCTCCTTCCAGATGCCCACTATCTCTTGGCTTCTTTTCCGTGGAGATTGCATCACTTGGTGTGGCCTATGTCTAGTCCACCTGAGGATGTTGACTGTAGGGCACATGTGATGTTGGCCTTTTTTGCCCATGTTCTCACTAGACAGTCACTTAAGCTTCCTGTGGATATGGTGGGCTGGTTTGAAGGTGGTCCTCTGGGTTTCTGGTACTTTGTCTGTTACCAATTCACTATTTAAATGTATGTTCTTGCCTATTGGGCTGTTGTTTCGATAGGCAGCTCTTGTGGCTTTTCTGCACCCGTGGGGAATTTGGAGGCTGTGGTCTCATTCTTTTTCACTTTCCTCAGGGATTTTTCTGTGGCAGAGCTGGTGGTCCAATGTGATGCTCCTTCCTGGCCTTGCCTTTAGCATTCTCTGCCATCTGGTCTGCTACTTGTGGAGTCCCTTACATTGGTCCATGTGAGGCAGTTATCGTTTTCACCCATTGGGTAGCTATTGTGTTGGCCTGGAGATTGTATGCATTTGGGTCGCTGGTGTGCTGGGCCTCATATCCGAAATCTACAGGGTGGAAAGGATGCTTGTGGTGTGTTGTAGATCCTTACTTATGTGACACATTTGTTATCTGGATAGAGGACTGTGGACCACCATTTCTGCATTTGTGAACAGCGTGTGAGTTGCTCCCTTGACTTTCCTCTCCCTGTGCTTATTGGTTGTGGATGTGCAAGATCTAGTGTGCTTCGGTGCAAGTAAGTTGTCCTCAGTATTTACACTTTAACAGCCTTGAGAGTTTGTTTCTAGTATATGGTGTTTCAGTGGTCTATTTATTATTTGAACTTCTGGCAGGGCTTTTCTAAAGCTTAGTTCATCAACTGAGTATGTCATATACATGCAAGGACAGGGACAGAAAGGCAGATGAGTAGGTACTGCTTAGATTAATTACCAGTAATCCCATAACTACGATTCTTGGTCCCTCACCCCAGTACCGTAACCACTCACTCACTGTTGCTGGTCTGCAGCTTTAACCGTGGGCTAGGGTAATTTTGTCAAAAAAACATAGGGTACTCGAGGTCTGAAAATACAGGTGGCTAAATAATACCAACTGTATCTGTGTGGCTCTAGAAACATATATATTATTAGGACAAACACCCTCACCGGCCCTTAGGTGGCATGCTTCATCATAGGGTTCTTCCTAACACCAAAAACCTGATTATGGTGTGGACTACGACTCCCCGCAGGCGAGGAGGACTTTGGATGAAAGGTACTTACTTCTGTGGGCGAGTGGTGTGGGTGTCGGGTGCAGAGTACAATTGTGGATAAGGTGAAAATCAAAACTACCTCTTAGTAGAACTAGGATCAAGTTTTTGCATCCCAAGGGTTAGGATTAAACAACAATGGGGACATTTCTTCAACCGAAATGTGTGCAGGAAGTCAACGTGTTTCAGATTCACTGTTTTCAAGTTTCCGAGCCATTGGTTGTATTGTAATTTATTTTTTAGTAATTTTTCCTACATATAAGTAGGCAGAGTGACTTGAGTACTAGAGTGGCTAGAGTACAGGTCCTAATGAAAGCCTATGAGCAGGCTAATAACAGGCTGAAATATGTTTCTAGAGCCCCACAGATACTCATCTGTTATAAGCGAAACATATTTGCTTTACCAATGGTTGTTCTTGCTTGCATTAGCCTATGGCATTATTGCTACGACACTGCCTCCCGCCCCCAAAACCCTGGTATCACCTCATATAAAATATGTTTTGAACTACAAAAACAGTAATTGTGTGCCTTGGTCAGTCAGTAAAGAAACATTGGCTTCCCCCGTCTAATGACTACATGAGCAGATCAGAAATGACTCCATCCGCTCGAGTGGGCCCATTTATTAAATAAATACATCCTCGAAGTTCCTCCATCTGAGTGGATTTAGTCTCCCCCGGGCTCAAGGAGTCCCACAATATATGGATGGTTGTGGCCTTGATCTCTGCGAAGCAAAAATGTTAAATTACGCTAATTGTTTATTTACAAGTTCTGATTCTCTGCCTGAGGACGCGTATTGGAAAAAATGGCGACTTTCATGAGTCCTATTGATGAAGATTAATCCACGCACGTTTCCCACAGCTGTGTTGATAGATTGTCGAAATATTTAGTTAATGGTCGTCTATAATCTGCGACCAATGAAACGTAATTATGGAAAACATACGGCTGGCTTTAATGAATGCAACAACACGGTTGGCTGGTTCAGTGAGCCATAATCAGTAAAAGCTAATGAGGCTACAGGCCCGTCTATTATAAACCCACTGTCAAGACCTAAATGTTCAGTCCAGCAAAATGTTCAATCTTTTAGATGTTTCTGAAAACGCATGTGGCTTTCTAGTAAGATTGCAAAACCTTTACATTAACCTTGGACAACATCATTTTGCTCATGTAAGTTACTACGAACAAAGCAACACTATCTCTCGTGATATTGAAAAAGCAAACACCTTTATAGTTCACAAATAAGGTACATTGTTAAAAGTTCCAAAAGCAAATTAGCCAATGATGTAGAGTCCCCTTGCTATATTGTGACTTTCTACATCTCATCAAACGGAGAAATGGGACAGAACGTGGCCATGTTGAATATCTCTGTTCAAACCAGCTGTGTGCGCATGGAGAGAACATTAATGCTATGGACGCTGGAACGCAGAGGCACAAACAAATACACTGGGCTAGGGAGACAGACATTAGGGAAGGAGACAAAGATATTGGTGATAGAACACATGGTCATCGGAACAGGGACACAGGCTACTGGATAGGTAGACACAAACAATAGGGCAAGGAAATAATAAAAACTGTGGTTAGGGAGACACTAACAAAGACAATAGACAGAGAAACACTGATGTGGATGCTGTCGTATCAAGAAACTCTAGAACACCGAGAATCAGAAACTGGGAGGGGGATACATCGATCCTGGGAGAGGAAGATGCGCTCACTGAGACAGAGAGACTTAGACACCCAAACAGAGAGATACAGGCACGATGATACAGAGACAGCATGGATTAAAGTACACTGGAACATCAAGACATGATCTGGGAGATACAGACACTAAGATATGGGTACATGGACCTTGGTACAAGGATACACGAACACTGGCGCAGTGAGACATGAACTAGGAGACACAAACATGGAGGGAGGCAACAGGGAGGCACAGGCACTACAGCGTTGAGGCCCGCACTCTAGAACAGGAAGACAGAATGACTGATCTCTGACAGTGTAATTCACATTTTCTGTCCTCCCACTACAGCATACATCATGGGCAGTGGCTAAGCCCACTTCAGCCATTGGCTAGCTTAACTGTGAGTATGGCATGCTGCCCTTTCACAAGGAGCACACCCCACAAACTAAGTAGTTCCCTTCTGTGCCAAAAATATTTTTTGTTTTAGCCAATGTTTTTTTAAGATTGACGAGAGCTCCACAGCTTCCCTAACAATAAGGTTTTGTAAAAAAAACATGTAAAAAAACAAACGTTGACAAAGCCAAAAGGCTGACTACCGACACCCCACATATTGGCTTTGCAAATACATGTTTACCATTGTTTCCATTTGCTCTTGAGGGTATCCTTGCCAGCTTCTATTATTTTCGGGTACTGCTTGGTGGCAGATTGAATTGTCTTCAGGGACACAGGATGATTGCGCTCACCCCGAAAGTCAACAGTATTTTATAAATTGTTAACTCCATTAATTTAAAATGGTCTTTATTGCGACTGCTTTCACCAAGAAATTGCTGCCAGGAGAAACGATTTTGTCTTGAAGAGACATAGCTTAAAGAGCTGAATGTTAACCTTCGTCTATTTAGCCCGTGTATCTTTATGGTTACAACTAAATTTAGGCGTATGGCAATCTTTGGAAATCTTTTGAAGCTTAACATCTCTTTGCAATGTAAAGCAGTAGGGTATGGCTATTTGTGATGTGCAGGTGAAGCAAGACTAACTGATGACTTCTGCTCCTAGAAGGAGAACAGGGTCATGCTATTAATAACCATTGACATAACGTACATCGCTTTATGTTATTTACATGTTAACATAATCTTATATAGCTGTCAGAAATCGGTGTTTTATAGTTCATATAGTTTTCTTCTTTCTATTTTCTTCACTATTATTTCTGGCAATATTTTTGCAACCCAGTATCAGAATCAATGTGTGTTTATTGGTCCTCTTCATCAATGTGGGAATGGCCTGACCACTTACTGGTAATCTTCTGCAACATTGAATCTTGGTCTTCCGCCTCACAGTCTTTACCCATAAAAGCGGATCCAGTCCTCTGACGTACACACATCATTGTGTGGCTACATGTTTTTGAACTCCCTTCCTCTCTCCAAGAAACTATAAATTGCCATCCAGCCTTCAAGCTCATTCTGTGTTACTACAAAGCAGTGCCTTTTGAAGTCCCGAATAACTAAAAATATGATATAGAGAGCAGTACAATAGTTTTTCATTGAACAAAACACAAACATGAAGCTAACTCTGGTATTTTCTTCTACATTTATTCACACAAAGAGCAAGCAAGTACAAGCATGTCATTACATCATTGATACACCAAAGAAACTGACCAAAGCAAATATGAAAGGGACACACATCTAGCTTATATTGTGAGATGCACACATGAATGTATGCCTAAGTGGTCATCTTATAAAGGTCACACTGGAAAAGTTGCCTATTCTTTAGCTAAGTTGCTGCTGTCCCTCCCATCTGCCTCCCATAAACTGATGATGGTAGAGGAGCAGGTACCCTGGAGTAGGTGCTGGAGATGTTAGAAGGAACCCTTCTGTTCAATGTGGTTGTGGCAGCTCCTACTCTCCTTTGCTGACCAAACTTGGCATAAAAAGAATCAGTGGACCCGAACAGGGTAGTACTCTGCAGATGGAATCCATTCAACTCTTCTAAAGAGATCTTTGTAATTGTCAAAGAATTCTACCAACCGGCTGTCAGCCCGCATACCATTCGACACTCAGTTAATCTTTCCAGCTCTCTTGTTGACTTCTTTTCAAACACTACCAATAACATATAAATTAGCTTCAACACCACAACCACCCCTTAATGTTTTCCCCTTCATGAACCTTGCATCTGTCTTCTGTCTCCACTACTAGAGCTTTTATGGGCAACTTCACCCCAGTCAGATATGCAAATGTCAATAATACTATGCGCTCCATCAAATAGGGCTCACCCAAAAGACACCTGCTCTCATCACATCTTTACTCTATGTCATTTGGTTATAGGCCCAACTCTTACCACTCTCTTCAAATGGTCACTCCCTACTGCCACCTATCCTCCCAGTTTGAAGCATGCTAAAGTCCTACCTATCCATAAGAAACCTACAACAGACCACACTATTCTGTCTAACTTTACGCCTATCTACTTGCTGCCATTTCTTCCCAAGGTCCTAGAAAAACTAATTAATACACAAATATCTAGCTAGCTTCAAACTTATCAGCTCCTTTGCCAGTTACAGTCTGGCTTATGCACAACCGTCAGCACAGAGACTGTCCTTATTGCTGCCAAGGATGATATAGCCTGCAATCTGGACCAGGGAGCTTCTACAGTACTCATCCTGCTAGATCTGTCAGTAGCCTTTGACACAGTATCTCATGCTGTGCTGCTCAAATGCCTACACAGAGTTGGCATCTCTCTCACTGCCCTTAAATGGGTCCAGTCCTTCCTTGACGAGCACATCCAATAATATGCTTGGCGCCTTTTCAATCCCACTCTTTGAAAGTCACCTGTGCAGTCCCCCAGGAATTTCCTGTGAGCCCTGCACTTTTAATGTTTACCTAGCCGAGTCCCAATAGCAGTCATTAGATGAAGCAACTTTGAGGTTGTATGTTATGCAGATGATATACAACTCATCTTCTCTGTGTCAGACGACATTCACTTCATAAATCTAACTTTAATACTTCTAAGCTAGAGGTCACAGCTAGATGCACGAAAACTGCTTAAAACTGAACAGTGATAAGACCAAAGTGGTTTTGTTTGGATATAACATTGCACACTGGTTCAGAGACTGGTCGCCTGGAGTACTGGATACTTGTTCTTTGTAAAAACCTCTATTGGCTGCCTATTTACATGTGTAAGACTGTTACACAAGTCCTTGTCACAAGTCGATTGGACTATGGCAATGTACTCTATGTAAGTATACCGGACTATTTGGTTAAAAAACTACCAGTAGTACAAAATGCTACTGCTAGGATGGTACTGAACCTCCCTGCATGCTTGTTGATTATCCATAAGCTTCTGGGCCTTCAATGGCTCCCGGTGCACAAATGTGCTCTTTGCAAGCTTCTCCATCATATCTTCAAGGCCATCAACAATATAGCCCCCGGCTATCTCATCAGAGTCGCTTTTCTCCTTCACACAAGGCTCCTTTCCTCCTCTTTGCTCTACTTGGCCTACTGCCCTCTCATCTGCTATTCCCAAACAGAGGGTGCTCCTTTTTCCTACTTGGCAGCTAAGTGCCAACTTCCTCTTCCACTATGATCCACAGCTCTTTCCAAGAGTTCAAAACGAAACTCAAACCCTGACTGTTCTAATTTCCTGATTCTCTTCTGCATCTCAGGCTAGTCCAGTAATCTCCTAGAGCTAGAATAACATGACTAAGGTGAAATGTGTGCTACAAAAACATCCAAATTACAATAACTGTGTTAACACCATCAAAGGGCTGAAACCTCCCAAGTGTTTCAAAGGTTCATGGCTCAAAGATAGAAGAACCAGCTATGGGCAAAGATGGAAATCGGACTGGATCCTAAGAAGAAAATCCCCCATAGGTGGTACAATCAGACTGGATGTGGAAAGGGTTCTTTACAAAGGACAGCCTGATTATCTTCTAACCATCTTCCTGCAATTAGGACCACAGCATTACAGGTCAGTAGACTGAAGGAAAGTTATTTGAGGAGCCAGAAAGGAGTTAAATGAATGGCCTTAAGAATAAGGGGAGGACCCTAGTAAGGGAATAATCATGGACCGAACACAGGGTCTGGCTATGGAGTTGATACAAGGCATACCCCACAGTATCCTGTTAGCAGCCAGCTGGAATCTAGAGATTACATTAAAATGGTCTAGGACTCTGATGGGTTGATAGCTGAGCCAACTCCTTCTCTGTCCACCAAGTGCAGAAGGATCTCGGTGTCTAGTGTAAGCCCTGAGACAGGAAAGAGCAGAGAGGGGGCAACAGCACCAGAAATGCCCCTTAGCTTGTGTCCATCCCTAATGAATAATCTCATTTTCATTGACCACAGTGAGCGGAGGGCATAGCTGACCACTACAACTGTGATGGCCAAGGAGGGAGACAACACTCTGGGTGGTTATCATTCACAGCAACAGGAAATCCAGGATCTCCTCGACTACCAATGTACAACAAAAAAAATCTTCACCCTCTCCCTAACAACTACATCTATATCACTACAAAAATAGGAAAAGCTTGCCAGTGGTTCTCCAGCAATGGAGATAGAGGGAATATATGCCCCCAGACAACAGATCTGATGTCTTTGACCAGTAGTCAGGTAGAAGGCTCTTGACACTGGAAGTGAAGAAGATTACTCAGTTACAAATCTTTGACAGGTCAAGTTAAACACCCATAGATTCAGGCAGAACTAAGTGGAAGTGTAAAATAGAAGCAAACTGCTCATGGTTGAAGTTCATCACAAAAGAGATGTGGAAGTGAGCTGGGAGTAAAGTCTGTTGTAAGTCTGCTGGCAATATTACCCAGGGTCCTGGACCTGGACTTCCCTGTTGGTACTTGTTGGTATGGGCCACCCGCCTGTCCCCACCAGGTATGCCAAGCCTCTATAATGATTTCTGAACATTATCAGTGTTTTGATGATTACAGGCTTCAGTTTGAGGAGTAAGCAGAGTCTACACAAGTCCATGCACCATGTGATAGCAAAGTCCCTTTGCTTGCCCACCCATCTGCAGAGAACTGCATAGTGACTAACCCACCCATCTATAGTACTCGAACCTGCCAGCTTGAGGAACCAGTCAATGAAATGGAGGAAGAGAGAACTGCCCATAACTGCAACTTCACCTGATTGTGAGCCACCACTGTCTCCATAATCTCTCTTTCTATGAATCTGCAAATGGACTATGAACCAACAAGTTCTATGCTTTCCTGTTTACTGTTAAAACCCATAAACACTGGGAAAACCCCAAGGAGATGTAAATGTTTGATTTCTCACTCAAATACTCAGAACAATGTCACATTGTAAAAAAGACAGTCACAGGGAGAAATTGTTTGAGATAATTTTATCTGTGTTGCATTGCTTGGGGATATCACTAAAACATTTTGCCTCTTTTTGTTTTCTATTTCCCTTTCCTGTTAGTTTGGCACATATGCACCAGCATTTGGATACAATCATGTATCGACATTTGATAATATTACTTTTTTATACTCCGGAGAATTCAAGAGAATAAAAATTGCATTTTATTTTTGGCAGAATTTTTATTATGTAACTGATTGACAAAAAGGCTGGTTGGCACAAAAACCTGACTTACAGATCAGTATATATGGCAGGACACATACCAAACATCCCATATATAAGGCATGATTTAGATCTTGGCGGGACTACCGTTGTTCCGCGGCGGCAGCAGTCCCCAGTAATTCACAATCTGATGAAATCCCGCACGCCGTATTTAGATGTGGCATCAACAGACTGTGTAACTGCCTCGCCAGCGGTCTTCTTTGCTGGCTACCAGTACTCTGTCGCCATCATGCCAACGGGTTGTCGCGGTGCTGATTTAGATGTCCCCCCTTTTTGCTGGCAGTGTCCTGGGACTTCAAAGAACCCAAAATACTCCTGGTTCATATTTGGTTTTAGAAAGCATCAACCTGTGGCAACTTAAATAAAAAGCCTTCACAGCCTCCGGGTCCAGTATGGAATCACATTCAAAGTATCTGTCTTACCTATAAGTGCATGGAGGAATTTATTCCAACATGCTTACAAAATGACCCATGCTGTGTAGGGCCTGAAAAATATTTAGATACATGCTAGTAGTACACGTTTTTATATGAATTCCTGCAAAGTTGTAGCTGAAGGTGAATAAACTCACAAGTTACAATCACCAAATATAATATATTGGATAGATGTCAGGGCAGCTTGAGAAGTTAACTCTGAAAATGGACTGCTAAAGTTTCAATCCTGACACAAAGGCAGTTTTATTTAATTAAAAAAACACCACAAAATTGGGATAAATATTTAACATCCATTTGCTCACCTGAAAATAAACAAATAAAAGAATGAGTACATAGGGAGAAGACGAGGAAACTATATTTGCTTATAAGAGCAATGTCACCACCCAGTCTTGAGTGATATATGTCCTGTGGGAAGAGTGTATGTGTGAGGAATGACTTTTTACCCATGCTCATCCCTTAGACAGTTGTGAGTTTATAGTTAGGAGATTAAGCTTGTTTGCAGGAGGAGGGTTGCATACCCACCACCTCAAATCTATTATAATGAGGCACTACAACACATTTGCCACTACTGAGAACTTCACTTCACTTCATGGGCTAGCATTAGGGTTAAGCCAAGGTTACTTATATAATTTAATTTGATTTAATTTAAAATTACTTAATTGCATGTATTCTAACTGGAGATTTTAGTGTGGTTAGAAATAAAGTAAGATGAAGGTGACTTATTTAAGTTAATATAATTACATTTAGATTATTATTTATAATTATGCTTAAATTAGTTGGATTAGGTTATGGTACCGTATTTTATTAAATGTAATTTAACTTAATTAAATTCAATTAATTTAAAGTTAGGCATAGATTCAATGTTAGGCTCAATCTAGATGTATGGTTGATTTAGTGGAGCTGAGGCAGTGGTAAATGACGTTAAATACTTTGGTTTTTGAAGTATTTGTAGACAATTAATGGCAGATACAGTATTCCACCACAAATGTGGCATAGTACCCCATCCACCAACCTGACGGCTCACCCGCTCTGTTTAGAGACATGTGGACCATCATGTTTCATGATGGTCCACGTGGCTGAGCCCAATCTGGCTCTGCCAGTGAAAACCAAGCACAGTGGCCCGATGGATTTGGGTCCATCAGTGTAAATACATCAGATCGTCCACCCTATGTAGGGTAGATGGTTTGATGCATTTTGTTTTCTCTTCGGGACTGCTGGCAGTCCTCAAGAGAAACAAGCATTTGCAATGCACTAGGTCTCGCATTTGCGAGAGTTTGATCTATTGACATTGTAAATGACAATGCCTTTTATTTATGTGTTGGTTTTTAAAACTTAAATAAAAGGCATTGTCATTTACAATGCCAATAGCTTAAACTCTCGCAAATGCGAGACCAATTGCATTGCAAATGCTTCTTTTAATATAGCGCTTTATACTGTAATAATGCCAGTAATTAGAGGTATAACAGGGTTAAAATAGACCCAAGGACAATTGTTTCAGATAAAGTTCTAGTTTTTCTACACTAGCAGCTGGGAAATAGTCCTCCGCGTCAAGAAAAGTGTTGCCTCTGCTAATTGTCACCTTGTTCAGTGCCTAATTCCTTTTTCAAAAAGTGACATCATCCAGCCAAAAAGCACACCTAACATCTGAGACGCTAATCCCCAGAGCGAGCTCTAGTTTTTGCTTTGGTTTCATCATAATCTAAGGCTAAATACAAAATACTTTAGAACAAGCCACATGAATCAATGCACTAGGAGCACATCTTCTAGAGCAAGAAAGAGATTGTTAACTGGTGCCCTTGGCGGAAATAGTTTAGAGTTGTGTTCTACTGTTGAAAGATGAACTTCGAGGAAGGGACTGCAGCAGTGAACTTTCCTGCAGGGGAACGTAAAATTACAACGAGATGATTTTTTCCAAATCACACTTTTCTTTCAAGTTGAAGATGAAAGAGGTGAAGGAGAGAGAAGTGCACTGTCAGACTTCTCTCAGGAAGAGTCAGGATGTGGGGATGATAATATATGCTTCTTTATTGTTACAAGCAAGCTTAAGTCAACAGTAATGGCGGTCTGGTCTTCTGAGGCTCTTCCCGGGCTGCTAATATGGTACAAAACAGCGTTGTGGTCAGCTGGTTGGCCCAAGAAGCTAATCAACTGAAACTACCTAGTGTACTGAAAGCTAAAATAATCTCTTCTGACAGAGTTTCGAAAGCTGAAGGAAAGGGAACCAATCTGTGAGCCAGACACTGTTCTCAAAAACTCTTCAGCACCAGGAAGCCTGGGTTAAAGAGCAAATACGGTAGACACAGGAGCGCGGCCCTTTAAAGCCCAGCGCCTCCACATACAGAGCCCCTACAACACCGCAGCTACAGCTACACGCGCTTGGTATATGTGCCAAAAATATCATAAAATAAACAGTTAAAAAAAACAGTAAAAAGTAACATTTCAACGTGACACGGAAATGTAGAAAGACTCTTTGTAAAATAAACACATACCAACGCACACTTCAGAAATAAATAAATTAGTTTACCCATCCAACTTGATTTAGTTCCACCCTGTTGAAGATAGTCAATCTCGTGAGTGCACTATGGATCGTGACATAAAGCAGGTGGTCTGGGATCAAAGTTCACACAGAAGATAAAGGGGCGGGCTAGGAACATGATTGCTATTGATTCTGATGTTGAAGACTAGCATGCGCCCCTTCTTGGTTTGAGCAATGAAAGGTAAGAAGGGATTGGGCACGAGCCGGCACTTTCGCTCTGGTTGCTATGCGTGTTTCCCCGACACAAAGAAAGAAACCCATCCTCTGTTTATTGCCACAGCTCTTTCAGACAATGGAGGGGGCAGGAGCAAAGGCAACATGAACAACGGGCAGCGTTTGGAGCAGAGCTCTGAACACAAGCAGCAGGAAGCGAAGAAAATTAGCAGCGGCAAAAGAGAACAAGCCGGCATGCTGCTGCTTTAGAAAGTTAGATTTTCAATAAAGAAATTGTTTGGCGAGCCGCACTATAAGTAAGAAGTGCGGCCGCCAAAATGCTGCATGTCATTGAGCCACATATAACAAAATAAGCATACACAACACAACATAGTGAAAAAAGCACGGCGCCCGTCTACATAAAAAGTATGTGTGTGGCGGTCCATGGTATATAAATAAAAAAATACCTTCTGTCAGCTGGCTGCAAGCGTTGTTGACCATAGAGCGTGACCGTGTGTCTGGCTACAGCCCGCTTGTGCCCCTGTGTTTGAGTTCCGTCTGCCCCCTTCCTGGATCTCAGGCCACTCGCCGAAGCACTGTGTATCTGCTCCGAGTGTTTCCTGGCGTGCCAGCAGCTGAGGCAATATTCATCAATGGGGATACCCAGTAACGTGCAGAACCTGGGGACAATTACATGAAACGAACAGTGGTTCTGCCACAACACACTTTCAAAGCTACACTTCTTTCTAAATTTTGATCCCCTTCCACCGTGGGATGTCAGTAAATGTTGTGTACATATCTGTCTAAACACATATACAGAATAAATAGCACAAACTAATTGTGTTATTGTATAACATATTCAAATTTTATATGGCAAAAGATTTCATGTATCCACATGAAAGAACAGGTCATATACACATTAGTATCTGGTGCAAAAGTGAGATAGAGTGAAAATGAGGTGTATGATATACATAAATCACAACAAATACATTGGGTGAAAAAGACTATTTACATGAAAGATATTTACATTCGGGCACAGAGTAAAAACATGTTACTATTCTCAAAGTGACCTGGAATTATATTCAAATTCTATTCAAAACGGTCAAATTGGAATTTAATGCTTCTAGTAATGCGTCGACGTTTCGACCCCAGTATGTATGTGCTAATTGTAAGCATCAGACGCGGGTCTTCCTCAGGACAAAACAAGATAGCCTGTGTATAGCCTGCATAGAGAGAGATATGTTTGTTTTAGACCTAGGTGTTTAGACCATTAATATAAGTAATATGGTGAGACCTTTCAGCTATGCTCACCTTGTGGTTAAGGTTCCAAATGGAATCCAAAGTCTGAATTGGAATTCTTCCTGGAGCTTCAAAATTGCTCGTAGATATATAATCAGGGATGGGCACAGCGTGCTCTCAAACCATCTAAACAAATTTATGAGCCCTTAGTTAATTATACGGCATAAGGTTATGCAAGAGATAAAAATATTAATAACTTAAGAGATAATTGAACTGACCTCTGGCATCATTGGCTCAGAGTCATCAAAGAGTTGCAGAAAAGGTAAGGGCAGTCCTCCTTGTTAACGTCTCAATCGGTCCGTTATTTAAAAAATTGGGCTTGGATGCTCGTGAGTCATCTAAAATGAAGAAGCCGTATTTATATTATGTTGATGTTATATACATCATGAAACACATAAATAAATAAAAAGTAGAGAATGGAGGGAGGTACTAACCTCCAGTGAGTTGCACTCAAAGTCGTCAGAGACTTGGGACTCAAGTGGGGCATAGACGCTCCATGCGTTCAGAAAAAACAATTTGAGTCCCGGAACGAAAACGTTTCCGTGGGCTTTAGGAAAGAAACAAGAGTCTGAACACATTGCTCCTTTTACATAATTTAACACCAAACGTGATCTGGGGGAATTATCCTTGCAGCCTGATTTACCTTCAAGGGCTCGCTGATAGCATAGTCGTAGGCGCGTCTTCTCGTGTTGGAAGACCGCCTTGGAATTAGGTAATTTAAAAGCACCTCACCGGCGTGCAGCTGACGTCCTCGTGGACGGCTGGCACGTTAGGAATGTGAATTCCTACGTGCTTAGTCATGAAGAGAAGATAGGGGTGTTACTGAAAACTCTTATCGGAAATACTCATAAGGGACTATGTAAAAAGCTAAACCCTGATAATTGATATGTAAAGTATGGTCTTTCTCGTCTCATGGACCATTATATTATGTTTCTCACATTACAGTTGTATACCCATGGTGGTGCTATTGACGTGATACTCAAATTCCTATTGTGTATATACTGTCAAACTATACATCATGTATCTTACAGTGTATTCTGGATTGCATTTCGTGAAGTTACAATTATGAGACCATAAGGATGGCGCTGGTTGCCTAATGCTCATCTTATTACGTACTGGTCGTGAAGTTTATATATCGAGTATATAACAGCAGTAGCTGCCCGTGGTGGGAGTGCTGCCGGGCGGTTACGTGGGGCGGGGGAAGGTGCAGTGTGGGGGGTAGTAAAGTACGGAATACGGCCGTATAGAGGTAAGTAGACATATAAATAAATAAAACGAATTTCGTTGCGTGCGCTGCATCGCCAAATGCAACAACAAGGAGTGAGGGGCGGGTGGTGGGGGGGAAGTGACAACACCGAGGGTGGGTGGCAGTGGGGGGACGACACAGACATGCATCGAGCACTGACACAAGAATGAAGCTAAAAAGAGTTCCCCAAATAACAGTTACGCTGCCTAAGCGTAACAAAACTGTACTTGGTCGGTGCTGCACTGAGAAAAAAACTGAAGTAACGTTGGCTGCCTAAACCAATTACACGGCAGCAAAGAAGTCCGACACTGGCCTGAACAAATAGTAAGCAGCAGGCGGGCAGCAGGCGGGAGCTACCTCAATTTACTGAATACTTCAGGTCTTGCGACAGCGCATGCGCTGTCTAGGCTCGACCTAAAAAGGAAAATGACCCCCACACCTTGGGAGAAAACTCCCAGGTTGTCGGGGTTATTGTTTTTGTTTTACAAAAACAAACTCCTGCTTTGTGACTTTGTTTTTGTAAAACAAAAAACTTATCAGCGGTTGCAAGAAACATGGCAGGTGGAAATCTCTAAGTAAGTCTAGGCAGGGGGAGGTCATTACCTCTGCACCCCAGGAGGACGGCGAGCCATGCTCCAAAGCCAACATCAGGCTGTAAGTACTTAAGATTTGAAGGGAAAGAGAAGGAAATGCTGTGGATGACATGGGAGAGTGGCATGATGTCAGGCATGGCGCTATAAGGAAAGGATGGCCACAGGAAGGTGAGGAGCAGGACAGAAGGTGTAAGATAAAGTTGGGGGCTGAGGCAAGTGAAGCCATGTTTCTGCATGGCTCACCCATTATCCTTTCTACACCGCTTATGGGAGCTGAGAAGATGAAATGCGAAGGCTATGTGTAACATAAAACTTTAAATGTGTAACTGTGGTGGGAAAAGGGCTGTTATTTGCTCTTGTTGTCTATCAGATGACTTTCAGGGCCCATCTGTAAAAAACATCGCCATTATATGGGTATACCTAGCAATTGATGCTCTGAGGGAATTTTTAAATCAATGCCTGCATTTATATTCACTGCATTGTTTCCCTTGCAACTGGTAAATTACTTGCTTCTAACCTGGTTCAAATTCTGGCCATCTGACAACAACTGTTGTCTTCTCGCTCGATGATAAGCCTTCCCTGGTTTCTGCAACCAGGTGTGAATGTAGAGGTGGGGTTGGGCAATGGACAACAGAGGTGTGGTCTGCATCCCTATGCACAAAGAGTTGATAATGTAACCTGATCATTTAAGGAGATCAGGGCTGTATTGGAAAAACAAAGTGGCGCTTTGTCAAAGGGACATGAGGGAGCCATGTGTGGTCCATGGGACAGCTGTCTACTCCCCATGTTGTCCACAGCTACCATTTGCACAGTAGAAGCAGTGCAATATGGGCAAATTCCACTGTGCAAAGGATTATCAAATGACATGGGCAGTCAGCAACATATCAATGTTTTGAGATTTGTGGAGCAGTCAGAGACCAATGGCACATTTCTTTGCAGTTCATATGGAATCACAGTGGTGACACTGGGAGTCACAATGTCATTTCAGTACTCTGAAATGAGGGTTTTCACCCTTGTAAAGCCTGCCAATTTACATAGCAAAGGTTTTGCAAAAGTGAAAAAACATTTAATGTTTTGGAACCAGTGAACCAATGGTGAAAGAACCAACAGTAATCAAGCCTGCGCGAACACAGCAGGACTTGCATTTCGAAAGGACCACTCATTATGTCTTAGTTCTTGTGGAAAAGAGTTGCTTCATTAGGGGCGATGCAGAGCTCAACTGAACCTATCCTTCAGTTTAGCTGTACACTGTAATCCTTGATAACCCATAATTTATACAATAACTTCCTAACGACTGCCTCCGTCCCTAATCATTATCCAACCCCCCATTATATCCCTCCCCCTTCTGGAATATCATGTTATCTTGTCTGACTTCAACTTTTTCTTCTTCCACCTGCCCACAGTGGCACAGGAGGCCATAACCTTGCATTGCCATTATATTTCTCCGTTCTTTTTCTCATAAACTTGCCATCCCTTTCCCTGACTTGTCCTGAGCTCTCATTTCAGCCATGAGCATTTCAGCACCAATTCTCTGAGTAATCTCAACCCCCACCAGCCAAAGTCTGACAGCTTGAAATCACACTCACCACTGCCTCGTTGTCGATCGTGAAATTCACTCTTCTGTTCAGCAACTCCATGCTCCACGCACTGGAAAAAAATTCCAGGAATGCTACACTGTGCTTCCTTCTCCTCCTGTCTTCCAGTCAACTCTCTACACACTTCTGCCATTCCAGTACAAACCAAACCCTCCCGCCTTCAAAGCATCAGAAAATATTCTGATGTCCCACTCGTACTGTTTACGAGACATCCATATAATTTCCCCCATTATAGGCCTCCAAAAATGTCATCCAAATTCTGAGGCCCTGCCTTTCCCCTTCTGTTTTTCTGCGCCTATGATGGGGCGTTGATCCCCCACCTATATGAATAGTGCCATGCATCTGCAAAGATATCTCACTGGAGCCACAACCTTCAGGCAAAGTGCAATTGTCATGAAACCTGCTGCATTTGTCAGAGTTCACATTTTCCCCTTTCCACCCTCCATCTGGGTAAGCCCCGCAGGGTCCCAAACTCCTTGGCCAGTCTGGACATTATTGCAACTGAGTAAAGCTCTATCCCAAGAAAGTCAGAGTTGTGGCTGAACACTCAGGGGGATATTTACAATAAAATGTTGAAGCGCGGTGTTACGCCACAATTGGTAACGCCGCGCTCTGACATTTTTAAAATGCAGGGATGCGCCGTATTTACAAAAATACGGCTCACACCTGTGTCTTCCTTAACGCTGGCGCTAATAAAGCTGCATAGCGCCAGCGCAGGCACCCATGCGCCTTGTTGCAAGGGTGCCTGCACTGCAGGGGCGATTGTTTATGTGCAGGAAGGAAAACCTTCCTGCACATAAACAATCTTGAAAGGCGATTTGCTCTTTCTATGTGTGCTGCAGAATGCAGCAGCACACATGGAAAGAGTAAAATCCGAAAAGAAATTAATAATTCCTCCTCGTATCACCAGTCTAAGACCATATATTCCCTGGTCTTAGTTTTTGGCGCTGCCCCAGCCTTGTAAATCTGTTGCAGCGACAAAAAGCAATGGTTGTAGCGGCGGAACGCCCACTGCAACACCCATTGCACCCCCCCCTTTCACACTAAGTGTAGTGTGAAAAGGGCCTTATTTACAAAGCGGCGGTAAGCCACGTTAAGTTTAAATATGCCCCTCAGTTTTCTCCACAGCCAGCGGTATCCCCAATTCTCTGGCCACTTGCTACATCACTATCATTAACTTTGCACATTCTCCCTGACATCCTGTCCTCCACACAAACAGAGAATCATACAAGTAATGGATCACGTGCTCTGAATCAGCCATCCATTTTGTAATGTTCTAAAATACTCAAATGCTACACTTGCTACTGAGCACCCTATGGCCATCGCCTTTTCAATGTAGTACTATCCTCCAAATTGTTTTCCTAATGCGGGAAAGTCTGTCAGGACCACCAGTACCAGGTGAAATACTAACTATATGCCATTCTTCACCATCTATGCTCCCCTGTCACAGCTACATACTGAGGACACCACCTCGAGCAACCATGCATAATTAACTGTGCAGTCTTACTTGTCAATGTAATCATTTACTGACACTCCATGTGGCCGGGACAATTGATGAATTACCTGGCCTCCCTAGCCATCTTTTTCGGCACCACTCCTACTGGGGAGCTCATCAGATAAAAAATAGTCAAGTCTTGGAATGGGCCTGCCATCCTGCCCGTTTCAACCTCCGTTCTCACTTTTGCCTGCACTATTCCATCCAGCCTTCTTGTGGATGTCAGATTGTCTGCCCAGTACTGGATCCATTGCCCATGGTATGGAATCCTGAAATCAACTGTGAATCCCCTTTCCAGAGTTGCAGCAGCAGCCCTGTTCGGGTATTTTTCAAGCCAGTGTGTCTTTACCCTCAACTTCATCTTCATTGGCATATTGGCCTTTTCCCACAAATCCCTTTCTTATCTTCCCTTCCCCTCTCTTTGCCTTGTGATTTCTGCCTGACAAAGCTTTGCAGCAAAGGATGCCTCCCGCTGCATTGGGTGCATTCATGCCTGAACCTGCATGAGGACCTGTAGGAGGAGGAGGCCCCTTTGTTGTAGCTCCAACATGCTCCTCTTGAAACTGTCCTTGTGTGTGTCCCCATCTACCCCCCCAGCCCCCTTCTGGGATGGGTCGTGTCTGACAGGGGATATGTGGCAATGGTAAACCACTCACTGTGTTCTCATCGGAGTCATGTATTGTAACCATATCCAACTGTCCAACTCTTCTCATGATTTTGTTGGATCCAATCCCCTTTCCCCCAAAACGTATGTTTGCTGTCCTTACCAATACCATGTACTTAATAATGCCACGCTGCATCAGAGTATTTCTCATTTATTATGCTAACGTAAATCATAAATGCTGATACCGCTGTGTCAATGAAAGTGAGTGTCTAGGGTCTCCTAGCCAACTCTCTTCCCTTTACGTTTGATCCTTCTTTACTACACCTTTCCCTGTGCAGTAATTTGAAAATTTCCAAATATCTGTTGACCCATATCTTCTCTTTTATGCTGGTTATCAAGTGAGTGGCCTGTGGTGCCACAATCCCCTAGCATCTATTCCTTCCCCTTCAATTTTGTCTGTCTGCCCCTCCATCAGTGAGGGCCATTCCTCCACTCCCTTATCACCCAGATTCGTCAATCCACTCATGTTTTCACCACTCTGTAACCTTTCTGCACACATCTTTTCAGGACCACTTCATCACCTGTGCCGTCATCTCCTGTGTACTGCTCACCTCTCTCCTCCCATCATTTCTGTACCAAAACGTTTTCCCTGCTCACCCATAATTTCTCTTGAAAACTCTCCATCACCCCCACGTAACTCACTCCCCTATGCCGCCCCCCTATGCCGCCTTCTGCTCTCCTACAAATCTCTGCTCTGTCCACACTAAAATCTTCCATCCCCATCACACTCACCAAATCTTGCACCTTGGCTCGCAGAAGGATCAACCTCCTCCTCCTCTTGTCCTTGGCAGCATTCCAATCATCACGCCTTCCCATTGACAGCTTCCTTTTGACCCTTCCATTCCCTTTTCCATGTTGCCCAGGGCTGCAGATCTCCCATTCTTTGTCCTGGCCTCCTACAACTATGATGCACCCCTTGGATTGGTCTCACTTCTCTTCTCTGGCATGCTCACCACTGACGCCATCCTCCTTTCCAACCCTTCACCAGCCATGCTCCTGACCGGCATTTCCACTCTCTCCTCCCTGCTGCCATCATCTGAAGATGTCCCTGACAATCCTTCCTTATCATGTGACACTCAACATTTTTCCACTCTTCTTGCAGGCCCACCCTACTGACCTCCTTCTGTACTTACTCTCCCTCTCCCCTAACTCCTATGCACTTCTTCTATGGCCCTAACAATACTCCTGGATGAACCTTCTTGCTCCTTCTCTATGCCAGACTACGTTCCCTTCTGCCTGACTATCCAACCCTCCACAGCATCCAACGCTGACACGGAGGGTGTCCTTCCTGGTCCTTTGGCTTTTGCAGAGGTTTTGCTCGCCTTCTCCGCCAGCCAACCAATCCCGATCAGTATCTTAGAACTTCCTCTGGTGCACTCTCACCTTGAGGTATCCACTCTGTTACTGCAGCCCTCACCTGCATGGCCCGCTGCCCAGCTCCACCACAGCTGTCTGTCTGCATTCTCCTTGCCCCTCTTGGCCTCTTGGTTGACCCCTTCTTTCGTCTATGCCACTTGGTCTCGTTTCATCAAGTAAAGTCTGCGGCCCCACATTCCCAGGGCCCAGTCTGTTCTCCTCCTCTCACCCCATGAAAGGTTGTGACCCCTCCTGTTTGGAGCCTAACTTGCTCATTTCCTTTTTTTCCTGGGGACCGTCTGTATTAAGAGTATGGCGATTAATCCTGCCTCTCATTGGGGGCATCAGGCAAGCTGCTACCACTTCCGGGAATCACCTCAGAAGCTGCTCTTTTTGGGACTTCTGCCTTGCCCTGCACAGTGGGGGGCCCTACTCTTTGCTGAGGTGCTCAGGCAGTGTCGGCCGGCATGACTCATGGGTGGGGGGCAGGAGGGGTGGGTGAGGAGGGGGCACGGGGGCGCAAGGTTGCACAATGTAAAACAAAAAATAAAAATTATACACCTACCTTGTCGCTGGGTCCTGTGTCTCTGCTCCTTGCTCCTGCTCTCCTTGTGGGACAGGAAGCCAGGAAGAACAGCCAGGCTCCCCTGACCAATCACAACTCTGCAATGCAGCGTTGTGATTGGTAAGCACCCAGGCTCCCCTGACCAATCACAATGCTGCATTGCAGCGTTGTTGTTGGTTTTGAGCATCCTGGTTCGACGCTCAAGCAGAAAATGGGGGCCTGGGCTTGTTCTCCATGCAGGCTGTAATGCAGCCTGCATGGAGAACGGGGAAAGTGTGCATGACTGGTTTGGGCAGATCGAGAGGATCGACCAAACAGTCACTGCGCACTTAGTAATAGGCAAACCACTCCGCCCCTGCCCTGCTCCGTGAGCAGAGCAGCCCCGCCCGCAAAGGGAACATAAAATGATAATAACTCAAAGTTATTATCATTTTATATTTCATTTCCTTTACACTGCTCAAAAGCAGTGGGGCGATGCTCCTCCCCCATAGCGGAGAAGCCGCCACTGTGCTCAGCTGCATCTTTTCCCCCCATGGTGGCCTCCACTCGCTCCTGACAAGGAACCTCCTGCAAGCCAGCCAACTCCATTTCTTCACTCAGGGGGAATGAATAATAACCTTTGCGCATGCACGGTCATTCGGAGATGAGGCAGCAGTATGGCCATCACCAACATCCGCACTCTGCACCTCAAGTGTCTCCACTCTCCTCCCAAACACCCCTTGTGGAGAGGGCGGTTCCATCCCCTCCGTGTGGTGTCCACCTTGTGCCCCTTACCTGCCTGAGGGACCAGGAGCCAGGAAAGACTGTGAAGGACAGTCAGAGAAAATGGAACACAAAAAGTGACTAAATTAAGTTTCAACAAATCTAAACGGGCTCAGGCATTTCTTCTGTACAAGAAAAATATAAAATGTTATTGTTTATATTAAAGTGCGAAACAAGTCCACACAACAGTTATCCAACCTCTATCCTGGCCTGCATTAAAAAAAGAAAATATAAATGTCTCTTTAAAAAGGCTTTCTGATAAACTAATCCCTGCGCTAGTCATTAGTGGGGTGTGATGTCTGTGAAAACAATGTTGCTTCTGATCCCATAAAAAGCCGCATGCTAAAAGCACTCTGGGTGGATTAGCTGCTGCATTCAAAATTGCTTTTGACAAAATTCCATGCATACATATAAAATAATAATAACAGTTAATAATAACAGCAGCAATAATGAACTATTCATGAGCGTAAGAGGTAATTGTTCAATTAAGACCTTGGAATTTATGAGGCTGTCTCCTCTGATGTATTGGCTTTGTTTTTGACTTCAGCGGTGTTAATTATTTCCCAGTTGTACATTAAACTAGAAAAAAGGGCCTCCTGTCAAAGATGACATACAACTGTTTCATCATTATTAGTGTATTAAGAATGTTTTTAACAGAGGCACCGCGGGTTTCGCAGCAGATTTAAAAAAAACACACCTTGCCGTTCTGGAACTCGAAGTGCTGCTGCTGAGAGCGGGAATTGCCCGGACGCCTCTGCTCTCCGGTGCTCGGTGGTAGCCGCGAAACGACTTTGTGCGCCAGCGTGCCAACTTTATTTCCATTTACTAATGGCTGTGATTGGCATTTCCCTTGGCTCGGCTTCTAATTTGTGATCCTGTGAAACACAGCAGTGCAGATCATTAAGAGGACGCTATATAATCAAATGTTCGCCCAGTCTACTGGAGATGACAGTCGAAGTAGGTTTTATGAAGCGATTTCGGGCAAACTGCGCCACGTGTTCGTTTTCGTAAAAGGGTGTATTTGAAGGATTTAAGGTGAGCGAAGAAATTCTGAACTTTTTGATCCTGTGCTTTACATACTAAACAGCAAACCAAACCATTAGGAACAACCAACCTTGCTTGTCTCCAGTGGCGGCTCGCCGAGGGAGTGCTGCTGGACGGTGAGGCGGGGGAGGGGCAGAGTGGGGGGGGGGGTAGTGGATTCGGACTTATGACGGAAAGAACTCCCTCTGAGTTCTTTCCGTTGTATGTCAAGACCACTACCCCCCCACCTAGCCCCTCCCCTGCTCAGCCTCACCGCCCCGCAGCACTCCCTCGGCGAGCCGCCACTGCTTGTCTCTCCCCTCCGTTGACTACACAGTTAGGGCCGGATGTACGACCATTACATTTTGAGACTCGCAAATTGCGATTTTTAGCGACTCGCACTTTGCGAGTTGCAAAATTAAATGTACTTAACGATTCCCAATGGGGTCGTAAATGACCTGCCTCATCAATATTCATGAGGTAGGTCGCATTTTGAGAGCCATTAGGAATGGGCAATTAAACACAAGGATGGTGGCCTGCTGGGGACATCAGACCACCATGTCTGTGTTTGCTTTTAAATAAAGCACCTTTTTTTTTCTTCAATTCAGCCCGTTTTCCTTAAAGAAAAACAGGCTGAGTTTCAAAAAGGTAAATTAAACTTTTCTGTATGATTTTTTAAGAGTAGGCAGTGGTCCCACCTGCTCTTAAAAAACGTTTTTGTTGACAGTCACAAAGGGGAAGGGATCCCATGGGGATCCCTTCCTGTTTGCAACTGGCATACCACCTCCTTGAAGTAGGCGGTAAACTGCGATTGTTTTGCAACTGCATTCTGGTCGCAAAACAATCGTACATGCCCTTGCGACTCGCTATTAGGAAAGGATACCCTTGGCATGCCCCTTCCTAATATCGACTCGCAAACCCTTTTTTGCAAGTCGGTAATAGGTGGGCTTACCACCTCCTTGAAGTAGGCGGTAAACTGCAATTGTTTTGCGACCGCATTCTGGTCGCAAAACAATCGTACATGCCCTTGCGACTTGCTATTAGGAAGGGATACCCTTGGCATGCCCCTTCCTGATATTGACTCGCAAACCCTTTTTTGCAAGTCGGTAATAGGTGGGCTACTTGCAAAAATAGGGTTATAACATACTAAAAGCCGTTTTAGCGACTGCAAACCACCCGATTCTCCTTTTGCGACTGCTAAAAAGGTCAATCTGGCCCTAAGACTCAGGACCCTTCAGGGCTATTATCTGTACCTCGACCTCACTTGCTCCCAACCAAATTATACATGGGTGACTTCAAAGAAGATTTTCCCCACTCTCTGGAACACTTTCTTTGGGTAACAGAATGTCTTATTAGTGCCTCAAATTCTGTTCAGGTTCCATTTGAATATATTGTAGTTGAGATTGTATAACATTAATGGTGCTAAATATGGACATTACATCGCCATTGTCTGAGAAAATGCATGTTTCCAAAGTGAGAAGTAATTGTCAAGAAGCAGTATCCCTATTTTATTATGCTTTTCTTAGCATATGCAAGCAATGTCCAACATCTATCACGAATTTATTGTCGAAAATCATGCAAAGGTACATCTGTATTCAAACATCACATTGATATTGTTCAGTGCTTGGCTATCAGTTTTAATATAGGATATCACACTGATTTAAATTCTGTTCAAATTTCTGCTTTCCTTGGTAGCATTCATGAGAAAAGGGATCAATGAACAGCTTTCAACATAAATGAACGAATAGGGAGGTGGGACAGAGGGGGTAATATTGGACCAACGTACAAGGTTGTTGGTATAATCAGCATTGTACTCACCAGGGCCGTCAACTGCACTACAGGGCACTCAGCACCACCCCCTTCATCAATAACATGCCAAATTTGCTTTGTTACTGTCAAGTGGATGAATTTGCCAATCATTTTTTTGCTGGTAGTTAGTGTTATTTGGGGTGTACTGGAATTGAGGAGGGTATTCCACCACAATATTGTTTTGTTGTTTCCAAAATATCGCCTGGCACAAATTCTGTGCAAAAATATTGTGAAGTCAAGAATATCGTCTGACAGACCATGGAAGGTAAAAGTATCCTTTTCTTAAGTACTTTACATCGTTTCTTAAAATGTAGTGATGTATAATATTGTTTTTTAATTATTTTGTTGTGTTTTATTAGTTTTTGCGTTATAAGGGCCAGATGTACAACCATTTTTAGAGGTCGCAAACGGAGAATCGGGCTGTTTGCAACCGCTACAACGGATTCTGGCATGTACTAACCCTATCTTGCGAGTCGCTAACCCATTACTGACTCGCAAAATAGGGTTTGTGAGTCGCTAGTAGGAAGGGGCTGCCAAGGGCGTCCTTTCCTAACAGCGAGTCACAAGGGCACGATTGTTTTGCAACAGGAATGAGGTCGCAAAACATTCGCAGTTTACCGCCTACTTCAAGTAGGTGGTAAGCGAGTTGCAAACGGGAAGGGCTCCCCAGGGGACCTCTTCCCCTTTGTGACGGGCAGCGAAAACGTTTTCTAAGAGCAGGCAGTGGTCCCACGGACCACTGCCTACTCTTAAAAAATAAAACAGAAACGTTTAATTTTTCTTTTTGAAATGCATCCAGTTTTCATTTAAGGAAAACGGGCTGCACAAACACAGACATGGTGGTCTGCTGTCTCCAGCAGGCCACCATCCCTGTGTTATTGTCCATTCCCAATAGGTCGCAAATTGTGACCTGCCTCATGAATATTGATGGGGCGGGTCATTTGCGACCCCATTGGGAATCGCTAATGTGTCTGGGACACATTTGTACATTTCATTTTGCGGTTCACAAATAGCGAGTTGCTAAAATAGCAATTTGCGAGTCGCAAAATGTAATGATCATACATCTGGCCCTAAGTTCCTATTATTTTAATGTAAAGCATGTGCGTATTATGTTTAGTGTAGTTTATTTTTTTAATATAGTATTACATTTAAAGATTTTGGTGTATTTATTTGTAGTTATTTTTTGACAGGTAAATGTAGGGGAATAGGGTGGGATTTTTGGAATATTTATTTTAATTGTTTATAAATACTTTGGGGCCGATTACGATGTCGGGCGGACTTGCGTCCACCCGACACCGTCTCGTAAACGGGACCGACCAACCTCCGGTCAGCGGTCCCGACCACCTGATTAGGATGCGACCGAACACTGTTCAGCCCATTCCGACATTTCCATATGGGAGCATGTGTTACGGCCATAAACCGGCCATAGTACATGCTCCCATAGGGAAATGTGAGGTGGTGTTAATCCCTGCACCCATGGCAGGCACTTTAAGGTGCCTGCCACTGGTGCAGGGATTAACAGGGGGGCACCATAGGTTCCCCCTCGGCCCCCCACCGGAGGCCGCGCACACAAGGGGGCCCTGCTAGGGGCTCCCAAACACGCTCTGCAACAGGGTTTCCATGTCGGAAAGGCCGGCATGGAAACCCTGCCAGAAACCCTGCATTGTAATCCCAAGGGTGGAAAGACCGCCCTTTGGGATTACGGGCCGGCCTCCGACTGGCCGACGGGCTCCCTGAGCCCATCGGAAGCCAGCCGGAATGACCGGCCGGTTTCAATTCCGACCGGTTGATTCATAATCAGTCAGTCGGAATTGAAACCGACGATGGCGGTCGGAAAGCCTCCGTTCGGTCGGAGGCTTGCCGACCACCATCGCAATAAGCCCCTTTATCTTTAAAGTTGAATGTATTATTTTGTTTTTTACCTATGCAAATTAATTTTATTTGTAAACTAGTTAATAGATAATTTAAAATGTAATGGTGATTCATTTTTGTAATTGTTAATTAATTAATTAGGTTGTTGATCATGGAGTGGGAATAGTAAATCCTACCCCTCCAAAGTCCAACACTTTCCACATTATTGCTTACTTTGGAGTGGGAATTGTAGATCTGATCCCTTCAAAGTCCAGCACTTTCCCTACTGTTGTACAGGATAGAGTGGAAATAGTAAATCTGACCCTCCAAAGTCCAACACTTTTCCTACTGTTGCTTATGTTGGAGTAGAAAAAGCAAATCTGACTCGCTCCAAAGTACAACACTTTACCTATTGTTGCTTACTTTGGAGTGGGAATAAGAAATGTGACCACTAGAAGTCTGATTGTTTCTATGTGAATTTTTGCTTTTAATTTTTAAAGTTTTCTGTTCATTTAATTTTAAAAGTAATTTTAATTTGTTGTAAATATGTATTTCTATTTTTTGAAGTATTATTATTATTACGATGATTATGATGATTATTATTATTTAAAAAAATAAGTTTCACATTTTTATATTACATTTTTGTAAACATTTTAATATATAGTTTTTTAAATTATTGTTAAATATTAGCAGTATTTTTATTTTATTATACATGTTTCTGTTATAATTTGAATTCTTTATAGATTATTTTTATTATTGTTAAAATGTATTTTATAAGTATATGTTACGTTTTGTAAGATATTTCATGTAGTTTTATATTTATTATATTATTACATAGTTTTTTTTTAAATGTACTTTTTAAGTTTTTTTGTTTTGACAGTTAATATATTGTTTTGATATTTAAACTTTGCGATACTTACCTATTTTGTGGAAATATTTTGGTCTTCTTAATTTTTGCAGTCAATATTTTGTCCTTTACATACAAAGTATGTAAAGTCAATATTATTGTCCTTGATATTTTTTGGAGAGATTTTTGTATCTCAATATTTTCTATCTGATATTTTGCCATACAACGATTCAGAACTACTACAAGCAAGGAAGTTTAGCTTATATAATCAAATTTACAACCATCTTTCATTCATTATCAGTTTGGTTTGCTGACTATCATAGGGAATTTATACAATTGTGCAAAGCTCAATGGGTAATTATTAAAATGAAGTGTTGTGTGAATTCAAGTCACTTAATGAATTGTAAAGGAGTTGAAGGAGAATTGTATTCCTTGAGCAGGTTTTATGCACAGAGTGCTTCGGAATTACCAAGGGTATAAGCTCGATCTGAGGAAAAAACCCTGATGCAGTTTGTTGATGCAAGAAGCAACAAAAAGTTCTAAAGTTTCTTAACCACTGCAAATTCCTGTAGTTAGCTACCTCATCTCTTTCATTACCATCACGAAGGGGTACCATCCATTAGGAAATTAACCTTTACAAAACACCATGAAATAAGTGCATCCAAATTGGAGAGCCACACACACTTTCCAATGGAACACAAGCAACTCCAGACCTTCAATTGTATTAGCTAATGACGTATACTTGACGAGAGAAGCTTTCAACCTCTGCTCCATCTGAAAAACAATAATTTAAGAGTGCCAAAGATAACGTGCTGTGAATGCAGTGTCTAACACGTGGGCCTAAAGTTAATACAGGACGAGAGGGTATTTGCTTGGCGTTGTGCAATTTTGCAGTGCGTCCACAGGTTTTTATAATAGTAAGTAATTTGATGCAATTCTTTGCGTCACTTTGCACCACATGAGCACCACAACAAACCTTTGATAAATAACCACTTAGGGCCTTCATTACGAGTTAAAGGCTTCAATCCAATCCCTGTGCAAACAAGGGTTTGCACAGGGCTAGGAATTACAAGTTGTGTGATTAATATAACACTCTTATAATTTTTCTTTGACAAATTTTGGCAGATCTAACCTGCTGAAATATTCACGGGGAAAGGCCCCGAAAAAAAGCCAACACATGCAGAATTCGGTGTGTTAAAAACGATTTTACATATTATGCTCATTTTCCTGTTGAGTATTCTCAATAGGAATTATTTACCACACGTGGGAAATACTTTACCCTGGGGTAAAGATATTTAATGCATGTGGCACATATCCCACCACATTATGTAATGGGGGCCATAGAGTCGGTTGATGTCTGTTCCCAGTAGGTGCAAATTGTTTGTGGTTGACAACAGGTAGGTGGATGAGTGATCTTGCTGCTGTTGGATCAAGTCACAGTACCTATGATCAAGTTTTCTATGCATATTACTTTAGTGAAATCAAAAGACCTACGCCAACGCCAGACCTAAATAAGGAACATTGCTTCCCACCAACCAATTTGACCCCAAAATGACTGCAGCATTTTAGAGTGCGCAACCAGTCCCTGGGTGCCTGCTGATACATATTCATTCCCACAATAGTTCTCAGATGATAATCCTAGGCATAGATTGCTTGACGAGTACCAATGCAGCCACAGGACACCATGGTAGCCACAGTTCAGAAAAGGCCCAAAGCAGACATGAAGGCTGCCACTTATTATCAGGACACTGGCTGAGAGTGGCATAATAGATGCCCTTGAATTATTCATTCTGCAGAATCAAACAATACCCAATTTAATCCCTTGTGCATTTGATTAAACGCCGTGATGCCACGCCATGAGAGGCCTTGCTTTTTCAGTAACAGTTCTAGGCATTCCTACTCAGATATAACTATTGCAAATAGGACATTAGCTGCACTCATGGAGATGTAACAAGAAAGAAGTGGGGTCTGGTAAGTAACATTGTAGGATTTGTGATTGGTGTTTAGTAGGCTATGCTGTTGAACTTTCTGAATGGCATTTCTTGTCTCTGAAGTGTAATTTTAAAGACATTTCGGACACCGCAGTATCCATGAATGGAGGCAATCATTGGCTGTGATTACCTATGTACATTTGTACATTTTGCCACATGCCTTACTTAACAGGAGTATTAAATTCATTTGTATTGTCACATCACTGCATTTTCTTATAATGAAGTAATTGGCTTTTTAACACCGTTTTTCCTGGCTACTTTAAACTCAAAATGATTTGTAGTAATCTTTCACTAATAAGTGAAATCAAAGCAACAGGATGTGGACCATAGGGAGACTCTCTAGAGAGGGTATCCTTAATCCTAAGGAAATACTGAAGAGGCCATTCATTAATGTAGATGGCATAGTGTGGGCAAACTTTGACTCAGCCCCTTTTGTCCTTGTCTTAAGGGCTAGTTATGGTAAATATTTTGCTGAGGGAGATTGATTTAACATATTACTGTAGAACTTCACAGGGATCAGAAGCAAAATGGATTATATGGGTGCAATAGATTAAAAGTATGATATGTTATGTTTACAGGAGTAATAAGCAGAAAATATAGACTACAAAAAGAGATATTCTTAAACCAAATTATGGGAGAGTTTCTGGCAGTCTATTTACATGGGTTAAGAACAGCAGCGTCCTGTTCTTAAGGGCAGAGAGGCCCCACCTTTCTGTAGACATGAAGATTGCTTGTCAGGCAGAGCAAAGGTCACCCTGAAAGACACTCTTTATCTTCAGGTCACGCAGCCAGGTGCTATACATGCATTAAATGTGCAGGCGCCGGGCTGCCTGAGCAGAACGTTTCTAGACTGAAGAGGTCACAGCCCTGTAGGTATGACCTCATCAGCTCATCAAAGTGTCTCGAGGTCGTCCCCTTCATGACAATGGGGAGCGTCACTAATATCCTCAGATCTGGGCGCTTCAGTCTTAAGCACTGAAGTTCCCAGAGCCGAGTGTCCATCACTGACGCTTTGTCACAGAGTGAGATAGAGTCAACAGTCTCACTGACCTACATCCCGCTCTGTGACCAGTAAGGGACTGCACTCTCCTCTCATTGGCTGATCTAAAGTCAGCCACTGAGAGGAGGTGGCAGTACCAGTCATCAGGAACCACTGAGATTTTCCTCTCAAAACGCTGCAGCTGATAAGTTTTATGTTTTTTAATGTGTGGTGTGTGTGCTTGTGTGTATGTATGAATGTATGTATGTGTATTTGTGAGTGCATGTTGTGAATGGGTGCGTGCATGTGATGGCATAGGTGTAACTAAGTGTGCATCTGTGCGCCTGTTGCCCATCCACATCACTGTTTGAATAACCAGCTGGTTAAGAATGTACTGTTCTAAACTACTCACAAGTTATTTTTGGGAGCAGGGTCATACTGATGTTCGTAATGAACGATATGTTGGGACACACTTTTACATTGTATCATGTTCACACTAGATCAGGCCTACTCACTGTAGATTCACCGTCACTCAAAAAACTGGACGATTATCGAACCCATTATGAAGTTCACTATCTTAGGAATACTGACTGAATGGTTATTCATAGGGGTGATTTTAACATTAGTCTCGAGGATGCAGTCAACTTCTCACTGAGATCTTTGAAACTGACAGCTTACTGGGCGACAACCCACTGTTAATTTTACTCAAGCTCTTAAATCTAAACCATGGGAACTCACAAACATTTTCCTAGGGGCCAAAAAGTTGTGTCTGTGATGTGACCGAGGGCCACATTGATGCCAGCTGGGTGGAGGTCAGGAGAGAGTTTCCAGGGGGCGGCGCCGGTAAGGTGGGTTTAGGGAAAGCGAAGCATATACATCTTGTGGCTGAATTGCACAATGTGAAACCAGAAAATCTGGGATTAATCCTGACTCCCCCACTTTACCAAATTTTGTGATCCTAGGCAATTGTTTTATTTCACTTTCCTTCCTTTTTCTTCATTATCACATATAAAAGGACGCCAAAATACATGCCTTCAGGATGTGCATTGTACTAAGCTTTCTGCTGTGTTTGATTTAATAAACTATAAAGTTGTTCATGTATAATAGGAACCTTGCCCAAAGAGTGCACTTAACAACTGACTAGCATCTTAGTTCACTATTGGCATTGTTGTCAGTATGGGGGGGGAGGGGATGAATGCTTGTAAATTTATGTTTGAAAACTATCACTTAAAAAAATACTTCTCAATGCAGTGATAGTATGTGATGCACTAAGGTGAAATAGTTCTGCATCCTAATGAAATACTCTTTTGGAATTTTGAAGAGATCTTATCATATTATTACACTTTTGCTGCAAGATGTCTTCAAAAATAAAGGTGTTTGTAACCTAGTTACTTCTTTTCTGTAGATTCGATTAACCTTTAAATAAAGGATTGTCTGTATATTTAACTTCTTTCCCCATGTTAGTGCTGAGTCGAGAAAACAGCAGCCCAGTGTTGCTGTTGACCAGGGAGCCACATGTAAAGGTCAGGAGGGCAACATGCGGCCCCCGGCCTTACTCAGAGTATCACTGATCTAAACGGATGTTTCATTATGTAAATATAAGGTAAAATTATGGATCACAAGCAGCTAATTTGAGATTCAATTTATTTATTTCTGTGGCCTACATTATTAAACGAGACTACTCTGAAAATAGACTGTATGTTTTTGGAGCGAGTGCTTAATAGAGAAGAATTCTGGAACTACTGGGTAGTGGACTCGATTATTAAAAGTGATAACAACCTATTGATTACATGGTTACATATATTGTCAGGCCACCCATTTTAAATATCTATATCAAAGAAGACTGTTTTAACACAGGCGGTAAGTTGCAGGTTTGAATGGGAGGATGATGTGATGATGATCATTAACCTTAAATAATTGGGAGCCTCCTCCTTTCCTTAGAGGCTAACAAAACAGTAAATGCTTCAAATCGTGACCCTAGGGAATCCTGTGCAGTCTTTGAAGAGATACTGGAAACTGTTGCAATAGATTTGTCTTATAAGGGATGAAAACAAAAATCCCCATAAGCTTTGTGTGATTATGATTGTCACTCGGAGAAGCCCAAAGTATTAAAGTCAATTAAAAATATGTCTCTGAGAGAGATCGCAGTTTGAGTGTGTCTAACATAGACTATAAAAACCAGTTGAAGGCTAAAAACAGTAACCTATGTGTGTGAAAATCTGCAGGCGGCAATAATTGAAAAAGATTGGTTAGTCCTTTGGCTACTCATTGGAAAGGGACTGTTTTGATAATGAACAGGAATGTATATTCAGGGACAATGCTGGTCTTTTTCCACTTCTCAAAATTGTATGGAGATTGTATCTCATCTCTGAAAGGTTTGTCTTCTAACTTCATGTCACCCAAGTTTGCACACTTCTGTACTAAGGGGCTGATTACGATGTCAGGCAGAAAGCCTCCTCCCAACAGTCGGAATCTCCTAGACCGCGTCGGAACCCTTCCGACCGACTCGGTCGGTTTACAATCCGACCGATTACGATGTTCAAGGTCGGTTTGTAAACCGCACAGTCTTTCCGAATCAGTTCTGACCGGCTCTCGGAGAATCCGTGTCGGTCAGACCCGCATCATACAACTCTACGGACTGCGTTTCCGAACGAGCGATTACGATGTTGGTTTCCAACAGCCTTTCCGAGTCGGTCTGTCTGACATAAAATGGCTGTCGGAAAGTGACTTTTGGGGCCCCTACCAGGTTGGGGGCCGAGGGGGTACCTAAGGGACCCCCCTGTAAAAGCCTGCACTGTGTGGCAGGCACCATGGGGTGCCTACGACAGGGTGCAGAGTTTTCCGCACCGCCCCATTTCCCCATAGGAGCCTGTGTTGTCAGGCGGAACACGGACTCCCATACAAGTCAATGGGAATCCGACCGAACAGTGTTCGTTCGCATCGTAATCGGTCGGGAGGAACTGCTGACCGCGAGTCAGTCGGTCCCGATTCCGAGTCGGGAGGCGGAAACTCCGACCGACATCGTAAAGAAGCCCTTAGTGTGTTTATTCAATGGCTGTCTTATATTTTCCCCAAATTACAATTGAAACAGTCAAGTGTGCTATTAGGGCCCAGAAAAGAAGGAAACACCAAACCCACATCCAGTCCTGATGGTTTTCTTTGCTTTCAATCCAATGGTCCCGACAACTCCAGTGGCTGCAACATTTAATAAGATAATACTGTCGTTTAATAAGATAATGCTATCCCCCATGATCTCAAACAGTAATAATAGTAGTTATACTTCAAAAAGTTGACTGAATGCTATCTAGTAATTATAGACCTATTTCTCTTGTAGATTACTCAGGGACATTAGTTGGGAAAGTATTTGCTGTCAGATTCCAGAGGTATCTGTCATCTAACAGCATTTTCAATTATTGACACGTTGGCTTTGGACCGGCGTTAGGCCCATCAAACAAGCGCTAGGCTCCTATTGCTATATTATAAATCTGTCACCCTGAAAACTGGAGAAATGTTCTGGCCTTCCTCACTCTAAAGGTACCTTTTGATAATGTAGCAGAACAATTTTAAGGCAAACTCGTTAGCTGTACTCAGTACTTTTAACTTTGACTGATGCCATCTTTTGTCTTTATACAAATAATTCAGCAGCTGGAGATAATGGTATGTCTATGGTACATGTTACCCACAAACAATATTCTACAACAGAGACTATCCCTCCTAACCTGCTCCTCTCATTTCAGAAATATTGTTTTTTTTTTAACGAGACGCCAATGGGGCAAAGTGTTGATAGTTGAGAGGAAAATATGTTCTATTTAAATAATTTTTTTACTCAAAGGTGCTCTTAAAGCCACAAATAAAGAAATGTATGGGAACATTGTGTAATTATGGCTAGATAATGACAGTTTTGGACCTTAAACTTGGAGGTGGTCCCTTATAACCACAGTATTACTCTTCACGTTGGAATCTGCAGTCCATACAGATCATTTGGTCATTTAAATACTAAATATTTGTCTATAGACAAAGATATATTATTGAGGGGGGCGTGGTCACGGCGCACTACGGAATGGCTGCCTGGTAAGGGAGCTCCGTAGGCCAGGCAACACTATCCGGCAATTACCAGTGGCCAAACACATCTACACCGGTAAAAACAAGCCCTGAAACAACGTGACCGTGCTGGGCACCTGTGGTATCAGTCCCGGGTGTGCGGAGCAGAGAGGAGCTGACTTTCGGAGCGGAACGGCGATATCGGCTGTGCTGCTGAAAATGGCGGCCGCCATGCAGCTGCGGATCCTGACTTGGTGAGACGGCGCCGAGCGAGGTGTGTGGCGCCGGTCGACTTCTTGTGGGGACACCAGCGCTCGTGACGTCCAGCCCGGGCTCCGAAGCGGGCTAAAAGTGATTCGTCCCGTGAGAGCAGGACCCGGAGGCGCTGATCTAGCTGTGAGATGGGAGCGGCGTGTGCACAACTAGGGCCTATCACGCGGCCCAGACGGCGGTGCTAAGAGAGGTGGTGGACCGGCGGAATCCCTGCATGCTGCCCAGCTGGATCCATCTATGCAGACCCGAAGAGGCCAGGTGAGGGGGGCGTGAGCGACCATCGCACCGGACCCGGGTTGCTATCGTGCACTCTGGGGCTCGGGCCGTCATGGGCCTTCGGCTCTGAGGAACCGAGCTGCCGGGGAGCGGGCCGACCGGGCTGGGAGTGGGGTCGGGCCCGCGCCCTGCTGATCGGCGCGACAGTGTCTCTGTGGCTGTTACCTGCGGCCGGAGTGGGGGCGTCCGGTAGTGGTCTGCGGCGCGGCAGCTAGCACCTAGTACGGGCGCAGCGGTCAACCGGGGCCTCGCTGGAGTCACTAGTCGGCGTGGAGGACAGGTACTGAGCCAGCTGGACGGGGGCTTAAGCGGCGGTGCGGTGCCCTCCACGCCTGGCAAAGAGAGAGAACATGGTGCTGGGGGGCGGCAGTGGATGTGACCGTGTTGACACCGGGGAACTGTGGCCCTGCGGAGCAACAACCGCATACGGACGCTGTCGTCCAGGGCAGCAGAGCTGAAGACGCTGCGTGCCGACATCCTTTGGCCCTGGCTTGTAGTACGGTGCTGCTGGTGAGAGGCGTTGGGCTGCCGCGGACGGCGTGTCCTGCTGTGGTGCGCGACTGGTAGGAGTACCGGCGCTGTCACCTCTTTGACCATGGGGAAGCCAGATCCAAAACAGCCGAAGCTTCCTTTCGAAAATAAGCATGCCGCGCGAACCACTGAAGCCACACCTGAGCTTACTGCGATGCAGGGTGCTTCTGACACGGCGTAGGGTGCCGGCGATGACACCAGGACCATTCTACTGGAACTACGGTCCGGATTAAAGACTATTGACAGTAAAATAGATGCCCAGCCTCGATGTGGTGAAGAAAAAAGTTGACAAACATGAGACTAGGCTGGACACCCTGGAGAATAGGTTGTCAGACACACAGGACTCACAGGCCGAATCTCGTACCCAGATTCTGCACATGGAAAAGGTACTTGATCTTATTAAAGCCAAAAATGAAGATCTGGAAGCACGTTCCCGAAGGAACAATATTCGGATACTTGGCCTGCCGGAATCCACAGCGATCACAAGGATGGAGTCGTTTATTGACAACCTGCTTCGTGAGCTGTTCTCCCCGGTGCTGTCCACTGTCCTAATCGTGGAGAGGGCGCATAGATCACTGGGTCCTCGCCCTAAGCCGGGTGCTCCCCCGCGCCCGATTATTGCGCGACTGCTGAACTATGCAGAGATGCTATATTGCGGGAGGCCAGAGCCAAGAGTCCCATCACCTATCAGGGGAGCGCACTGTCCTTTTTTCCGGACCACACTCCGGCTGTGCAGGCGGCTCGCCGAGAATTTGTCACCGTCAAGAAGATGCTGATGTCTGCTTCGATATCCTATGCTATGCTATATCCGGCCAAACTGAAGATCATGTATGATGGGCAGGCGCACTTCTTCACAGACTCTAAGTCAGCATTCAAGTTTGCGAAGCACATCTGTCCCAAGAAGCAGCAGCAGGGAGCTGCTGGTAGTCCGGCGACCGCACACACCCCGGAAGATGATGACACCTGATTGGTGTGACACCCTCAAAATGGACCCATTGAGTGCCGCAGAACTCCATCACTTTGGGCCTCCAGGCGAGTCCCATTGAGTTGTTAGCGCGACTTAGTGTATTGTAATGGATAGTCCCGTTGTTGTTAAGGGCCGAAGTTTCTTGGCGTGATTTGCTCACCGCGTGTCAATTGATGTAATGATGTAATGTTCTGATATGCCTGGCCACCCCGCCACACGGCGGGTGGCTGCGGCTGTTTCCGCTCCCCCAGCGGGTGATCCCCAAGCAGTTAGTGGGGTGCGAGTGAATGGAGCACACTGTAGGGAGGGCGGGGTACGATGGCTCGACCTGATTGGGAGGTTAGAGTGGGTGGGGGGAGGGTGTGGAAGGGTGCTCGGGGACAGGGACTTTGTTGTTATTTTTTGTTGTGTTTTATTATTATTTTATCTGTGCCACTGCTAGTAGGTACGTTGGGAAACAGCGCATGCCACGGATCTGGGTCATTTGTCCTTGCTGTAAGAACGGTGCGATGCTTATGTGCTGAGTTGAGTGCTTTTCATTATGTTAACTCGTGACATAGGCGAGAAATATAAGGTAATGACTTGGAATATTAGAGGGTTAAATTCCCCGAAAAAGATTCGTCAAGTATTTGCCTATCTGAATCGACATAGTGCTCACATTGTGGTGTTACAGGAAACACACTTGACCAAACTTACAGAGTGCAAAATAGCGACCAAATGGGCTGGATACAGACTGGCCTCTTCGTACTCGTCGTATGCCAGAGGGGTGCTCATCCTGGTTAGACGTGGGGTTGAATTCACAGCACTGCACACGTATGTAGATGATGGCGGGAGATGCGCCATGGTACAGGGTAAACTGAGTTCTACACTTGTCACCATAGCAACCACGTATGGCCCAATTGCAGATGAGCCAGAGTGTTTCTTGCGGATGTACGCCAAACTGCGTGAATGGCCAGAGTCAGCAATCATGTGGGGGCGACCTCAACACGCACATAGATCCTGATTTAGACAAATCCAACCCATTGGCTAGTCGCACTCCTAGAGTGGCACACTGTGTGCAGACTGCTATGCTGGAGTTTGGCCTGGTGGATGTCTGGAGAGTGCGCAACAGCATGGTGCGAGAGGGAACGCATGCCATGCCGGCCCACAACAGCTGGTCCAGGTTGGATTACTGGCTTCTGAGTGGTGAGGCGGCTGAGTGGGTTACGGCGGCGACGCATTTGCCGCGTACACTGTCTGATCATAACCCGGTTGTCCTTGAACTGGTGGTGCCTGCGGTGCTGCGTCGCCCTTTCACGTGGCGCATGAGGTCGGAGGCGCTTCTGGACCCCTTGTATGAGCTAGCGGTCCGTGAGGGTATAGAGCGCTATTTTGCGGAGAATAAGGGCACTGTGGACAGTGCTGCTATCTTATGGGAGGCCTTTAAGGCCACGATCAGAGGGGTATGCATAAGTACTGCTGCTGGCATACTAAAAGATATAAGAACCCAGCTCACGAGAATAGAGTCTACACTGAAGTCCCTAGAGGGTGATTATACTGCTGCGCCGACGACCGCCACCCTATCTCGCATACATGACTTGATTCTAGAATATGACACGCTGGCTGAGACAGAGATCCGGTACCTGTCGCGCAGGCACATGGCGCGTAGATATGGAGAGGGAGGCAGGCTGAGCCGCACATTAGCTAACAACATTAAACAGCGAGAAGCTCAGTCACGCATTGATAAAATTACGGACATGCAGGGGGGTGAACACTACGAACCACTCGCCATCACGGAGCAATTCCGTGCCTTCTATGCCGACCTATATGCGTCTAGGGGCGGAGCTCTTCTATCGGAGATGGAGGGATATCTGGAAGATGTGGCTTGCGCGTGGCTTTCAGATGCCCAGAGAGATTATCTGAGTCAGCCAGTCACGGTTGAAGAGGTAAAAGAGGCGATTCAGGCCCTGCCGAATGCTAAAGCACCTGGCCCAGATGGCCTAATTGTAGAATTCTACAAAAATGATGCTGATCTCCTCGCCCCGTATCTGCAGGAGGTATATGCCGAAGCACACGAGACAGGTGTGATGCCCCCTTCGCTGCGTCAAGCATTGATCATAACACTACTCAAAAAAGATAAACCTCCTGATCGCTGTGACTCGTATCGACCCCTATCCTTGATTAATATTGACGCGAAAGTCCTAGCCAAGATTCTGCCCACCAGATTGCAGCCGCTGATGAAGGGCCTGGTGTTGCCTGACCAATCGGGCTTCATCCCCGAGCGCTCGACGTCGCATAATCTGCGTACTATTTTTGCGATGCTTCCTGGAACCGAGCTTACCTGCGGCGGCAGTCATGTTAGACGCCGCCAAGGCGTTCGACTCTGTAGAATGGGGCTTCATGTTCTATATATTAAGGCGCATGGGTTTTCCTCCGAATTTTTTGCAGTGGGTCATAATTTTATACGCGGACCCGTCGGCGAGGGTACGCGTGGGGGGCCTGACGTCGGACCCAATCTCCATAAAGCGGGGCACTCGACAGGGGTGTCCGCTGTCACCGCTGCTTTTTGCGATTGTGGTTGAACCTCTGGCATGCGCAATACGACAGCGACACAGGGAAACCGCCCTCAATTTCAGTCACCGCCCAGTGGCGGTGTCTCTGTACGCCGATGATATGGTGTTGTACGTCCGAGAGCCCTCGCGCTACCTATCGCAACTGCTGCGGGAGTGTGTGCGATTTGGATCTCTGTCGGGGTTAACAATCAACTGGGACAAGTCCATTATAGTGCCGCTGACGGCAACGGTGTCCCAGCCTGATATAGAGTACCCACTGGTCTGGTCATCCGACCCCGTCAAATACCTCGGGATCTGGATCCACCGTGATCCGGAGGTAGTTATACGTGAAAATTATGGCCGGGCGTGTGACGCGTTAGAGCGTCAAGTAGACAGGTGGATCACTTTGCCTCTCTCGCTGGCTGATCGAATCGCACTAGTCAAGATGGTGGTACTCCCGCGTTACTTGTTTCTATTCACTAACATCCCCTTTCTGCTGACTAGGAGATTCTTCGATTCGCTACGCACGATACTACTCCGGCTGGTGTGGGGAGGCAAGCAGGCCCGGGTGAGTTGGGCCGTGCTGACCCAGGATTACGACAAGGGCGGTTTTGCAGCACCGGATCCGTACATTTACTATTTAAGTGCACAGGCTCAATTCGCATACCACTGGGTCCGGCCCCATGCATGTATACCACACGTCGCAGTCGAAGAGGGAGATGCTTCTCCGATCCCCTTACATGGCATACTTATGCACACGAAGCGCGGCACCCCGAGGGTGGAAATAAATACTATAGACACCACGGTGGCTGCATGGCAGGCAATAGGGAAGTTAGCTCACAAATTACCAATATACGCACCGGCGATGCACATAGATCATCATGCAGCGCTATCAGTAACGAGAGAGGCGGGGCGATGCGACTCATGAACGAGGCAGGCTTGCAGCGGATGCAGGATCTGTACGTGGATGGAGAGTTTCACGCTGCAGAGTTCCCTCGGCACGTCAGTAATGCCACGCTGCTGTTTCGCTTCGCGTTTCATAGACTCAGACACGCCGTTCGCTCGCACTACGATACCTATCCTGCGGAGCCCCCCACGCTACACCCGCTTCAGATGGTGCTCACCACAGCTACTAACAAACAACTAGTGGCCAGGCTCTATAGATCAATCCGGGGTGAAAGGTCAGGGGAGCCCGATAGCAGCTTGGCGCGTTGGAATGACAGATTGACCCCTGCGATCACCCAATCGGACTGGGCGCATGTATGCGGCCTGACTGGTAAATTGTCTCCAAATGGGAATTTGAGAATTATACATTTCAAGTATGTGCATCAGGTGTATCACACACCGGTGCGGCTGCACCGCTTTGGACTTCGAGACTCAAATAAGTGTGATCGGTGTGGGCAACCCGAAGCGGACTTCCTGCACCTTGCTTGGGAATGTGCTGGTGTAGCCGCCTTTTGGAGTGCCGTGATGCAGGATGTAATGAGCATGTCTGGCGTGAAGCTGCAGTGTACGCCCTTGGTATGCCTGCTGTGCTGTGTGCCGCAGGTCAGGGGGCCCATGGGTCGAGTCATTCGACTGGCATTATTACTGGCCAAGCGCAGGGTGGCCATCACGTGGGGCGGGAGAAGAGTGCCGAAAAAAGACCAT
This sequence comes from Calotriton arnoldi, assembly GCA_963921515.1. Taxonomy (NCBI): domain Eukaryota; kingdom Metazoa; phylum Chordata; class Amphibia; order Caudata; family Salamandridae; genus Calotriton; species Calotriton arnoldi. The sequence continues at coordinate 666,485 of CAWUFW010002434.1, read as the reverse complement.
TGGCTTAAAGATCTTGTGTACTGTAAGGACAATATGTTATTATATGCTGAAGAACTGCCTTCATCCTCAAAGCCCAAAGACATATGGGAGCCATTTCGACAATTTCTACACCGCAGAGCTCTGGAGGAGACACAGGATACAGGGACTTAACTGCACTATGGTTGCTAGAAAAGGCACTGCTATCGCATGTTGAGGCCGTGGCGAATGAAGTTGTAGTGGACACTAAATTAGTGATAGCATGCACAGATTTATGATTTGCTGTTAAATTGGTTTTTGTGGTATTGATTTCGATGATATGTTCTCAGCTTTTTTGTCTAGGTTTGTTTTCAGTTTTGGGTGATCGATTAAGGGCCACCTTGCATGGTGGTAAGATAATCTATATGCGAGCATCGATACTGTACATGTTACTCGAATTTCTTCATAAATAAAAAAAAAAAAAAAAAAGATATATTATTGAGAAATGTGTATAATAATCAGCAATCGGCTCAATTGAATATGGTTATTATGGAACTGAGACTCATTAACATAATGCACGTGACTACTGTTAAACACGTTTGCGTAGAGAAGGATTTGGGCCAGTGAGACAGCTAAAGCTTAACAACATTCACTATTAGATCATGTGAAAATTAGCATTGCACTTCCATGGGTGACCCAAGTGAGCAGCATTTTTATCACCCTTACTTTGAATTCATTCCAGGCAAACACTACTTTGTGCACCAAATCAACACTGACATTAATTAAAGATGATACTGCAAATACAATCTTATGCAGCTCATCTAGTTGGGATCAATTCATCTTTCTTGTCAACCCTTTCCTGGTAGAGAGAGCTATCAGAATCACATGCTGTCTGCACATTATTGATCATTTTATATTTGGTTTAATTTGGGAATTTTGACCTAACACTATTTCACAACAAGATGGTCGCAGGGGCACCTTAATTTATGCCATTGTTCTAATACTAGTGTTTTTGTTTTGTTCTATTTATGCTAATCTTTACAAACATTGTCACTTAGGGGGCTATTTACAAAGGTAAACGTACACGTGTTTAGGGGTGGAGCCTAATTTATGAGTGAAAAGTTACCACTTTTAACACATATGCAGAAATCTCTTTCCCTATTATAAACTATATCCACATGTTTAAAAGTTTATTAAAGTACAAAAAAATAGTAAACATATTTTTAATACCAATATTAGTGTAAATTAATTTTACATATTTATTTTAAATATAGAACAAAACAAAAATGCCACAGCATTATTGATTTAAATATTTAATTATTTTGAATATAATAAATTAAATTAAATGTATTTTTCCTAAAATGTTAATAATAATAAAAAAGTATAAAAATTACATATATTTATTTTGTGGTGAAGATTAATAAAAATTATATACAATACAATTTACATGGTTTTAATTATGTTGTTAAAAATTAAACTAACATTAATTTTTAAATGTAAAAAGGTTAGTAACATATTTTATCATTATAATTATGTTTTATTTATATATAAATGTAAAATAAATGTATTTGTATTTTTAAAAAGTTAGAATAATTTGATTTATTTCAACTTCAGTTTCTGTGGCCTTTTATTTTTAAGTTCTTGCCTCCATTAAATTCTAGTGGAGGGTGTGGCAGTACTACAAGCTGGTCATGTGTCGTTCTTGACTTACTCCAGCTCTGAGCTAGACCACATTTATGACTGTTTTCGGTCCTTTTTGGCTGCATAGACTATAGAAGTGCAGTGTGTTCACTCTTTTGTGGGTGTGTGCTTGTTGATCCCTAAACCACTCCCAAGCCCTCTCTTAACCCCTTCATCCACCCCTGAACACCACCTCTACACCCATACCTTAAATAGAAAGTATTCCATATTTTTCAGCCACTCCCCCATCCCTCCCACATTTGCTGTTAAAATATAGCAGAGGCATAGTCCTCAGTTTGTAGATTTGTAAATAACATTTTGTAGTATGTGAGTAGTACTTTTTTAGAACACTAAACATGCTGCAAAATGCAGTTTCTGAATAGGCCCTGAGTGTTTCATTCAACTGGCCATTTATCCCTGGGTGCACCCACACCCACCCATTCATTTTATTTATATAGATATCCACCCTTAACCACAAATATTTGCTCAATTAAGCCACACAGTCGTACATCCGTCCGTCCACTGTTGTGGACATTTATGCCTGAATGTGTTGTGAGTGTGTATCTTTGTGAGTGTTATATGTGTGCATGCTCTGTGTATAGGTAGCTGCCTCTATCCTGCGCTTCTTGAAAGTATGTGTGAACGTGTGCTGTATGCTTCTTTGTATGCACTATGCTGAAGGCTTTGTCTTTGTTTTTTTTAATGTCTTTTACCTTTCTTTCCAGCTGCTGTAGTTTGCTTTCCTGGGTCTATTTCAATTAACTTAAAGCGACTATACTTTGCAGATCTGCTTCTAACAACCTAGACAAGTGGTTTCTAGTAATTCCCCAGTTAATTCTCTCTGTAGTCTTTCTGTAAGTGAAACAGGTGTGTTTGCTTTTGTTAATTAATTTTCATGCATTGAAGAAGGCCATTGTTGTATGTAAACGACGTTGGTTACATTACAGTTAAGAAAACAATGCTTCTGACCTCAATAGAACCTGAACCCATTGCCACACTCCATTACTTTGGCAACAAGGTAGAAACTTTGAATTCCAACTTTAGACCTATTGCAGATCTATTACCAATCAAATACAAAATCCCTTGCAGATGAACCTTGTCTTTGATGTCCTGATTCACAAGTGCAAATTCACTTTTGAAATTCACACAGGGACGGCGGGTGCAGGTAAGAGTGTTGGGGTGGGGTTGGGGGGGAGTCGACAGACGACAAAGAGGGAAAATAAAATGTAAAAAAGAAAACAACTTACCTTGCGCTCGCCACATCACCAATTGCCAGTCAGTCATAATAGCTTTATTCGACAAATAGTCATAAAAGCTGAAATACAATACAAAATTTATGACCAAAATATTAAAAACTTTAAAAAAAAAAAACTTCCCATGAAGATAGAAATCCATAAAATATTATAAAAACAGCAATACATTTTTTTAAACTCCTCTCAGTGTTATATACATATATACAAAGGAGTCTTTTTACATTAAGACACGAAATTCCATGGACAACTCAACTCTTGCCTTACGCTTACTACCTTTAGTATTAAAATAAAAATAAAAGGAGAAACAAACCTTAATTTCATTTAAGCAACTAAAAGAAAAAAGTTAGGCATGTAGTACACATTCATTACAATACAGCAATCGCTTTCGATCTAATGACCCATGCCCAACCTAAAAAGTTAGCTAAAGATATGGCAAGGGGTAGCCATGTTTCAGTGCGAATTAATCTAAGAGCTACCTCATGTTTTCGGGTACCCAGAGCTCTACAAATTGGTGCCAACAAATACGCTGCGGAACTTTATAGGCGGGACACACAAATAACAAATGGGCCAAAGACTCCAAGTTTACATGACAAATAGGGCAGGAGGTGTCGTCCACTGTATCCCATCTCGCAGTAAATGACTTTATGGGTAATGTGCCCACTCTAAGTTGGAAATAGAGCTTTCTATCGTGAGGCTTCGTTATGGTGTCCCAGTATGGTTCCAGCTTTTGCACTGGTTTTACATCTAGGAATTGGCACGTTAGTGTCGAAGGATCACTATTCCTAAAGGTGTTAACAGACACCCATCCCCAATATCTTTTCTTCAGCTGTGCTTTAGAGGGAAACGGAGTGTTTTCAGGATTCTCCCATAAAGCGGCCATGCCTATACTTACTAAGATAGATCTAACTTCCTGTAGCCATTTGATTTTCTTATAGCAATCCGCTCTTATTAAATCAAATACAAAATCCCTTGCAGATGAACCTTGTCTTTGATGTCCTGATTCACAAGTGCAAATTCACTTTTGAAATTCACACAGGGACGGCGGGTGCAGGTAAGAGTGTTGGGGTGGGGTTGGGGGGGGAGTCGACAGACGACGAGGGAAAATAAAATGTAAAAAAGAAAACAACTTACCTTGCGCTCGCCACATCACCAATTGCACCCACCGCATTGCCGACTCGGCGATGCAGCGAGCGCAAGGTAAGTGGTCTTCTTTTTTTTACATTTTATTTTCCCTCGTCGTTGTCTATCAACTAACCCCCCGCCCCACCCCACTGCTCTTACCTGCACCGGCCGTCACTCAATTCACAATATGTGAAACTGAACCCATAATTCTGTTTACTAATATGCAATATTACGCCTCTAACCCAGAAACTCATTTTATTGTAGATACTCACAAATTCCCCCAAGGCACATTCCCACCCTGAATGTAATTATCTTGTCAAGTAGAAGTGAAACTCCCTGTCTAGGGTGTACTTGGAGAGAAAAGTAGAAGTCCCCCAGTTCCATCAGAAATAAAAATATTTTCGCTTTGAGAAAAATGTCAGCATGTGTGAATGTAAATTTGATAAGCTATAACACTGGCATAATTGAATACTATTTACAATTTTTACAATTTATTTTCAGAATGCCTCAAAAAAACATTTATTGCAAGGCACACAACAAAGTTCTCCAGGTTTATTTCGTACTGCTGGAAAACACACCCTGAAGTTGAAATGGAAGCTATTTAAACGACACCATTCAACAGCCTGACCCTATCATCATAGCCTAGCTTTAATTAAAGAGACACCAATATTTGATGAGCATATCCAAAACTTATAGAGACATTTAAAACGTGGACAAACAGGCTTAATAAATAGGAATGTTGTGCGGCTCCTTGCAGTGGCACTTAAAGAGATGTCAGTAGTGGAGTCCTCGGTAGACATTCAGTACTATGGCATTAGGAGACATGTCTTGCTTGATTCTCAATAAATAGCTTCTCAGAAGCATAAAGATGGCCAAGAGCTACCTGTCACTTGATCATTGCCAGGTTTTCTTTGGCTTGATTGACCAGCTTTTGCACTTCCTGGATATCTGAGACACTTCTGTTTTCTCTGAGGACATCTCTGATTCTTCTAATAGCTTAAGTTCTGTAATTCTAGGCTCTGAATTTGGAGCTCTCCCGCAGCAGTGCCCTGTGCAGGGACAGTACCTGTGCTCTTCTGGGCACCGCCATCTTACAGGTCATGTTCACTTACAATTACTCATGCATGATTACTTAAGCCTGTGAGTATACCTGCAAAGCTGCAACTGTTGCAAATTCCCAAGTGTACCAGAAAGAGCGGCAGCTAGTGAAATTTGAAAGTGGTGAGGCGTAAAACGTGGTTATGGCTTTTATGTAGCAAGCAAAGTGAGCAAGTTCAATGGAGAAACGTGGGACTTGTAGGGGGGGTGCTGTCCTGGCAAATTGTGTATTTTAAAGAACATTTTAATAAAGAATTTAGTAAGAAAACAAGAAGGTTTATAAAGCATTTGGGAATGTGTAGTCTTGAAATATTTAATCACATTAAAAACTGCCCCATATCTTACTGCATTATTGTGTTCAACAGTTACTGTTGTGTGCAAATTGTACAGCACAACAACTTCAGGCCCTTTAAAGTGTGTGCTTGCCCAGTGTCTTGCACTGCATGCGGAATCGACTTTGGAAGAAAATGCTCTAACCAGGCTTGTTGAGGTACCCACTGCTGCTGGCTGCAATTATTCATATAGAAATATCTGCAGACAGGGCTTTAAGTTGCATGAAAAAAGTGCGGGTCTATATCAGGGGTGTGGCTTAAACATGTTATCTAAATTTCTGTGATTTCCCACAGTGTGCCATCCGACCAGTATTATGTTAACACAACAATCGACATACATCTCAAACCTTCCCGGACTATTGGCTTTATCAATGGTGTTACCCCTTTCAGATAAATGAATAACAGCAATGATTTTGTTGTAAATAATTAATAATGGAAATCTTTAAATTCTTAAATTGTGAGGCTGTAAATTAAATATTATTGATGCCTGTGGAAGGAGTATTGGTATATGCACTTTATGTGAGTTAGTTAGTTTATGTTATGCCCCTTTTCTCTCCACATCTCGTCCAACTGCATATCTTAACTCACATCTCTTTCCTCTTCAGAACCAGCTTTTCAGTCTGTCCTGGATGCACTTTCTTGCATCTCCTTCTCTTCCAAACATTCACTGCACTCTCTCACACTTAACCACTGTACATTTTTTTACTATCACTGTCAATATTTGACAACTATGTACCCCTTCATACACATATACACAGAATTTTAATTGCAATTGGAATACATGACCATTGCTCTGTGTGCTCTGCAGAGAGCCCAACCCACTGACAGTGACTCAGCGCCAAAGCTCTCAATCGCAGTGCGACTCAGTTTAAAGTATGAACTATACTGCAATATTAAGTAAACTATGTGAAATAGAAACAGGAACTAAATCGCTGACATGCATTACCTTAATGTTTTTAACATTCATTGTTCGGAAATCATTCAGGGTTTTTGGCATTAATGTTAAAGGCATGAATATAGGGCCTCACAGGGACCTGTTTTAATTTCTGTTTTAATACCATGTGACAGAGACAGATTCCCAGAATTAAACAACCACAAACATTGAGTGTGCTACAGTGTCTGTCTTTAAAATCAAAACATTGTGCCGATCAATGTAAATAAATAAATCAGGATCTTAGTAAGCACCAAGTATGTGCACCACATTCTAGGCATGCATACTCATAGCATTTAATTGTTTTTGAAATTTTTCTGATATTCTGCAAATCAGGACACTATATGCACATGTTTCTCCCTTTGCGATAGACTCCCCAAAAAGCTGAGGATATTAGGATCAACTTCGCCACAGAGAAAAAGCCCTGCACAACTTTTGGATCAACTTCGCAGGGGAACAAGTACAGCAGCTCCACTTTTAAAGATGCCAGAGGCCTACAGCCACGGCCTGGGATGTCACAGTGGTGGAGGTCAGCGTGACCAGGCATCTCAGCACAATATACCTACTACTAGTTTAGAATTAACACTTACCATTACTGAGGACAAGGTGCCAAATCTCCCTTACTGCAATCGCATTCAATCCTACCCTGTGACGAATGGGAAAGGGTGGGATCTATGCCTGTGAATGACCTCTAGCCTCATGCAGAGATGCAGCCTGCAAAGCCCAAAACTGCAACACCAGCAGTGTCACTGGCCTGCAGTGGATATAACCAAAGACCTCCATGGCACTAAAGGGCTGTAGAATGGTAAGCCCTGCATCGCGCGTCACATTGCAGAAAGTTGATTTAATTACTGCCTGGCTTCCAGCTCCTTGTTCAGAGTGAGGCCGAGCAGGCAGACTGGGACCAACCAACTCGGAAAGGTTTTCAACCGACAGAGTATGATGCGAGTTAGGCGTTAGGAATATCCCAATCCAAACCCGACACCATTTGGAATGACCAAGCCGTACGGAGCAGAATTGTACTTCTCTACAGGCCGCGTTTCCAAACGACCGAGTACGATGATGGATTTGGACAGCCTTTCCGAATTGTGGCGTCCGGATCAAATCGACAGTCGGAAATCAATGTAAACAATGTAAACTTAACAAAAAACATGAAAGACTTATTTTCCAGTCCAACATCTTGAGCATTGTTTTTTTTTTGTATTCCCTTTTAAACTTATTGTACCCTCTGAAAGTTAATGTGATCATGTTGATAGAAAGAGAAAGGTAATACTGTAAGCGGTAATGAGATAAAATTAGGTTTTGCAACAACTAGTACTGTGATTGCAGCAAAGGTATATTTCGTGTTGGTTACATTAATTTGTTCTACATTGAAGGACTGACACATTCTTATGTGACCTTGTAGGCATACATATAATTGTTTACACTTTGCTGGTATGGTTACTCTAATGTTTGTTGGAAATTTACAGATGTTGGCGCCATTTAGCTGGCTTTCTGTTCCTCCTCTTTACTGACTCTGTATTAATCAGACAATTCCGCTCTTGCATTAGATCCACAAATTTGAGGTTGTATCATGTGAAGTGAGCATGTGAACTTCTAATTCGCTCCATAGACTGTGCTATTGCTGTAGGCCACATAATGTGGTAAATAGAGCTTGCAAAGGAATAATACAACACAACAGAACACAATAATAGCACAACAATACAAACAATAATATAAAAACAACAATAGCAGAACACAAGAAAAAAAGACTAAGAGCAATGTTTGGTTTGTTTGTAGGAGGAGAAGGAAGCCATGTTCCTCAGAGATCTAAAATAAGAGCATATTGTATGCTAGGATAGGACCATTAGGACATGAGCATGGAGACCACCTAAGTGCACCGCAAGAACTATGCCAGAAAATGTTTCCAAATGCCAAAAAGACCTTGCATGCCTGCCGCAATTTCATTGAAGAGCACTTCGTGGATCACGAGCCTCAGTTTTCTGGCACTGATTAATTAAATCCAGATTTGTTATAATCCCAGATTTGTAAAGTGCAATTTGTCACCCCAAAGGGTATCCAGGCGCTGGGGGCCGTCGGAGAGATTAAGTGAGCTATTGCCCAGAGTCACATGATACTGAGCTGCTGCCGGCACAGGGGATCGAACCGTGAGCACTGCGCTCCAGAGTCAGACACTCTGGCCGCGGCGCCACACCTCTCCCTGATTGGGCAAATACATGCAAAAGTTAAAACATAACGCAGACCCTCAAAAAAAGCAGAGGTTTTGAAATGGGAACTAGCTACTTTCTGTTACAAGCCGGGGGGTTTCATCCGCTGTAGATCTGAGCTGCCAGTTCGCTTTGGCAATTATTGCTTACTTAACAAATAACCTTCATTCAATCCAGAATGCTTCAGAGGGTGAGGGCACAGGCAGCCTTAAAATGTGACTCTACATCTGGGTGACTTGTTCAATGACCTCTATATTCACTGGACACCGCTCAAGTTAGTAGTCTTGTCATTCATACAAAAAATCAGGGTTTAGTTGGACATTTATGAGAATTTGCTCAGCTGGTCTGGGACGGGTACTCTTCCAGTGCCTCAATGAGTTAAAGAGCTAAACCCCCAGGAAGAAGAAATGGTAATTATCTTACTTTTTCAGAAGCCGAATAATTTTGGAATACTTTAAAGGAAGGCCGATTGCTTTCATCCGCAGGAGCTTTCCCTTTGTCTTATTAATGTGACCACATCAGACACTGCTGCGGGTTCATTTGTCTTTTGAACTAACATCAGAATAATCTGCAGCCTATGGTTCTGATCTCAGACGGGGATTCATTCATTTTGGACAGGCTTCTACATCACCAAATACACAGTTACAAGAACTCAGTGCTCATAAGCAAAGGCACTTCCTAATTTTTAAGTCAGGAGTACAAAGACAAAGTTGCCACTGAAGTTAGAATGAATGAGTTATGTGTTTTCTAGAAAATATGTATATTAAGAGCATTGCCTCTTCAATATATTATGCAATGTTTGTTTTATTCATTGTATTTACGTTTTCAAACAAGTCAAGAATGGATTCAACAGCATGATTAGAAACCCAAAGTAGGCATGGACTAGTGGGTAGTGTAATAGTGACTTGAATACATCAAATACAGGGGTGTAACAGCAATGGTGCAAGTGATGCATTGGCACCGGGTCATACAAGTTGGGGGCCACTTTAAACTTGGAATGTAGGAAAGCAGGGCTTGAGGCAACAATGCAGCAATAAGGATGGGGTAAAATACATGGGGTGGCCGTAACTTGTGTAATTCAGTGTAGCATAATCACACGGAATTACCCATTTAGTACTATTTCTTAGTGCGAAAATGCCCGCACACGCATTTTGCGCCAAGAAATAGGGCTCAATGCAACCGAATACAAATAGCGAGTGGAAGCGGTCATTTACTCAAGCTAAATGTGCTCTTGTGGTAAGATTCCCCCCCCCTCCCCAAATTTACTCTAAAATTTAGATTTGTCCCCCCAAATTATGTGAGCAGGAGTAATTGCGTAATTATCAGTAATTCTGCATCAAAGAGTAATGCGGATTTACTGAAATTACTCCTACGTAATCAGAATTCCACCCAGGTCTATAAAATACTAGAATATTGTTGTCAGAACAATGTCTGGCATAAATATTATTGCGTAAATATTGTTTACAAAACAGTTTACAAAAAGGTGATTACGTCTAACCGACACCTAATGGGCTGATATTTTTCAAACAATATTTAGAAGATATTTCTGCATACAATATTTTGAGATTAGACCCAGGTTGGAAGGAGTATGCTGGATCATAATTGAGTTAAAGGGATGACTGGAGGATGGTTGTTGAAAGCATTTGTCTGTAGCGGACAGGGCGGACTGGCCGTAGCGGGCACCTGGTGTTCCCCGGTGGGCCGCCAGGGTAGGGGCCAGTTTTGTTACCGGGGGTCGGCAATATCGGCCCCCTGTAACAAAACCGGGCAAAACCGGCCCTAGCAAACAGCTCGGCCGCAACCCCCTCACCCAGGGCGGGCCGGCCGAGCAGTTTGCCAGAGCCAGTTTCAGGTCCCAGTCCGGCCCTGGTAGCGGATGCTTATGGTTGTGATTAAACTGTATACCGGAATCCCTAGAGAAGGGAACTGCAATAGACATAAAAGAAAGCTGCAACACGATAGACATAAATGTATGATTAATTCTCTGTTGCAGGAGGATGCGCAGAGGCCATATTTTTTGACACAAGTGGATGTGAGTTGGAGGATCGACTCCTAAAGTATCTGATAAGACTAATAATAATAGTTACAGTTAGAATAACTGGTCATGATTTATATAAATGTTTTGATGATCTAGGTTTGTTTAATTTGAGTCCCTGATTTTAGTTTTGTTTTATATGTTTTACATTCTACTGGTGAAACATTTTCTCCTGAAGATGGGAAATACGTCCAGAAAAGTGTTGGGAAATTAAATGAATTTGAGTGACTGATCAAAATACCATGATGGAATGAAGCGTACAGATGAACACATATGAAATACATTAAGGAAGAATGCAAACACAAATACTTGGGGGCATATTTACAAGGAATTGGCGTAGGGCAGCCTCGCAAATCACTTTGCTGCTCTGCCCTACGCCAATTCGAAAGGACAGGAATGCATCGTATTTACAAGATACTGTGCATTCCTGTCCTTTTAGCTACCGCCGGTGCACATTTTGCAGCCGTGCTCCAACGCAGACACCCTTGCACCATGGTGCAAGGGTGTCTGTGGTGTTGCCACGATTGTTTTTGGGCAGGAAGGGGCACCTTCCTGCACGAAAACAATCACAAAGAGGCGTTTTCCTCTTTCTATGTGTGCTGCAGAATGCAGCACATGGAAAGAGGAAAAAACGAGGACAAATGTAAGCATTTTATCTCGTTATGCCTGCTCTAGGGAGGCGCAAGGTTTTGGCGCTGCCCAAGGTTTACCTGTAGTTGTAAATCTGGGGCAGCGTCACATTTCATGGGTGTTGAGTGGGAACACCCACAGCCACACCCATGGAACGCCTCTTTCACGCAGAGTTGGGCAAGACAGCATCTTATGCTGCCGCGCCTTACTCCATATCTACAAGGCCATGAAAAGGCACGCACGATAGCTTTACGTGGCCTTGTAGATATGGCTAAGCCCTCTGCACCACCGGAACGTCACAAAAAGTGACGTTCCGGCGGCGCACAGGGCTTATAAATATGCCTCTATGTGTGCCTTTATACAAGGTCAGAGACTCAGCATATGTAACAGACACTTTAAGTATAGTTCAAGGGATTTGGAAGGGATCAAGGTGCACCTAGAGAAGAATACTTAACGGCGCTAACTTTTGCTTACAATAAGTAACAGAATTTTAGTATTTGCAGAGTACTAGAATAGCAGGGACTGTGGCAATGCCAGCGCCTTTGGAGGTCTCTGCAATGAAAAATCAGAAAGCACGGACAGTCCAAAAATATCCTCAGTTGATCTCAGTTTTTTACATTTGTGCTTTGAATTAAATATGACAGCACTGAGCAGCGAGCAGTCACAGATGTAACATCCCAGAGATTAATTCTGCATTCAAATGCAGTAGCAGAGAGACGATTTGTACTTGTTGAAGTGATAAAGCTGCATACATAATGCCAGCTTTGAATGGAGAAATTCACCTGGCAGGAGCTGATGAGTAAAAATAAACCCTACTCAATCTGAGTGTTTTCAAAGTAAATTTCTACTGTTGTCTATGCACCAGGATTCTTCTTGTCTCTTGCTTATCATCACAATCAGCAATAAGACAACATTGGTGAGGCAATATGGTCAAGAATGAACAGCATAAGAGGCAAAGGATCATCTGTCTATAGGAAAATATTTTTACACATATTGTATGCAGTAAGGTAATTGCAGAAGTGTTTTCAGAAAAAGTAAATGTTATTAGGCCACCTAGTCCTGGTGAATACTATGTAAGAAGGAAAACACAACGGTGAGGGGTGGCATGCTTGCGCGTTGTCTCAGCCACTGGCAACCACTCAGAGACACAGCCCAGTCCATCGTGTTTCACCTATGCAACTCCAGACAGAGACCAGCTATATGCAAATCAGCCTATGGAAGAACTAGCAATATTAGTGGTTACACACAAAGTGCATTTCTGGTTGTGATATGCATTTTATGTGTCTGGCTACAGACAGCACTCACATGATAAGTATAGGGCTATGGCATTTGGCAGATGGTTATATTGTTCCTTTGATTTTACTTTATGGCTTTCGAAATGGGGCAAAGTAGATGCTTACTGCATTCACAGCCAGTGCAGCTCAGTCAGCAGAAGAAGCGGCCTCTCTAGTCCTGGCAGTGGCTTCGAACCAGAGGCTCACTGGCCCATTAGTTGCACTCGCCCAATACCCTCCCGCTGAAGGGAGCTCCACATGAGTAAATCTCTACAGAGTTCTTCGAATAATGTACATCTGAAGTTTTTTTTGTTTTTTTTTTTAAAATACTATTAGGAACCTCCCCAAATTTTACCATTATGACTGCTAGTAATACGGGGCAGAATTACATAGACTGCACCTGTGTCAATACTTTTGCACCAGTTCCACTGCAATTTTGCACTTTCATTGATTCAAACCAACCTTTGCAAAAGCAAGATTTACTTGTAGTTGCTAGCGGAAAACCTACATTTTCAATGCAATTGTCATTTTTTACAGTTTTCAAAAGTGTAAATTGCACAGAGACCTGTGCAAAATTGTTCATCAACCGTGCAATATTAACAAGCAAAGTTGTCTTCCTCTTTTTTATGAGAGGCATGATGTGAATGGATCACTCCTTTATCTTCTGCCCCCAGCTTGATGGGCATACATATTTTGAACTACTTCCTGTCCCTCCACTTCAGGTTAAAGTTGGTACTTTCCTGGTCCAACTGTTCAGTTAAGATCTGCCACGAGTTTGGCCCATGCAGAGCTCACTATACTTTCACGACGATATTTAAATGGTCTTTGGGATTCATTCTGTGCTCAATATTGAAAGATAATATAAATGCAGGTACCTAAAGTTTTTCTTAGAAATCCATTGCTGATGCTACTAGATGCCGGGATTGCCAAATCTCCTGATTCCACCTCATGCCTCTTTCTTCCACCTCGCTGCCTTTCCTATCTCTTAATCTCACCCCAGTAGTTTAATGTAGTTTAATTTTCAACCCTGCCTTCTCTCTTTGTCACGGTGTTCATATCTTTCTCTTCCTCCTTGTTTCTTCCTTTTCTGCATTTCTCTCTCCTGTTCTAGCTCAAGAGTTTATGATGAAAGATAAGTCACAGATTGCAAAAGTGAGGTCCAAAGCCCACCACCCACAAACACCAGGAAAAATCAAGCACTGGATTTATTCATTATAATAATTTGACTCATTAAAAATGTGAGAATTCTGTAGAGCATTATCAAGCATTTTCATTATGTTGACATAGTTGTAGGTTCACTTGTAGTCAGCATATTGACGATGCTTATTTAGAGAGATGCTTGCTATATGTTTGAGTCCTGGCAATGGGAATTGATATCACGTCCACAGTCAATTTCTCGAGTCTTTCAAGACTAAGGGGCTCATTACGATGCCTGACGGAAAAGGCTTCCATCCGTCGTGCTCGCGGCAAAAATCTACCCGCATGACCCTCAGCATCTCCGTCGGTCAAATTACGATGCAATGCACAGAAAATCCCACCACGGCGGACGGAACTCACAAATGACCGTCGCCATGCCCGGAAAAGTTGCAAATCCGACCGCGGCGGACGGGGAAAGCAGTTCAAGGGACTGGAAAGGCCGCTCCTGCCGCGGAATGACCGCACGGCCAATTACGATGAAACCGCGGAGCTGGAGGACGGAGCATTGCGTTCCGATTCCCTTGCTCGCGCATAGACCAAATGAATGGCGGTAGTAACAAACTCAACAGCGATGCACAAAGTGTGCCTGCATTCGACGCTGCCCTCAATCACATCTCACACGCCAAAATGATACACCCCAAATGTCCATTGGCAATGTAAGCAATGCCCAGCATGGAAGAAACACCTGGAGGACATCACTCATTTGGACACACCCACATACAACAGCATAAAACCCACCCCTTCCTGGACCAGCATCCTTTGCACACCAGAAGCTGACACAGAAAGACAGGACACCATTTACGCACACAGCACAACATCACATACAGCCATCTCCACAAAACACCACTTCCCACCCACACACCTGACACACTTCACATAACTCCACCACCCCCTGCACCCTGCACTTGTCTTACCTTTGCACCATGGCCAAACAGAAAATGCCCAAATTCACCGACACTGAGTTGAAAGTGATGGTAGACGAGATAATAAGGGTAGAACCACATTTGTATGGGAGCCTGGTCCAACACACCCCACTTGCGTGCAAAAACCAGATGTGGACAAGGATCTACAACAAAGTCAATGCTGTAGGGACCACCCTACGCACACTGTGTGACATCAAAAGGCGGTGGGTCAACCTCAAGGCCCGGGTCAAGCATCGGCACCAGAGGAACCACGAGGCGGCCCAAAGAACTGGCGGCGGCCCTCCCATACCACCACTACCCTTCACTGAATGGGAGGAGAAGGTGCTTGCCATACTGCATCCCGAGAGGCTCACAGGAATCGAGGGGGGAGTGGAGGCTGGTAAGTACAAACAAAACGATCACATCCCACTGTAATGTACCGTTGTGCACAACAAGTGAGCCTCAATTGCCAGACAAAATCAAACTCATGTAGAATGCACGCTGTCAACATGAATGTCTCATAAGGCTAGCATTTCCTCCCTCTGCTTCACCTCACAGGTAGGTAGCCATCTTACTGGGGAGGGGGTTGTTGGGACCTGACAGCAAGACCACAACTCCCACAAGGCCCTCTGTCTTCTTTCCCAAACAGCATGGAGCACCCACCCCACCACACAGCCATGTAGCAGCCATCACCCTCCTCTGCTTCACTCAACAGGTAGGTAGCCATCTTACTGGGGAGGGGGTTGTTGGGACCTGACAGCAAGACCACAACTCCCACAAGGCCCTCTGTCTTCCCTCCCAAACAGCAGGGAGCTATCTGACCACCACATCCCGCACTTGTGAGCCAAGTCAGTCAAGCTGCATAAGTTGCAGCCAGTGCACACACAGAAAATACCATTGACAGTTCACATGAATCACAGTGTCATTGATGAAGTCACATGTAACTGCAAAGCAAAACCCAGGAACGCAGTGGCCAAAACCCAATGTGCAAGTACCATTATCCCAAAGCATAAAGGCTCACATCAACACCACACATGCATGTAGACTCAGTCAAACATCACAAACCACACGAGGACAGTACAAAAAGCACAACAGAAATCAGGAAGTTGCGGCATAGTAGACAAACAGTCATAGCAAAGTCACAAATATCCTAGCATGAACAGAAGTGGATGAGCAACAAGTTGGTACCAGAGGACATGTACTTGGAAATACAATCTCTGTACATATGAAATTGTTGCTACAGCCATGTCACATCGCTGACGAGCAATGTATTTACCTCCACATCATGTCCCACTACTGACAAACTGTTAGGAATGACAAGTAATGCCAAGATGAAAAGTCATGTTATCTCAATCGAAATGTGCCAAACATGAACATCAAAGTTGTGCCGTGTACTGAACATGCTGACAATCCAACCTCTGTTCAACAGGTGACTCGCCAGCGACAGCAGGCGCCCGTGCGATGGATGAGCCCAGCCAGTCTCCCACCCAAGAAGCAGAACCCTCGGATGCAGACTCCCTGGTTTTTACGGATGAGGAGGACCGACCTGGCCCCTCCGGGGTGCCCGGCCAAGCTCAGTCTCCGGCCCTCACTGTCCCCACCACCACCACTCCCACAACAGCTGCAACAACAACGCTGACCCCTGCAGCACCGACCTGTATGGCAGCCACCTCCACATTCACCACCGCTGCCTCCAACACTGTCCCTGTGCCAGTTGTAGCCAATACCACCAGGCAGCCTCGGGATGCTGGGGACAGTGTGCGGCGACAGCGCTAGGCGCCGCCACAAGTCCGTGGCAGCAGGGCAGGTGGTAGGCCAACTGGGGACAGTCATAGGAGGACAATGAGACTGAGGCCCAGGCCACCGTGCAAACTGTCCTTGGGGCATACCAGCAGAACCAGGGACAGATGGGCCAGGTCCTTGACGAACTGCGTGAACTCCGCCTGCTGCAGAGGTCCAGGGACACTCGTTTGGGACAAATTGCAGAGTACATGGGCCAGCTTGTGGGTGTCCTGAGGGACATGCATGTAGTACAAATAGCTGCCCACCCCCCCGTGGCCAGCCGGATGATAGTCACAACACCACAGCAGCGTCCAAAGGGAGGGGTGAGTCACATCACAGCGATTCCTAAACACTCCGAGCATGGAGCAGGTTCCCCCCTCCGGCCAAATGGCTGAGGGGGCGTCCGAAAAAGTCCCAGGGAGGATCACGTGGCAAAGCGCCGTACCAGTTGTCAGAGCCAGTGTTGATGTCAACAGTGTCACACCGAACATTGACTTGGTTGTAAATCCGATCCCACATTGCCACAAGGATGAGAGTGTACTGTTGGACTGTGGAATCCCCCCATTGTGTGTTCTACCCAAACCATCCATGTACCATCACTTTCAACTTCAACCCTCACCTGTCACTCATTTACAAATAAACACAAATCACACCTGTATGCCTTTGTGTCAAGAGGAATTTTTATCATAGTAAGTAGCATGTTAACTCACATTGCAATGTATCATGAGGCGTAAATGTGACAATCCATTGAGAGAGTAGAGGAACCTGGAACCACACAAGAAAAAGATAGTGATTTGACATATGATGGCAGTACAGGAAAAGCACTGCACTAGGCAACACTGTACAAGATGCATAACAGTTAACACAGGCCAACACCATCAAAATGGACAGAAGGGGGATGGGAGCACACGACTTCACCTACCAGCACAGTTTACCCCTCAGCATCCTGGTAAATACACTGCAGTTGAAATGCTTACTTCTTTTTCCGTGGAAGTGAGTCACCACGGCTGGATGCAGGTTAGTGCTGTCAATCCCTAGACACATGTGTTGCACGAACTTATACCATTGAGATCGGTGTCTGCTGAGAAAGCTGCCACAATACACTAATGTCTCTGTACCTCTCACTGCACAACTCAGGTGAAACACTCAAAGCTACATTGCAAGTAAGCATTTTTACCGAACTGCATTTACCAGAATGCCAAGGGGTGAACTGTGCTGGGAGGTGAAGTAGTGTGCTCCCATCCCCCTAATAACATCAATATGGATATGACATAGGTTGTTACAACACACACAGCGCTGATCAATGAATCCCACAAGAGCCAGCATCAAAACACATCCTGTCATGTGGCCAAAAGGTGACATTGTCGCATTCACAAACTCAAGTACAGTTACACGGGGCTTTTCAGGGGTCATGTTCAGTCTTTTTGCATTTGTTCCCACATGAACAACAGTCACTGACAACATACCCACGCCAAATCTACTTCTCAACAGAAGTTATCTAATCCTGAATGACCACAACTGCTGCGGTTTACGGGAAGGCGTCCCGTAAATAGGAGCACTTGCACTACGGGTTCCCTGCTGTAGCAATGTTCTCTTTACTCCACCATATGTGCTTGTAGATAGTTAGTTGTGGCCTCACATTCCCACAAGGAAAGCAGACTTCAATTAGTGATGCAGGCTCAATGGGCTTTTGTTTCAACAAGTAGTCGCTCTCACATCAGGCCGTGAGACCTTCGATTCCCAGGTGCCTTGACCGTCCCGCACGATTCACTGTCTGCGAGACACGACTCTCCCACTTGTTTTTGGGTTACTGACACACCAAATATCAATAGCGTCTGATACTGAAGACCTTGCGCATTTTTTCTACTTGTAGGTTCTGGCCTTGTCACTTTGTTGCACACTATTAATGGAGCCCTACCGGGTGTCACTCCTCATATTTACCAACTGCATTTGGCGGTTTCACATCAACCCTTTGCCAGTACTGCAGATTGCTGGTTTTCCGGCTCCTCTCACGCAATGGCAGCCCGTCCTATGGTCCAGGCCAACCCCGGATAGTTGCAACTGTACCGTGAACGGATGCAGCTCATCTTTGGAAGTATACCATTGGCTGTGCTCCGCATCAGTTATAGGCTGACCTTACGCTATGCCTATTTCACCTGCGTGCAACCTGTGTTCTACTATCGCCAATGCCCCTTTCAATGGGCCATGGATCTCTGCCTTTCCAACACATCTCTTGCTGATCTGGATTATGACCTGTGGGTGAGTCCTTTGTTGGCCCATGACCAGGACTGTTCCGGGGATAGCCGTTTATGGGATGCCTTTCAACATCTCAGACAGGCTGCCAGCTGCACTTGTGCGTTTGTGTAACGGCTCCTGTGCCATGCCTACATCGAGCCACTTCCAGCTTGCCATGAAATGCTCCTTTCGTCCTCGTGGTGTGAGGAGCACATCTGTTCCTTCATGCTACTGGATTGGATGGCGGTCCTTTTTGCTGAAGCTGATTTGGATCGTCTTTTGGAACTGGTTGCCTTCGAAGCTGCATGTGCCTTCTTGGATCCGTAACTACTTACCAGCATCCGGAACTGTTGGCAACTGATTCAATGCTGTCTCGACATTTCGCGCATCCTTCTGACAAAAGTTCTCAGCCATCTCTGACTTTGGCCCTGTCTGCATTAGCTTTGGCTTTGCTGACCTCTGCGGTCTGTTTCGCTTGGTACCACAGAACTGAGGAAGGGGAGGCTGTCATATGTCCGTCGGGGTTATTGTCGCATATTGTGAGCCAGGCTTCCATCATGCAGCTGACATACTTGTAAATCCCTGACTTTGAAGTCTTTTGCAAGTAGCTTCGTTCATGTCTGTCACATGGGAACTGTCCGCAGAGCTTTATCTCTCCGCACTCCTGGAGTACTGTCTGCACATTCTGTCCGTGGTCGAACAACAATGTCCCTTGTCATTCTGTTCTGGTCAGGCCCTATCACCACGACTCAACAGAGTCTCGCAGGTGCGAGTGACCACGGGTGCCTCTTAGATGTTATGGGGCAGCGGGCTAGGTGCACCACACTTGGGGAGGCGACTATCCAGAGAGAAGAGCGACACGGCACATGTGATGTACATTTAGCCATCTATGGGCTGAGGAGTGTGTTCTGCTGACAAAGCCCATAGTTTAGGGACATTTGATGCAGGTTCTTCCAGCAGGGGGAGGGGTGATGGGTTTGTTGGTCTTCATCCAGAGTGCTTATTGATATACCATCTTTGTTAATCATATGTGGACATGTTACTCTGCTAAATGTTTTTGTGCAAAATGCATTTCTCAAATACTTTGGTGCTGTGTACTGCATGTTCTTACACGGTAGTTGAAATAAAACTTCTGAACTGTTTCTTGTCTTCAAATGAACCCCTTGTGGACAAGTAGAAGAGTCAGGGCGACAGGGTGTGTCTTGTTAACACTATTCCTGTGAGATCTGAGAGTGTTGTGTCCTGGGGTGTCTGTGCACTTGTATCACTGACAGTGAGTGATTCAGCTAGTGAAGCACTATGGCTATTAGGTCCAGTGCTTCAGGGTGCTCAGGTGGTCGGATGACTCGGTCCCGGCCTGCCCAAGTCATCTAATCCTGCGCATAGTTCTGTGTGTGGACAGAATCCCTGCAACAATTCTCAAAGTTTGGGAGACAACAGCATAGCACACAGACACAGCCATAGTCGCTCATTGTTAACTTACACTCAATGGAAGTAGTTGGCGATGAGATGTTGACTCACGTCAAGGCCTTCTTCCTCATCACTGTCATCATCACTGGGCATGTGTGGGTTTGGAGCAGGGGGCTGCTGCTGCTCATCATCGTCCAGAATCAGGGGGATCTTCTTGCGCAAGGCCAGGTTGTGTAGCATGCAGCAGGCGACTACAATCTGGCACACCTTCTGTGGGGAGTAGAGTAGTGCACCACCACTCTTGTCTAGACACCTAAATCTAGACTTGAGCAGTCCAAAAGTGCGCTCCACCACACGACGTGTCCTCCCCTGGGCATCATTGTAGTGGACTTCCTCGGGCGTTGTTGGATTCCTCAGTGGGGTCATCAACCACGGACGATTGGGATACCCTGAGTCACCTAGTTGTGAGGAACACAGACAAACATTGCAATCAGAATATGTGAGGAGAGCAGCATGTCACACATATATCACAGTCATTGACACAGCACACTCACCAACAAGCCAGGCCCGCTCGGGGTGCAGATTAGCCATCAATTGTGGTATGCTGCTGTTCCCCAAGATGTAGGAGTCATGTGCAGAACCAGGAAACTTTGCACAGATGTGTGAGATTATCTGATCCGCCTGGCATACCACTTGCACATTAATGGTGTGGTGGTGTTTTCGGTTGCGATAAATGTGTTCACGTGCCTGTGGTGGAACGAGGCCAATGTGGGTTCCGTCAATAGCTCCCACCACATTTGGGATGCCTCCGAGATCAAAGAAATCCCCCTTCACAGCTGGCAATTCATCCTGCCTCGGAAAGTGTACATAGCTGTCCTTGTACAGCATCAATGCTGACAGGACGTCACGCAACACCATGCTGAACATGGGCTGTGACATCCCACCAGCACTGGACACAGTGTACTGGAAAGACCCAGTGGCGAAGAAATGCAGTGCAGCCATCACTTTCACTGTAGCAGACAATGCAGCAGGATATGTTCGCTTTGGCTTCAAATGGGGCTCCAAATGAGCACATAGCTCTCGCAGTGTGAGGCGATCCAAACGAAATTTCCTGATGATGTCGATGTCCTCCATCGTCGCCAGGTGTGGGACAGGCCGAAAGATAGGTGGTCTCCTCCTACGTATCCTGTCAGAGTACACATGCATGAGATGAGTCAAAGATGAGAGATGTGGTACACAGCTTAAGCGAAGACTCACACAAGCACAACATTGCCTTGAGTCTTGGACACGTGACATGCACAAGTGACACGCATACAGACGTTACTTTTCTTCACTCACTCGACATACTCACTACTTCAACATCCATAGTAGCTTGATGTGTATGGCATATAGTATACTGCTACATCAAGGTTGGTCTGCCCTGTGGTTGATGCCACAGCACTTCTGTTTCGCAGCATCTATGCAGATTTGCATGTGGCTGTTGTCACTGCACGGCCTCAGACTTCAGTCCCACAATACACGACGACATTACGGAATGAGGGCAGTGAGTGTCAGCTGGACAATGATACATGTATATTCAGCACTGTGGGCAGACAAATGTGAACATTATGGGGTCAGTACATTGTGACTGTGTGGTAATTTTGCGTGAGAGACATTGCCATGTTCACCTTCATGAGGTACATAAACATATGGATTGTGTATGCATGCACACATGGCTGTGAATGACAGATGATGTCATCCAGGCGATGATTTTTTGCTATACATGTGCACTCCTATGACATGTGTGAGACATTTACAGGCAATGGCAGCTAGGCACACTGCATGCCACACCAGTACGTGTGTTGTAAGTACTAGGGATTACCAGTGTGTCTGAGTTGCAGAAAATGGACACCTCGATTTGTCAGCCTACATCACTGGCCCTTCAGAAGACGGCCCATGGCCAAGGATTCGCTAAGCACATAGCAAGAGATATACAGGCAGTGTTAACAGGTCGTTAGTTTCATTACACTACATTGGTACAGTGCGAGAGCCCTTTGGTCTTTTGGACTCCTTGACTCATTTAGGGCCATGCTGGCCACGAGGCATGACAAAGAATGTCATTTCACTCTCCTTTCCTTGGACAAGCCATGTGTGTGCAGACTTGGATCAAAGGTCACACTCTATGATGCCTTCACTGGGTGCACACATCACTTTCGGCTGATGTTTTGGGATGTGTGATGCAATTCGCATGGCGACAATGCTAATGCATGATGTGTTAACAGGCGCGGTAACTGGCGTCCACAGCGTAAACACGCATTGTCCCGAATTGAGTGATGCAGGATTGCGGACGGCGCTTCCTGGCCGACTCGGTGTGGCACCGCCTATGCGAATGCGCCATCTGCCAACGGGAGCCACCAGCGGATTACATTTTTGAATGTCGCAGGGTGCGCGCTCTGCATCGGCGGGGCACGGCATTGGCCCCACTTGCCTCCAGGGACCCTGAGGGTGTCACTCATGTGAATTGGGTGGGCCTCGCACATTTCAGTTGGCAGGTTGCCACATACATCGTGGGGCCGGCCCGGCCTGAACGCTTGCTGGGAGTTGTAGTTGGACAGGGGTTGCATGCTGGAGGTGTTTTGGACGTACCTCTGCTGTAGGGCGCGGCGGCGTCTCATCTGCCAGAGGTGCACCAGGTAGAGCAGTGGAAAGGCCTGTGGCGCTGGATCCATGGTGGCTCAGTTGGTCTGGATGTGATCTGGGTCGGCTTTTCCTTTCCGTAGTTGTGCTTCTGCCATCCGCAATGTGGTGGTTTTTGCGCCGCGGTGGGAAGGGCTGTTTGTTACATCGTAATCTGGTTGGTGGATGGAACGTGATTCCGCACGCCGGTCTTGCTCTATAGGCTCCGTCCGCCACCCTTGCGTACCGAGAAAACGTGCTGAGCCGGTAAAACCACGTCGGACGGAGAATGGCCTCTGTAGGCCCATTGTAATATGGTGGTCCCAATATACGCATCAGGGGCGGGAAAAAAGACGTTTTCCGCCACCACCAACACTACGGATGGGCTTCCGTCGGCATAGTAATGAGCCCCCAAGTCAATTTCTTGTCTCTTTCAAGACTAAGGACCACATATAGAGGTGGGTAGTAATGATATATCTGTCTAAAATAGACATATGTATCATCTGCCCTACTCTAGGCTCCACTGCTTCATTCACAGGTGGGTGAATGTCTGTTTCTGACAGCAGAGGCTTTGCCAGCTACACCCTGTCCTGCAGGGAATCGCTGGCCCACAGGGCATCGGTGGGCACTCCCTACTCAGATCGGTGCTTCCGACACCATGTCACCCCATGTTTACTCTTGCTGGCACTCCCAAGCAGGAAAAAAGGATAAATGACTCTTATGCACTGGGATAAATCTCCCAGCGCATGGGAGAAGATTTAATGAATATGTTTCAAAAACAAGCCCCACTTTGGGTGAGTGTCTTTGAAAAATTTGAAAACATGCCATGGTGATGCCACCATGGCATGTTGGGCTAGTCAGCATTCTTGATTCTGTAAAAGTGATCCCTCTGTAGTGGCAGAAGCAGTTTCAGCAAAACCTCTCTGCTGTAAAAGAAAGACACTCTAAACTGGGCCTGAGGAATGGCCCACCGAACTTAATGAGGCACTTAAGGCCTGATTTAGAGATTGCTGGGAACAGGTTGTGGAGGAAATTCTAAAAATGCAGTTTAGACCATTGCCTGAATGTGCCTCATTTTTGGGATAGTATGGTGAATAAAATTCAGCCATTGTTTTTCGATCCATAGTTAGCAATTTCCCAGAAATGTAAGGATTTTCAATTACCATACATTTCTAAGTGAGGTTCTTTCAAAATCCATCTTACTTACCGTGCCTGCCTCACACAAATGGCGAAATAAAGCTGAATGTAAGCATACGGAACTGATGTCACGGAACACCTATCAGCATTATTGGGATTACAGACAGAGTACACCAGCTACAGCAGGGCACATCATTGGGTGGATCTGGTGGTGTGGCAGAACAATGCATGCACCCTGGGGATCTGGGTCTGACCTTATGGTCGCGGGTTCTAATACTAGTGGGACCGCGCAGCATGTCATCCAAGTCAATAAAATGAGTACCATTGAGGTGGGTAACAATACAATCTCTTAATCAGCAACAAGATTTCTCATGGGGTGAATGTGCACTTTACAAATACCCTTTATGTTTTGTGCCAGTGCGTTCCAGTTTCTTTTTATGCTATAAAAGGAGTACATTTCGAACCCATGCAACATCCTGCCCTTTGAGAAGGGGGCAATGAGATTCCAACAGGCAACAGGAGGAGGGTGTTGCATAGCTCTCTTATAAAGCCACACAGGGTTTACTGGCTCAAGCCAGGCATTGCCACTGGTTCCACTTTTAAAATATGGTCAGGGGACCCCATTGCAGTGGGTGTATCCAGAGACAATACTGACCATCGTGGAGATCATGAGGGTTCCTTTAGAAGGTACGGGGCGCTCATCAATGGCATTGGAGAGAGGCGTGTGGGAAAGTGATGCAGCCAGGTTGGGAGTTCAGTCAGAAGTAGTAGTACAAACGACTGCAGGGTTCTCCTACAAGCCCAACCAGGGTCTGCTTTGCGTAATGCAGTGCACAGTGCCAGGGTGCTTCAAACGTTCCTATACTGACCATGCACCTACCATAGTAAGGCACAAGCACCTGGGGGCCAGATGTACGACCATTCAGTTCTGCGGGTCGCAAATTGACATTTTTTGCGACTTGTAAAACGGAATGTATTAATGTGTCTCAGTCACATTTAACAATTCCTATAGGGTTGCAAATGACCTGCCTCATTAATATTCATGAGACAGGTCGCAATTTGCTACCCATTAGGAATGGCCAGCACTCACAGGGATAGTGGCCAGTTGGGGTCAGCAGACCACCATGTCTGTGACTGCTTTTTAAATAAAGCAGTTTTTTTTTTTAAATGCTGCCCATTTAAGGGGTAATCTGGTGAACGCTTAACGTTTGTGACTGGCATTTGCGGTCGTAAAACTATCATATATTCCAGTGTGACTTGCTATTAGGAATGGACGCCCCTTCCTAATAACGACTCGCAAACCCTATTTTGCGAGTCGGTATTAGGATTTTTCGTTTGCGACCGCTAAAAAGGGTCGTACATCTGGCCCATAGTCCATAAAATAGCCCCTGGTTTATTTAATGGTGTGTAGGGCAGGAGACACAGCTGCCTCACATGGTAACAACACACAGAACACAGAAACTATCAGTTATAAGACCTCCTAAAACAGGCATCAAGCCTCTTTGGTGTGTGTTTGACTTTTATCTCAATCTGGGTTATTTTGGAAATGTTTAATTATGTGAACATTTTCTTCAGGCAGCTTTCAATGCTCAAAACGAGCAGCAATATTGTTAGAATTCCTCTGAAGAACGAACACATATGAACAATACATCTTCCCCAAGCAAAATGTACTTGCTGGGGGTACTGTAACTCAGTGGTATGGGTACTAAAACTATTGGGTGGCTTTTATTTTGTTAGTTGGCTTTTCTGTGATATAGACATGTCATTGGCAACACATCCCTGATTATCAGCCATCAATTTACAGCTGCCCGTTATCAAAGGAATCGCAGACTACTGGATTTCAAAGGAACAGCCAGTCACTGCATTCAAATACTTCACAATACCTCTCCAGGCTTTTGAGTCGGCTTTTAGGGCCCTTTGTTGTTCCCTTTCCCCTGTACACATAGATGGTTTGAGCACCAGATCAAAGTGGCACAAACATTACCAGCAACACAGATTGGAACACCTATTTTGTAAATATGAACGAGAAAACAGAGCGGAAACCACATAACAAGAGCATTCAAAGGAATTCATAATAGGGAGAAGGCTTGTGATCTGGCAGATGGGCCCTGTAAAAGAATTAGGTTTTTAGGTGTCTTGTTCCATAAATGCATTTATTACTTTCTAGCAGCATACATTATGTTAATAAGCTTCCATTATGCATGGCTGGTGGTAATTTATTCTGTCTAATCACAGGCGAGGGATCATGAACTTCATTATCTACTTCAATTTCTGATACAAGCCGGCAAGGCGATGCACAGACCCACCCCCACTCTGTTGGTTCCGCTTCTCCAGGGCGGCCTTAGTCTCTGCGCGCCTGCCCTGTCAGTTTAACCTACCATGGCCGTAATCCCAATGGAAGCGAACCGCTATCAACGCCCTCTTCTTATCCCTTGCTTATCTCAGAGTATGTTTGAGCAGAGGCTATGAATGCGTCTCTCTGGTTTGCCACTGTTTATTTCTAGTTTGAGCAGCAGTCCCCCATCTTTTTCTGTCAGTCCTCCTATAAGAATATTTTTAATGTCAATCATCAACATGTCATAAGTAGCGTAACTGCCAAGTGTAAATTTTCCACTCATTAATTGCAAATAGAATTATGAATATAAATGCTTCCTGCCTACTCCAAGTATATATGTTTTCATTATAAGGCTCAGATGAATAATTATGGCATCAAAAAACAAAGGATAATGAGGAATTAATAGTAGGAACTGGACCTGGGGAATAGTTAATTTCGGTGACCCCAGGGTCCCGCTTCTAATCTCTGTTAAATCAAATCCATGGAGTTACTGGTACCTCCAGTATTGGTAACTCCAGAGAGCAGTGTTTCTAGGCCTCAAAATGGCAACGTCATAATGAGGTAAATACTTGGCATAAAAGGCAGCATGATACTTAATCTCCTTTACATAGATCTAGAGACTAAAACAATCATATGGAAAATTACTACAATACCTGAGACTCTATCATCCATCGGCAACACCTGTAATTCTATACATCTTGCCAGTGAAGCATTATTGAGTTGAATTGAATTGAATTGAATAGTCAGGCTAAGTTCCAATTTGGAACAGCTTCCTCCTGGGTGAATACGTTGTTTTCTCACTAAACTTGGCTGAATAACCACACGTGACCTGCAACCCGAAATATCAATGAACACATTTTTGGATTGCTTGAGCAGAATTCCCCATTCTGAGAGATGCTCCATAGAACCTGCTGCTGTGGTTATTCTAAAACTAAGGCACACATGTATCAGTGTGCGGCCCTGTGGTGCAATGACATCACCCACTCTACCGCACCCCAGCAGTGCACCACTGACAATATATATGTATGTGCAGTCATATCACAAATACCATGCACAAGTGCATTGCGCTCTGCAGTGCAGTGCCAGTTGGATGAGCCAAGAGAACAGCTGGTCGTGAAAGGATTGGAACCACCCCTGCCCCTGGCAACTAGGGCGTGATGGAAGGCCAGTCAAATAGGGTTGGCCAATATAGTCAATGCTGGGGAAGAGGCAATAAAAGGACTAGTAAAAGGGCGACCGAAATTATACAGATTGTAAATTACTTGAAAGAAGAAAAAGAAAAGCAAATGGCTATGAAGTGATGTCCCTGGAAAATCTGAGAAATGGATACATCTATTTTGACAGGCAAATAGATCGATATGCATGCAGTAGAGCTGGTGGCAGACCACTGCCTCCCTCAAATGGGACCGCCTGTAGTAGGACGTGTGGTCTAATGTTCAGCTGTGCAGCACTGTGATGCATCTGAGATGCGGCAATCGTAAAAAGCGTGAATGGGGAATTTGCATCCATGACTATAAAAAGGGACAGAGCAGCCAATGGCATGCACAGGAAATTTGCCAAAATAAAGTACATGTGCAGGGACTGAGGCATGTGCTGGGATATGCATCCTTGTAGGGCACTGACGTACTGATATGTTGGTGTCTCTACATTGCAGTCAATCCAAAAGTCAGTCAGACAGAAACTTCACTCTTACGAACTGTGGGAAGACTATTGAAGCAGGTACCTGAAGCAACAATTCATTACTGTTGCCAGCAAAGCTTCATACACATGGTGAAAAAGATATTGTCAAAGATGCAGTGAAGGCTGAAGTGGCGCTATACGCACTGGCAAGGCCTAATGATGCAGGTAGCATCACAAATGGACCCATTCCAAAATGGACCAGGGCCTGTGAGACTAGATTGTATCATGGACACATCCCAATGATTTACTCTAGGTTTTGAGAGAAGCTGTGAAAGCCTAGGTTCACAAAGGCCTCATAGTCAAACCTTTTCTAATGCAGTCATTGCCAGTCAACAATAATCATTTTAAAGTGACCAATGAGCTTAATTGTCCTGGAGGAAATGCTAAGGTTTCTTTCAGCTCGAAACAGCAACAGAGAGTCAGATCAGGTCAAATTCTTTATTCGATCTCATAAAAAGCAGATCGTAAAAGGTACATCATGATACAAAAATAAATTCATAAATAGTTAAAACAAGAGCAACAATTGCACGAAAAAAGATATATAAAAACAGGGGGCACAATATAACAGCAGGCATCATAAAAATAGAAAGACTATAAAACCACGGGGCCTATTAGCAATAACCGGCGATAATTATCGCTAAGCGCAGTTAGCGCTAGGATAATTATCGCCGGCTATCGCAGGTTTCTATCGCGGAGATAGCGTGCTATCAGCAACGCTTATCTCCAAAGCGATAGAAACCCTGGAGAACAGTGTGAATATCGCTTGAAAACAAGCGATATTCACACTGTGACCAGTGTTAGCTTGGCGATAGGGCGAGGGGATTTAGCCATGTAATCCACCTCCCATTGGATTACATGGCTAAGTCAGGTGTAGACCAGGCGTTAACAAACCAGCGCTAAACGTGTTTAGCGCTGGTTCGTTAATCCCCTCCCCTGCCTCGCTAATAGGCGATAGCGACCTTAGCGACTGTTTCCAGTCGCTTTTAGGTTGGGAACGCCTACTTTGCATGCCATTAGCGATAAATATCGCTGGCATGCAAAGCGGCACCCAACCCGGTCGCTATCGCCTAGAAGCTGTCGCTAACAGCAGTTAGCGACAGCTTGCTAATAGGGCGTTAGAATTATCGCCGCTTTAGCGGGAAAAAGTCCCGCTAAAGCGGCGATAGAGCCCTTGATAATATGCCCCCACATCTTTAAAACGTCATTGATTGACGCAATTGCAGTGCACATTTTAAAAATTGCTACAGACAAATCAGTGCCAGGTCAGGTCAAGGAGCACAATTACAATTGTTATTTTAACAGTGAAAAAAAGATTAGCCTTCAGCTTTTCTGAATTGTTTTCCTGAAAATAACAGGCATTGGCAAGAAGGAGCCATTTAAGTCAGCATGCTTATTTTTTGCACAGCTATTGTTCATTTCACAAAAAGAGTATTCTGTCTTCATTTTACCATGCATTATGAACTACAGTTGTTTTTAGAAAGTTATTCACAGTAAAATGCATGTGAACAAGTTACTTACCTTCGGTAACAGTCTTTCTAGTGAATACTCTATCTAACTGCAGTGGCGGCTGGTGGATTTTGAAAGTGGGGGAGCGAAAAATTGTACCGTAGTATAACGAGCGAGCCCTAACTGCAAAAGGAGGGTTCAGGGGGTTCTCCCCACGCAAGAAAATTTTGCAGAAAATGGATTCAAATGGTGGCTTTTACACCACATATTTACTGCAAATTGTTGCAAAAAGGGGATCCAAATATAGCATTTTAAAGCACAAGTGTGAAGAAAACATTAGAAACATATCAAAAATGTGCCCAATCCTCTAACTGGTCTGTTTGCAAAATGACCCCCAAGCCAAGCACATACAACCAACAGAAACAGGCCCTCTAAGTGTTTTCTACCTGTAACACATCTCTGCCTCTTTACTGTATTGGTTGATGAAGTCATCAAGCCTCACACCATTGGTAACACCGTTCATTGCAAATACTTTAAAAATTAGATGGCGAAAGACAGATCCATCCATTGCAGTTCATCCTTGATTGTTTTAGTATTAGCCAGACAAACAGAAATTATATTTCAGCAAACTGTGTTTAGTTTGTAAAATATAGCATTTATATACTATAACAGAAGGTCCACATAACAGAAATTGAGGTTCAAAACATACAAACCTGATGATAACTAGGCCGTGAGACGCGAGAAGCTAAAATGGCTGTGGAAGGCAGGGTCAGCAGCACAGGGCTGCCTGGCCTGATGATGGCCTACAAAGAAATGTTACTTAGAGTGCTGTGTTAATTAGCGTTTGCCTCCTGGAGGTTGCCAGGATCACTTCAGGTGAATACCCCACATTGATCACATTTCCCCCCCATTTTTTCATAAAATGATTTATTTATTAATTTCACTGGCCCCATCATTCTAGGCTATGCATTCTGGCTTTAAAATGTATTATGAGTCATGTGATTGGCAGGAAAGGTGCAGTTTACAGATCGCTACGAACAGTTGGCGCTGCGGACGGGTCACGGCCGAGTGCTGTGTTAATTAGCCTTTGCCTCCTGGAGGTTGCCAGGATCCCTTCAGGTGAATGTCCCACACTGATCACATTTCCCCCCCATTTGTTCATGAAATTATTTATTTATTCATTTCACTGGCCCCATTATTCTAGGCTATGCATTCCGGCTTTAAAATGTATTATGAGTCACATTATGTGGCAGGAAAGGCGCAGTAAAGTTTACAGATCGTTATGAACAGCAGGGTGCTGCGGACGGGCCACGGGTCCAGTTGCTTGTGAATGTGATCAGATAAGAGAAGCAGCTGGACACTGGTCTTCAGAAAGCAGTGATTGACAGGTCAGGTCTCAGAGCTACTGACCCCAGGACCAGAGGGCCGGATGGAGGTCAGACTCTGGTATCACCAACAAGCAGCCTATGCATTAGAAGTATAGTAGTCCTTTATTTTTTGACCTCGCACAATCAATTAGCGTGCCCACATAGGACACAGATGGGTCAGACCCTCACATCAGCACAAGGGATTTTTATTAGGCCTCACTGTTTCATATGGCATGGGGAAGGAGCAATGAACTTACCCTGCCAGGTGACCAGGTAAGCTTGCTGGGAGGTATGGGAACCATAGCCCTGTGGGGGGTAATCACCACACCTGGGGCCAGGACGAGAGGTATGTACCCTTTACTCCATATGTGCCTTTTAATCTACTTTTTTTTCCCTTTAAGAGTTAACAGGTTAGATGTGGGACCCCCGAAAATCAATGTCTAATACTATATTCATATAAAAAAACTGGAGCAAAATATTCGAGGAGTAAAGACTTACGTTGTAAAAGCAGTTATATTAAATGTAACTGAGTAGTAAAGGTTTTAGGAGTAAAATCGTCAGAGTAAAGGTATGCAGAGTAAATGTTTGCGTCTGATATGGAGATAGATATATTCCATTGCGACAGCTGATAATATCTTGGTTTGCTCAGGGCATTGGAGATGGAAGTTCATGTTTTAAAATTATACATTTAAAAAAATTTAAATTCAGTGATATGATTTAATGTACTAACGTGAAACCCATGCATTCAAGAAAAAATATTTCTAACATGAAAAGGTGTTTTTCAAATGTTTTCTTTGTGCATGCTATGTTATTTATACGGGAAGTCTTTTGATTGCTCAGCTCACCACTGGCTCAATATTCCCTATGAATTTATTGACTTGTCCACCTCAATGCAGTAAGCAGATCCCGAGGAATGGGGAGTATTTTCTTCTCTCTCCGGCCCCCATAGCAGCTTTGTATACATTTTTCCCACACTCTTGGTGGCAATGGGAAGTGCCCTCCGTTTCTGCCCTGTGTCTTTGCTTCGAAGACTGGGGGATATAGGCAATGCCTCACAAATAAGACAGGAAAAAAAACTGCTACCTGCCCAGTGATATGTAGCCTCCTCCTTGTGGCATAAAACAACAGTTTTCAGATTCAACAAATTTGTGAGACGATTTTTTGAGATCAGGAAGTGTGAACCTCCAAACGGGCATAGCACCTTCCGTAGGATCCTCACGGAGACCCCCACATTCGTGTCACATATTTGCACGGACCAATCAGTGCTCCCCCTCTGGAACGTTCTCGAGCCGGGCTCCTCGTGACTGCAGGACTGCAGAGTGCAGACACAGCCTGGGAACTTTGGGAAGCACACACAAGCCGAACTGGAAAATGTTGGATTTGGGCAACTCCTCCCCCAGACCCCAGCACACCAATAAGCAAATGTTGCTGGGTCTCGTGGAAGAGGCAGAGGCCACTGCCACACCCCACTATGTCATTCTCTAAGACGGACTGCCCTGCCCCCTGCCATTGGAATAAATGTGGAGCTTCTGACTCCTCCCTGGGCTATACGAATAACGCCCAAATTAAAAGCTATTCTGGCAGTGATACACAGATCCTGCCCACCTGTGTGTCGTCACTGCTCTGCTTTCTGGCTCCAGGTCAAAGAAATCTTCGCCCAGCCAAAAGCATGCACAGCAGAGCCAAGGGCCATCCTCCCCCACCCCCTCAAAAAAGAACGGATTTTCACATGTTTGTCCACCGAGCAGCCAGCAAACGTTATTGTTAGCTGCTCGGTGTTCGATCTCACATTTTTTTAAATCCCTCAGTGTGGCAGGGCGACGCCCATCTCGCCCATGTACACCAGCCGCCCCTGTCTAACTGTAGAGTCCTCACCTTTTGAATTTCGTCCGACAACAGACTGGATTAGGAAACTTTTCTGCAATAGCTCCAGCACGCCTGTAGGTGCCACAATCAGATTCCATGGGAACTTTGCTCCACCTTTTGAAATGAAGACGCAGAGCCCTATATAGATGACACTCCTGCACACTGACATAAGATTTGAAAGTTAACTACTATATCTTCAGAAGCAGAGCAACAAATGAATCAGTAATAGGAAAGCACTGAAAACCTGGCTCTTCAGGCAAGCTTGCAACCATTAGGTTCGGGCTAGTTGATGTCTCCTTGGGTTCCTCTAAGCGTCATGAAACTGTTGGCGTACGAGCACTATATAAATTACAGTAATATAACTGTAACATAACGCAGCGTGCTGAATGTAACATGGGACCTTATGACTTATCGAAAATCCACACCACAGACCATGCAGGAAGGTGGGCCGATAAGGATTCTGCAGTTAGATAGAGTATTCACCAGAAAGAGTGTTACCAAAGGTCAGTAACTTGTTCTTCTGATACTTCTGACTGCAGATTCCTTACCTTTAGAATGGATGCCAAAGCAGAACCTCCCAATAAGGTGGGGGGTATGTGGAGTTGACTCGGAAATCCTGCAGGACAAGAACATCCCTAGTCAAAGTGGTAGTGGTGACCATGTCTCTGGTGGAATGAGCCTGAAGGCCCTTAGGAGGATCCTTCTTGGCAAAGGTATAGCACATACTGATACAGAATAAAGTCCATGTTGATTGGGTCAGTTTCTGAACTGCCCTTCCATTCTTAGCACCGGTGAATAAAACAAAGATTTGGTCAATTACCCAGTGCTCCTCAGTCCAATCGATATAAAAACTAATGGGTACTCTTCAGATCCAATCAATTAAGCCTCGCCTCTTTGGATGGTTGTGGCGAAGAGACGAATGCAGGGAACGTGATGTTCTGCCCCACATGGAAAGATGACACCACTTTTGGAAAAAAAAGGATGCCAGAGTCCTGAGTACCAACTTGTCAGGGTAGAAGGTGGTACATGGTGGCTGCACTGACAGTGCCTGCAGGTAACTAATGCGGCATGCAGAAGTGATTGCTCTAAAGCATCAGCAACTTCAAAGGACAACAGTGCACAGGTTCAGAAGACGCGCACATCAAGAAAGTAAATACCAAATTAAGGACCAGATTTTCTGAGCCCTTGTGTTGCCCTTGCATCACACAAGGTGACGCAAGGCAACACAAGGGCTTAAGTCAGATTTACTAAGCCATGAAAAACCACCTGGAGTAGCTCAGTGTGGCTTAGTAAATCCAGAGTAATGCAAGGCAGCACAAATCTCTGCCTTGCGTTACTCTGCATTAAGAAGGCCTTCGATGGGTGGAGCATGGGTGTGCCCATCATTCACCCATGGATTTTGGAGCATTCCCAGATTTACACAGACTTCTGAACCTGAGAATGCAGTATTATGGTACGCGAAGAAAAATATCTTTATTTCTTCTCGTTAGTTACTCTTTATACATGTGCTGCATTTTGCAGCACACGTAGGAAGAGGAAAATGCCTCAAAGGATTGTTTTTAAAAACAATCATGCCTGTAATACAAGCACTCTTGCACTATGGTGTAAGGGTCCCTGTGTTGGTGCTAGGCAGCACTTAGTTCACCAGCTCAGAGAGAGGGAGGGCCGAAGAACTAGGCTATATTAGTCACAACGAGTTTCTGTATCTCAATAATAGAAATCCTAGGACACCAGTAATATACACACTTCCCAAGGTTCACAAGAATCAAGATAATCCTCCAGGCAGACCCATCCTTTCGGGATGTGGCTCTATTCTCGAGCCACTAGGCAGATACATCGACTTCTTCATTCATGACTTAGTACTTGACACCATAGCCTATGTGAAAGACACCACACACTTTATCAACCTGGTTGAACGTGAACAATTTGACCCCACACATGAACTCCTGGTCACATTGGATATAGAATCCCTCTATACTAACATCCCGCAGGATAGGGGCACAACAGTGATTGAGAACCATTTGAACAACAGACCAAGACCACATAAAGTACCGACTGAGTTATTATCTCTCTCCTGGAGATAGCGCTGACAAACAACTACTTTATGTTTAATGACAAGTTTTACAAACAGTGCAAGGGAACAAGCATGGGAGCAGTTTTTGCCCCAAATTTTGCAATCCTCTTTGTAGATGACATAGAAAAATCATTTGTCCTTAATCAAGTCAATACACATCGCAACAATATCAGAAGTTGGCACCGATACATTGATGATGTGTTTATGATTTGGCAAGGCACCATGACCGAATTAGACAACTTCTGTGCATGGCTCAACAGCTGCCAGCCTGACCTCAAATTGACTTACAACTCAAGCATTGCACAGATAGACTACCTGGACGTCACTGTCAAATCCAATGAGGGAGGGCTTTACACTACTTTGTACAGGAAACCCACAGAATGCAACACTCTTCTCCACTACAGAAGTGCCCACCCTAGACCACTCAGGGACGGCCTCCCCTATGGCCAATTCTTAAGGATACGTAGAAATTGCAAACTAAAAGAAGACTACCTCAGGGAAGCAGACACCTTGTGCGACAAACTTATCAATAGGGGCTACCCAAGACGATTGGTAAAAAGATCCATGAAGCGTGCATGGTATTCACACAGGGAATTCTTACTGGAGTCCAGACCCAAGAAAATTATATCGCGCATTGCTTGCGTTACCACATTCTGCCCTGCTAGCAACAAAATAACCAAACTGATAAAAAAGCATTGGCCCCTACTCACTTCAATCAACATCACCAATGAAGCTCCCTTGTTCTCCTTCAAACGTGGGCGCAACATTAAGGACCACTTAGTACAGGCATATAAACCATCCCGTAATGAGAACACTGTGCAATCGTGTTTAGGTCTCCCACCTGTAATAGGCCACTTCAAGTGTGGAAACTGCGCTGCATGCCCACTCACGAAAAACACCAAAGTATTTGAATATGGCACTGTTATGCACAAATTGAGTTTCTTCTCTAATTGTAACTCAGTCAACGCAATCTATTGTGTTCAATGTCCTTGCAACCTCATCTATGTTGGACAGACCACCCAAAAAATAAAAGCAAGGATAGGCCAACATAAAAGCAGAATACGCTGCCGAATCACCACTGCACCGTTGGTCGAGCACTTCATGGAAAAAGGACATTCAGAACAAGACCTACGCTGGCAAGTTATTGACATTGTTCGCCCACACAACAGAGGTGGTGATCCTCAAGCTATTCTCAACAGGCTGGAATGTAAATGGATGTTTAATTGTCGCTCCATTGAAAATGGACTCAATACACTTGATGAATGGAACATGATCCTGTAATAATCCTCTGGCTTTAATGCAAACCTTTTCTGTACCCCTTTACTGTATATTTTATCATGTACCCTGTAAATATTATGTAAATATGCTTTGATCCTTGCTCATCCTGCTGTCTAGTGTACTACACGGCGATCCAATTGCCATATAGATTATTCTTTCCTCTCAATTATATTTAATTTAATTCATCTATTGTCATGCCCTGCACTGCGTTGGACTATGGCTTGCAGCTGCTGCATGCCTCTAATTAGACGTCCAAGCATTACATGCACTCTACCAACATGGCGGCCACTCCTGGGCCACCATCTGTACACACGCATCTCACTGCGGGCGTTCTATCCCCCAGCAGGGCCTCGCTCACATTGCCCATGCGCGTAACTCCTCGCGCAGCGTTTTAACCCGCCTCACCGCCTCGGTGAAGCACTTGGTGATTTGTTCCTGTATGACACCGATTCCCCTCGCGCATCCACTGCTGCTACACTACAAGTAAGTCCCAGTCATTCTGCACTCTCAGCCTTCTGCATCCTCGTTACTTTGCCTCACTGACCTCGCCCCTTTCAATTTTAGAATTAATTCCTCCACACCCACGCTTGACGGGGTGCAACCTCCCGCCCGACTTTTCACGGGTCCTCCGCCTCTGCCTCCAGTGGCCCCCGCGGCCTCTAAAGTAAGTCTTGCCGTATCTCACATTGATCGTGCTCACTCTGTACCGGCAACTAGTTTAGCCACTTAACATCCTGTCTTATTCACAGAAGTCCTCTCCAGCACGCGGTTACCATTAACTGCACCATACGTGCCTCCTTCATCTTCGGCCCCGTGTGGCCATGCGGATCTGTTCCTCCCCTTAAGTAAGTTTGCCTTCCTAGATGCGGCATTACCCACTGGCTCCCACACACTGACCCCACTCATTGCCTACCTTACTTGACCCCTCTAGAACTTGCCACGTCCCGCAATTTACCTGGAACACTGGAACTCGCATCAGGCTCCTTGTTGATAGGAATTCTACCTCTAAAATCTGGCCATCTGTGACCTTGCTTCCTAGCTAACACTGGCAAAGTAAGTCCAACCTGCGCCAGCTGTGACTCAAGTACTGGCTACACTTACATATGCACGTTCCTTCGATTGGATCATATCTTCGCACTAGCCGCATGCCAGCCCGCGTCTTCACACCGCCAGGGCACCCTCTTCTTGCACTTACCTTCCCCCAGGAGTTACCATCACTGCAGACATGGCTTGACTCTGTGCTCCTCCATCTTTAATTCCTCCACTTGGACTCGCTGTCCTACCAGTAGCAAGCACCTTTTTGCTATTTTCCGATTCAACTCTCTAGAAGTAAGCAGTAACAGGCTACTCATGGTTCATAGATCACTATCTTATAGATATTGATTCGCTAAGTAAATTGTTGGTTTTTACATACTCATCTCGGGACCATTGGTTGATTTCTGGTTTTCCTCCTAATAGATTCTACCTGCTCACATTTGTCTCGTCCTGATGATGATCTCACATTCATGAGATCGAAACCCCGTTGACCTTTACAACCAAAACTCCATTCCTGCATTCAATTTATTTTGAGTTTTGTCTATTGTTGTTGTCAATGCGATGTAAATTTTAAATGTCACTAGCACCCCTCACTTCACGCACTTTCACTTTTTTATGTGAGCACCAGAACTATTACAAAAAATATACTATGATACTCCATTTATGCTGTCAATAAATGTGATGTCATTCCAAACCTTGTGTCCCAGCATATATTGCGTAACCAGTCCCGCATGGACTCTCTTGCATTGCTCTACTTGACTAACGCTGTTTTTAAAAACTTTAGTAGCCTAGGCTACCCGAGGACCTTAGTGGCCTCCCCCAGACCTGTGTTTTTCCTAAACTACTTCTCCACCCCAGGTCACAATACTGGAGTCCCCTTGTTCTTTAAACATATTCTACGTGCAGTGGCTAAACTGCAAGGGTCACCACTTTGAGTGGTTCTTTCAATTTATTTCCTTTCTTTCTTTTTTTGTGTCTTTAATTAGCATCGATAGACCACCTTGGCTTTCACCCCCCACCCCTTCCCCTCCAAGTATGTCCATACCAGTCGTTCCCACCTATACAGAGGACTACATTGCCAAAATTATAAGTGGCCCTTCCCTGTTACAAACACCCGCTCCATCAGCAGCACCGACTGATGCAGCCACAGACAAAATAACGGCTTTAGAACACCTTAAAAAGAAACATATTCGTACTGAGCTCCATGCTCGTATGCTTACAGAGTACTTAAAAGCGGATATAATACCCATAGGCTTACAGGTCCGCAACACCCCAGCAATCTTCCTACAAGACCCAAAATTTAAGCACGGATTCGCTCACATTGGCACAATGTGCTCACGCCATTAGATGGTTCTCGGCATAGACACTGCTCTTGAACACAGCAAGAAAGAGTTGGAGGAAATACTAGTACTAGAGAAAGCTATTCTAGAAATGGGCAGCTTGGCAGACGCCAAGGCTGTCCTTGAGAAATTAGAAAAAACTATCTCCGACTTCCAAAAATTCGAACATCATAAGAAAGCAACCAAAGTGACTAAAGACATCAAAAATTATAGTAAAGACAAGACTTACCCATACCTCCTAGACGACTACTTCACGAACCCCCAATACGCACAGAGACAACAGGCAGGCACCTGGGGTTGGTTTAAAAACAAACAACCAGTGTCTTTTTCTGACTCATCTGCAGACTCTGACTCCTCTGACTCCTCTGACCCAGAGGCTGGACCCAGTTCTTCCTCCAACAATCCCAATTTTTAAGGACGAGGCCAACCGTTCCAAACAGAGAGAGGGAGGGGAAAGCCACGATACAACTTCCCACCAGGAGAGCGTCAGACACGGCGGAAGTTCTATCATTGGGGCTACCAGTATTAAACACCATTGGGATAGAGGATCCTTCTTCCTCTCCCAACATGGAACCGATCCCCATCTTCAATCTGTCTAATCATCAACTGGCATCCACAGAAATCTCGCTACTCAGCAAAGGACTTTCTAATGTACTCAAAGAGAAACCTGACTGGTTCACCATACAAACTGAGATTTTTCAATTTTTTAGAAAAATAAGACTAAAATCCTTTTTTCTCAACAAAGAGTCCCCACCCAACTATGACACGACAGGTCTTCGTCCTAAATCGACTTTTAATCCACCATCTGGCTCCCTACCCCCATTGGTCGTCACTTTTGAAAATGTAGTCCTGAAAGACCTGGAAAAATTGAAAAACCAACATAATTTAATCCCTTACAACATCAGTCTAGAGGAGAAGAAAAGTCTCCTGAAACTGAAAAACATGGACAGCATTATCATTAAGCCCTGCGATAAGGGTGGAGGGATTGTCATCCATGACAAAATATCATATGACAATGAGATAATACGCCAACTCAACAACACGACCCATTATGACCTACTGAGGCACAACCCTCTCACTGAGATCAAAAACCTCATCCAGACCATCACCAAAGAAGCCAAAGAACTAGGCTATATTAGTCACAATGAGTTTCTGTATCTCAATAATAGAAATCCTAGGACACCAGTAATATACACACTTCCCAAGGTTCACAAGAATCAAGATAATCCTCCAGGCAGACCCATCCTTTCAGGATGTGGCTCTATTCTCGAGCCACTAGGCAGATACATCGACTTCTTCATTCATGACTTAGTACTTGACACCATAGCCTATGTGAAAGACACCACACACTTTATCAACCTGGTTGAACATGAACAATTTGACCCCACACATGAACTCCTGGTCACATTGGATATAGAATCCCTCTATACTAACATCCCGCAGGATAGGGGCACAACAGTGATTGAGAACCATTTGAACAACAGACCAAGACCACATAAAGTACCGACTGAGTTTATTATCTCTCTCCTGGATATAGCACTGACAAAGAACTACTTTATGTTTAATGACAAGTTTTAAAACAGTGCAAGGGAACAAGCATGGGAGCAGTTTTTGCCCCAAATTTTGCAATCCTCTTTGTAGACGACATAGAAAAATCATTTGTCCTTAATCAAGTCAATCCACATTGCAACAATATCAGAAGTTGGCACCGATACATTGATGATGTGTTTATGATTTGGCAAGGCACCACGACCGAATTAGACAATTTCTGTGCATGGCTCAACAGCTGACAGCCTGACCTCAAATTCACTTACAACTCAAGCATTGCACAGATAGACTACCTGGACGTCACTGTCAAACCCAATGAGGGAGGGCTTTACACTACTTTGTACAGGAAGCCCACAGAACGCAACACTCTTCTCCACTACAGGAGTGCCCACTCTAGAGCACTCAGGGACGGCCTCCCCTATGGCCAATTCTTAAGGATACGTAGAAATTGCAAACTAAAAGAAGACTACCTCAGGGAAGCAGACACCTTGTGCGACAAACTTATCAATAGGGACTACCCAAGACGATTGGTAAAAAGATCCATGAAGCGCGCATGGTATTCACACAGGGAATTCTTACTGGAGTCCAGACCCAAGAAAACTATATCGCGCATTGCTTGCGTTACCACATTCTGCCCTGCTAGCAACAAAATAACCAAACTGATAAAAAAGCATTGGCCCCTACTCACTTCAATCAACATCACCAATGAAGCTCCCTTGTTCTCCTTCAAATGTGGGCGCAACATTAAGGACCACTTAGTACGGGCATATAAACCATCCCGTAATGAGAACACTGTGCAATCGTGTTTAGGTCTCCCACCTGTAATATGCCACTTCAAGTGTGGAAACTGCGCTGCATGCCCACTCACGAAAAACACCAAAGTATTTGAATATGGCACTGTTATGCACAAATTGAGTTTCTTCTCTAATTGTAACTCAGTCAACGTAATCTATTGTGTTCAATGTTCTTGCAACCTCCTCTATGTTGGACAGACCACCCAAAAAATAAAAGAAAGGATAAGCCAACATAAAAGGAGGATACGCTGCCGAATCACCACTGCACCGTTGGTCGAGCACTTCATGGAAAAAGGACATTCAGAACAAGACCTACACTGGCAAGTTATTGACATTGTTCGCCCACACAACAGAGGTGGTGATCCTCAAGCTATTCTCAACAGGCTGGAATGTAAATGGATGTTTAACTGTCGCTCCATTGAAAATGGACTCAATACACTTGATGAATGGAACATGATCCTGTAATAATCCTCTGGCTTTAATGCAAACCTTTTCTGTACCCCTTTACTGTATATTTTATCATGTACCCTGTAAATATTATGTAAATATGCTTTGATCCTTGCTCATCCTGCTGTCTAGTGTACTACAAGGCAATTCAATTGCCACATAGATTATTCTTTCCTCTCAATTATATTTAATTTAATTCATCTATTGTCATGCCCTGCACTGCGTTGGACTATGGCTTGCAGCTGCTGCATGCCTCTAATTAGACGTCCAAGCATTACATGCACTCTACCAACATGGCGGCCACTCCTGGGCCACCATCTGTACACACGCATCTCACTGCGGGCGTTCTATCCCCCAGCAGGGCCTCACTCACATTGCCCATGCGCGTAACTCCTCGCGCAGCGTTTTAACCCGCCTCACCGCCTCGGTGAAGCACTTGGTGATTTGTTCCCGTATGACACCGATTCCTCTCGCGCATCCACTGCTGCTACACTACAAGTAAGTCCCAGTCATTCTGCCCTCTCAGCCTTCTGCATCCTCGTTACCTTGCCTCACTGACCTCGCCCCTTTCAATTTTAGAATTAATTCCTCTACACCCACGCTTGACGGGGTGCAACCTCCCGCCCGACTTTTCACGTGTTCTCCGCCTCTGCCTCCAGGGGCCCCCTGCGGCCTCTAAAGTAAGTCTTGCCGTATCTCACATTGATCGTGCTCACTCTGTACCGGCA
Organism: Calotriton arnoldi; assembly: GCA_963921515.1. NCBI lineage: Eukaryota > Metazoa > Chordata > Amphibia > Caudata > Salamandridae > Calotriton > Calotriton arnoldi. The sequence continues at coordinate 624,712 of CAWUFW010002434.1, read as the reverse complement.
ACTAGTTTAGCCACTTAACATCCTGTCTTATTCACAGAAGTCCTCTCCAGCACGCGGTTACCATTAACTGCACCGTACGTGCCTCCTTCATCTTCGGCCCCGTGTGGCCATGCGGATCTGTTCCTCCCCTTAAGTAAGTTCGCCTTCCTAGATGCAGCATTACCCACTGGCTCCCACACACTGACCCCACTCATTGCCTACCTTACTTGACCCCTCTTGAACTCGCCACATCCCGCAATTTTCCTGGAACACTGGAACTCGCATCAGGCTCCTTGTTGATAGGAATTCCACCTCTACAATCTGGCCATCTATGACCTTGCTTCCTAGCTAACACTGGCAAAGTAAGTCCAACCTGCGCCAGCTGCGACTCACGTACTGGCTACACTTACATATGCATGTTCCTTCGCTTGGATCATAACTTCGCACTAGCCGCATGCCAGCCCGCGTCTTCACACCACCAGGGCACCCTCTTCTTGCACTTACCTTCCCACAGGAGCTACCCTCACTGCAGACATGGCTTGACTCTGTCCTCCTCCATCTTTAATTCCTCCACTTGGACTCGCTGTCCTACCAGTAGCAAGCAACTTTTTGCTATTTTCCGATTCAACTCTCTAGAAGCAAGCAGTAACAGGCTACTCATGGTTCATAGATCACTATCTTATAGATATTGATTCGCCAAGTAAATTGTTGGTTTTTACATACTCATCACGGGACCATTGGTTGATTTCTGGTTTTCCTCCTAATAGATTCTACCTGCTCACATTTGTCTCATCCTGATGATGATCTCACATTCATGAGATCGAAACCCCGTCAACCTTTACAACCAAAACTCCATTCCTGCATTCAATTTATTTTGAGTTTTGTCTATTGTTCTTGTCAATGCGATGTAAATTTTAAATGTCACTAGCACCCCTCACTTCACGCACTTTCACTTTTTTATGTGAGCACCAGAACTATTACAAAAAATATACTATGATACTCCATTTATGCTGTCAATAAATGTGATGTCATTCCAAACCTTGTGTCCCAGCATATATTGCGTAACCAGTCCCGCATGGACTCTCTTGCATTGCTCTACTTGACTAATGCTGTTTTTAAAAACTTTAGTAGGCTAGGCTACCCGAGGACCTTAGTGGCCTCCCCCAGACCTGTGTTTTTCCTAAACCACATGGAAAGATGACACCACTTTTGGATAAAAAAGGATGCCCGAGTCCTGAGTACCAACTTGTCAGGGTAGAAGGTGGTACATGGCGGCTGCACTGACAGTGCCTGCAGGTAACTAATGCGGCATGCAGAAGTGATTGCTCTAAAGTATCAGCAACTTCAAAGGACAACAGTGCACAGGTTCAAAAGACGCGCACATCAAGAAAGTAAAGACCAAATTAAGGACCAGATTTTCTAAGCCCTTGTGTTGCCCTTGCATCACACAAGGTGACGCAAGGCAACACAAGGGCTTAAGTCAGATTTACTAAGCCATGAAAAACCACCTTGCGTACCTCAGTGTGGCTTAGGAAATCCAGAGTAATGCAAGGCAGCACAAATCTCTGCCTTGCGTTACTCTGCATTAAGAAGGCCTTCGATGGGTGGGCATGGGTGTGCCCATCATTCACCCATGGATTTTGGAGCATTCCCAGATTTACACAGACTTCTGAACCTGAGAATGCACTAGTATGGTACGCGAAGAAAAATATCTTTATTTCTCCTCGTTAGTTACTCTTTATACATGTGCTGCATTTTGCAGCACACGTAGGAAGAGGAAAATGCCTCAAAGGATTGTTTTTAAAAACAATCATGCCTGTAATACAAGCACTCTTGCACTATGGTGTAAGGGTCCCTGTGTTGGCGCTAGGCAGCACTTAGTTCACCAGCTCAGAGAGAGGGCAGGAGTGTGTCATATCTTAGTAGACAGGGGGCATTCCTGTTCTCTCCCTGTCACGCAACCCAGCACAGTAATGTGTTGTGCTGTGTTTCGTGACATTTTGATAAATCTGGCCTCAGTTCCCAGTGTGGCATAAGAAAAGGCACAGGAAGAAACATGTGTAAATCCTTTTTTTTTTTAAAAACAGGAGGACTAATCCGGCAAATGTAGAAAGGACCGACAAGTAACCGTGGTGTGCCGAGTACCACTGGAGATGGTGAGCTTTTCAATTAGGTAAGCAGCGGTGCTGGTCATAAAGGCTTTGTAAATACTGCAGCTAGTTTTGAGGTGGTGCAGGTTGGTAGACATGACCCACTGGATGAATAAGGGGGTGAAGACGTCACTCGTGGGTTTTGCATTACAGCAAATCCATTCCCAATATACAAATAGATCAAAGAAAAGCAGAAATCTACAAAAACATATGACAGAGGGCACTGTGGAAAAAGAAGGACAAGTAGGAAGAGAAAACGAGAGAGACATACACGACAACGAAGAAGGAGACTGTTGAGAGAAAGAAAGTGGGTGAGCAGTTGAGGCCCTCAACATTTTGGAGAGGTGTAGGACCGAGGATGAGATTGCACAGCATCTAGTGAATGTGAATTCAAAACCTGAAACCCATGTGTCTGTCTAGCATATAGTTACTCAGGCTGTGGCTGGGCTTCTCCAAATAACAATGACCTACTAAATAATGGCTCATTATGTGGAAAAAGCAACACAAGCAGGAGGTCTCCGAGTGCTAGCAATATGACTTTCAGAATGCTGATGTAGACAATACCTAAGTGAGAATGATGTAAGGACTTGCATATTCATTCATTTATAAACCTATGCATTCTTGTCAGTGAGTTAAGAACCCACTCCAGAAACATGTGTAACCTACATTTCAGTTATGCCTTAAATGTACATGTTCTGTGAGGGATGACACCTTGCACTAGTCTGCCTTGCTGTCTGTACTAGTTCTGCAGAGAATGGAAGATTGCACTTGCTTTTCTGTGAGAGAGGGATGTTTGATTTGCTACTGCCATGTTACTGCCATGCTGCAACTGTTCTGTGAGGAAGAAAAATTTGCACTGCTGTTTCTTGATTTGTACATGTCTGTGATGTGGAAATCTTGTGTTGCCACAGCCTCTGAAGGAGGCAAGCCTGCACTGTTGCTGCCCAATGTGTATCTGTTCTGTGAAGAAGGGGTGATTCCAGTGCTGTTGTCACTTGGTATGAAAAAATAAAGGATATATTAAATGCACTTGCATAACATGCCATGGACTGTTTCACAATTTGTATTTCAATATTTCACAATATTTGATGTGAGATTCTATTCTATTCTATTCTGCTGTTTTTGTAGAGCGCGTAGCTACCGATCGGGTCTCCCAGCACTGGCAACAACAGACCAGCCGGATTACCTAATGAACTTAGGGCTGATGCCAGGGGTTAGAAAAGATGAGTTTTAAAGAGGTTTCTAAAACTGGCTTCAGGTAGGTTGAATCTTAGGATGGCAGGGGAGGTAGTTCCATAGTTTAGGAATGATGTAAGCAAAGCAGCAACCGCTGCTTCTAGCTCTGTTGACCTTAGGCACCATCAGGAGCCCTAGATTTCCAGACTGTAGAGACCTCCTGGGAACACAGAGGTTGATTAGTTTCTGAATAAGGAGTAGGCCTTCTCCATGTATGGCCCGATGGGCGATGCATAGTGCCTTGAACTGAATTCTTTTCTGCGCCGGGAGCCATTGCATGGCTGCTAGTGCTGGACTGGCCGATTGATGTTTGGGGATTTTTTGAAGAATCCTGGGTGCAGCGTTCTGCACTACTTGAAGTCTTTTATCACATACTTTGGACTTCCCACATGTAGGGAATTTCCATAATCTAGACGTGAGATAATCAGTCCATGCACAACCACCAGGGTTCTCAGAATTCCAAAACAGGCCCCGTGAGTTTTCTGGCCTGTATTTCCATGATGAGTTTGTCATCAACCCAAAAACTCATGGTTTTTACTGCCTGGGCGGGCTTTTGAAGTTGACCATGACAGTTCCGTCCACCTTAAGAGGTTGTTACCAGTCACTAGTATTTCCTTCTTATTGTCATTAAGTTTTAGGCTACTTGCAGACATCCAGTCTGTGACCTGCTTTAGAAAGGAGTTAAGTTGGGTGAATGTTCACCCAGACTCTGTTGTGAGGGCTTTGATGATCTGCGTGTTATCTGCATAAGACACTAAGACGAGGCCGTGTGCTCACACAATGTCTGCCAGGGGAGCACATAAAGATTAAAGAGTGTGGGGCTCAAGGAGGAGCCCTGTGGGACCCCACATTTTAAAGGGTGTACGGCTAAGAAGAGGGCTACTATTGTACTATACCTGGAAGCTTCTATTGTCCGGGAAGGCTTCTGGCCATTTTAGAGCATCCCCTGAGATTCTGGCTTCCTTCATCCTCTGGATGAGGGTTGAGTGTGAGACGGTGTCAAAGGCCACACTCAGGTCTAACTTTATCATAGCTGCCAAGCCACCTTAGTATAGAATTGAATGGAGTTCCTCGGTGGCTAGTAACAGGGCGGTTTCATTGCTACTGCCCGGTCTGAATCCTGTCTGGGTAGGATGGAGAGTGCCATGAGTTTCCAGGAAGCCGGAAAGGTGTTTGTTGACATCTTTTTCCAATAGTTTGCTAACTACTGGGTGTAGAGAAATCGGTCTGTAGTTTTCTGCCAAGAGAGGATGGCCGTGTTTTTTTTAGTAAAGGTTTTACTATAGCATGTTTCCATGCTGGGGGGACATTGCCACTTGCCAGGGAGTGATTGAGAATGTCGATTAGAATGGACAGGAGGGTGTTGCTGCCTTTTTCTAAGATTTCCGGAGGTGCCAGATCAAGCTGAGATCCTGAGTTTATGGACTTTAGGGTTGATTCTGTGATTTCATACCTTAGTGCAGGGAACAAGGTTAGTTTGGCTCCGGTCCCTGGCCTTGCCAGTGGGGTTAGGTTAGAATAAATAAAGAAAGAAAGAAACAACGGTTATTTGCAGGAGGCTCAATATTTTGATACCAAGACATAATCCTGAGGAAGGGGCTTGACTACATAGGAGCAATATTTCAGTGCTGAAACATGTCAACGATAAAAAGAAACAAATTCCACTGCTTGACCCTTCTGATTTAATCGGATGTAGGCAGACACAGGTAGAAACCATTTTTATCTCATGTACGCATAATTTTAAATTAGATCTGACAGTTTAACAAAGGGAAAATATAAATGTGAACATGAGGGAGATTTTCATACCCAAACTAGGGAACCCAAGTGGGAGACTGTACAATCAGGAAACAGTGGTACTCTTGGATGCCTCTCAGTGCTAGATATGGAGCCCAGTGTTGAAGTGTATCCCACTAGTCAGGTGAGGGTTCATCATCCATTGTGAGCATATGATGAATGTTAATTCCATAAGAGGTTTAGCTGTTTCGTACCAGAGTTTTGTACTTCTTGTATGTTTTTTTTTTCTATTTACAATGTTCAATAAGCCTTTATGTCCTCTTGCTCCTTCATGAATGTGGTATCTACCCATATTGTACCTGTTCTGTATGTGTAAGAGGATCATGTGATGTTCCTCTTGCTGCTGCCACCTGTCCTGTATTTATACTTTGTGTTAGGAAAGATTGCGTTGTTGCTGTCCATGTTATACCTTTGTTATGTTGTGAAGTCTGATATAAAACCTTCCATGATACAAAGTATAAAACATTTTGTTTTACATTACCAATGCTTTTTAATGCATGATGTGAATGAAAGACTCAGCCCTCACAAAATATGTGAGCAGAGTTAACTTTTGGTTTTACATGTGAAACAAGCTGTTTTTGAAATGGGCGAGTCAGCTTTGTAAAACTTTAAAACAAAGCTGACAAGTGACTCCATGTCATGTATAACACATCTAGCCAATTCTGTCATTTTAGGCAACACCACCTTGCATGCTGGGGTTTTAAGCCCATAATGGCAGTGTACAAATCAAAGCTACAAGTGCCAGCAGAAGTGGTGGACATATCCGGCGAGACAATGAGAAGGAAAAATAAATTCTGGCACCCACCGCTATTCCTAAGCCCATCCTCAGCTCAGTGGTCAGTGTCATTTGAGTAGAGAGCCTGTCTGTGATACGCATGGCCTTGAACAGGTCCAGCACGCGTTACTGGTGCTGCCCTGTCAGTGAGGTGAGAGAGGACACTACAGACAGCCGTGGCCCGTGCAGGTAAGAGAGGTGGGGGGGTGGGGCCAGGTGGGGGGGGATTTCGACAGACGACCACCTCATTGTCGTCTGTCGAAATCACCCCCCTCCCCATCACACCCCCCCACCCAGCCCTATTGCTCTTACCTGCACGGGCCTCGTCTGACTACAGAGAGGGAACTATTATAGGAGTAAGCAAGAGGGAAAGTGATAAAAAGAGAAATATCAACTCTGTATGAGAATGTCATAGCAGAAGTGTGTGAGGGTGACATATAGAGCTCAGAAAGGGCCCAAACAGCATGAGCACATCAGAAAGAGAGCATGACAGGGAGAAAGTTAAGGGGGAAAAAGAGAGAGGAGATAGATTTTCACATGCCTATATGGATGTGGTCCAGCTATTTTGCGGGTGCTCGTTTATGTGACTCCCTTGTTAAGGGTAACACCAGTTATTAATCCTGACTGTGCAGTCAACACTACCTTGCACTCCATGACCTCTGGTTTCAATTTTACCTTTACAAGTTTGTGTTTAAAAACCTCAGCATGCAAGATGCTGTTGGCAAGACGGCAGGCGTGGATGAGGAGGTCCTCCATGAGAATTGGGAACGATTCTCATCTATAATCCTTTTCCACCCAGGGGCTGAGCAAGAGGACCATGCGACCACAAGGCTAGGGTGCGAAGAAACATTAACAAATGCAGCAAGATGCTTTTCAGGGATGGGAGAGAGCATCTGACATTAAAAAACATAGACCACTTAAGACAACCTCATCCTAGAAGAAACTTTTATGGAACATATCGCAGTCGAAAGTAAATACAATACTTTGGTCAATTAATATCCCGCTCTTGAAGTGTTTACTCTAAAAGATATTAAGGGGAAACTTGCATGAAACTGATTTTTTTTGTGTTATAATATTGTACAGCTGTAACACTGCACAACGGATTGGTAACTTTTCTTAAGTGCTCTGACACCTCTGTCTGTCTCTGGCGTGCAACACCGATTGGGCAGAACGGGCTTCAGCTGCCCCCCGTCAGCTGCCTTCGGCCTGCCAGTCTGACCTTCAAGTAGGGTGACCAACCAACTCTAAATTTCACGGACCGTCCCTGATTTGGATCTCACATCCGTTGTCCGTGATGATCCCTTTTACGGACGCCTTTTGTCCGTAATTTTGGGAATTTTTGAGAAGCCTCCACTCCCTGATGGGGCCGCCTTGCATTCTTCCTCTGAGCACAAGAGCAGCCCCACACCGCCCATTGTTATTCTGTGTGCCGGCTGATTGTCACATACAGAATGACAATGGGGCAGTCTGAGTTGTTAAAGCATGTGGTGGGCCTCCTCCTGCCTTGGTCTAGGGCAGGGCATTCTGTTTTAACAGTACATAAAGAAAAATGTTGCACCTCACAAAATCAAAGAAATGTACAGAATCCATTCCATGTATAGAAGCCAGTGAAAGAAGTTAAAAACAAGGGGTTATGGGTCTTTCACAGTCTCATCATTTTAGAACTGAAAGCTTTTCAATATTATATACAACGAAGCCATAGTTGCTGCTTTTTTTATTTTATGCAACTAACAACGATTGACAAATCCAATAGTCCGGGCAGCACACTATGCTAAGCACATATTTTTAGCTAACCTGTTTTAAGCCACGCCCTTAATTACATCGGACACGCCCTTTGGAGAGACCCCCACGTTTTTAAACCCACTTAAAGCCCTGAAAACAACACCATGTCACAGTCAGCTCAGGTCCCGGCACTGGGCATCATGCATGACTCATGACTTCCAAGTTTTCAGATTGCTTATGTGCAGGGACATAGTGAACCCTCCCCGCCCCAGCCTTGCTTTGGGAACAACAGCAAGGGTGAAGTTCTTGATGGGCCTCTTCTGTCTGCAACTCTGCAGACAAATCTCAGCTCATAATTAATGTGAAAAGGTGGGTGAGTACGTAAGTGAAGGAATGGGTAAATGGCTGGATGGATTAGTGAAGGGATGAATCGATGAGTGAAAGGGTTAATGGATGGATAATGAGAGAATGGATGGATGGATGAGTGAGTGGAAGGATGCATGAGAGAAAGGGTAAATAAATAGATGTATGGGTGGAATGGTGGATGGATGGGTAAAAGGGTGGATGGATGAGTGAAAGGATGAACAGATGAGTGAAAGGGTGGATGATGGGCAAGTGAATAGGCGGATGGATGAGTGAAATGATGGATGGGTTAATGAGTTGATAAGTGAAAGGGTGAATGGATGGATGGATGAGTGAAAGGGTGGATGTAAGGATGGATGAGTGAGTGAAAGGGAGGGTAGATGGAAAAAGGATGGATGGATGAGTGAAAGGGTGGATGGATGAGAGAAAGGTTGGATGGATGAGTGATAGGGTCAATGGATGGATTCATGAGTGGATGGATTGTTGGGTGGATGGATGGGTGAAAGGATGGCTAAGTGAAAGGGGGATGGAGAGAGAAAGAGGATGTGTGGATGAGTATGGATGGATGATTGACAGGATGGATGGGCGAATGGGTGTATGGATGAGTGAAAAGAAGGATGTAAGGATGGATGAGTGAAAGAATGCATAGATGAGTGAAAGGGAGGGTGAAGAGCTGGAAGAAAGGCTGGATGGATGAGTGAAATGGTGAATGGATGGATGAATGGACGGATGAGTGACTGGGTGAATGGATGAATGGATGAGTAAGTGAAAGGATGGCTTTATGGGTGAGAGGGTAATGGTTGGATGGATGAGTGAATGAATGGATAGGTGAAAGGATGGATGGATGATGGATAAATGAGTGAAAGGGTGGATGGAGGGATGGATGAGTGAAATGATGGATGGAAGGATAGATGATGGATAGGTTTGGAAATGGTTGAATAGGTTTGGATATGGATGGGCACACAGATGAAAGGACAGAATGAATGGTGAAAGACTGCATAATGGATGAAAGAATGAATGGATTCCACACCCCCCGGTGACTCAAACTGACACATGACGTCAGGCAGCAAGCGCGGAACTCGGGCTTGAAATGCTACATGTGCCTGCCAAAAAGCAGAAACGAATTCCTTGTACAGCACCGTGGTACCACAAGAGATGTTCCACTGTTGTGCCACTGGGCGGCGCTGCTCTCATGCCACCGGGAAACAGCGCAAGCAGCTCCCACCTGCCCCGAAGCCATGAGAGATGCATGAGGGCACAGCTCTGTGCAGCTCTTCTGCGGGGAAAGGAGGGCAAGACAATCATCACCTGCACTTGCAGACAATAGCACCGACGTGACTCGAGTCACTTCCACCAGAAATGTTTTTTTCTTTGAAAAATTTGCACCCCTAAGAATATTGCAACTACCGCTGTGGCCCCGCCCACGCTACGCCACTGCCTACCAGTATGGATGACATCTGACTCTTAAACCTTGTAGCCCTCAATGTCTTAAGTAACATTTCCTATACATTGACTTTAATATTTATGAGTCATTGTCTCTATATAATATGTGTGTGATGTAACGCACTCCAACACCCTGCCGTACATACTTTGGATAAGTAGCTCTCATTTCGATTTAGATGCCACACAAAGCCACCTTTCATGGCTTTGAGTAGCCTCATAAATCATGACTAAGGCAAAGCAGTGCAAATCGCTGCGTTGCCTTACTCTGCGTCCCAGGGGCATTCTATGGGCGTTGCAGTGGGTTTTCCTACGCAACACCAATGGAATTTGACGCTGTCCCAGATTTACAAAGTCATGCAAACCTGGGGAAGCGCCAAATCCGTACCCTTCACAAGGTGACGCGTAACGAGGAGAAATATGTTCATTTCTCCTCATTGTTTCCTCTTTCTATGTGTGCTGAATCCTGCAGCACACATAGAAAAAGGAAAACATCAGCATGCAACTGAGGCACCCTTGCACCAGGCAGGCAGGGTGCCTGCGTTGGCGCTAGGCTGCAGAAACGGCACCAGCGCAGGGTGAAAGGACAGGAATGCACCATATTGTAAAAATATGATGCATTCCAGCCCTTTCACTTTGGCATAGGGCAGCAAAGCAAGGTGTCTTGCTGCACTGCCCTATGCCAGAATCCCTTAAATAAGCCTCTAAGAGGCAAGACAGTTGTCATGTGCACCCTAAATGTGGCCTAGATTCTTATTACACATGTTGAAGCATTATTGACTATTTAATCAAATGCAAGATGTTTATATACAGTGCTCACGTATTTCAATGTGCTGCCATGTGCAATAATAAAAGGAGGTATGGTGAAATTAAATATTGCTTAGGATCACACCATTTAGTCAAGCAAGGAAGCTGGGATTGTGCTCAGTTTTTCAGATTTCTCATAGTGAATTTCAGACACTAGATGGCTATTACTTTCTCCTGTGTTACATCACAGGTCAATTTTTTGTTTTTAATTCTTGCTGCATGAGGGTAGAGTGTGAGTGGCAGTGAAAAGCCTCAAGCAAACTTGGCTCTTTTTGGTCTTAAGGGTCTAAGAGGACCTCAAGGTGAGCCAGAGCAAGGCATCTGTCTCGAGCCTGGCTTGAACCTTTAGTCGCTCAACCAACTCTAAAGCCCGCCGGACATGGATTTGAATTTGAATTCCAACAAAGGCATCTTACCTTTTCATCCTTCTGGGATCAATAAAATAGCTAACCCAATCCTGCAAAACTATAAAATATCCTGTAGCCTGTGTAATGTAGAACACAAATTTATTTAACTTAAACAGTTTTCAAGCAATGCTAAGTTTAAAATGTGTTGTATACTAGACCCCCTATAAATAAAAGTCTCAAAAGTACAGAAGGGCATCAGTTATGTTGCTTTTTTTAAATTACAGTACGTGCAGCTATCTTAATTATGTTTTGTGCTGTGGAGTAATGGTTAGTCATTCAGAATTAGGTACAGCTTGATGATGGATTCAACCCAGATCTGTGACTGGGGGTGAGTGTCTCCTTGTGTTTACAGCTTTAAAAGCACAATCAATGATGCTTTTCAAAAGCTTTTGAGATATATTTTTTAATTGTTGTAGTTTGTAGTGCTCACTTTTGTACCATGCTTGAAACTTTGTGTTATATGAATGTAAGTGGCTAAAGTCACCGATTATTTTTGGCCTAGTTAATTTCGAAATGTATGGTAGCTCCTGGTACAGCACATATCCACATCGCAAGCCCCACAACCATAAACGTTGTCCCAGGCAGATTTCAACAGGTTTCCCTTGCCAAAATGTACCTGGGAAAATCTTTTCTGGTGGATAAGTGCCTTGTAAATGACAGAGCATGCAGGTTTTGGTGCAGAGAACACTACACTCTGTATCTTATGTCCCATTTTCAAACAAAACTCACAATTGATGCTATTTATCACACCAGATAAATTGAGACCCCCTCTTAGCATCTAACTTAACATGTGCAATAGATCGCACACTCTCCTCCAAGACATTTGTAATCAGGGCCTAAGTAGAATTAAGTAGTTCACAGTACAAAATTGTGCAGTCCTAATGAGCATAATTTTCAATGTGTTTTTGGGAAAAGATATATGCATGCAATATTGTTAGATACACTTAAGCTTGAAATGGAGCCAAGAGGAGTGAGAGATGCAAATACCTACCACCAGTACACAGGTGACTGACTCAACTTTGTGGGGTTGTTAGGATTTGGGACTGCTTTGCAGTAGGGGTATCACCTTTTACGGAATAGCCAGGTCTTTACTGCATCCCTGAATCTGAGGTGGTTTTGGCTTTCTTATCTTTGCAGGGAGTGAGTTTTAAAATGTTTCTTTGTGGACAGAGAAGGAAGTTCCATCAGTGTGTTGCTTCCTGAAGGAAATTAATAAAGGCTGGGATGTCAGTTTTGAGGCCAAAGTTCTAGTCTGTGTGTATCAGTGAAGCTTTGTTTGGATTCCCCTGTTGGTAATTGTTGGAAGTGGTCCTTTTTGCAGGGTTATTCCCACACTTTTTGCTTCTTCCTCCTATTTTTTCCTGACCTGTGTTTGGTGGCTATAGGACTCTGGGCACTTTACCACTGCTGATCAGTGCTAAAGTGCATATGCTCTCTGTGTAAATTGTTATTGTGATTGGTTATCCATAACTGGCATTTTTGATTTACCAGTAGGTCCCTAGTAAAGTGCACTGAGTGTGCCAGGGCTGGTAAATCAAATGCTACTAGTGGGCTTGCAGCACTGATTGTGCCACCCACATGAGTAGCCCTAAAAAGATGTCTCAGGCCTGCCACCGTGGTGCCTGCATGCAGTTTGTCAACTGCCATGTCGACTTGGAAAGTGCACCCACTTGCCAGGCCCTAACCTTCCCTTTCCTTACATATAGGACACCCCTATGGTAGGCCCAAGGTACCCCCTGGGCAGGGTGCAGTGTATGTGAAAGGTAGAACATGTACATGTGTGTGTAACATGTCCTTATAGAGAAATACTGCCAATTTCATTTTTCACTATTGAAATGCTATCTTGCCCCATAGGACAGAATGGGGAATGCTTTGTAATATTTTACAAGCATATCTTCCCATAGGGATAAGAAAGAAAAATGCAGTTTGGTATCCCTGAACTCAGAATTTGATAACACATCTTTTAGTAAAGATGATTTTTAAATTGTGTGTTTGAAAATACCACTTTTAGAAAGTGGCTATTTTCTTCTTCAACCATCCTGTGTGCCACTGCCTCTTTGTGGATTGACTGTCTGGCTTTGGAATGACAGGGGCTGGGGAGGTGCAGTGGCTCCAGGAGTCTGGATGAGTCAGCACTAGGCTGAATAGGCCTGATCTGCATTTGGAGTGGTGGGAGGAGTAGCACCTGTACCTGAATATGGCTGTGCCTGCCTTCAACAATGCCCCCTGCACAAAGAGAACAAAGACATTTTGGGGTATAAGTATTAGACCTAAAACCCCTGAACTTTAGATCATTCCTGGAATTCAAGAGGAACCTTTGCCAAGGAGCAGAGCTGGAGAAACTGAGGAGAAGTACTGCCCTTGCTGTGTGTCTGGGGTTGGCCTGCAGTTGCTGTTTCTGTCAAGGAAAGGAAAGGAGAAGGACTTTGCTGTGTGCTGTGTCCCCTGCTTGAAGGAGATCTCTGAGGGCCTGAAGTGAGCTGGCCTCCTGTTCTGAAGTCTCAGGGACACAAAGCCTACACCCCCAGCTCCCCTGAACTCTGCTGCTGGGAGTTCTGACCTGCCAAGAGGTGCCTGTGCCAGTTTTGGGCCTCTGGAGGTTGTTGCTGCTGTTTGGGAGCTGGAAGCAAGAATAAACTCAAAGAACTACAGAAATTGATGCATTGCTCTTCTTGCGGCTGTTTTCCCGATGCATCTACACGGCGCGGGAAGAATTTCCACGCATAGCCGTGCCGCTGTGGAAACTGCTGCAGCGCCTGTCGCCGCTGCAAGAATCAACGCATCGAGGGATCGCGGCTGAAGAGGACTGAAGCAGCGCCGCTCGATGCCGCCGCATCGATCGCCAACGAATCCCGGATTTCCACGCATTGTACCTGTGCGGCAAGTTCTTCCAACGCATCACCCGCGGACCGGAACCGTCACAAAGAATCAACACATCACTCCCCGTACAGACCGGATTCGATGCAACCCTTCCTCTGCATGCAGCGGGACTGTCGCATCACCTCCCCAAGGTCTCAGGAGTGTTGCATCTCTTTGTTTTCCAATGCTGCGGCTGTTTAACTTGTGAACTGTGACGCATCTACAGGTACTTTGGTGAAAAGTCACGCATCCATAGTTTTCTATGGTACAAGTTCTTGAAACCTTTTGAAAGTCATATTTTTAAACTGTGTATGTTGGATTTTTGTCATTTTGGTCTTGTTTAGTTTAGATAAGGATATTTTATTTTTCTAAACTGGTGTGATGTCCTTTTGTGGTGTTTTCACTGTGTTACTGTGAGTGTTGGTACAAATACTTTACACATTGCCTTTGGGATAAGCCTGTCTGCTCGTCCCAAGCAACCAAGGGGGTGAGCAGGGGTTATCTAAAGTGTGTATCCCCCTTACCCTGACTAGAAGCAAGGGTCCCTATTTGGGCAAAGGTACCTACCTCTGCCAATTAGAGACCCCCATTTCTAACATTGGTGGTCAGCGGTGAGGTTTTGATCCTGTATTTGTACTTGACCCACAGTGATTGGTGTACATCACTAGTTTAGTGCAGACCACTACGCAACCACATACTGTTTTTTGTTTTTGGTTCTATTTTTGAGTAACCCTTGAAGTATCCACGCATCATGTCTCAGAAGGGTAAACCAGCAAGTGATGTTGCAGAACTGGAGTTTGATATCGAAATGTTAAGTAGTTACAAAGTAGGTCAACTCAAGCAGTCCTGCAGGAACTTTGGATATCCCATGAAGAGCAGCTCCAGGAAGGAGGAGCTACAGAAGGCCTTAAGGATCTGGTGGGAGGCCAGAGAGGCTGAGGAGGCAGAGGATGCAGAGGTGAATGAGGATGCACAAGGGGATGGTTTCAGATCACAGGATCTGCCTGTGAGAAGAGCAGCCTCTAGGGCTGGCAGCAATCATCCCTCTAGCAGTTTTTCCCCAGGGGAACTGGAGGAGAACCAAAGGGTCAGGGAGCAGAAGCTAGAGGTCCTGAGGATCAAAACAAAGCAGATGGAAATGGGAATCCAGGCAAAGGCAGAGGAGAGCAGTAGAGCTTATGCCTTGGAAGAAAAGAAATTGATCTTGGCATATGAGCTGAGAATGAGAGAGTGATGAGGAGTTTGCAAGGCTTGAGGCCCTGAGTGTCTCAACCAAGCAAAAAGAGATGTGTATAGCTCAGGAAGTGAGCTTGGATGGGTTGGAGGTGGAGTCCAGCTCAGATGGTGGCAGCAAAATTGTGTTATCTAGTGCTGAGGGAGAAGTACATACACCCAGAGATGTGGCGCCTGACTTGAGGGAGGGGGTTAGCATACACCAGGGGGTTCAGGTTTATGAGGTAGCTCTAGTGGTGTGCAGTGTCCCTGAAGTGGATTGGGGAACTGAAACTGATGATCATATTCCTAGTGGTGGGAGGGACACTCTACTGACTCTAGATGAGAGGTGCAGGGAGAGGGGTGCCCCCATGGTAGGAGTCCTGGTGTGTGAGTGTGGAGACCACCCAGAAGAGTGTGGGTTGAGTAACAGAGACAGTCAGACACCATCTTGCCAATCTCAGGAGAGTGGTGTGGGGTACCTGTGTGAGGCACTGGATGGTGAGGCAAAGGGCAGCTTGGTTAAAAACTGTGGGGGGCTGTGTGATGCAATTGTTGGAGAGCATATTTTAGGTCCCTGTTTTCCAGAGCTATGCTAACACCCGGTTGAGTGTGAGTTCTCTGATTCCAGGGAGCTTGCACTGAAAGCAGACCTTTTGGTGGAGTCCAGGGGATCTGATGAGGCTTTTGGGAGTGATCCTGAAGGAGGTGGCTCAGGTTTTCCCCAACCAGGTGAGGTAGGGGAGGTTTGGAGTAACCCAGATAGGTCCCAGTGTAGTGGAATGGGTGAGGAGCCCCATGTCCTGTCTCTGAGTAGAGGGAGTGGGGGTGGGCTGAGTCCCAAGGTGTCTGAAGGCCCAGTTCCAGGGTCTCAATGGTTCCATGAGTGAACACCAGGAGGGGAGCCTAGTCTGTACTGGGAGGCCATTTCCTGAGGGGGATCCCAAGGTATTAGGTGAACTGGGGAAGACTGCTGTAACTAGCATTCCACCAGGTCTGGTGTCTGGCAGCACCACTCCAGTTGGGAGGGTGCATGAGTCCAGAGAAAGGGGTAAGAGGGGGAGACAGTCCCCAGTGGGAGGACCAGTGGGTCAGGGGTTACCCGCTCTGAGGTCAGAGCACCCCAGGACTAACCCTGGTGGGGCCAGTTCTGGCCTGGGGGTCTTCATGCTCTGTCAAGTGGACAGGAGGCTGGAGACCTGCGCCAGGCAGACTCTCGTACCACTCATGAGGAGTGTGTTTCCCTTGGGGGGTTTGGTGTATTCCTCCGGAAGTCCTGGGTTGCCAGGCACAGGTCCAGCCTAAGGGTACAGACCGTGGGTTGGAGGACCAGGTTTAGGGTATCCCCCCTGACCTGGAGGAAGGGGCGACTGCTAACAGTGCTCCTATCAAGTTGTCTTCTGGGGGTACCGCTCCAGGTGGGAGGGTGCAGAGCCCCAGGGAGGAAGACAGGGTGTGGGAAAGCCCACCCCAGTCTCTTGTCCAGCCGCAGGGTACAGACCCTGGGCTGGTGGGCCAGTGTCAGGATGCCATACCTGACTTGGCAGGAGGGAAAGTGGAGAAAAGGTGCCAGGCACCTGTGGCTACTGCCCCCCACTTTCTGATGCCACAGAGGTTAGAGAGGCCTGAAAGGCATGGGGCCTGGCTCTCATCACTGACAGCTGTCAGTGGCCACTGTGGCTGGCTGTCCTGGTGGACAGAGTTGCCCCTGGGAGGGCGGCAGGAGTCACACCCCGGGGGTGGACTGGGCCACACCACTGTGTTGGCCATTTGCGTACTGTCTACCTTTTGGAATACATCTGTGAACAAAGTAAGTTTCGGCACTGCACAGATGGGGTCCCCAGGTGAGGAGAAGGATCCCCCATGGTTTATCTTAGTGGGCCCTGAGAGTATGAATAGAGAGATCCAACTGGGTTCAGGAAGGTGTAGAACGGGAATAGACCCCTGCTGTTCAGGCCAGGTTCCAGGTTCTATCGCCCCAAGCACGGAAGCCCATCGAGGTACTGATTGGTCTACCCTGGCTTTAGGCTGGAAGGGGGTTGTGTTGGAAGTGGCCCTTTTTGCAGGGTTATCCCCAAACATTTTGCTTCTTCCTCCTATTTTGTCCTGACCTGTGTTTGTTGGCTATAGGACTCTGGGTACTTTACCACTGCTGATCAGTGCTAAAGTGCATATGCTCTCTGTGTAAATTGTTATTGTGATTGGTTATCCATGACTGGCATATTTGATGTACCGGTAGGTCCCTAGTAAAGTGCACTGAGTGTGCCAGGGCTGGTAAATCAAATGCTACTAGTGGGCTTGCAGCACTGATTGTGCCACCCACATGAGTAGCCCTAAAAAGATGTCTCAGGCCTGCCACTGCGGTGCCTGCGCGCAGTTTGTCAACTGCCATGTCGACTTGGCAAGTGCACCCACTTGCCAGGCCCTAACCTTCCCTTTCCTTACATATAGGGCACCCCTATGGTAGGCCCAAGGTACCCCCCTGGGCAGGGTGCAGTGTATGTGAAAGGTAGGACATGTATGTGTGTGTGTAACATGTCCTGATAGTGAAATACTGCCAATTTCGTTTTTCACTATTGAAAAGCTATCTTGCCCCATCGGACAGAATAGGGAATGCTTTGTAATATTTTACAAGCATATCTTGCCATAGGTATAAGATAGAAAAATGGAGTTTGCTATCCCTGAACTCAGAATTTGATAACACATCTTTTAGTAAACATGTTTTTTAAATTGTGTGTTTGAAAATACCACTTTTAGAAAGTGGCTATTTTTTTCTTCCACCATCCTGTGTGCCACTGCCTGTTTGTGGATTGACTGTCTGGCTTTGGAGTGAAAGGGGCTGGGGAGGTGCAGTGGCTCCAGGAGTATGGATGAGTCAGCACTAGGTGAATAGGCCTGACCTGCATTTGGAGTGGTGGGAGGAGTAGCACCTGTACCTGAATAGGGCTGTGCCTGCCTTCCACAATGCTGGCTCCGCCCCCCGGTGGTGTGACTGGAGCCAAGAATCACACTGACAATGGATATTGTTGTGCACTTGCAGAGTGCCCCCAGAACTGGTTTGAACTGGGCTCAGAGCCCCCTGCACAAAGAGAACAAAGACATTTTGGGGTATAAGTATTAGACCTAAAACCCCTGAACCTTAGATCATTCCTGAAATTCAAGAGGAACCTTTGCCAAGGAGAAGAGCTGGAGAGACTGAGGAGAAGTACTGCCCTTGCTGTGTGTCTGGGGTTGGCCTGCAGTTGCTGTTTCAGCCAAGAAAAGGAGAAGGACTTTGCTGTGTGCTGTGTCCCATGCTTGAAGGAGATCTCCAAGGGCCAGAAGTGAGCTGGCCTCCTATTCTGAAGTCTCAGGGACACAAAGACTTCGCCCCCAGCTCTCCTGAACTCTGCTGCTGTGAGTTCTGACCTGCCAAGAGGTGCCTGTGCCAGTTTTGGGCCTCTGGAGGTTGTTGCTGCTATTTGGGAGCTGGAAGCAAGAATAAACTCAAAGAACTACGGAAATCGACGCAATGCTCTTCTTGCGGCTTTTTTTCCGACGCATCTCCGCGGCGCGAGAAGAATTTCCACGCCTCGCTGCGCCGCTGCGGAATCCGCTGCAGCGCCTGTTGCCATTGCAAGAATCAACGCATCGAGGGATTGTGGCTGAAGAGGACCGACGCAGCGTCGCTCGACGCAGCCACATCGATCGCCGACGCATCCCGGATTTCCACGCATCGTACCTGTGCGGCAAGTTCTTCCGATGCATCACCCGCGGACCGGAACCGTCACGAAGAATCGACGCATCACTCCCCGTACAGACCGGATTCGAAGCAACCCTTCCTCTGCGTGCAGCGGGACTGTCACATCGCCTCACCAAGGTCTCAGGAGTGTCGCATCTCTTTGTTTTCCGACACTGCAGCTGTTTGGCTTGTGAACTTTGACGCATCTACAGGTACATTGGTGAAAAGTCACACATCCATAGTTTTCTATGGTACAACTTCTTGAAACCTTTTGAAAGTCATATTTTTAAACTGTGTATGTTGGATTTTTGTCGTTTTTGGTCTTGTTTGGTTTAGATAAAGATATAATATTTTTCTAAACTGGTGTGATGTCCTTTTGTGGTGTTTTCACTGTGTTACTGTGAGTGTTGGTACAAATACTTTACACATTGCCTTTGGGATAAGCCTTTCTGCTCGTGCCAAGCTACCAAGGGGGTGAGCAGGGGTTATTTAAAGTGTGTATCCCCCTTACCCTGACTAGAAGCAAGGGTCCCTATTTGGACAAAGGTACCTACCTCTGCCAACTAGAGACCTCTACTTCTAACAGTAATGAAAAGTGATTTGAAAGAGGAACATCTGACCAAGTATTTTGAGAGCAGGAGATACTAGGGCAAGCCAAGAAGGACCCCTTGGAAGCAGAAGCTGCCCACCTTCTACATAGGGCCTCAAGGCAGACCTCTCATGATCCTCGCTATAATAGTTACATTTAGCTGAGGAGACCTCAGGAGGGAATGTGGAAGGAAGAGATTACTTCTTTGAGGACAGAGGCCAGCATGGTTGTCTTGTCTTCTGCAATAGTTTATAGGGCAGAAGGCTATGTTAGCAGGAGGGGCAGTGCTTAAAATGGATAATACTTCGTGAAGGTATTTTCCGTCTCTGTAGTAATTGCTTCCTGCTCAGATGAGCCAATATGTTAACTCAAATGAGGTTGGGATTAGGTCTGCAGGCCCTAGCGATTGTGCCTAATTTCCTTCCTGCCACAACAAAGCAGAGACTAGTTTGTCTGCAGTCCAGTCTTTTTCTCACACTATGATTACTCCAAAATGTTATGCAATTGTTCTAATTTAGCCCCATCATTCTTAATAGATGACAGACTCATGCATCCAAAGTTCTTTCCGCGATTACTTCGTCATACTGCTACTAAGCTTCCACCACAAGAAGTCTTATTTCATACGTCATTTGCTTCACACAAGAATTCAATAGAAATCAGCAAACATTGTTATCAGAAAATACATTCTCATTTTTCAAGCACTGTTGCAAATTATTTTCACAAATGTTATTGCTATTTAATAGTCTGCTCCCATTTGTGTTCAGGGGTACGTTGCAGGTTTGAATGTCAGCCCTGAGCTGCCATGGCACTTATTCACTAAAATGGCAGCAATAGCTGTAGTGGCATCAAAGGTTGGTCCCTTTACCCATGCTAAGCTCCAAAACAGCTACTTATTTGCTGCCCAGCGGCTAGGTAGAGGGACTGGAATGTAAAAAATACATAAGATTTTTAAAGCTCTGTTTATTTTCTGATCCTTTCATTTAGACAAGGGGTACTGAGTGCAGTGCGATGAGTGCCAAATGGAAAACTAGGTCAACATCTCTTACCCTTGGTAATCCCAGATTGACACCCATCTGTGATGTGGGGGTATCATCTATAATCTAGCTTGTGTGCTCAGTTTCTAACCTTAATGTATGTTATTAGAGCAAATCTTATCAAACATGGGTGTGTTTCTTGCTAAATGACTAACCAAGCAGTTCAAATTCAAAAATATTTGGTGGGAGTTGTCACAAAGTACCAAATAATATATATTCAACATTCTTTGTGCTATGGAGCTAGGATATGTGGCAGCTTCCCCAAACAGCTACAAAGGTGTTTACTATACTAACATCATATTCAGAAAATAACATAAAAGTATTGTGTGCAGGTAAATGAAGCATGAACAGAGCAGTAACTAAATACATGTGCTTAAACTGCATTATTTGTTTCCAATTTTCAAAACCTTCCTTTGGTGGAAGGATGGTGAAATATCTTGTAAAAGATTTTTTTAAGACTAGTTAGGTTGACGCAACTGGCCCAGAGTGTTTGGAGTGTACGATTTGCCCGAGATTGTGATGTAAAATAGAATCTGGTGTTTCACATTGCACCAGGTTTCTGGCCTAATGTGTATTAAAATAGAACATTTGTCATTCACTGTGCTAAAATTCCTTGAGAGCCCCAAAATCATGTCATGCCGAGAATAATGTTACTGACCCTGTGTGGTTTAAAATGCACTATTTGCCACATGTAGTCTCAAAGAATGACTCAGTGTTTTATGCACTACATCGGAAAAGCGAAGGGAGCCCCCCACAAGTAACTTTGATTCGGCTCTTATGATGTCTCTGTCTCCACTAATCCATGTGTTAGCCCCACCCCCTCGAAGTTTGAGTCCAGTTGCGCCCCTGGTCTGTCTAGTTCAAGCAAATGAACACAGCTAAATAATCATAAAAAATGGTTCCAGAGTGAGGAGTCTCCACTGTGAGATGCCGGCTGCCCAATCATTACAGTTTAAGACATCCAGGACTGCTGTCCTTGTGGTGCACACTGCAGAATTTGTATAAGCTGTCATGAGCGTTCAGTTCATGAGACAATATTGGATTTCTCGTGCAGTATGTGTTTCTGCTTATAGCATGCGATTGTGAGTGTTTGCAGAAGAATGGATCTGTGGATGCTTGCCGGCAGCATCCTTTTGATGGAAAACATGATGGGAATGTGATTAAAAAAAAATCATTACCTGCACACATTTAATCTTAGTTTTAGTCAAAATGTGGCTTATTAGATGTTAGTTTTGTGCCAGAGGCAGCACCCGTGATCCATCGTGGTGTAGCAAGCGCAATCACAGCTGGCAAAGCGCTGTGAGGGGAGCGGTGTGAAGAGAAGTGCTATGTTTGCGTTCTGCACCTTCACATTTACGAACTTTAGAGTCATTATTTTATTAACATTCAGATGACTTGATGCGCGTTCCATGTTTTTGTTGACTAGGCGTATAACGTTCAGTGAACACTTTGGGGCATATTAGCAAGAAGAGGCGATAATCATCGCTAACCCTGCTTAGCGTGATTTTTTTTATCGCCGGCTATCGCTGGAATATATCGCCACGCTAACGCTGTATTAGCAACGATTAGCGCTATGGCGATGAATATTCCAGCGATAGCGGGAAATAGGCCAACATCGCTGAAAAACCAGCGATGTTGCATGGAGAAGGGAGAACACCTTGCTGATACGACCCTGTGGTCGTATCAGCATAATCCACCCCCCATGTTAGGTATGGCTAACACCTGCTAATTGCAGGTGTTAAATAAATGGCGATGACCCCGGTTAGCGCGACTTTTCACGTCGCTAACTGGGGCCATGGCCACCTTGCTAATAGGCGATAGGCCTGTTAGCGAGTGTTTCCCAGGTTTGTTCGTCGGGAACGCCCACTTTGCATGTCATTAGCGATATATATCGCTGACATGCAAAGCGGTAAAAAAACGGGCGCTAATGCCAGCAAACTGTCGCTAACTGCTGTTAGAGACAGTTTGCTGATAGGGCGATATAAATATCGCCGCTTTAGCGGCAAAAAGTGCCGCTAAAGCGGCGATAGTGCCCTTGCTAATATGCCCCTTTGTTTTAAAATTTGAGCATTTTCCTGATGAAGTGCCAATCCGAGAACTAAATGCATTGAGCATTTCTGATCCAATAATTGGACAGTATAATTTGAATGATGCCTAAGCAATGAATATGATAATCGCCCAGGAGAGTCTACACAAACCAATTTAATGAGTAATCAAGTTTGCAGGAACAGCAGGATTAAAACGCTTTAAAAGGCACTGTAAGGTATGGAGTGAAATATTTCTTTTGTTTTGTTCAACTTGTGCTTTTTGCTTGGAATCGGAGGGAGACAAGAGCTGGGCAAATGTACTAGTTTGTGAATCCAGAGGGTAGACTCCTGGCGACCGGTTCATGGAGCTGGTCTAATCTTATAATCGATTGTGGACAGGGTCGGATTGGTAACGCGGGCACTCGGGCAATGCCCGAGGGGCAGGTGTCCAGTTCCAGCCGTGGGCTGCTTTTCTGAGCAGCCTGGGGGGGGGGGGGCGATTTGGGCAGTTTCTGCGTTGTTCAATGCCGCCAGCGGCCCAGTGGGTGCCTGAGTGGCCTTTTTGGAGGTAGATGGGCGTCCATTACCTTCCTTTTATCAACGGGCAGAGGTGTCACTCCCTTTCTCACGCTGGGCCGGCCCATTAATATATGCATATTGAGCGGGGGCAGAGGGCCTGAGCAAAAGTGGCCTCACTTGTTTTCAGGTGTGTTTCACCAGTGTAAACTAATCCGTGCGTTTTTTTAAACCCTCCCCCTTTTTAATAAACTTTTGCCGAAGCAGTGTTTTGCGCAAAGGCAATATGGAAATGTGGGCCACTTTTTTTTAGCGTGCCCGGGCCGATTCTTAATCTTAATCCAACCCTGATTGTGGATCCAGAGGGTAGACTCCTGGCGACCCTTTCATGGAGCTGGTCTAATCTTATACTCGATTGTGGATCCAGAGAGAGGATTCCTGGTGACCAGTTCAGATGCCAGACATGTCGTGTGAGGAGGGGCCTTGACATTTCTACGCCTGATGACTGCCGTGTAATTGGCCTGATAGATTCTATGAACTTTCATGTTCATCCTTTTCCCCCCATAATTGAGGGCAGCCAGAATGTTCATGCAGCAGTCTTTGAGCAGCGAGTCTGACTAATGGTCCAATGGACTGGCCCTGAGTGGATGGGGGAGAGAGACAGTGGATGGGGGAGAGAGAGCAGTGGATGGGGGAGAGAGCAGTGGATGGGGCAGAGAGAGCAGAGTATGGGGGAGGGAGCAGGAGATGGGGGAGAGAGAGCAGTGGATGGGGAGAGAGAGCAGTGGATGGGGGAGGGAGCAGTGGATGGGGCGAGAGAGCAGTGGATGGGGGAGAGAGAGCAGTGGATGGGGAGAGAGAGCAGTGGATGGGGGAGAGAGAGCATTGGATGGGGGAGGGAGCAGTGGATGGGGGAGAGAGAGCAGTGGATGGGGGAGGGAGCAGGAGATGGGGGAGAGAGAGCAGTGGATAGGGGAGAGAGACAGTGGATGGGAGAGAGAGCAGTGGATGGGGAGAAAGAACAGTGGATGGGGAGAGAGAGCAGTGGATGGGGAAGAGAGAGCAGTGGATGGGGATAGACAGCAGTGGATGGGATGGGGTATAGAGAGCAGGGGATGGGGAGAGAGAGCAGTGGATGGGGAGAGAAACAGTGGATGGGAGAGAGAGCAGGGGATGGGGAGAGAGAGCAGTGGATGGGGGAGGGAGGCAGTGGATGGGGGCGAGAGAACAGTGGATGGGAGAGAGGCAGTGGATGGGGGAGAGAGAACAGTGGATGGGAGAGAACAGTGGATGGGGAGAGAGAGTAGTGCAGGAGGGAGAGTGAGCAGTGGATGGGGAGAGAGAGCAGTGGATGGGGAGGGAGAGCAGTGGATGGGGAGAGAGAGCAGTGGATGGGGGAGAGAGCAGTGTTTGGATTCAGTCCTTTAACTTAAGCTTGTGGAAGTGCCTGATCCCCGGGTTTGCTGCTGCAGTTGTTTATGTGCACCTGCAGTGCCTCTGTGAGCCTTTTCGAGGTAGCCAAAGTGGAGTGCCAGGTGTGGCAAGGGAAATGATGATATGTGTGGGGCAGAGGTTGCACCAGGGATGCCCAAGCCAGAAGCTGACTGGTAGTCTGTCAGTTAGTGAGAGAGTATTTTGGAGTCAAGAATGTTCTGATTGTACTTGTGTGTGGGCGGGCCGGACTGGGCGTAGCGGGCACCGGGTGTTTCCCCGTTGGGCCGGAGGGGTGCGGCCGGTTTTGCACCCATGGTGGGGGGCCGGTTTTGTTACTGGGTACTGTAACTGCCAGGGCTGGTTGCTGTTCTCAGTCTAGCCCTGTGTGTGGGAAGCACTACCCACACGGTGCAGAGCAGGACCATGAACCACTGGACCCACTTAGAGAGTAGCGTGAGGATGCTACTCAAAGAAGACGTTCTTTGCAGGGAGAATCCTAAACTTGGAGGTGGGACATGGCTATATGAGACAGAAGAGCTGGACAGGCCAGCAACAGATCCATTTGAGGAGCCAGTGGACAGATTTACGGGCCTCCCTGGTCACTTGCCATCTTTCAAGTTGGTAAAATACTGCTGGATATGGTGCAAAGCCAAGGAAACCAGCAGGGAGGGGGAGGGAGGGGAGGCACTGGCAAGTTTTTCATCACTGCACCGCCACAATGTCACACAAAGTGACGCAAAGTGGCAAAAGTATTGATACAGTATTTGCTTTGAAGTGCAAAACGTTATTTGTGCCAGAAAGAGTCCCTAAAAGTTATGCAAATAGCGCTTTGCTCTGCTTCGTACTACTTTCTGTCAAAGGGCGTCCCATGGTGGTGCATGGGTGTTCCTCTGATACCACTCATGGTTTTTTAAACAAAGCCTTATCTGCTAAAATTGATAGACCGGGCTTTTCACCAACAAATAAGGCCTCCTTTAGGCAGTCAATAATATGGAGAAATGTTTTTATTTCTCCTGACGTTTTTCACATTGCAAGTGTGCTGCACTATACAGCACACATCCAATGTGTGAAACGTTTTAAAGTTAGTCCAAGCATAGCATTTTGTAGTGGAAGAGTAAACGTCCAGTACAAAATGCTTTGCCAGACATCACAAATACACATTTTCACTATGGTGCAATAATTTGTGCGTAGTGCCAAGCAGTCTGTTTGTATGCCAGTGCTATGTTCTACCACTATAAAGCCACCAAATTGGGTGGGTGGGGATGGGTTACACTGGGCTCTGTCCCTCATCCTGAGAGTATGGGAGTAATCTTGGTTCACATAATAAGTTGAAATGAGTTTTGGGTTCCCGAAAAGAGAATCTGGAAAGCCTAGACATTGGTGGGATTCATAGAGTGTATGGGGACATTTTAGACAACCTCCCTCCCAAACAGCTCACTGACTCTACCAGCCTCCTCATCTTACCTGTCAGCCTCTAGCACCAGGAAAGTTTACATGACTTTCTAAGACTAATCGAACAATTGAGAGAACTCCCTTGAATTGACCCATGGTTTGCTTTCCCCCAGTTATTAAGTGAGTGAAAAAGGGATCTAATGAAGATCCTCTTGTATCATAGAGATTATAGGGCTACACTTAATGAGGAGTGAGTGATTCATGCTCAGTGACTGATTATTATTCTCCCCACCCAATATTCAGATGGCTGGAATATCATTGTGTATATATGTTGATTATACTTGGAGACAGTGATGCAACCAGTGCAACCCATCTGCATCAGGCACTAAGCTTATTAACAATGAGCTTGTGAACCCAAGCCCATTGTGTGGGGGGTTTTATTTAAGCATTTTGGACACTAGGGCTTTCTGAACCAAAGAAACTAGTGTAGACACCGACATATGTAGAATGGAAGCGAGGACTACCCTCTCTTCTTAGAAGTCCAAGGCACCAGACTCAAGAATGCAGTCCCTCTTTAATATAAGTTGGCACCTAACATTTAAAAGTCCTCAAAAGCGCCACAGGAGGGCGTTGGTACTTATTAGGAGGTAATTTAAAAGGTTGTGACTGCATTGCATCCCTCAAAAACAAATAAAAGTCCACCAACCTCTTGCTTCCCCCACCACATTTAGTTGTGAGGAGACTGCTGCATTCCACCAGTAGAAGCACAGGACCACTGTTGGGACCATGATGAGAGGCAGGAAAAACCCTCAATTGCCCTGAAACCTCCCTGTACATCTTGGCCATTGTGTTTTTGTTTTTCTGAAACAAACTCTAGTATTGGGAATTTGGGGACAGACATACAAACCTTTTTTGAGGTCACAAAAGGCATGATTCGCAGAAATGTGATCACAAAAATTTATTTTTCAATTTACAAAAGCCAAATTGTGATTTAGTAACTTCTTACCGAATTGCAATTTGAGTTTGAGATTCGGTATTTGGAAGGTGAGTTTTTAAGGCGTCCCTTACAAATGCCAATTCGCAGTAGCATTTATTAATATTTTGCGGTCAAATTGAGATTGCAAAACATTAATCATTTACCAACTACTGAAAGGTAGTGGTTACCGTTTGCAAATGAGAAGGGGTTCCCAGGGGCCCCTTTTCCCTAAGAGAATGTTATAAAAAAAAAAGTTGAAGAGAAGGCAGTGGTCCCACATATCACTGCCTACTCTTAAAAAATTAATTCTCAACTTTTCATTTTTTTCTTTTCAAACGCATCCCATTTTCCTTTAAGGAAATCGGGCTGTATCTCAAAGAATAAAAGATTGCTTTATTTTAAAGCAGTGACAGACATGGTGGTCGGCTGACCCCAGCAGGCAACAATCTCTGTGATGGCTATTATTCCTTGTGGGTCGCATACAGCGACCTACCTCAATAATATTCATGAGGGAAGATGATTTCCGACCCACTAGAAATCACTTCTGATTTAAAGTTTAGTACATTAAGATTAGCAATTACCAAAGAGCGATTCTGTAGAAATTACCATTTAGAAATTGCTATTGTAAATATTCGTACATCTAGCCCAAACGTCAGAAAAACAAAAAAGAATGCCAAGCAGGGCCTAAAAAGTATGTCTTCAGAGAATGTGCTGCATTGGTGGATGCACTGAAGTCATAGAGATCTGTGCCAGGCAGACGGGAATCTCTAAGCATAGACGGTGATCCGCGGCGGAGGCCCCAGCTGGCTGGTGGGCCACCTGCCAAAGTGTAAATGAGCCTGCTAGTCCTGATCCACTGCAGAACTTCTTCATGTGGGCAGATAGGTAAACAAATCATCATCTGAGGGGACACACTCAAAAAATGGACTTTAGTGGTGATTTTAATGCATCTCAGATGGTCCTCCAATTATGAGAATAGCATGTTATTAAATGCTTTTTAATTTATCCACAATACATTAAAAAATCAGAGAAGTGCTGTTTGAATACCCAGGTGGTGATAGTACATATCAAAGGATACACAAGGAAATGCAATTTTAGCAAGTGTGTGAACAATGTCAATAACATCATAAGTTCCAAATTGAAACCAAAAAATATCTATATTGCAATACATATTATTTAAGATTGGGATTCTACGTCCAAGTAAGAATCTATATAGGTAAATGACAAAAAGGATTTCATGTGTGAAAAGAATAGTCATTGGGTACCTCAATAATAGCTGGTAATTCAAATGCTGAATCCGAGTTTCATTCATGACCACATGGAGACAGTCTCCTGATCGTCACCATCTTCACCACCAGAAGAGGTAACCCCAGCATGTTCAATGGTAATTTGAATTGGCAACCAATTATGGATTATATTTGGCAGGGCAAACACAAATATAATGTCTTTGCTATGGCAAATAGCATAACTGCAACAATGAAGAAGCACTGGAAAATCAAATAGGTCTTGCTTTAATGTGGTAACCCCTGTAAACAAAGGCATTCACAAATGTCGAATACATATGTTGCATGTACAAATGTTGCTTATCTCATTAAAGCCAGCCCTATCGACTTTGCTGGTGCTGGGACAAAAGTAGCAAAAAGATTTTCTTTCTGCATCTAATGCATTGTGTAGATAAATAAGTGAATGTGACAAATAGTTTGATGGTGGGTGAATGTTTCAGATGTAAAGTAGTCCCTCATGCATTCCTATGGAAGGAATTCGAGAAAGGCAGAATGATACACCAAACTCCCAGTAGCATGGGGTGGAAGAGAACCACTCATCCAGATGAAACCAAAGCTCACTCTTTGTACATTTTAAAGAAGTGGCAACAATAGGCCAAGAGAGAGTTGTGCTGTCAAGCCAGAGCTAAAAGCATCTAAGACAGTGCTACCCAGTGGCGTAGCTAGACCTTTGGCTGCCCATGGCAGCCCCTGCGTTTGCCGTATGTGAGAGCGGGGGGTGCTGGGAAATCTGCATGATGGGCACAAGTAAAGGGGGGGTTGCTGGTGAGTTCCGTCCGTGACGGCCACAGGGGAGAGGCCGCCGCACCCAAATCTTGTGCCGCCCGGGGCGGACCGCCCCCCACCTCCCAGCCTCCCCTTCCTACGCCACTGGTGCTACCCATGCATTTTGCATTCACTTAATGTTTTAAAACACATGAGAATATACTAATGAGTGTTAGCAAGTGCTTGTAAACAGAACATTTTGAGAGTGGACCACACGGATGGCTGGCACGTTTCCTCTCATACACTTCTTTCCACATCTCTTTGTTCACTTTGTGCACCAAAGGACTAGTTCACAAAGAAATAAGTAACATAATGGGTAATAAAGTAATGTTTATGATTTTTGTATAGTCATTAATTTTCTCCATTAACAGAAGCCCCATTGCAAATTCTTTAAAAGGTGGGAAAATCATAATTTCCCTTGCAAGTGCGTAACCCTAAACCATCTGATTTTCCAGAGGAAGAATATCTGCCTCTATACGTTAAGGTCAATTTGTAAATGCATCATTTTTTTTTTCTTTATTTCTACACCAAGACAACAATTTTCCAAACAGAAAAACCTCATCATCCTCATCACCGAAAAAAATACTGGAATGTTTGGGTCTTTCCCAGATGCAATTTGCACACTTACATTAGCATTTTTTGATAGTGAGGGTAGGTGGACAAATTGGATGTGAAAACCAAATGGAGGGTTAGTGAAAGTTCACAAAGTTACAACTCTGTGGGTGATCGCTACTTCCCAGTGGCCACACTCCTGTTCCTGCTCCTCCGCTGCGAGTATATATGTTCCCATCTCTTACACTAAACCCGACTGAAGAAAATTTCCCTTGCTTGTATATTTCTACAATCATAAATTCCACATGAAGGACTACGTGGCATATTTACATGCACCGTTGAATCTCTCTTGGACCACAAAATGTCGTGGAAGTGCAACACAACTCAAAAATGATATTTATGAAGCCACGCAAGGACACCTTGCGTGGCGAAGTGGCTTCATAAATCTTGAGTAAAGCAATGCAGCGCAAATCGCTGCATTGCTTTACTCTGCACCAGGGAGGCATTCCATGGGTGTTGCGTGAGTGTTGCCATGCAACTCCCATAGCTTTTGACGCATTACCAGATTTACCAGAACATCCTGGGAATGCGACAAAAAAGATCCGCCTCCCCAGGTGAGGTGTAACAAGGAGAAATATCTTTATTTCTTCTCTTTACTTCCTCTTTCTATGTGTGCTGCATTCTGCAGCACACACAGGAAGGTGCTCCTTCTTGCACAAAAACAATCATGAATGCAACACAGGACCCCTTTCACCATGGTGTAAGGGTGCCTTAGTTGGCCCTCGGCAGCCAAAACGGCACCAGCACAAGGGGAAAGGCAGGAATGCACCGTATTCTTTTAAATATGGCTCATTCCTGCCCTTTCCATGTCACACAGTGCAGTGCAGCAAAGTGACTTCCAGTGCTGCACTGCGTGACAATCTCATAAAAATGCCCCTACATTTTGTAGATCCTTATTCTACGAGTCAGGACCTGCTATTTGCTCAGATGAACCTTTTTGCGCACCTTCGCTAAAATTAGGGTCCAAAGTTACAAAACTTTGCGCTGAAGCTCATGCGACGCAGCACAATTTTGAGCTTCGCCCACTGGCTTCTAATATGTTTACTAGATCTTTGGGGCTGTTTGTGTAGCTTTGTGCCGTTTGCATCACAAGAGTGCCATCACAATACCTCTGTAAAAATGGGCCATGGGGTGCAAAAATGATTGTGACTTACCCCAGTCAGATCAGAAGAACTGCATTACTGTAGAATGGTTTTGCCAGTTTTTGCCCGGGGGAAACTGCAAATAATATTCCTCAGATTTCGAATATAATTATGTATTTCGCATCTACCTTGCATAAACATAACAAAAACAAGCTTGAAGAAAATGTTAGTAGAAGTAAAATGAGACTGGAGTATCTTAAAAAGACAAGAATTTTCATAGGAAATTTTGACTTGGGTACTCTTTTTATAGAAGAGATATTCATAAATCCTGTTGCAGCCAAGACGTGCCGCCAGAACACTGACCTCTAACTTGCTTAAAAGTGAGCCAGAGGCAGACTTGAAAGAATTTAAAGCCCAGAGCCTAATGTTCAGTAAATCATAGTCCGAGGTCTTTTTAATGTCAACCAGCTAAAAGGATCTCTAGGGCTAACGTGTTAACTTGAGCATGATAGACACATATCAGAAAACGTCTGGAACTGAGAAAGATAAAACATTGAAAGTGTATAGAGTTTACCCAACAAGTTCTCTTCAGATCATTATATTTCGAATAAAATTCATAAAGTACTTTTCAATTACAAAAATACATTTGGGATGTTATTATTACTAATAAACCCAACTTATCAAGGTAATAAAAATCGAATCAATTGATATTTAAACTCAACTTCATCGATTCATTTTGTGTCACATCAAATGCACGTTTTAATCAGCCATATGCCCATATCCCATTCTGAGTAGTTTTGAAAAATTGAGGTACTAATTTTTCATGTAGTGCAGCAATCAAATATGCTCCTCTGTGCAGAGTAAGGGGGAAGCAGAGCCATATCTTCTGCCATAGGCCTGCTGCTGCTCTCATCCCCTGCACTGACACTCTGGGAAGGCTGCCTAGGGTGCCACACAACTTCCTACCACGCTGCAGAGTTAAGTGTGCGCTGTCCAGCATAAGATTTGTCCTGGAAGCATAACCTTTCAGTACAAATTCCTATGCCTATACAAACTCAGAAGGATCCCATGTATTGGATCTGTGCATACATGCAATGAGGTTTTTTGTTTCTGTAGAAATGCATAAGTTTCTCCTTGTTTACTCATTCTTCAAGTAGGAGTTTGTTGTGACACAAAGACTGGTGTGGCTGTTTTAGCAGATTGGGCTTTGGGTCAAAATCTATGGGTGTTTGCGCTGATCTTCCCAAATAGCAACCTTTGATGTGTGAAACACCTTTTGCATTTAATAACAAATCCCATGCACCTGTGTGTGTTGCTTTGTGCTGCTTTATGTTGCTTTGCACCAGTGCAAAGTCTTAGTGACTCTAGAACAATGAGATCCAAACATGACTGCAATATTGAAAACTACATTAGCAGTTCAACAATGAACAGCACATAGCTACACCTCAACGCTACTTTGCTTTATAGAGCTCAGCTCCCTGGTTTCTAGGGGAAACCTACTCTCTGTTGTTCAAGGGTAAGGTGGCCATGTATGGCCACTGCATGCACCATCTTCCAGCATATTTTGATAATTATTAGACAAAGTAACAGGACCTCCATTTATAAACCCACATGGGCTCCACCTAAGAGTCATAAAGAAGGGAAAGGTGGAAGCAACCCTGCTGGTGAATCTAGTTTCACTAACTCCTTCTGACGTACCAGCTATGGCTTTATATATGACCAACAACTGTAATGCCTGGACAGTCAAATCTACTGAT
Source organism: Calotriton arnoldi (assembly GCA_963921515.1). Classification (NCBI taxonomy): domain Eukaryota; kingdom Metazoa; phylum Chordata; class Amphibia; order Caudata; family Salamandridae; genus Calotriton; species Calotriton arnoldi. The sequence continues at coordinate 592,780 of CAWUFW010002434.1, read as the reverse complement.
TGGAAATTAATGATATTAAGATTCTTTTAACTTAATTCCAAAGGGATGTGGCAATGCAAGTAAAGAAGGTCCTGGATGTATACCCACCTTCTTCTTATGAATGAGCCAGACACCCTCTGTCATTCAGCCTCATTACTGGGATCCTTTTGTAGAATGGCTGCATTTCACTGATCATTGAATACACGCTCTATACAGCAGAGCCACAGTCAGATGCACAGAGGCTTAGTGCACAGCAAGATCTGGGCAAATTGGCCATTTTTAGGTCTCGCCTGAGCCAGCGCATGCACTGCGAGACATTTAGTAAGTGGGTTTTGAAAGTGCTACCATAGGCTTTTGCTGGCCTCAAGCTTGCGTTCACGCGAGTGTGCACGCGCACAGCCGCCATCTGTCTTTCCTCCGTCACGGGTCATTAAGTGCATCGCGATCACGATCACTTTCACTTTCATGGCCGCGCCTCTTTCACGGCCGCGCGGCCAATGCTTTTTTACACCAGACCTTCGCTGGCTTGTTTTATCAGAACGCATTAGTTAGGTGTATTTAATAGCCGAAATTTGTGGTTTAGCATGTGGGTGCTTTTGTACCGTTTTAGTCTTGGCCTCCAGACATTTAAAAATGGTATTGTGCCACAGCTTAACTTTTGAACTTACTGTCTAGAAATTTGTCCCATTTGCTTACTGATGGAAAGGTTCGAATCGGGTGTTTTTTGTCCCCTTTTGGATTTCCATGCCGCCATTCGCCTGCTCTTCACAATGTCCTTACTAAAAGTGATGTACAAAGGGCGGATGCTCATGCTGTGCACCCAAAGATTCTAGCTTTTATCTGGCTATTGCCCTTCGTAATATGTACGTACACCTTGCCCCCAACGGTGTGCCCTCTTTCACTCAGGCACTTTATGCTGGTCACTCCCCTTCAGTATGTGCTGCTTTTACTGTCTTGTTTAAAGACCTTCTGTTTTTATTATATATACACATCATTTCAATTAGCAATGTTATTGGTAACTTCGTGCCCAGTGGTTTCTGAAGACTGTTTATTTGTGCAGCACTTCAGGTTTAAACAAGCATTGGCATAGCCAATAGGTCTCGCCTTTGGGACCTTATAAGTGTTTAGCTATGCAACAGTTGATGTTGTTGCACCAAGGATATTGTGCTGGTTAACTAAACACTTATAAGGTCCCAAAGACGAGACCTATTGGCTATGCCAATGCTTGTTATAATTGCTATGAAAGTCGTTTCAGGTGTTACAGTGATTTAAACTGTACAGGTAGCACAGCTATAAATTGTTACTGCTAACGATACTTATTACCTTTACTGCATGCGTACTGCTTACTTCAGTACCTAAATGCAAGGAAGAAGACATTAGTCCTCTATATCATTTAGCAGTATGGACATGTTGGGTTGATGTTAGAGGTTACTTAGTTGAGCCTCTAAACAATGTGGTGGCCCTGTGTCTAACTGACTTTGTAGTTCTGGTTTCTGCAATTAACCAGCGGCAGCCCCACTGCTCTTTCAGCAGTGCACACACAAAAAATAAAATGATAATAAAACAAGTTTATTATCATTTTATTTTTCTTCACCGTCACTTAGCCGAGTCTTGGGGGTGGGGCCGTCCTTACAGAGAGTCAGCAACAGGGAGGAGGAATGGTGGGCACTAAGTGCGCATGTGGGTTTGGCCAGCTGTCTCAGCCCAGCCAAACTGACATGCGCACTTAGCCTTTCTCCAACCCGAGCTGTGTTGTAGCCGGTTGGAGAACAGTCCCAGGCTCCCAGTCCATGTCTGAGCGCCAAACCAGGCCGTTTAGACCAATCCTGGTGCTGTTATTATGCTGGTAATAGCATTACCAGCATGAGAGCAGCATCTGGATTGGCCATGGGAGCCTGTGAATTGGCTGCTGGAGATCGACAGGAGCAGATGAGCAGAAGACCACCGAGACGACGGCCAGAAGGCAAGTAATATTTTCTTTTCCCTATTTTTCTCCCCTGCACTACCCTCTGCGCTGCTCCCCTTACCTACCCCAAGTTTGCCTTCACAGTAGCTGCCGCTGACCTCATTTGCCATCCTGCTCCGCATGTTATCATTCTGGCAAACCCAATGTGTTTTCCTTTACTGGAGCATGTCATAAGTCCAATGACAGGTGATTACATGTCTTTGATTTTGCTCTCCAAATCATTGCTAGACTCAATAGTGGCTCTCCTTTTATCATGGATAATTTCTGCCCCCTGGGCAAAGCTGTGACCTGTCCAACTGAAAATATATGAATGATTCTCTTCAAAAACCTTAGTTAAAAAAGCACATGTTAGTAACTGATTCTACCTGTTCAGTCAATGTTAATGGAGCATCCATTTTGATCCCCAGATGTTTTGCACAATCAGCAGTGATTGATTTTTGGCCCAAAGAAGGCTAGAAAGCCTGGTTTCCAGCATTGGAAAAATGAAAGAGATCTCATTTTTTCCGCCATTCAACTTTAAACAATTTGATACCATCCACTGATGGAGCCTGGCCAAGCAGGTTTGTAAATCGGCGGCTTTCTTAACTGGCTCACAGTCCATCACTTAATGGATTTGGGCATCGTATGCGTACATGAATGCCCTGAGTGCACTAGAATTAAATTAGTTATGTCAAGGGTGCCATGTAGAGGTTGAATAATAAAGGCAATAGCACGAACCCTTGAGGTACTCCACAACTTAGGGGCTTTGATTTTGGCTGCTGAGTACCAAGCTCCACCTGAAAACGTCTATCAGAAAAAAAGCTGCACTACCATTTTAATGTCACTCCGGAGATACCGCAGCCAGCCAAGTGCCTTAGCAACACTTGTTGATCCACAGTACCATAGGCAAATGGAAATGCACAACTTATTTAGTTCAAAATGCAATGCAAATTTCTCCAAACATTCCATGAAAGAGAATAAAGATCCCTCACCTCAGAAACTACATATTACCCCTGTTTAGAGGTATGAGATTGACTTAATATTTTAGAAACTCCATAGCAGTTTAGTTTTATTCTGTTTCTAAAGCAATGTATTACCAAGTAGTCACTGAGGGTACAATCATCTGAGGGGTCCTACATTACCCCCCAAGCATCAAATGTGGCCCTTAGTGGAGGATGGCTGACAAAGCATAATTTTGCCTAGGGCACCAAGGCAAAACCTCTGTTTTGCCCTCTTCTGCTCTGTTTTGCCTTTCTGCTCATTTTTCTCCCCTCCATTTTGCCTTTCCTACTCGTTTTTCTGCTGTCTGTGATGCAGCGTAAACACTGTCAACTAGTTTTATGACAACAAACACCGGATGCAATAACAAACCCACACATGAAAACTAATGAGCAACTTGCACACATTAAGGGGTCGATTCCGAGTCGGGCCGGAAATTTCCCCGACCGAGCCGGACCCGGAGAGATTTCCGACCGAATCGGACCCGTGCAGTCCGACCGAACGAGTCCGATGCGTCCGTATGTTATCGGACACGAGTCGGTCGGACTCCCATTGAACTCAATGGGAGCCGGTCGTACAACGCGTACGCGGGCTCCCATTGCCTCAATGGGTGCGAGGCGGACAAGGGCGCCCCCTACAGCGAGTACGCCGCGAGGCGCCCGCGGCGTACACGCACAGGTAGGGGGACCCATGGGTCCCCCTGTGTGCGCCTCGCACGGGTACGCGCACAGGGGGTCCGACACGGACCCCCAAAGTACGGCTCCGACAGCGAGTTCGAGTCGGACGGCGCGAGTCGGTCGGAGCGGTCGAGGTGCGCATCGTACTTACCCGGCCGGAAAACGTCTCCATTGCGCGGTGCGGACCGGGTCCGACCGAGTCGGTCGGAGCGGTACGGTCCGGGTACGAGTCGGTCGGAGCGGTCGGGTCGCCCGGACGAGTCGGTCGGCGACTCCGCATCGTACTCGCTCGGCCGGACTCCGCGTACGGTTCGGTCGGGAAACAGGCTTTCGCATGGCTTTTTTCCCGACCGAATGGTATTGGGTGCGCCTCCGACCGAGATCGGAATCGACCCCTAAGTGTATTTCAATGATACAGAGTAAAGACAAAATACAAGCACCATAAAAGAGCGCTTTGAGCTGTAGAAAGAGAAAGAATTCACATATTATGTGTTTTAACATGTTTATTAATCATCTTTACTGATGGCTTAACAATGTTGAAATGAAAATTTATAAAAATCATGCACTAATAATATGCAAAATAATGTACACTAAACCTGATAAGCCACATATGTATGCCTACAAGAGTCTCGATTTATTAATGCAGTGTGTATAACAAATGTAAAAGCCATCTTTTAATGCTTTCATTGTAATGCACCATAGAGTTCGAAAAGCTGGTGCAAATGTGTTATAATGCAACTTACATGAATGAAATGTTTTATGCAGCTGCTTTACACTTAGAAGAACTTAGATGTAGTCAAGCGACAATGATTCTATGATTTATAGAGTTTTTTTACATGTAGGTACCTTGTGACACGTAGTAATAGGCCATAGTTAGGATCAAACATTTCTATTCAATCACTTATGACAACTTCTAAATCTTGCTTAATAGAGATAAATACTTAATTGAACATATTATGCTTTAACCTAATTGCACATTCATTTATTAATAAGAATCATGTTACTTTATATGCATTAAATGATTTTCCCCTTAGGATTTCATTCTACTTCATGGACTGATGTGAAAGACTTTGCTTGCCCATTCATGTAACTTTTTCCGTTCTTTCACATAACATTCCTACTGCCTAAAGTATACTTTTTCGACACTTCGACATGGTTTCCCATGTCAGAACCTGAACTCTTGACACTAGTACATGGAAAGCAACATTTGAATGGTTCTTTGTGGATTGACCTTTGTGCCCGGAATATATGATCGATTCCCATGGATGGTATGGGAAAATTCTCTAAAGTATCTTCTTTGGCACCTTGTGAGCGGAAGATGATCACATGAGTGACTGTGTATTGTGAGGTGATGGTTGATGTCACCTCCGGATGCAGCAAGTTATATATTATTGAGAGGACCGTTAGGACTTGGCAGAGTTGTAGATATACAGATGCGGAGATGCTGATGGGCTTTCGGACTCTTTCCCTCGCATGCTATCGGACACTTGCAGATGCTGGCTCTCAGGGACATGCTTTCAGATTCTTGAACTGAGACATCCTTTCCTTGGCAGTCCTCATTTCGCGATGCTGAGCTGCTAATGCTGGCATCCCTATCCTTAGCTATTTTTGGAACTAATGTCTTTTAGGCTTGCTGACATTATTAACTTGCCACTTTTTGCCACTTTTCCAAATCCCAACTCTGATTGAACTATATGCCTATGCTAAAGAACTGATCCGAACCATCCTCCTGCTTTTAATGGTAGAGGGAATTCTCTTTGCTTAGTGAACTTAATGGACTCTCTAGCTAAATACTAGTTTTCAGATGTCCTTCAGATTACCTTTTGATTTACCTTTGCCAATATGTGTCGTTTTTAACTACACTTGTAATTGCTTATCAAGACTCATGACATTGCCTAAAGGCTGATCATTTGCTTTGAATGGTACTAAATTTGACCCTCATTGTCTGAGTCTTCTTTAAATAGTTACTTGAAATGTTCTTTCCACAGAGACCGTGCAGACAATATTTAAGATTCTAATGCATAACCGGGATAGCCATAGATTATTCTCAGAACACCAGATTCTTTTGTTATTATTTTGCACTGCTACAGCACAACAATTGGTTTGTATAATTTTGGCTTGATTGAACTTCTTTAGGAGGTTCGGAATTCCTGTAGTCATCTTATACATTTATAGTATGATCTTGAGAGTTGTATATTTCAATTTAATTTCCAATTCATGAGTTGGTTACCAATTAATTGGTCCTCCATGGGTAGCCAACAGGAGACACCCTTGTTCCTCACCCCTCAATGCGACGAGCAAGGTCCATCAGAGAACCAAAGCCTTGTGGTTGTGAGCAGAGATAGATTGAATAAGGTGAGATAATTGGCAATTTGACAAAATCATATGGCATGGGCCTGGTGGATACAAATGATTTGAGCTTCTGCTGCAACAAATCTTTGTTTTGCCCTCTTCAGCTCTGTTTTGCTTTTCTGCTCATTTTTCTGCCATCTGTTTTGCCTTTTCTGCTCATTTTCTGCCCTCTGTTTGTGCCTCCTCTGCTCGTTTCTTGCTCTAGTTTGCCTTTTCTGCTCATTATTCAGCAGTCTGTTTAGCCTTTTTCTGATAATTTTCTGCTCTCTGTTTTGCCTTTTCTGCTAGTTTTTTTTGCCCTCTGTTTTGCCCTCTGCTGCTCTGTTCTTCCTGTTTCTGCTTGTCTTTCTGCCCTCTGTTTTGCCTTTTCTGCTCGTTTTTCTGCCCTCTGTTTTGACTTTTTCTGCTTGTTTCTTCCCTCTTCCCAACATTTCCCTCCTCCTGCCTTTTCCCTACTTCCGCCGACCCCCTCCCCCTTCACCCAGGGCCACCTCCCTCCCCCCAGGATCTACTTAATGGAGGCCGCAGCGTGACCCCATTGAGCAGGTCCTCGCGCCAGCTCCCCCTGCACCAGTTCTCCTGTCCAGCTTGCCCCCAGTCCGCTACCCTCGGCGTCCTGTCTACCTGCTGTCCTCTGTTGTGCCAACTCTGCTCGTTTCTTGATCTCTTTTGCCTTTTCTGCTTGATTTTCTTCCCTCCGTTTTGCCTTGTCTGCTCATTTTTCTGCCCCCTGTTTTGCTCTCTTTTGCTCTCTGTTGCCTTTTCTGCTTGTATTTCTGCCCTCTGTTTTGCCCTCTTTTGCTCTGTTTTGCCTTTTCTGCTCATTTGTTTGCCCTCTGTTTTGCCTTTTCTGCTCGTTTTTCTACCCAATGTTTTGCCTTTTCTCCTCGCTCATTTTCTGCCCTCTGTTTTGCCTTTTTCTGCTCGTTTCTTACCTCTCCCCGCCGTTTCCTCAAGACCTGTCGCGGGGGAGCTGGCACGATAAAGACCTCGCACCCCAGCTCCCAGATACCCCCAGGGGTGACAGTGCTGTGCTCTACAATTGCTGATTGATTGACCAAGCAGGTTTAAAGGCTACCTATACCCAAAGCCATGTGGATCTAAATTAGTTGGCTACCATAGTTTTCTGGAACATGCACTGTCCCAATAATGAAAGGTGATGGATCTTTCTATAAATCAACAAAAACCTTACATCAGCATGCGCTGTGGAATATATACAACCTGATGGTTGCGCATGATACATTCTGTGATGACATCTAAACAGCAGTACACAAACTTCCTATTCTTGTTGGATATCCTACAATCGGGATGTCAAAAGTAAGACTAGGCGCACCAGATACACCAGATCTCCAGGTTAACCACAGACAATTTAAATTATTTCCATTTGGATTCTGCAAAGGTACAAAAGATGATGAAATTCTGAATGTCTGTCATGGATCTGGACCTAACGTGGACCGCCCTTTCACACATCCATTCCATTGAGTCAACTTTTTGCACTTTAATAATGCAATAGTAAATACTCAGTAATTCTGTACCATGGTGTCAGAAACACTGACCACAAACTTCTCCAGAGGCCAGCTTACTCACATCCTTCTCCTTTTTTGAAGATTGGCCTGCTCCTACTGGTTTTACATGAGGTATGTGGTGCAATTAATGGAACCATCCGATGCAAAGACTTACAAAAAATCAAGTAAAGCTCACCCTGCAAATATGCATCAGTTACATCGGTGATACCCATGTACCACAGCTTCAGATGTTTACAGACGGCTCTGTTCTTTATTAATTAATTTGCTCAGCTACCTCTTTCGCCTAAACTTCGATTTCCACTGTTCAGTATTTTAATGTATCTATACATTGCCTTTGTCCTTCACTCTCCCTTTTGTCCAGCTTTACGTCCTGTCTTGCCCTATTTGTTTCTCCTTACAGTTCTGCTTATACACTCTACCACCCCTCATTTTGCCCCATCCTGCATCAAAACCCCATTTCATTTCTAGTCCTCAAGCTCGGGAACCTTCTGCAATCCACAGTTTTTGGAGTGTGCACCCTTTCTCCATATGACTTTTGAAGAAAAATCATCTCTGCCCATTGTTTCTGTTCACTGCTTCCATTCAGGTAACATACCAGTAGTTCTCCGGTCAGTATATACTAGTAGTGAATTTGTAACTTGAAATATTAGTCCTATCTAACTTATGTTATGTTAATCATATACATGTAGCTCTTATTCTGCATTGATATGACTTCTCAGCACTTTGATAGGAATTCAATACCTTTTCACCTTAGTTTTGAGGATCCAGCCCCAAACTGAAGTATGGTGTTCTTTTTAGTCATAATTTGAAGGTCCAAGTGACTAAATGTTATGTTTTGTTGTTGATAATCTGATATTTTGTAAATTTGCTGGGTGTGGCATAAGTCTTTCCAAGATGCTTGTTAGCTATCTGGATTATTTGACTTGCAGTCAGTGGCGGCTTCTCCACTAAGGCGGAGGAGCATCGCCTCACTGCTCTTTGAGCAGTGCAAAAAAATTAAAATTAAATGATAATAACAAGACAATTATCATTTTATTTTTCTCAGTGGGACTCAAACCAGGTCGGGCGCGGGGGGGCAGGGCTGAGCTCACCAGAGCAGAGTAGGTATGGTTTGCACTCCCTAAGTGCGCATGACAGTTTGGCCTTCCCAAGAGGGCCGGCCAACCCGTCATGCGCACTTAGCATGTTCTCCACCTGGCTGTGTTGAACAGGCCAGTGGAGAACATGTCCAGGCTCCCAGGCACTGCCTGAGCGGCCTGACCAATCACGACGCTGCTGATGATTGACTGGGAGAGCCTGGGAGCTTGGGTGCTTCTGGTGCTGCCAGTGTCGGGTGAGGACGAAGGAGGGGCGTGCCGTGGCGGCGAAGGTAAGTTTATTTTATTTATTTTTTCATCTCAACCCTCTGCCACACCGCCCCCGTTCTGAGGCAGCCACCACTGCTTGCAGTGGTAGTGGTGGCGAACCTATCTGGACTGTGGGTGTATGTTGGATGTTATGCGTGGTAGTGGTGTGGATTAGTGCTGTTGTGGGCACGTTTATACTCGCGTAAGTAGTATAACCAAACTGGACAATTTTGAATACTCATGTGTGAATATTTACTGTTGTAAAGCACAGACTCAGATGCTCTGTATAGACTTCTTATCTTTGATGTGAACAGTTACTGTTGTAAAGCGCTCTGATTCCTTTGGGTCTAGCTGGCGTTATATAAAACTCTCAAATAAATAAATAAATAATATCTTTTTATACAGCGCGTTAAACCCCAGTTCTGCTTTTTTTAATATATGTAAATTCTAGCTACTAGCACTTCCTAATTTATTCGTTCTCAGTTCGTTCTCAATGTACCGACTTTGGAAGGATGAAAGGTTGACTTTGCAGGAATTCAAAACGAGTCCTGCAGATCACAACAGACGTTAGTGGCGAGCGCTAACATGCTGCGCCAACTTTCTCTCCAAATGAACAGTGCTTAGCTGTAGGTGCTCACCAAAAGCAAATAAATTGATAAATACCAGACTTTAATACATGTACAAACTGAGTAGAGAAAAGTGCATACTTTTTGTTCATTTTTCTGAATCTAAGAAGTCACTGGTGCTGTCTGGCGTTTCCAGGTCTGGCCTTGGGTTGAATTCGCTCCCCGCTGGCAGTCTTTGCTCTCACAATTTCCACAGACAACTCCCACAGTAGATGACTGTGCAATGCAATCATACAGATTTGTATCAATTATTACAGGCAGCTATCTGCTCGAACCATCACAAGGTGTGAAGGATGCGCCTGTCACCTGCCGGGCAGAAGAGGCCGAGGTTCAGTCATCACTCACTAAGCGGACTTTGAATCAGGCGACCTGTCCAGCAACTTCTTTAGAGCACATTTTCAACACAGCAGGTGGTGTAGTTACTGATAATGGACAAGCTTTGAAACCGGGAGCTGCAAAGTGATGCACTTTTCATCAAATCCCTGTAGCTCACAATGGGGCTTCTCTGAGTTTGAAGTTAATGGGCGGCGTGACTTTGTGGAGGACAGAGGACGCCTGACCTGTGGAGTCCGCCATCTTTAATGACAGGTGACTCCATGCCGAGAAGTGCAGACGTCCTGTTGCAGTCTCATACAGTACTTTTTAACCTTGCGTGTTGTTCTTAGCGCAGTGACTGCAAGACACTGGAATTGTGGAAAGTTGAAACAACTGTGTATGGTACTAACCAATCACGGGCGGAAAACCACACCTGCTGCCGGTCTGTGACTATGAACCCTTTCTATTCTCAAGAACGCCGAGTCAATGTATCAACAATGGCAGGCCTGCAACCATTTCTAAGCAGCTACAATGTAGACGAGCACAGAACTGCACTGAGCTTTGTTATTCAGGGGCATATGTACAAGGGAATTGCGCACTGCAGCAAATTTTGCTGCGCTGCGTCATTTCCAAAACCCCTGTGTTTTTCCTAGTTCTAGCACTAAAAGTAGCTGCCTAGCACCAACACAGACACCCTTGCGCCATAGTGCAGGGATGATTGTTTCTGTGCAGGAAGGTGTCCCTTCCTGCATATAAGCAATCAATAATGGCAAAAATGGCAGTTTGCTACTTCTATGTGTGCTGCGTATGGTACCCTTTCACGCAGATATCTGCATGAAAGGGGCGTGCAATGGTTGTTGCTGTGAGCGTTCCACTGCAACACCCATTGCTGTAGAAGTAGCAAATTGGCATTATTTAATGAAGGGACACCTTCCTGCACAAAAACATTCATTAATGATGTTTTGCTCTTTCTGTGTGTGCTGCAGAGTGCAGCACACATAGAAAAAACAAAAACGAAAATAAAAGTATTTCTCCTCATTGCGCCAATCTAATGCCTGCTTTTTCATGGCGTTAGTTTTTGCCCCTGCCTCAGATTTACAGATCCTTGTAAATCTGGGGCAGTGTCAAAAACCAATGGGTGTTGCAGTGGAACGCTCACAGCGACAACCATTGCACGCCCCTTTTATGCAGATATCTGCGTGAAAGGGTACCATATTTACAAAGCGGCGTTAAGCCACAACAGGTCATTGGCTCACAGGAACGTTGGTAAAAGTGATGTTCAGGTGGCGCAATCCCCTTGTAAATTTGCCCCTTAGTTGGCATTAGCTCAATCCAGTCACTGTTGCTCACTTGACTAGGAGTGGTAAGATCATAGTAATTCTTCACTTATTTGCATGAAAGCTGACATGTAAACCTAAACTTTATGTTGTTTCTTGCAGGTGTGTAATAAAATGAAATTTTGACTTTGAACTGAACTACACAATGATCTGTTTGATTGTGCTGTTTCCTTGAATCGCAATATTTCCATTTTCAGGGTAGCAATGGCCATTTTATACACCTCGAGGTGACCAGTTACGAAAAGACAACCGCATAAATGCTCTACTTGCCACATTCTAACAATCTCATAGGTAATCCGCCACCAGTGCGTGATTTTATATTATTAACTCCTATTGGGCAACATTTTGTAAACTATATTTAGGGCAGGAACATTTTGCCAGACAATGTCAGGTCTATGATATTCTGGTACCATACCCTGAAGCCTGTTTATACAAAACATCTGTCTTCTCAGAAAAATCAAAATATTTACCAAATTAATAAAGTTCCGCACTTATTACTCTGCAAGGTGTATTGCATGATGATATGTGCAACTGAGGAGATGAGACTAGTCAAAGTAGGATTCTCTTTGACAGGGATCAGTCCCACATGGCTCAAATGTGCCCCAATGTCTCAGCAGTAATGCATGCCCCCACAAACATACCTCAGGAATTGACTGTCACTTCTTCATCACCCCAAACCCCAAACAAATGTTTCTAGTCATCAATATTTTTGAGGACTCCTGTTTTTCACCAAAATGTAACTATTGCACCATGCTAAGCTTTCCCATCAGCCGCTGTAAGAAGGCTTCTTCAAGAAAATAACCACAAACTCAGGTCCAAACTTATTGCAACTTTCTGGAGTCATCTTTATATCTTGCAGATCTTGAAGCTAATCAAATGTCTATTTTCAAAATATCTCCTGTAGCTCAGGATATCCCAAGATGTAATTTTCAGGAAGACATATTCAGTTTGTGAGGTCCTTTAAAAAGAGGACTCATTAAATGTTTAAAAATGAAGCCAAGCACCTTTCTCTAACTTCTGGAAAGCACATGGTGTCCTTTCATTTGGTCTGGTTGAGTGACCTAAAAGAAAAAACTGTGAAACTGGATGGGGAATTTAAAACATAGTGGCCTACTGTAAGAAATTGGGTTACTGGTTGAGGGGGGGGTGAAACACTACTCAAGCAGCAAGCACAATCCTTGCCAGGGTGAGGCACAAGCAAACTCCAAATTAACCTGTGCTCAACCCTTATGTAGCTTGGTACAGAACAGCCAGGCTTAACTTAGAGGAAATGTGTAAAGCATTTATGCAGCACTTCAAGCAGTAATAAAGTGAAAACACAACACAAGAAAAATACCACACTCATTTAGAAACATAGAGCAAAATTAATAAATAAAGCAAGACCAAAACGACAGCAATCCAATCAGTAGAAACGGAGATGTGCAATTTTAAAGATTTAAGTGAAAATATCACCAAAAAGCCAAAGACGCCACTCACTGCATTCTGGTCATGCGAGACCAAGAGAAAATCACAAGTTCAGTCCGTCCATGATGGAGAGCAGATAAGATAGCCCCGCTGAAAAGTTTCCTTCTCAGTCCAGCGCAAAGAGTCCCATTCGCTATGCTGGGGTCATGAGGAGCAGGGAAGCGACACAGATGATCATTGATGTAGCGAGAAGAGCAGGCCTGGCATCACAGGTGGTCATTGCTGTAGTGTGAAGAGCCTGCTGTTGTTACAAACGGTCAGGCTGGAGCTTTGCGGTGGTGCTCCCCGCGAACAGGCAACGAGATTTTGGCACCAATGGGCCCATTCGCAGTTGCGAAGAGTCTACAAACTTCAATTCAGCTCCACTGAGGTTACACCAAGGGTACAGGACCTGAGGGATACCACTTGAAGGTCATGGGCTGGCCCCAGCTGGCTCTGGGTGCTGGTTCAGGTGGTTGGAAGAATGTCATGTCCCTGCGGCTCTGAACAAGAGGTCAGCAGACTAGCCCTTGGAGTCCAGGGTTCAGGTCCAAGTACAATCCCTCTGACTCAGGCAGGAGGGCAGTAATCCAGAAAGGCAGCAGTCCAGCAAGGTAGTAGTCCAGCAGGGCAGCAATCCAGCAGAGTGTTAGTCCTTTAAGTAGCACAGCAGTCCTTCTTCCTGGCAGAGTTTCCACAAGCCCCGGAGTGTACTGAAGATATGGTGTCTGAAGTCGAATATTTATACAAGGTGCTCTCTTTGATGTGGGAGAAGCTTGTAGTGGTCTCCCTTTAAAGTGCACAGGTTTGCTGCCTCCCCTGCCCAGGCTCCAAACTAACTACAAGGGTATGTAGCACTTTGTGTGGAGGCAGGACATAGCCTATTCACTTTTAAGTAGGGCGTGCCCAGCTCCGCCCTCCCATCCTGCCAGTGATGACCCATCCAAGCACACCTAAGCTTTCTATTGTGTGTGGCTGTCTTGGAGAAATACACAAAGCCCAGCTGTCAGCTACACACAGTCATGTGACCCAGAGACAGGCTGCAGGCCCTAAGGGCCATATGTGCAAAAGCATTTTTGCAGTCAGAGATGGCCCAATTTGCATGAATCGGGCTGTTTTTGACTGCAAAATGCTTTTTCTTATGTACAAAACACAAATTGTGATTCACTACTATATTACTAAATCGCAATTTGTGTTTAACGATTTGGTATTTTGAAATGTCGTGTTTAGGGCATCCCTTCCAAATATCGAATTGCAGGGCTATGTATGAAGGTTTTGCGACTGAATTACGGTTAAAAGCATTCATTTTTTTACAGACACTTCAAGCATGGTGGTAACCATTTGCAAATGGGAAGGGGTCCCTTTGGGACCCCTTCCCCTTTGTGAATGTTGAAACATATTTTTTTAACAGCAGGCAGTGGTCCGTGGACCACTGCCTACTCTTAAAAAATGAAACTTAAACGTTTCATTTTATTTTTAGAAACACATCCTGTTTTCTTTTGAGGAAAACAGGCTGCATTTAAAAAAAAAAAGATTTATTAAAAAGCAATCACAGACATGGTGGTCTGCTGACCCCAGCAGGCCACCATCCCTGTGACAGCTGCAATTCCTAATGGGTCGCAAATTGCAACCTACCTCATTAATATTTATGAGTTACGTCTATTTACAACACAATTAGGAATCACTATCTGAAGTTTGTAAGTTTTCTTACATTAGAAATTTCGATTTTCGAATTGCAATTCGGTAAAAATCACAATTAGGAAATCACAATTCTATTTTTTGTACATATGGCCTCTAATGGCTAAGGCAGGAAAATGCAAAACACACAAGATGATGGACGGAATGCTGCACATTGGCAAACATTCACCCCCAGTCACAGATCTGGGTTTAATCCATCGTTATTTTGCTTCACCACGCCACCCCAGTTCAGACATAGCCATATGCAAATCAGTCTTGACCCTGTGCCTCATGGGAACAGTCCAGACCGAACTGTCAAGCCATGTCTTCCCTGGACCGGAATCAAGCATCCTAGGACCAGTTTCAGGCTATCAGCCTTCATCAGCCAGCATAGCTTGACTCCAGTGGCGTAGTGAGCACGGGACCCACGTCTGGGCATACCCTTCCCACTTAGGGCGAAATGCAAAACACACAAGATGATGGACGGAATGCTGCACATTGGCAAACATTCACCCCCAGTCACAGATCTGGGTTTAATCCATCGTTATTTTGCTTCACCACGCCACCCCAGTTCAGACATAGCCATATGCAAATCAGTCTTGACCCTGTGCCTCATGGGAACAGTCCAGACCGAACTGTCAAGCCATGTCTTCCCTGGACCGGAATCAAGCATCCTAGGACCAGTTTCAGGCTATCAGCCTTCATCAGCCAGGATAGCTTGACTCCAGTGGCGTAGTGAGCACGGGACCCACGTCTGGGCATACCCTTCCCACTTAGGGCGAAATGCAAAACACACAAGATGATGGACGGAATGCTGCACATTGGCAAACATTCACCCCCAGTCACAGATCTGGGTTTAATCCATCGTTATTTTGCTTCACCACGCCACCCCAGTTCAGACATAGCCATATGCAAATCAGTCTTGACCCTGTGCCTCATGGGAACAGTCCAGACCAAACTGTCAAGCCATGTCTTCCCTGGACCGGAATCAAGCATCCTAGGACCAGTTTCAGGCTATCAGCCTTCATCAGCCAGGATAGCTTGACTCCAGTGGCGTAGTGAGCACGTGACCCACGTCTGGGCATACCCTTCCCACTTAGGGCGAAATGCAAAACACACAAGATGATGGACGGAATGCTGCACATTGGCAAACATTCACCCCCAGTCACAGATCTGGGTTTAATCCATCGTTATTTTGCTTCACCACGCCACCCCAGTTCAGACATAGCCATATGCAAATCAGTCTTGACCCTGTGCCTCATGGGAACAGTCCAGACCGAACTGTCAAGCCATGTCTTCCCTGGACCGGAATCAAGCATCCTAGGACCAGTTTCAGGCTATCAGCCTTCATCAGCCAGGATAGCTTGACTCCAGTGGCGTAGTGAGCACGGGACCCACGTCTGGGCATACCCTTCCCACTTAGGGCGAAATGCAAAACACACAAGATGATGGACGGAATGCTGCACATTGGCAAACATTCACCCCCAGTCACAGATCTGGGTTTAATCCATCATTATTTTGCTTCACCACGCCACCCCAGTTCAGACATAGCCATATGCAAATCAGTCTTGACCCTGTGCCTCATGGGAACAGTCCAGACTGAACTGTCAAGCCATGTCTTCCCTGGACCGGAATCAAGCATCCTAGGACCAGTTTCAGGCTATCAGCCTTCATCAGCCAGGATAGCTTGACTCCAGTGGCGTAGTGAGCACGGGACCCACGTCTGGGCATACCCTTCCCACTTAGGGCGAAATGCAAAACACACAAGATGATGGACGGAATGCTGCACAATGGCAAACATTCACCCCCAGTCACAGATCTGGGTTTAATCCATCGTTATTTTGCTTCACCACGCCACCCCAGTTCAGACATAGCCATATGCAAATCAGTCTTGACCCTGTGCCTCATGGGAACATTCCAGACCGAACTGTCAAGCCATGTCTTCCCTGGACCGAAATCAAGCATCCTAGGACCAGTTTCAGGCTATCAGCCTTCATCAGCCAGGATAGCTTGACTCCAGTGGCGTAGTGAGCACGGGACCCACGTCTGGGCATACCCTTCCCACTTAGGGCGAAATGCAAAACACACAAGATGATGGACGGAATGCTGCACATTGGCAAACATTCACCCCCAGTCACAGATCTGGGTTTAATCCATCGTTATTTTGCTTCACCACGCCACCCCAGTTCAGACATAGCCATATGCAAATCAGTCTTGACCCTGTGCCTCATGGGAACAGTCCAGACCGAACTGTCAAGCCATGTCTTCCCTGGACCGGAATCAAGCATCCTAGGACCAGTTTCAGGCTATCAGCCTTCATCAGCCAGGATAGCTTGACTCCAGTGGCGTAGTGAGCACGGGACCCACGTCTGGGCATACCCTTCCCACTTAGGGCGAAATGCAACGATGGATTTAGGCCCAGATCTCTGTACTGGGGTGAATGTATGACACTGTTCTGCATTCTGTCCATCAACTGTTGTTTTTGCATTTGTCACCCCGAGTGGGACGGGTATGCCCAGAAGTGGGTCCCGTGCTCTCCATGCCACTGGAATCAAGCTATCCTGGCTGAAGAGGGGTGAAACCCCGAAACCCGTCCTAGGATGCTTGTTTCCAGTCCAGGGAGGACCTGGCTTGGCAGCTCGGGCTGGACTGTTCCCATGAGGCACAGGGTCAAGACTGATTTGCATATGGCTGGGTTCAAACTGGAATGGCATGGTGAGCAAAAACGATGGATTTAGGCCCAGATCTCTGTACTGGGGTGAATGTATGACACTGTTCTGCATTCTGTCCATCAACTGTTGTTTTTGCATTTGTCACCCCGAGTGGGACGGGTATGCCCAGACGTGGGTCCCGTGCTCTCCATGCCACTGGAATCAAGCTATCCTGGCTGAAGAGGGGTGAAACCCTGAAACCGGTCCTAGGATGCTTGTTTCCAGTCCAGGGAGGACCTGGCTTGGCAGTTCGGGCTGGACTGTTCCCATGAGGCACAGGGTCAAGACTGATTTGCATATGGCTGGGTTCAAACTGGAATGGCATGGTGAGCAAAAAACGATGGATTTAGGCCCAGATCTCTGTACTGGGGTGAATGTATGACACTGTTCTGCATTCTGTCCATCAACTGTTGTTTTTGCATAAGGCAGGAAAATGCCAACTTCCTAAAGTGGCTTTTTCAAAATTGTAATTTCAAATCCACCTTTCCCATAAGAGAGAATTTTCCATTGCAATTCCAAAGACACCAAACATGTACTGGGTACTTGTTCCCATTTGGAAGTTACATCTTATTAAATGTAATAAGGTAGCTCTAACATTATCCTAATGGACCATCAACATTAGCATGGTCTGATCCAGCATGGTATTCCACTATGAAGTTTATTCCCTGTAAAGAGATGACCCACCTCAACAGTTTGGAATTTCCACCCTCCATTTGCATGAGCCATTTGGGGGGCCTGTGATCTGTCTAAACCCGGATTCGAATCCCATACAGGTATGGTCTCTGCTTCTTCAGTGCCCAGATCACAGCAATTGTCAGGGTTGCCTCCTGCAGGGCCTGAAGCACCGCCTGGAGGAGGCACACGTGTTCCCTCCCAGTTGGAGTTGAAGACAGCTATGTTGTCTAGTTAGGTGGCACAGAATGCCTCCTTCTCCAGCTAGGACCCTGTTTACCAACCTCTGAAAGTTGTCAGGGGCATTCTTTAAGCCAAAGGGCATCCCAGTAAACTGGAGTTGACCCTCTGTGGCCAAGAAAGCAGACCTCTCCTTTGTTCCTCAGCAGGAGCAATCTGCCAGTACCAGGTTGTAAGATTAAAGGTACTGAGTAACTTGGCAGCACCCAGACTGTCTATGAGCTCATCAGCTTGAAGGATGGGGTGTGAATCAGTCTTCATGACAGCATTGAGTCCTCGGTAGTCCACACAGAACCTTCGTTTTTGAAGTGGTACTTGGTGGGGCAGCCTTGGGTACCAGCACCAGAGGGCTGGACCAGGGACTGTTGGATCGCTCAATCACCCCTAACACGTAACTCGTGAGTTGCTCCACACTCATCCCACATGGACTTCATGTGTGGTGTCATGAAGTTTGTGCCTCTGTCAGACACTACCAATTTGGGGAACCCCACACAAGTAAAAATCCCCATCAGGGCCCTGGCTACCAAAGGTGCAATCACTGACTGCCAAGGGATGACCTCTGGATAGTGGGTGACATAGTTCACCAAGACCAGGATGAACCTTTTTCCTAAAGCTTTCTTGGGGTCTAAGGGCCAACAATGTCAATGCCCACCCTCTCAATGGGAATTCCAATGACAGCTAATGGAACTGGGGGGTCTTGAGCTTTTTCCCTGACTTCTCACTGGCCTGGAAGGTGGGAAAGGACCTACAGAATGCATCCAAAGCCGTATTGATCCCAGGCCAATAGAAGTGGACAACAAGCCTGGTGAAGGTCATGTCTTGCCACAGATGTCCTGCTAGGGGGATATCATGAGCACACCCCAGTAGGAAGGTACTGTAACACTAAGGAACCGCCAGCACATGGGCTGCCCCTAGTCAGGAACCTTGGGCTCACTGTAAAAGAGGTCATTCTCCCAATAGATAAGGTGATCTCCATAGGTATCACCTGCTGCTTGGGCCTCAGCTTACCTCCTCAAGTCCTCAGAGCATGAGAGCAGTGCTAGGATTGGTCTGAGTGGCCTTGTTTGCCACTCGGACAGCGCCTTAGTGCCTGTGGCGTTTCTCAAACCCAGCTGTCCATCTCCTCTATCCATGTTGGACCGAATGTCATCTGCTGCTGCCAGGAGGGTGGTATTCATTCTGTGCTTGCTGCGGAAACCTGACTACATGGAGTTCAAGAGGTGGTGTTGTTCAAGATGACCAGAGAGCTGCTTGTTGACTTCTTTTTCCAGGACTTTGTCCAGGAAGGGAAGGAGCGAGATGGGCCTGTAGTTGCTGAGCGCTTTCGGGCTGGTTGAAGTTTTCTTTAGGAGAGCTGTTACCTCTGCATGTTTCCAGCTGTCCAGGAAGATTCCTCTGAGGATGAAGGAGTTGATGATGGTAATGAGGTTGATGCTGATCAGTGTGCGTCCCAGGTTGTACATGTTGTGAGGGCAGAGATCCAAGGGGGACTCTGAGTGGATGGTCTGCATGATTCTAGCAGTGTAATCTGTTGTGAGAGGGCTCCAGTTCATTAGGAGATGGGTGCTCTTGGTTTGTTGAAACTGTTGCGGCGGACGATCATGTAGCCAGGTGGGATGGCCACTGCAATGGCGGGGGTGGATGACGGGCTGAGCCAGATTTTGTGAGAAAGAGGATGTATGGGGAGTGGGTGTCGATGAGGTCACAGACCTCTGTGGCGTGTTTGCAGACAGATTTGGTGTCGAGGAGAATGCAGGTGATGCGGGTGAGGTGTGTGTGGAGGGTGGCATGGGGGAATGCTGCAAGAGAAGCCGCAGTGAGCGCATGAGACAAGGTTCTGCCTTGCAATGTGTAGCAGAGCGGGACAGCGGTCCTGATGGTGTCAGATGTTGAGTGGTAGCAAGTCGGTGGAAGTGTAGCAGTGGTGATTGGATAGACCAGGGTATGTGGTGCTAGGTGTGGTCCAGGAGCGGATGGGTGCAGGCAGGCTTGCCGTTGGAACACCAGCGGTGCCGCAATACAGCAGCCCCTATGGAGTAGGTCTTAGGAGGGGGAGGAGCATAAGGGGGGGACTAGGGATGGGTGGGAAACTGCAGCAGGAGAAGGCACACTGGAGAGCAGGTAAGGAGAGGGGAGAGGAAGGTGGTGGGAAAAATGCAGAAGGGGGAGGTAGGGGTTCCATGCAGCGATGGCAGAAGTGGGGGAGACAAGAGTAGCAAAAGCAGAAAGAGCAGAAGGGCAACAGAAACGGGCACAAATACGGGCACACAGGACTAACAGGCACCAAAAATGGGCACTACAGCAAAAAAGCACAAGAGCCAAAAAAGCCAGACAAACGGGGACAGAAGACAAGCAAGCACAAAAGACAAATGGGCACTAGGCAGAAAGGTACAAAGAGTACAAGAGCCAGAGCAGGCAGATGGCCACAAAAGGCAAAATGGGCACAGACACCAAACACAAGAAAGCACAGAAGGCGGAGTGCAAAGTGAGAGTAAGAGCAGAGTGAAAGCAGGAAGAGAGGGAGCGAGTCGGAGCACAGAGCGGCAGGGCCTAACGGCAGACACCAGATCCAAAAGTTCCTTAGACTGGCCAAAGGACCAGTCCAAGGTAATTGGGAGCTGAGGCCTGGGCAACTGCTCAATGCGGGCGTCCAGCGGCTACCATTAAGTAGGTCCTAGGAGGAGCGTGGGGGGCTAAGGAGTGATTGGAAACCTCAATGGGAGAAGGCATGCGGGAGAGCAGGTAAAAAGAGGGGAAAGGAAGGAGGAGGGAAAAGCACATGAGGGGAGGTGGGGGGTCCCTGCAGTGAGGGGAGAAGTGGGGGACACAAGAGGAGCAAAAGCAGAAAGAGCGGAAGGGCAACAGAAATGGGCACAAAAGACAAATGATCACATAAAATGGGCACTACCACAAAAAAGCTCAAAAGAGCACAAAGGCAAAAAAGCCAGACCAACGGGCATGGAAGAGAAGTGAGCACAAAAGACAAACGGGCACTAACCAGAAAGGCACAAAGAGCACAAGAGCCAGAGAAGGCAAATGAACACAAAGGGCAAAATGGGCCCACACGCCAAACACAAGAGAGCACAGAAGGCAGAGTGCAAAGCATATGCGTGGAGGAGAGAGTGAGAGCAGAGTGAAAGCAGGAGGAGAGAGATGGAGCGCAGCGAGGCAGGGCCTCGCGCAGACGGCCGGGTCCGAAAGGGCGTTAGACTGGTCAGAGGACCAGTCCAAGGTAAGTGGGAGCTGGGGCCTCCCTAGGAATGGTGCATTGCAGGATAGGTTGCAGTAAGGCAAACAGGGTGTTCTGTAAAAAGGGGAAAGTTTGGGGCTGGGAACGTTTTGCCTATTGATTAGGGTGTGTCAAGAAATCACCCCCAACCCACTTGGTAATGAATTGTTCAAAGTGGCACTGCATGCCCAGCTCCTCATAACACACCTGGACCTGTAAATGAATAGAAGAGGACTGGACCTGCTCCAACAAGTACCCAGGACTGAGAAGTGGACTCCAAGGGTCAGTTGGCTGACCTTATATGTGGCTACAGGGACACCAAAAGCTGTGAGAGCCATTTTCTGGGGTGACCTGCTGATAAGTTACAACTTGACTCTGACAGGACCCTGCTGATGGCCTCGGCCGAAGTGCGTTCTGGCCCCTAAATGCTGTCCTTGAGGTCCTAGAAATCTTAGCAATGACCAAGAGTAAATGCTCCAAAAAGAAGAAAAGCTGGGACTTTAAAAGCTTTTAACCTCCTCTTAGACCTGGCATCCTTGGCGTGGTTTCCCCTGACTTTTTGCCTCTACCTCCTGTGTTTTTGATGCTGTGCTGGATTTTGTTTTTGCTGGCTTAGATGCTTTGGGCACTTTGCCACTGCTGATCAGTGTCAAAGTGCAAGTGCTCCCTGTGTAAATTGTTATTGTGATTGGTTGTCCCTGATTGGCATATTTGATTGACTGGTATGTCCTTAGTAAAGTGCACTGAGTGTGCCATGGCCTCTAAATCAAATGCTACTAGTGGGCCTGTAGCACTGATTGTGCCACCCACATGAGTAGCCCTGAAAAGGTATCTCAGACCTGCCACTGAAGTGTCTGCGTGCAGTTTTAAACTGCCATGTCAACCTGGCAAGTGTACCCACTTGACAGGCCCTAACCTTCCCTTTCCTTACATGTCAGGCACCCCTATGGTAGGCCCAAGGTACACCCCTGGACAGGGTGCAGTGTATGTGAAAGGCAGAACATGTACTGGTGTGTGTGACATGTTCTGATAGTGAAATACTGCCAATTTCTTTTTTCACTACTGTAAGGCTCTCTGTCCCCTAGGAGAGAATGGGGAATGCTTTCTAAAACCTTACAAGCATAACTTGCTTAGGGACTGGATAGAAAATTGGAGTTTGGTATCCCTGAACTCAGAATTTAATAACACATCTTTTAAGAAAGATGGTTTTTAAATTGTATGTTTGAAAATACCACTTTTAGAAAGTAGCTATTTTCTTGTTAAACCACTCTGTGTGTCTCTGCCTGTTTGCGGATTGACTGTCTGGGTTTGGAGTGGCAGAGACAGAGGATGTGCATTCACTGTAGACAGCCACTTAGGGGGTTGAGGTGTGCCTGGCCCTTCCTGGATGACTCAGTCCTGAGCTGAATAGACCTTGGCTGCATATAGAGTGGTGGGAGGGGATTTGCCTTACACCTGAATAGGGCCTGTCTCCCTTGCACAATGCTGTCTCCACCCCCTGTGGTCATGCTGCACCAGTGAGGACAGAACCGGTTTGGACTGGGATCAGAGTCCCTTGCACAAAGAGAACAAAGACATTTTGGGGTATAAGTACTACACCTAAAACCCCAGATCCTTAGATCATTCCTGGAATTCAAGAGGACCCTTTGCCGAGGAGAAGAGCTGAAGAGCTGTAAGGATGAATACTGCCCCTTTGCTGTGTGCTGTGCAGGGTTGGCCTGCAGTTGCTGTTTCTGCCAAGGAAAGGACAAGGACTTTGCTGTGTGCTGTGTCCCCTGCTTGAAGAAGATCTCCAAGGTCTTGAAGTAGAGCATGCCTCCTGTTCTGAAGTCTCAGGAACACAAACACTTCACCCCCAGCTCCCCTGAACTCTGCTGCTGAGAGTTCTGACCTGCCAGGAGGTGCCTGCTCTGGTTTTGGGCCTCTGGAGGTTGTTGCTGCTGTTGGGAGCTGGAAGAAAAGAAGAAATCAAGAAATCAATGCATCGCTCTTCTTGCGGCTGTTTTTCTGATGCAACCTCGCAGTGCGAGAAGAATTTCCACGCATCGCCGCATCGTTGCTGAAACCGACGCAGGGCTTGTCGCCACTGCAACAATCGATGTATCGAGGGATTGCGGATGAAGAAACCGACGCAGCGCCACTCGACATCGCCGCATCGATCACCGATGTATCCCGGACTTCCACGCATCGCACCTGTGTGGCAAGTCTTCCCGACGCATCACCTGCGGACCAGAATCGTCTCGGGATCGACGCATCACTTCCCCCTACAGACCGGATTTGATGCATCACTTCTACTGCGTGCAGCAGAACCTTCGCATCTCCTCCCCAAGGTCTCAGGAACTGACGCATCACTTTGTTTTCGAGGCTTCCCATCTCTGCGGTGTTTGGCCTCGTGAATTTTGATGCATCTACAGGTACTTTGTGTAAAAATAACGCATCCATAGTTTTCTATGGACCAAGTTCTTGAAACCTTTTGAAAGTCATATTTTTAACTGTGTATGTTGGATTTTTGTCGTTTTGGTCTTGTTGAGTTTAGATAAAGAGACTTTATTTTTCTAAACTGGTGCGGTGTCCACTTGTGGTGTTTTCACTATGTTACTGTGAGTGTTGGTACAAATACTTTACACATTGCTTTTGGGCAGCAGCAGCTCTTTGTTATGAGCGTCCGGGCTCCGCCCCCTTTAAGTTCTCCTCCAAATAGTTCTTTTGTTATTAAATTTAAAGAAGGTGATTTGCTGAAAATAATAAAGTCAGGTGCTAGCTGAGGACAGACCATATCTTTCTACAGGCTGCAATGCACTAATTTGCATGTGAAGCCAGGTTGCACTTAATCAACATTTAACGGGCTGGTGATTTCACAGCCCTGAGGCCTGTGAGGTCATCAGCCTTGCAAAACCATTGTGTGCACTGCTACGGACCACCCCCTACTGACAAGGAGGTAAACTTAGCCCCGGGCGCTTCAGTCTGAAGCCCAGTAGCACCAGGGGCTAAGCGTCAATCAAACGCTGGCGCTATGACAACTCACCCTTCCACAGCATCGTCACAGGTTGTGGTAGTGTAAGCAAACCTCCCTGGCCCCACCCCCGTGACGAGCTGCACAAGCGTCGGTTAGAGACTGAGGCCAAACATGGTGTATTGAAGCCTGTGCAACAATTTAGCTCCGTGAGTGTTCATAAAATGCTGCATGAAGGCTCCAGTGGTATGATTCTGTGATTTTGCTCAAATACATCGCAGTAGTGATGGAACACTCAGTCACTGTTTCAATCAAGACAAGGAAGCAGCCCGAACTGAACAGCAGGAGGAGGCAGAGCAGGTAGTTTTATTCATTTATTTGAAAACAAAGGTCAACAAATTGCACTTTACCAGGGCACGGGCAGTGATTGAACTGCAGGCCCAGGGTCGGCCTTTCTTTGTACTGTGAAAGGTTGAGGGCATATTTTCATGCTACCTGTTGTGGGCTACGTGTGGTTGACCTGTTTTATGTGTCTGTCAGCAAAACACTCTGCAGAAACAAGGGGAGGAAAAGGATAAAACCTATAAAACAATCTGCTTTAGGATATTCACCGTATAGTATGAATTTAATATGGGGGCTGCTTATAAGACATGTTTTTATCTTGTTCCTCACTTTGAGGTGTGCTAACACCCATAAACATGCAATTAAAATAGCACATGTAGCAATTAAACTGACAGTTAATGCTACTTCATTTCTCCTAAAGACTAGGATAAATGAAGTGGCAAAATGTTCCCCAAAAACATGCCCCTCTCCAGGTTAAATCATAACTGCTGGCTGCAGACCTTTTGACGGTTAAATGAATGTGACATCCTCTTTTGTGTTGGGGGCACCTGTTAGTGTACCTCCTTATTTGGAGACCTATTTTTGTTTTGACAGTGTACAGTTTTATAATAATTATCTTACAAATGTGAAGCCGTGCAGTGTGTTAAATGCATGTCCATTTATTAAAATTAGTGATTGTAATCTGTGCCACTATTAACCTTTGCTGCTTGTCTAGTCAAAAAAATAGCACGTTCCTGCAGGCATAGCCACTCTGTCTATAAAGGCTTCAGCCTCTACATGTATCTTTAGCCTTTCCCCCTACGTTGTTGTTGGTGTTGTCACAGGGTTCTTTGTTGGCTGATGACTTAAATATATGAAAAATTATATTTTACACAAGAATCTCTTTTCAGATAATAGTTACATGCAGTGTTTAATTTACAGTGCTCCACTGGATCCAGTGTACTTAGCAGTCAAACATGAGGAGAAATCCTATCATTGAAAGAATGCTTTTAACTTAAGTAGACCGTGCAGGTATAACTCCCCTCCCCCTTTGGGGTGATTGTGGCCGCTCCCTGCGCCCACTCTCTTAGTCAAATGCATGGGTTCATCTGGCGCCTCGCCACTTTGAAACTTCACCAGCCGCCACTGCCTTTGGGATAAGCCTGTCTGCTCGTGCCAAACTACCGAGGGGGTGAGCAGGGGTTATCTAAAGTGTATCCCCCTTACCCTGACTAAAAGCAAGGGTCCCTATTTGGACAAAGGTACCTATCTCTGCCAACTAGAGACCCCCATTTCTAACACCTCCAAAGCACCATGACTAACCACCCAAGGCTATCCACACAAGGAGCAACCTCGACGGGCAAGAAAAGCAGGCTGGTCCCACTCGGAGCTTTGTGCAGGCCGAACAAAAGATTCAGAGGACTCTCACAGGTAAGGTATTTTTGTTATTGTTTGATTACATAAAATTCATTACAAAATAAATAAAAACATTGATATAACATTTCGCACTGTGCTGCATTCGCCGCAATCAAGAAAAATGTAACCATTAAGCATTGGCATTTACAAGAGATCAAAATTTCCTTCTAAAACGAGCTAACTATCATTGTGCTAAAACATGTGCAAAGTGGCGCTAAAGTGCTTTAGTGTTTGCAATCCGGTACATGGTCAAAAAGCTGATATATTATGATAGTTAGTGCAGTAGTATCATTTAGTTCATCAGTGAGTACAATCAATGGAAAAATTTAAAGATGTGGGTCGGGTTTGCTTGTCCTGTGCAATAATGCACTGTTTTGTGTTGGTTTCGGGGTTACAAAGATCTATGGTGGTCAGTTGACATTGTTTATTTCCACTCAATCGCACAACTTGTTGTTTCATATTCCGTGTACGAAGTTCCACAGTTCTTAAAATTTGGCCAGTTTTTCAGAATAAGACAAGTGCTCATCGTTACATATAAAATAGCACTTAGATAATGTAAAGTCCTCCCCGAGGTTACATGTGGTGCTTATGGGAATGCTTTCGATCTTTTGAACTAGAATGAAGCTCGGTATATCACCAGATCGGGAAAACGGGCTTGCAGCAAAGTCTACTGAAATTATTAGCCGTTGTTGCGTCCTCCTTTTGCTGCTTAATCATGTTGACACCTCAGGAGCTGAGTTTTCTGAGTGGCCATTAGGCAGCCTGAACTTGCGGTATGCAAGGTGGATGAAGTCCGTCTAACTGAAGCTTAGGGCCATATTCTTTGGGTTCAGTGCTGCTATAATACCCTGCCTGCAGGACTGGACTCCCAGTTTGTTCCACTCAGGCTTCAGTTTTAATCTGCGCAAGTCCATCAATGCTGGGCAGATGCATACAACATGCACCAGGGATTCGTCTGGTGCCCCACAACCCCTACATACAGTCTCCTCTGATGGGCGCTGCTAGGGAGCTAAGTGTTTCAAGAAGTGCCACTCACCCAGCCTAAGCGCCCAAAATCTCTGTTTTATATGCAGAGACTATGTGCAAGCAAGATATTTCGATGGAGAAACCAACTGATAGGAGTTAATTACTGCCCATACATGCTTGCGTTTGGCTCGAATTTCCCTGTCTGATGAGTAAGAGCAAAATTGGGTTCACTTCTTAATGCTTAACTTTAGCGCATTTTTGCTTGGATTTCAGTCCCACAATTCGCTTGCTGACAGTTGCAAAGTTCAATCATTAAAGAATCTATGATGTGACCCACCTGATTAGGTATTTGGCTTTTGTATGACCTTCTCTGACTACAGCACCCAGTGTTGCCCCGCTGGTGGTTATTGAGCTCCCATTGGTTTTTGTTTTTCAGAAACAAACTCACACTTTTGGAAAACAAAACAGTTTGGTGAACAACCACCTAACAGACTGCAGCTGTCCAACAAACTTGTAGTGCCTTGAAATGAACCGCTGTGCCATCTGTGATCTCCTAACTTGGCGGGCGGTAGTTCATCAGGTGATGGAGGTAATGTTCTCTGCCAACCTGACAGGTGGTGAGTTGTCTGTCAAACCCTAAATCAGGCCCTTAGTTCCAATGTATAAATATTGCCTGGGCATAGGTGCAAAAAGTATCCGGCTGATTAGAGAACGTCAGCAGGTGCAAAATTATAATTTTCATGCTGTGAGCTTTTCCTGCCACAGCCAACTGCTTTAGTGGGACCTCTCCAATGGCTATCCAACTTTGAGGGAACTTAATTGGATGCAGTCTTCAATCTTGCCCTGATGAAGTGTTTGGAATTCAACAAAAAAGACAATGTCAGAAGATAAAAACTTCGACCGGGATGCCTCCTTAGTGTAGCTTACCTCTGCTCTATTGCAGTCAGAATGAAATCACACCTAGGTCCTGGTTAACCATACACAGTGACTTTTGTTTAACTCTTTATGTTTTTTCTTTGCACTTTTTGACCTAAAACTGGTATAAATTCAAATCTCTGATTCCCCTGATTTGATTTTAATAATGTTTTATTCATTTTTGTTATTACATTTTTCTTAATTGTTAGATACTGGTTGCAGGATTTTGTTGTGTTGTGGTCGGACTTTTTCATTGTTTTGGTACTGCAAAATACCTTTTCCTTAAGTTAAGCCATTCTGCTCTGTGTCATAACTGCCAAGGGTTGAATTCTGGGTTTATTTTTTGAACATGTATGTTTGACTTGACAAGATTTCGCACTTATTAATTGGGAAGCACTCACATCCTCCCCAGCAAATAAGCCATTTTCTTACAATGGCTTATTAGAAACCTGGAATATTGAGAGCCCCATAGAAGACAATGGAGAGCTTTGTAGTGAATAATGGCTGGTATGATCCTTTTGCTACAACATTACAGTGTTTGTCTTTTTGTTTCTCTCTTTAATTTTGAACACTCTGCCCTTAGTGCATAGAACCTTCTAATGACATCATAGCCCTTCTTCTTTGTGCTCCACCAGTTGTTAAATACTCTCTGCCTTATTATAGACCTGGGCCACCGTTTGGTCCTATAACTAGGGTTCAGGTTCTTTGACAACCAGTATAATCCCTGACAGAGGAACATAGTGCTAAATTCTAAAGCACACAATACCAAATTATGGATTGCATATTAATTCATATTTATTTATCACCTTTAAAGTATAATGCTCTTTGGTAACCCAGGCTACAGTTACCAGTTCTAAAAGAAGATGGCAGAAATATCTCCCACCTCTTATAGGCTATGAATATTGAAGAGTCACAGGAACCCCAAAAACTTAATTTCAGCTAATTACAGTCATTCATTTCCTAAGGCATTTAAAATGCTCAACCTTTTGTATGATGATTTCAATAAAGATTCATCAAAAACTTAGAAAAACAGCAAATATTTAATATATCTTTTGGTAGATGTGCCCCTTCATTATAGATATATTTATTTTCAAATTCACCAATATAGCGGTACGCTAAACCTGGGGCACAGGTAGCTCCCATACTGGTCCCCTTTACTAGAAAAGGTCTTCTTTAAATAGGAAAATGTTATTCTTCAAGATCATGGTTACAAATTGAATAATTTAATCTTTATTGAGACGTTTGTCTGTGTGTGTGTGTGTGTGTGTGTGTGTGTGTGTGTGTGTGTGTGCTTGCGTGCGTGTTTGTGTTAAAGTAAAAAAGGAATCTGGGGGTTTCTCCCCAATAAACATTTAGAAAATACACACACAATACTTATTAGATGTGGTTAATTTCTGATATTCAATTATTGAGTATGTTAGACATGCTACCCCCAGGTGCACATGTAACCCCAGTGTGAGTTGTTGTTACTTACCAATGATTCAGATAACCCTGAAATTCCCAGTAACAATGGGGCCGATTCACAGAACTAATCTGAGATAAAATCCTAAACTTACTACTTTTGGTATTCACAGAAGGCATTTAGTAGTAGTAAAGTTAGGACTCCTAACTTTACTACTACTAAACTGAGACAAAATCCTAACTTTACGACTTTCGGTATTTACAAAAGGCATTTAGTAGTAGTAAAGTTAGGAATCCTAACTTTACTACTACTAAATGCCTTCTGTGAATACCAAAAGTAGTAAGTTTAGGATTTTATCTCAGATTAGTTCTGTGAATCGGCCCCCAGGTGATGTGCAAGAGATAAGTGCTGGAACATATAGCTGTTTTGTGTGCTTCAGTGAAGCAGCCCTTGGCATCACAGACAGCCTGCATGTTGATGGAGTGTCGGCTTACTTTTTTACGGAAAAGGTGTGCTGTGAGGTGAGGTGGCTGAAGTGCCACGTAGGTGCCATTAATGGCACCTAGTAAATGAGGAAGTGAGTAAAGGAATAGAATAAGCTTTTCTACCCTTTGCCTTTTCAACAGTGTGTGTGGCATGGTTTTTGGCCACCCTTCCCGCAACAGTGATGCGGACTATGCGCCCCTGGAAGCTGGCAGCAGGGCCCTCCAATGCCAGGCGCCTGATATAGGTTGCCCCTCTTCCTTTCCTGTCCTGAGGAAGACCCGCATGCGGAGGTTTTAAAGTACCCCCACGCCTCTAGTCGGGTCGAAACGTCGACATCTACCCCCAATAAGAGCCTGTACCATATGATACTACCACCCCATCCCTTGAACAGATGATACAATTCTCTGCAACGTCATATGAATTATTTTGAATTAAGAAAAAATGATGTTTTGTGGACAGGCCACAACCAACTGCTGCTAATGTCACAACCAGTTGTATATGTCAAATCGTTGTAACCTCCTTTCGAACTACCTTCATTCTGTGTTTTTTCAACTCTATCACACACAAGAGCACCCCTCTTTTTCACTTCCCTCTTTCTCTTGGAGCAACCTCCTGACGACTACTTGTTTGGTAATGCTTTACCTTTATTATTGGCACTATGAATAAAATAGACATTTCCTGTTTCAAACAGTGGGTATCTACTTTCTCTTTTCCAAGGTGCGTCATGTATTAATTACTATATGCTGAATATGTTTCTGCATTTAAATTGTTTTTGAATTATAAACGTAGTTTGACTTGTTACGCGATAAAGAGTCCTAGGACCAATTGTTGTTCTATATCATACGATACCCAGCTCCATGGACATTGATTGGGTTACCCCATTAGTTTATAATGAGTATTTTGGCAGAGATAGCCTGAGAGCCAGCCGTAGGTGAATCCAGCTCATGCTCCCAGTCTGCAACCATGTCAAGGATCACATTAGGTGAGAAGTGGTTTCTGGCACTGACAGCTTTCCTACACAACCCAAAGATGTTAATCCTTTACCTGTAAACCCTCTCTCTCCTCTTCCTCAAATAATTAACCCTTAAAATGAGGGCAAACCAACAAACACATTCATTAACATAGAGAAAGCAGCAAAAATTGTTTGGTGTGTGAGTTAATTTTTTATGCAGTCAGCCTGGCTGTGATTGGTCAGAGTTGGAATGTGTTTCAACTGGAAATGGGTGTTGAAGTTCAGACTAATCTCTCATTTTATTACCAAGTGTGTTGCAGGTGTTCAACATCTTCATATAATACAACTGAATTTGCTTGTAAGGTAAAAATGGAAAAATGGCCTTGCTCTAACATTTAACAGGATTTTCTTTTAGTCATCATAATGTAATTAGGTTTAGTATACAATTCAACAAGATTTGCTATGAAATACCTTTGGTGATGTATACAAAACATTACACCGGAGAGCGCCATAAAAAGTTGCCAGGGGTGCTGCATCAAGCACACATTTTGGGAAACAACAGATACGCTTTGTCACGTAAACAAGCCAAATCTGCAGTAAGACGCTCCCTCCCCTCCCTGCTCCACGGCAGGACGCCTCACTTCATGTTTCATCAGATTTTTTGATTTTTGTATTACTTGCTTTTGCTTTAAGCTTGCCGACCCTCTCAACCCTGACACAACACTGCTTGCCAGCCCCAACCACCTGTCCGAGATTGCTTCTTTATAATGCGACATAGGCATTGTCTTCTGGACACTCCTGGTGCAGAATCTGATCGCTGTTGGTGCCGGGCAGGTCAGATTCACAAAAATTAAACCTCAACAGGAAGCACTCACAGAAATAAAGAAAGCAGGTGCTAGAGTTGAAGCTCCACTTCTGTAACATATTAATCAGTCTATCTTTGTGCGCGTGGTCAAGGCTAAGCAAGTGTGTTTTCTCCGCATTGCCACTGTGAAAACTTAGCTGTAATCCTTGATGGAGGAGTTTACATAAGGCTTTTCTCGAGCACAAAACCTCATGTACTGTATGTGACAAGAAGATTCTTTCTCGTTAATTGTTACATTGAGCCGGGCGGCTGGGAGGAGTCAGCGCGGACATGTTCTGTTGCTGTTTGTTTGTTTTTTTAAACACTAAGATCACTGCCCGGCCTCTAATGCTCTCCGGGCCCACGTGATACCTATTAACAACCTGATCCAGACAGTGTCGGCCGGAATGAATCGCGGGTGGGGGGCGGGGGGGGCGCGCGGGGAGGGGTTCGCGCTGGGGGGAGGTTTAATTTTAATTATTAAAAAATATATATAACTTACCTTAGCCGGCCTGATCCGCTCATGCGTCGTCTCTGCTTCTCTGCTCCTCGCTGGAAGCAGGTAGCCCTTCTCTCCTCCCCTAAGCCAATCACAACGCTGCAATGGCAGCGTTGTGATTGGTGGGGACGGCGCCCAGCCAGGCGCCTATGGGGAGGCCATTTTCTCCATGTAGGCTGCATGCAGTCTACATGGAGAAAATGGCAGAGTGGGCATGACTGGTTTGGTCGGCCCCAGAGGGCTGACCAAACAGTCAGGGCCCGCAACATTGGGCTAGCCACTCCTCCCCTGCCCTGTTGCAGGACCGAACCAACCAAACTCGTCTGCTTTCTCACAGTGCGAGAAGCAGTAACATAAAATGGTATTTATACCATTTTATGTTACTGCCTCTCGTACTGCGAGAAAGCAGTGGGGCGACGCTCCTCCGCCCACATGGAGGAGCTGCCCCTGGATCCAGACGGGAGCTTTGTCAATATGGCTGTTATGGTTAGCTCTTTGTGCCACTGTGCATGCTCCAAGGGGAAGAGACCTCACCAAGATGGCTTCTCGGTTCACTCCGGGAAGAGTTATTTTTCATAGCTACGTTACTTTGCAATTGATGCTAATCAACCCTTCAATCAGCTGCTGCACCTGCAGCCTTGCTTTGCAATGCTGTGCCACTGGATTCAAGCTAGCCTAGCTCATGAGGGGTGTTACCCCAAAACTGTTCCCAGGATACTTGTTTCCGGTCCTGGAAGGATCTGGCTTGGCAGTTCGGGCTGGACTGTTCCCATGAGGAACAGGGTCAAGACTGATTTGTATATGGCTGGGTCCAAACTGGGGTGGTATAGTGAGCAAAAGAACGATGGATTTAACCCAGATTTCTTGACTTGGGGTGAATGTTTGATTCACTCAGCATTCAGTCAATCATTTGTTGCTGCAGCACTTTTCAGGCAGTAAAACACAGCACTGATTAGGGTTCAATGAGCCCCTCAGATCTCTCATCCTGGTGTCACTGTACCCTCTGCACCAGCTATAACTGTGCCTTTGAGCACATCCTCTAACAAAGTAGTTCCCTTCAGTAGCAGTGACCACTATGCCAACGTGTGCTTTTTGAGACCAAATCCTACATTTGGTTTCAGGCGGTTTTTTTATACTTTCGAGACCCCAGCAGATCCTCCAGCAATAATGTTTTACAAAAACCAAGACAAAACAAAAGAATCATTGGCAAAGCAAAAGGGTGTTAACCAACACCTGACTTGCTGTCGATGCCAGTGCTTTTTGTTTTCTTTACAGGTGTGACATCCTCGCTCTCACTTCACTGAGGGCAGAGGAAATGTAAACGGCAGGGGATGTGAAGACAGTAGATTGGTGGTGGTGAAAAGACTTCATACCGCTTCTTTTTATGTCTCTCCTTCACAAAGTAGAGAGGATGTAGCCTAACGGCTAGAGCTGCCGACTTTGGCGCTGGGAAACCGGGTTCGAGCGTCAGCTCAGCATCCTGTGATTCTGGGTAAATCACTTAGGGGCATATTAGCAAGACCGGCGATAAAATTATCGCCGTTTTAGCGGCAGGAAACTGCCGCTAAAACGGCGATAATGGGCTTGCTAATATGCGTTATGGAATTCCAATAGAAGCCCAGGTTAGATGTGCAGGACATCTAACCTGGGCTTCTATTGGAATTCTATAACGCATATTAGCGAGCCCATTATCGCCGTTTTAGCGGGAGTTTCCTGCCGCTAAAACGGCGATAATTTTATCGCCGGTCTTGCTAATATGCCCCTCAATCTCCCTGCGCCTACCAAAAAATGAATGGGGCAGATTTACAAGCCCCTTGCGCCACTTTTGCGTCACTTTTCCCATGTTAAAAGTGACGCAAAAGTGGCGCAAGGGGCTTGTAAATCTGCCCCAATGTGTCCTTGTGTAACGTAACTGGTGCTTGTGTAAAGCGCTCCAATACCTGCGGGTCGAGTTCGCGCTCTATAAATCTGCAAAAAAATAAAAGTACTCTAAGGGGCCCTAAGGCAGCATGTAATGCTTTACAAAAAGTCAGAATAATTACAGGGGCCTTGCTTGTGCAGATGTCTCCTCTGCAACTTTGATCCGAAATATGACCCTTTAAACGTCCTCACATAATATTGGCACATTTTCTTTAATTTACTGTGTTTTAAATAGGATGCAACCTTCGGCAACGTCCCAACCAGCATCTTAATTTAGAGGTTTCTAAATCTCTCTCCACCCCAGTCACAAAGCTTTCACTAAGCATAATTGTTTGAAATCACTATTGCTAATTACTTGGAAAACAAAACGATAAAGAAACCAGTTTTGCTCTGTATAACATTGATTGAATGATAAATGTGACTGAGTGGCATTCGTCTGAATGCCGCTCTGCTTGGCTTTTCAACACTAAAATAATTATTTTTCCATTCTCTTTCTGAGCAGCGTACAAAAACAACATTCTTAAAAATTCAATTTGAAATTGGAAGAGAGAGAAAAGACTCTTCATCCTTTGAATAGTCTCACCTATTCTTTATCATATCTGCACAGGGCAATACACAAAGGAGATCTTTTTTCAAATTGACTAATTAGTTGTATGCGTCAAGGCTGTCTATCCTAGTTCAGTGGTGTATTGCGCCCTCTTGTGTTCATCCATCAGATATTTTTACATATTCTTCAGTCTGGATTTGAATACTGTATAAATTAGCAGATTTTTTTCATATGTTTTTATACAAATATAATTCTAGGGTATTAAATCATAAAATTCAGAAATGTCTACAGAACCTCCCAGGAGATGTTGCTTAGTCCCCCAAATACAAGAACATCCGACACGGAATTGGCAATTGTTTACTTTGTGGAAAATAAATATGTAGGTTTTCTACTAGAAATGTGGAGCATTTCCATTATTTAAGGTGCAACTGTACACTGTTTCTCTACCCCCCCTAACTTATCGCTCTTTTGAATCGTCCCGGTCTACAAATCTCTAAGAATGAATATTCTCTTTACAAATCCTTTTTCCTGGACCCAATAAATTAACAACAACTAAAACTTGCTCACCGTATCAATCCAACCCATATCCATTGACTCCTAAAATAGAAAACCCCAAAACAAGACACAGAAATACACAATATATTGTTAACCACCAAACATACAAATACGTTTATTATCTGGCACAAATATCACTCAAATAAGCAACATATTTCAGTTACCTTCAACTTCAACTCTTCCTCAACTCTTCCAACACATATCACTGTTCCAGTGCACCTTCATCAACCATTTCGTACAACACTCTTTCTCCCACTTCTTGTCAACCTTCTTCTGACCCTTTCATCACCACCATGCTCCACCACAACCAGATCAGATCCTAGTTCATCCCTAACCTTACCATGCTCATATCCCAGGAATTACCAGCATTCTTCCCATACAAAGCAAGCTATGAATTATCCAATGAAATAAGCTATGAATTATCCCACCCAGCCAACTCTACAACAAAAAACAAAATCCTGACTAACAGTTTCTCCACCGTGGGAGGCACAAATTTAAACAAACCCACCACACATGTCTCTTGTAATCTATTTCTGACTAACTCGTCAGAATCATGGTCTCAACTTTAAGAATACTTCCTGCAGTTGTAGTAACCAGAATTAGGGCCTCATTTATGAGGCTCTAACCGGCACTATTGCGCCGCCAGAACGTCACTTTTTTGGCATACCGGTGGTCCAATGTGACACTGGCCTATTTATAAGGCCGTGTAAAGCCACGTTACGTGGCTTTTCATGGCCTTATAAATATGTGCCCCTTTCACGCAGAAAACTGCATGAAAATTGCTTTCCATGTGTGTTGCTGGGGGCATTCCCAGCAACATCCATGGCTTTTTGACACTGCCCCAGATTTATGAGAAATCGTAAGTCTGCGGCAGCGCTAAAAACATACGCCTCACCAGGGGAGGCTTAAGGGAGGCACAACGAGGAGAAATATCTTTATTTCTCCTTGTTTTTCCTCTTTCTATGTGTGCATTCTGCAGCACACATAGAAAGAGGAAAAAGTCTCTTGTGATTGTTTTTGTGCAGGAAAGTCTCCCTTCCTGCACAAAAATAATCATCCCCGCAACGCAGGCACCCTTGCACCATGGTGCAAAGGGGCCTGCGTTGGCGCAGGGCAGCCTATTGTGCACCGGCGCAGGGTAAAAGGACAGGAATGTGCAGTATCTAATAGATATGGTGCATTCCAGCCCTTTACTTTTGCCGTAGGGCAGCGCAGCAGCAAGGCCTGCTGTGCTGCCCTATGGCAAAAAAACCCCATAAATTAGGCTCTTAGTCTTTTGCGACCTCACCATCTTAAACTTCCTCTTTATCCATTTAACTAATAGTCTACCAAGCCCAACTCTTCAACAATTATCAACTGGGAATGCATACATCAGCCCAATCAAATCAAATACATACTTTCTCCTACACCTTATTTAGCACCTATATTCAAGCATAATAGCATTCCTAGTCCACAACCATTTCTGAAAAAACGAAGAACCCACAACGCACTCAACCCATACATCAACATACTTATCCATACCAGTCAACTAATACTTTTCCCTCAGCCTCTACCTAGAAAATCCCCTACCCAAATAGCCTTCATTATCTAATTTGAACAAATCCAGCCTCATAGATTTTGGCACTACACTGACAACCCCAATCTCTAATCCCATGCCAGGTTTCCTATCAGTCAGCTTTCCTCAATTCTTTTCAACAGCTGCTTAATCACCACATCATCAGACTGCATTGCTGTCCACCATTCACATACCATAACCCAACCACTTGAACATAGTTGCTCCCAACATAAAATGTTTCACATTGCCATTATCATTTCTTTAATTTCTTCCTCTTCCTCCGTCTTCCAATGAAAACGTTCCTCTTTGAGTATCATTCCCCACTGTTGTTCAGTCAAGACACTTGAAGTACTCTGCTAATCTCATGAATGAGTGCCATTGATCCTTGTCCTTGGGAGTTGGGGGGCCACACAAATGGCTTCCGCTAAATACTTCTTCGAGCTGACACGGTCAGAAATGTTACACCCCACATATTGCATATTTCTTTCAAAAGAATTTATATTTTTCATTGCATAATGTCAACCCACATCTCTCCCTTCAGCATGCTAAAGAAAGACAGAATTTAAAGCTTTCTCATGCTACTCGACTTGTTTACCAAAAACAAATGCGTCACCCTGAAAGTGTACATGTTCCTGCCATTTAAAAAAGTTCTCTATCATATGTTAAAAAACTGAAAGCTGAAGCTAGTCCAAATGACAAATTCACATACTAAGAAAATAACTCATAATTTATTGATGGAAGTGAAACCTTTGGAGTCATCATCCCAACAGATTTATTTTGAGATTTAATTATTTCACTTCATTTATGCTGGGAAATTAGAAACTGACCCCCTACATCTTTTTTTTATCATCGGTCCCACACAAAGTTGTACCTTGACATCCCCTTGAGAGTAATAACAACTGGAGGTAACCAATCCATTGATTCTGCAGCCTCAATACCTTTCCGACCATTACTTGTAACACATTTCCTACATTCATCCTAGCAACCAATGGAATTCCGCTCGCTTAATGTTCGTCCTACATGGGAGGGACAGAAATCATGGGAGGAAACAAATCCTGAACCTGCAGCAATCAGCACTTATTTCCTCCAGCCCTGATTGTAAAATCATTCTCAAACCATCCTGCTGATATCAGCCCCGAATGACTGAAGCATATTCAACCACAAACACACTTCTTTTACATCTCACCTCTTGACATTTGAGTCTCTCTAATAAAACTCGTAAAATACTGTAAAGCAAGCCTACATGAATCTCCATCCACCTCCACTGGTTTACTGTTCCCCCACATATCAGACAGGAGGTTTCACCAGTTCCATCTTCTACACATTTCCCACAGACCTGTCTTTCACACTTAAAACCACATCACACGTTTGTCTACATTCCCTCTCACCCTTCCTTTCATATGCAATACCGAACCCTCCTTTCTGTAGTGGCAAACCTTCATAATGTGACTCTTCAGTACACATTTATACACACATTAACTCATTTGAAGCACACTTTAATAGACACTAAACACTTTAAATGATCACATCAGTAGCAACCTTTTACTCCTTTCATCCATCTTTCTCTACCAACTCTTTTCACTTCCCCATATCCCCTCCCTCTTCACTGCTCTACTCCCTCCACCAATATCAGTCTCACCTCCCTCGCACCTGTCTGCGTTTACCACATGCATCAACCACCTGCCTTTAGTATGCTTGTTTAAATTTATGCCACATACTATAAATCATGTCACATGAATTAATCAAAAATCAATTTATCTCTCATTGCCCTAAAAGTACAGGCTGCAGCCATCAGTTGCAAAGCCATGAAAGAATGATCAGTTCCTTCATCTGCTCTCAGTGGCCTTTGAAAGCTCTTGTGCCTTTCCATCACAGGATTAACACTTTTTGTAAAATGCAAACCAATATTGTCATTGCTTCCTCATACACATCTCCAGTCTACTCCCCAGGGTTATCACTAGCTCTGTCCATTAACTCCAAATCCATTCATCCTTCACTCCCCAGGGCCTTCGTTATTGATCAACATTGCATCAGTTTATAACACAAACTATATCAACCCTGTTTATAGTTCTCCTACACTATAATGGATTCACCAGTAGACTATAGAAGAGAAGGAGCTGATGCCAAGCTTTGCATGGTGAACACCTAAAGCAGCTGTAGCAGTGAGTACTTCGGCAGCAGTCCTCTTACAGTGTATTGCAGTAAATGCAGTTCACTCACCTCTCACTTATTTTGGCAGCCAAGTACCTGCCCATTAAGTTCTTCTGACACTCATTTAATAGTTTTTGCTATTGCACTCTAGCATGTATGTAGCGCTTCATACATCTGACAAAGTCGCGAATCACTGTATCACATTGGGTTCGTAGCTCCCGCTCAGACTGCCTAGTTGTGGTTGATTGCAGTTTGGCCTCCACTGATGTGTTGGGT
Organism: Calotriton arnoldi; assembly: GCA_963921515.1. Classification (NCBI taxonomy): domain Eukaryota; kingdom Metazoa; phylum Chordata; class Amphibia; order Caudata; family Salamandridae; genus Calotriton; species Calotriton arnoldi. The sequence continues at coordinate 553,948 of CAWUFW010002434.1, read as the reverse complement.
CAAGTGTGTCAGGTTCAGAGACATGATGCAAACATGGTGCACGAAACTGGTAACTGTGCATAAGAGTGAGGTGGTGTGGATAAACTGCGAGCATAGATGCAGATGATCATGTAGATACCTGCCATTCTTTTTGAGTGGTCTCCATCACGAGATTATGTGAACAGAGAGCGCACGGTGGTTCGAGCTTTCTGGAATATTAGATGATTGTCATTTCCTTATATTTTTGAGGATATCGAGTTCCAGAACTCAGTTATTTGGATAGAGAAATAAAGCCCAGCATTTCAAGACTTTTTAAAGAGAGGGATGATCAAGATTGGGGCCAACATGTAGCATAGCGGTCCTTAAAATATCTTCATGGTGTTATTCTGCCAAAGCATTCCAGAGTGTTAAGACATGTAGTTGCAGTCTTGTCATTCCATTCACTAATCTCTGTACCAGGAGATTACTTTAAGCTAGCTAGACCAGGTAAAAGTGAATCTCTTTCTCTCTGTGAAGTCTCTTAGGGGCGACTTACGAGTTCGGCAGTCCATAGTACCGCCGAACCGGTGGTGGCGGTCCGACCACCGCCACACTGCGGGACCCCCGCAGTATTACGACTGCGTCAGTTGGACTGCCCCAGAATCGCTGTGACCACCAGGGATCCAGGTTCCCGTGGCGTTCGCACAGTAGTCAGAGTCAGAAATATGCTGGGGATGCTGTAGCGGCACGGCCAAGCATATTTCGAGTTACCTCACCACCACCCTTTTCATGGCAGTGAGCCCACCATGAAAAGGGTGGCAGTGAGGCAATTAATGGGGCCCATATTGGGCCCCTTGCCACCTCAGGACCCAGGGGTAGTGCCCCCCTGAATTTTCACCCCAGTTCCTGCACGGTGTGGCATCTATGCCACACTGTGCAGGAAGGTGCAATTGCCGCGCTGAGAGTGGCGGTCTGCATGTCAGGCTCTTCAATGAGCCTGACAGACTGCCGCTGTCAGACCGCTGCAGGGCTGCCCGCCACACCAGCAGCACCACGGCTTGAGTAGTCCTACAGCAGACGGCTCATTGCACCGTCCACTGTAGGACGTAATCAGGCCCTTGGGTTCTCTTATCCAAGGCCGGAGACATGACCTTCCTCGGATGGACCCATTACTGTGATTATCTTGCTCACTGGTGTTTCCATCATCTGAGTCTGTGTGTGTGTGTGTGTGGAGTAGGACGGGAAAGCATGTTGTGGTTGGCTCGGTGTACTGTACTTCATCATATTTGTTCTATGATGAAAGGTGACAAGGGGATGGAGTGAAATGAAAGGAGAAATTATGTTTGGGGTGCACTCTGCGCACAAGTGAACCATCACAGTTTGAACAAACAGACCAAGGAAATATTACATTTTCAAAAGTAAAAACCCGAATGAAGGATTTGGAAAGAAAAAATAGACACACCACCAATCTAAGAGTCTTGAAAGTAATACAAGCCAATATTAATTGGACACCAAAGTGCAAGGGATCATTGCAGGGTAACTAGATTTGGAGTAAGTGACACATTGTTTGACACTAAAGCACATTTACTAGAACAGTAACATTTCAAGGAGCAATGTCATCCGCAAAATTTATCAATTCAGCGTGAAAGTAAAAATCTATGTATGGGCATGAATAGATAGGACAAGTGCTGAGGATCTAAGGGTAATACATTTCTGTTCACTTAGGAACTCTCCCAGTATCAATTGCCCAGAAAATAAGATATAAAAAGGATATATTGAATTAAGAGCTAGTTAACTGGGACAGGAGGGAAAAGACAGAGCCAGGGTTAAGACCCCATTGCCAAATTAAGGGCATTTCCCAGCCATTTCATATGAAGAAACGGAAAAAAAGCACTTCAGTGTGGCGATGTACAATCTTTTTTACTTCCCATGAGGGTGGCCATTCTTATGGCCCACATCAGGATTGCTAAAGAATTTATGTCTCTGGACTGTATATGTAAGGTATTGTAGCTGAATATTAACTCCAAAACATTGTGACACAATATTATTCTCGTCAAATTATAGGGATTTCCCAAATTTTTGTGGCACAAAATCAAGGCTAAGTCGATTTTTTAAGTATGCAAACAATAAAGATGTTCAAACATTGTATACTTAGATAGCGTTGTATATAATGTTATTTGTTTTTTTGTTTAAATTTCTTTATTGATTTTACACAAGAAAAAGTTGAACGAGCCAGTGTGCTCAACAGTCTTCGGGTTGCAACCTGGCATATCACTGTCACGCATATCAGGCATAAACAAATAAAGAAAGGGAAACGAAAACCCCCCCCTCCCCTCTCCTCCTCCTCAAAAGAAGACCATCCCGGTATGGTAGAGAAAGGCGTTTCATTCCAAAGGTCAACCACCCAGTGCATACTTAGGGGCCGATTCCGATCTCGGCCGGTAGTGCTCCGAATCAGATTCGGATTTACCGGATCCGATTCGGAGCCCTGTTTCCCGACCGAATCGTACGCGGGTCCGGCCGAGCGAGTACGATGCAGGCACCCGCGAAATCTCTGACCGACTCGAACGCGGCTTCAACACGCTCCGACCGACTCGCATGGACACGACTCGCACCGCGCTATGGAGACGTTTCCCGGCCGGGTAAGTACGATGCGCGCCGCGAGCAGTCCGACCGACTCGCGCCGTCCGGCTCGAAAAAGCTGTCGGAACCGGACTTTGGGGGTCCACGTCGGACCCCCCTGTACGCATAGGTGCGCGAGTCGCACACAGGGGGGACCCATGGGTCCCCCTTACCTGTGCGTGTACGCCGCGATGCGCATGGACGCGTACACGCTGTTGGGGGCGCCCTTGTCCGCCTCGCACCCATTGAGTCAATGGGAGCCCGCGTACGCGTTGTACGACAGGCTCCCATTGACTTCAATGGGAGTCCGACCGACTCGAGTCCGATGGCATGCGTGCGCATCGTACTCGTTCGGTCGGACTGCTAGGGTCCGATTCGGTTGGAATTCTCTCCGGGTCCGGCTCGGTCGGAGAGATTTCCGGCCGGAATCGGAATCGGCCCCTAAGTGTTTCATGTAGTGGGGGTAAGCGATGAGGGAGGGTCCGCTAATCGCAGGAGTCTGAGATATTTGGGACAGGTGAGCTCCGTGAATTCGGATGTCAGTAGTGCGATGAATGGTGCCCACAAGTCGTGGAAGGAAGCCCCAGGATTGGTCAAGGAGAGAGAGATCTTCTCCATCCCTAAGATGGACCATAGTCTATGAAGCCAGCCTAGGCGTTTAGGGACCGTCTTGGTACCCCAGTGCGTCAAAACATTTTGGACTGCCGCACCCAGGGCCAGTGCTATCTGTTTGCCTCTCCTGGACGTAAGAGGGAAGGTAATGGCGTTTGGGAGACCCAGGAGGGTGTACACTGGAAATCTAGGGATCTGGGTATCAAAGTAAGAGTCGACTTCATCCAAGATTTGTTGCCAATATGTCCCCAGGGCGGGGCAGTCCCATAGTAGGTGGGTAAGGGTGCCTGGCGACCCGCAGGATCGCCAGCACAGCGGGCTGCGTGAAGGGTTACCCCTGTGAAGCCTCACAGGGGTTAAATACCAATAGGTGGCCAACTTAGTGGCTGTTTTGATAGATGCTACATTACGTGCCGTACGGCGGGCCCGGTAAAAGATATCCTTCCACTCTTTCGATGTGAGTTCCCTGCCCAACTCTCCCTCCCAACGCAACTGGCCGGGGGACTTCTCAGTAACTGGGTGCCTCGAGTGAATTTATACAAGTCAGATGTCAGTCGTGCGTCGCTATGTCGGGTCAGTAACCATTTCTCAAACGGTGTGAGCAGCCTCTCCGCACCCTCCCTCACCCTTCCATGAAGTACCCAATGTCTGATCTGTAAATATCCATAACGCTCCGTTTCGGGAAGTCCGTGATCAGTACGGAACTCAGCGAAAGGGCGCGGCCCCGAAAGGTCAAAGAGATGTCCTATGGAGCGGCAAGCTTCAGTCGCCCAATGATGAAATTCCCGGAAGTCCAGTCCAGGGGAGAAGTCTGGATTCTGTACAATGGGTGTGATAGGGGATGGGAACGTCGTGAGCCCCCTAGCAGTGGCAGTCTTATCCCAGGCTAACAGTATGGGTCGAGTTACCTCCGAGAGGTAAAGGTTGCGAGGGCGTCCTGTGCGTGAGAGGAAGGGAACTCCCCACAGGGGCTGTGCTGTGAGGGACCTGTCCATAAACAACAAGTGTTTCTCGGATTCAGGGCGTGACCACTACACTAGTGCTCTCATCTGGGCTGCCTGCCAGTACGCCGAGAGGTCAGGGATACCCAGTCCTCCATCAACTGGGTCTCTATACGCAAAGTCGCGGCGCAGCCGAGCTCTCTGGTCTCGCCAGATAAAGCGTTCAATATCCCTCTGTAAAGCCCGTATGACCCCCAGCGGTGGCATCAGTGGGAGGGTGTGGAATAGGTAAAGAATCTGGGGCAACAGCACCATCTTCACCGCTGTGATCTGGCACAGCCATGAGAGGGAGTGGGGCCTCCACTTTCGAAGGGAATTCCGAACCTGTTTCAGGGGTGCCGTGTAGTTCGACCGCCTGGTGGCAGAGATAGTAGGGGCCACTTGGAGGCCTAGATAAGTAATAGAGTCGTGGACCCACTGAATCTGGAAGGTGCGCTGTAGGAGGTCCAATGTTTCAGGCTCTAATGATAAGTTAAAAGCTTGTGACTTGTGCACATTGATCTGGAAGCCCGAGGCAAGCGCAAACCGGGCCAGTTCGTCTAAAAAGGCCGGCAAGGATTCCCGAGGGTGCTCTAACATCCCCACCACGTCATCGGCATACAAGCAAAGTTTGTGCTCCGAAACTCCAAAGCGCGCACCTTTAATGGCTGGATAATCTCTGACCCTTTGAGCCAAAGGCTCCATATAGAGAGCGAAAAGAAGCGGCGACAGCGGGCACCCCTGTCTAGTCCCTCTACGAATGGAGAAGGCCGCTGACGCCACACCGTTCACCCGCACCGTAGCCGTAGGGTTCGCATAACTCTGGAAGATCCAATCAATAAAGAGGTCTGGGAGGCCGAAATGGACCAATGTTGCCCAGAGGTATGGCCAGTGGACCCGGTCAAACGCCTTTTCGGCGTGAACCGAGAAGATCATGCGCTCCGCCGGGAAACGTTCCTATCGGTCCAGCAAGTGGAAAAGCCGTTTGGTATTGTCGGAGCACTGGCGCCCGGGGACAAAGCCTGATTGGTCCGGGTCTATCAGACCAGGTAGGTGGCGGGAAAGTCTAGATGCCAGAATTCCAGTGAAGATCTTTAGATCCACATTAAGAAGGGATATGGGGCGGTAGGAACCGCAAAGGCGCTTATCTTTACCCGGCTTAGGGATTACTGTTATTAAGGCCTCTAACATAGAAGGGGGGAATGTAGAGGACGATGACGGCCCGATTGAATTAAAAACGCGTACTAAAAGCGGAGCCAACGTCCCACAAAACTTTTTATAAAACCCGGAAGTGAACCCGTCAGGGCCAGGCGATTTGTTGAGTTTCAGGCGGGAAATCGCCGAAATGACCTCCTCCAGCCGAATGGGGGCCTCTAGGTCGGCCGCCTGGGCCGGAAGCAACTTAGCGGTAGCTACATCCCGGAGGTAGGGGGCTGGCTCGGTCTCAGGCAGAGCCTGGGCTGTATATAACGTTCGTAGAAGTGCCTAAATGCTTCCACAATCCCTGTGTCTTCCCCACACTCTCCTCCCCGAGGGTCCCGCACCTCTACAACCCTGTGAGCTTGTCTTTGCGCCTGGAGACGGTTTGCAAGAAGGCGACCGCATCGATCTCCCCCCACGTAAAAGGCATGCTTAAGGTGCAAAGCCGCGTATTCAGCCCGGTCGACGTCCAACCCCGCTAACTGTGCACGGGCCGCCTTTAGGAGCTTCCAAACTCTAGGGGCTCCAGTTCTTTGGTGGATGCGCTCCAGCTCAGTAACCTCGTTCATCAGGCGTTCCCGTTTCTCCTGTCTATCCTTGTTATCGGCCGACGCTATGCCTATGAAGTCTCCACGGACTACCGCTTTCATCGCCTCCCATAGAATCGTCGTGGAGATGTCAGGCGTATCGTTGGTAGCTAGATAGTCAGTCATACACTTTTGAATCTGCTGCACCACTGAGGGGCGTTGGAGCATGGTCTCACGGAGACACCAGAAATGACGGGTGGTACGCCGAAGGGCCAGGGTCAGAGAGAGCTGCAGCGCGGAGTGGTCAGACAGGGGGCAGGGGAGAATCTCTACCTCACGCACCTGTTGCGTCAGGGGGTCGGAAGGAAAAAAATAGTCAATTCTGGCATACGTTTTGTGGGCATGTGAGTAAAACGTGTATGCCCGGGAGTTGGGATGTCGGAGCCTCCAAATGTCCGTCAGTCCGGCCTCTGTCAATAAACGCTTCCCAGTGTTAGAAAGAGCCCCAGATTGTCCCCATCGTTGCCCAGAGCGGTCCATATCTCCATCCAACACTAAGTTAAGGTCTCCCCCAAGAACTATCGTTGTGTCCAGCAGGCTTGTACGCTCCTGTATAACAGTTTTAATAAAAACCTCCTGCCCACTATTGGGAACATATACCGTGGCTATCGAAAAGGTGTGCATGTCGAGGGTGAATGTGTACGCTAAGAGCCAACCTTTAATTTCGGCCTGTTTATTGCCAATGTGTCCGGGAAACCTGGAAGAAACTAAAATAGCGACTCCTGCAGTTTTGGAAGTAGCGGAGGAACACATCTGGTGGGGAAAAGCCTTGGACCTCAGCCGGTAAGTATCGGTAGAGAGCAAATGCGTCTCCTGAAGTAAGCAAATGTGTGCGTCTGAGTGTTCGAGGTAGGACAGGAGGGCTCGCCGTTTTGTGGGGTTATTCAGCCCCTTCACATTCAGTGACACAATATGAACCTCAGAAGACATAAGATTAGGATCTCAAGCATACTGTGAATTACATCGCTGATCTCATGAAGGTAAGGTGCATGATGACGTAACAGGTAACAAACTGTTAGTGTGAGTCGCAGGAGGAGGAGAAAACCCAAAAACCCCAAACAAAAAACACAGAAGAAAAAACATTTAAATGTGTAGTTGACAAAAGTCCCAGGCATTCTGCCTGCGGTGAGGAGTGGGATGGATAGCAGGAACTCCCGCCGCCCCTCCCCGCCCCGGACCCGGCCTATGACAGCCGGCAAAGCCCATTAGGAAAGCGAGAATTGGCACCTTCAAAGATGGAAATCATACTGCGGTGGGGGAGTCGTCCAACAAGGACTGGAGGACTGCCGAGCGTTCCTTGGCAATGACATCTGGATCTGGGCGTGAGCCCAGCGGTGAGGCTACAACTCGGTGCCAGCGGTTGTTGTCAGCCCGACGTCCGGAAGTGGTGGGTTTCTCTGGCCTGGCAGGATCCGCCTCTGGAAGCCGAAGAAGAGAGGACGCCTCATCAAAAGAGCGTATCTGGCGAAGCCTGCCTTCCCATTTAAAGATAAGACAAAATGGGTGTCCCCAGGAGTAAGAGACATCTTTGGAGCGGAGAAATTCAGTGACGGGGCGGAAGTCGCGTTGCTTCTGTAGTGTGGAAGCTGCCAAGACCTGGAAGAGAAGAGGCCTGCAAGAGCGGAATTCAATGGGATGATTGGCCCGTGCCTCACGGAGGATGCGTTCTTTGAGCTTGAAGTCGTGGACACACGTCAGGATATCTGGCGGGGGAGCCGTTGGTGATCTCCTAAGTCCCACTCGGTGCGTCCGGTCGAGTTGAATCTCCTGGTCCGGGGAACCTCCCAGAATATGACGAAACAAGTCCACGACAAAGGCCTCAATGTCCTGATCTTCCGCCCCCTGAGGTACCGCCCGAATTCTTATGTTGTTGCGGCGGGAACGGTTCTCTAGGTCCTCTGCTTGCGATTGGAGGTCCAGGTGCTGATCTCGTAGTCGGAGGACCTCCTGTTGGAGCTGGGATACCTCTTCGTCCCTGACGGCCATTTGGTTTTCCAGGTCGTCCACTCGCTCCCCCACGGAATCTATATCCTTGCGCATCTCTCGGATTTCAGCTGTGAGGTCTTTCTTCATCATATGGAACTCTCTCGTGAGATCTGCAAAGAGGGACTCCAGGACGCTGCGTGTGTCAGGCCCCTCAGGTTCCTCCGAACCCCTCCGGTCGGCTGCACCACCCGAGTGCAGCATCGTCTCTGCTCCACCTGCCCCCGCCTTGAGTAAGAGGTCTCCAACAGACCGGTCCTTACGGGCCCTGGCTGCGGCCATCTGAGTTGGTCACCTCACCCTCCTATGGCCAGGGGGCCACTCGCGTGCAGGGATGTCGTGTGGCGGCCTGCCAGCGTGCACCGCAGGGTGGGTCGCAGCTCCCAACTCGTAAGGGAACCCCACCAACACCTGGGTCTGTCTGGCGGTGACGGGGTGTTGCGCACCAATGTCTCAGTAAAACCTCCGGGGGATCGGGTTGCGCTTGGTGTAGCAGGGGGCTCACCTCGGCCAATGTCTGCCCCCTGTGTTCAAGTTGCGAGGCAGGCTTCTGCACTGTCGACCCTTCAGGGGCGGGGGAGAAAACCGGGGCCCAGCTAGTGCAATTCCCTGAAGTTGCTCACCTGGCTAGGCCAACCTCCAAGAATCGCGGTGACCCAGTGGCCGTGTTGATATGGGGGGGAGGCACCCTATCTATCGCACCTGAATGGGCGCTCACAACGCCACAGTCGTGGTCGCTGGGGCTCCGATCCGCCCCCTCTGGGATAAGCGCTGCGGTGAGGCCGTCTACCGCCACCTTCCGAGAGCCGTTAGGCCCCGCTCTCACTGCTCCCAGTCCGTCCCCAAGCACAGCAGACTCCACGCCGGCACCAAACGTCTCTGGAGGCGGCCGCCCAGGGCCCTGCAACCACCCAACGATGTCCGGACAGGTGGGGGGGAGCCGCAGGCAGCCATGCCAACAGCCGGGGCACTCGCAATGCAGCTCACCTCGGGTCCGTGTTGATCGAGGCACGTGAAGTCAGGCCACCGCCGTCGATTCTCACTCAGCTGGGTGCGATCGGTAGAGCCATGCAGTCTCCCGCATCTATGGGGGCCGGTCTTCCCCCTTCACCGTTTTCGGGCCCAGACTCCACAGCGCCCCGGATTCTCGCTGTCACAGCAGCTCGTCAGGCAGGCCGCAGCCGCGATCGCCGTCACGTGGTCGGGCTCCGATGTCGGCTACGTCGGAGCTCCGCAGCACCAAAACAGGTCAGAGGTGCCAGGGCAAGTTCTAGACCCTAAGGGGGTCCGTTATCACAGCTAGGGTCACTTGGGGCAAAGCTATGCAGGCCGGACCCGGGTTGCAGGACGGAGCGGCGAGTAGACACGTCCTACTCGGCCGCCATCTTAGCCACGCCCCTATAATGTTATTTTTATGTATACTACTATTTTGTAATTTTGTATTGAAATGTGTATATATAAATGAATGTTAAAACAAGTCACTCTCAAGTATCTACTTATTGGTACATAGTCACTTGTACACACACTTGAGAGTGCAATGTTCATATATGTAATTGCTTTCTGATTATATCACTAATTACATAAATTATTTTCTTATTTAATTAGTCACTGCATATGTATAGCATTATTATTATATTTTATGAATTGAGGGGTTTATTGAGAATTGGGTAGATAGTGTTTATACAAATTTAATTATGACATTTAATAATATTAATGACATTTCTAATAAAATATTTTACATTGCTATTTATTACTTTCTAAAATATTTCAACTTCTTTTTGTTTTGTTGGGTTCAGTTAAACTATAAAAGTATGGGAGGTGAGAGTGCTAATTATTTCACATTTTCTTTAGTTTAAAATAAATTATGTTTAATTGAAGTAAATGCATTTGGGACCAGGGTAAATTTAAATTTAATATGCAATTATGTTTAAGAAATGAAAGCTAACTTAAATAAAAAAATAATATGTATATATAAATTTACATGTACAATCTAAAAAAAAATTCAAATATAAGAAAAAGTATATACATTTTTCGAAACTTTTTGTAGAAGCATTAAATAATATATATTTAGTTTGGTTTTTTGTAATGTCTTTAAATATATTTCAATATAAAGTAAAGTGCACTGAGGAGAGGACTAGATGGCTATGGGGAGATCGGCACACCATGCATTTTAAAAAGATTTTGTCCAATCGGCTGGAAGCCAAATCCCATATCTTAGACTTAAACTCTTGCTCATTAAAAATATCCGAACCTGATAATAAACATTTATGTCAATAATAAGCTGCCGATATGATGCAAGATTCATTCTCCTCTAGTTTAATGTTTTTTAAGGTTAAGAGCTGGCCTATTTAGTCTGGGGGAGCAATGGATAACTTAGTAAAATGTAACTCCATTGAATGACTGCAGAGTCTGTAATTATAACAAGAACACACTTGCACATGTTATTTGTTACTGTAAATCACTACAGCTTGAATGGAAAAGGTACTTAAAACCTTCTTTTATTAGACCGACTTGGGCCTCTTCTCTGCCAGAGTAAAGCAGCAAATTACTTTGTCGCTCTGACGGAGATACTGCCCGCCAGATTTAGAAATGCCCATCAGACAAGCAGACATTTTTAGCACTGGTCAAAGTATTGTAACTTTCATGGAAGTCTCCATCAAACATGACAGAGCCTTCCGTCAAAGTTGCAATTTGTTTTTTCCAAAAAGAAAATCCCGAACTGGGATTTTCTTTTTCAAACTAAACAAAAATGCTTTTTTCTGTTTTTTGGGGGGTTTTGTGTTTGTTTTTTTACTGCCCCTTACCGCCAAAACAGCTTTATGTCCGTCAATCTAAATTGGGTGGGTGGACATAGAGCTAATTCTTCGACAGCCCTCACTTCGTCGGGCTGTCAGGAACGTTTGGCCACTGCAGAGACAAAGTAGTCTCCACTGTTGTCAAACTATGGTCCAGTCGCATCCAAATTGAACAAGCGGACCATTTTGCTGGTAGAGAGGGAGCTCCATTGCCATTGCGATGGAGTTCCCTCTCCGCCAACATATAAATCAGCCCCTAAGTTATTACATTTTTCAAATTGCATTAAGCATTGCGTGATTAGTGTGTTTCTTACAGATTCCGTGATGAGACATTTTATTTGTAAACAGCTATAACATCAATCAATTATATTTAAGAAAAGGAATCAAAGCATATTGGAGTTTATTCACAAAGGTAAGTGTGCATTCGTAGATCTCCGCATGTGTAGATCTACACCAACACTTAGGTGTAGATATCCTCATGGATGGAATTCACAATTTCTATATGTATATTTACACACTGATGTACACATATCAGTCTCCAACCCCCACACTCAAATGTATAAAAATGAATAGGGAATTTTATGAAAAAATGATTTTCAATTAAAAAATATTTATTAATTAAAAATAATGAAAACACATTTACCTGATTCATATTCACTTAGGACTACCACAGTGACAAAGGACAATGCACCAGCACTAAAATATAACATTTTAATACATTTTAAATTATTTTAATGGATCTACTTTTTAGTGAACTATTTAAAAAAAATCTATAAAAATAAATAAAATATTGTTTTTGAGAAATAAATTAATTTTTCACTATATATAATATTAAATGTTAATATTCACAATACAACATTTTGACTTTTTAATTTAAAAAGAATAATAAAAAAAAAAATTACTAATTAATTTATTTAAAATTGTCACGACCCGTGGTTCACTTCCACCTTAGTTCCCATTGTCTCTGTACCTTTTTGAGGTTTATTTTCTGCCCTGTCCATTTACCCTACTATTGGGTCCTTTTTCATGTTTCCTTCTTCCTGGCGACTGACGCCTCTTTGATTGTGGGTTCCGCTGGAGGAGACGTGTTGGGCGCAGCTGCAGTGATGTTCCCCGTATGTGGGTTGCGAGCATTTAGGAGCTGCCTATCTGCTCCTCGTTGCTTGGTTTAGTTTACGGTTCCTGCCCCAGTAGGACTCTTGCCGTCAGCATTCCGCTGATACTACATTGTTTTCTCGCCAGCACCTCCTTGGATTTTCTTGTTTGTCGATTTGCAGGCAGCTCTTCGATTCCCTATGTGTGCTGGTGTTGGAGGTATTTTTATTCTTCCATGGACTCGGACACATGCTAAGAAGAGCGGATGTCGGTGAACTCCCGAATAACTGCATTTTCTATTTTTGTGTTTCGCTCCTATTTTTCAGTGCACTGAATTCATTGTGTATAATCGATACCCAGGACTATTCTGTATCCTTGATTTTTTAATACTTTGCAGGTTTTTTGCCTTTGTGGTTTTTTCTTGCTTCCCCCTGCTATTTCACCTTTAGTCCTTCAAGTCTGGCCTATTGAAAAATCATTAATTCCTAATACCCCTGGGATGAGGACATTGTGGATTTTTCTTCTGGAATTCTTATGGGACCTCGCTCTACATATTAAGGGGTGAGCTGAGCACATATGATGTTCACAACAGTTTTTATGATTTAAGTCGAGTGATTTCCTTGACTATATCTATTCTGTTACTAATCTTTCTTATTCTTTCTCTTTTTTAAGATGCTTGTGGTTGTTGCCTGGCTCCCAAGATACCCCGGAGAGTGATATCAAGATCCGACTCATCCCCTTTCCTTGTTCCCTTGTTTACCTGCCTTCCCTTGCTGCATTTTCAACTCATGTCTGTTTTAATCTTGGGCATGAAGGGTTAAGGCACAGGGTGAGTGGTGGGACATTCTTCGTTCCTGCATTACCTGGTTTTCAGGTGAGTGGGGGCGGAACAAAAATGTTATTTAACTTATTATTTTATATGTTCCCTTGTTTCCATTATTTCATGCCCTCATTGGTTTCTATTGAGTGTGTTTCAGTACCAGTGGTTTGCAATGTGTGGTGCGTGACTTACTCCATGGCTGGGCTGGAGTACATTTAAGAATGTTTTGCCTCTACACTGCAGTAGATTTGAATGTGTATTTTGTGAACTGCAATTTAGTTACTCTTATGTGGGTGAGCGTTTTTTATGAGCAGGTCCACCCTTAAGCTCTTCCCTCAATTTCCCTTAGCCCCACCCATTTTGTGCTAATTACTTCTCTCTTTACTACAACTCCCTTGACCCTCTCATATTTACTACTTTACAACTAAATCCTATATTTACATGTGGAAAGAATCTTTGTACAGAAAAAAGAAGAGGTGTAGGTTTGTGAATTACATTTTGGAGTATGCAAACTCCACGTACTCCAAAATATTTTTTGTGAACAGGCCTCATTCAATCAAAGTATATTTTTTTTTTTTGCAGAATTCCCAGGACTAATTATGCATTTTAGAATTGCATTGTGAAATGGACAAAGGTGAATACTTGGGGAAAGAGAGTATACTGGGTTAGAGGATGCTCAAACAAACACCAAAAAATATGAGGACCTTGGATAGAATTGGAATAAGTATTTCAAGGGGAGGGTATCATTTATCTGCCCATTGTGTGTGGTTAAATTGCATATATATGCTTAACGTCTAAGTTATATTCAACAATATGAATACTGAAGTGCGCCACGTCTCTTTTGTATAGTGAAAAACTCAATAAAAAGTTTTTTTTGTAAAATAATATAGTTTAGATTTTGTGGCTAGGCTGGGTTCTGTACAATACTTAAGCTGCAATATGCATTTCCGTCTAACTTGTACACTTTATTTTACTGATGTTTAAGTATATGTGTACAAATTTATGGTCCATTTAATTCTTCAATATATTGTGATGGTTTTAATTTCCTACTCCATAAGATTATCAATTTAATTTAAACAGTTAAATAATTAGATAATTTTTAATTTGAAACTTAATTAGATATTTTACATGTTCCTGAAGGTTTATCATATTTTTAAATATGTTACTCAGATATGAGATGAAGTGGTAGATCAAACCCTCAAATATATCTAAAGTATAAAAAATATTTTTGGAAGTAGGTTTAGAACAGAAATCTGACCTCCCAACATATATGCACTCCCACCAATGTTTGTGCAAATGGTGAAAGAATACTAAATAGGACCACCCCACCCAAATATATGCTCTTTCCCCAATATTTGCTGAACTGCAGTTAGAATATGTAACCTGGCCGTCTCCAAATATACACACTTTTTACAATGTTTGTGGCACAGGGGTTACAATAGTAAAATAAAAACAGTACAATAACCCTCCTATGAAAGTAAGGTTTTTAGAAAAACTTTCTAGGTTTATATTATATGAAATAAGCTAAAATCTAAAAATATATGTACTTCATGTACTAAATTTAAATGAAAGACAATTTAAATAAAAATTATTATATAGCTAGTATATTTTAATAACAGTTATAAAACATTTAGGGGCCGATTACGATGTCAGGCGGAAACTTTCCGCCCGACACCATCTCGGAATTGTGACCGACTGACTTGCGGTCGCGGTTCCTCCCGACCGATTACGATGCGACCGAACACTGTTCAGTCGGAGTCCCATTATTCCATATGGGAGCTCGTGTTCCGCCCGACAACACAGGCTCCTATGGGGAAATGGGGGGTGTGTGTAAAACCCTGCACCCTGTCATGGGCTCCCCATTGTGCCTGCCACACAGTGCAAGGTTTTACAGGAGGGTCCCTTAGGTACCCCCTCGACCACCAACCGTAGACAGCGGAGGCAAAGGGGCCCTGCAAGGGGCCCCCAAAGTCGCTTTCCGACAGCCTTTTTGTGTTGGACAGGCCGACTTAGAAAGGCTGTTGGAAATCGACATCGTAATCGGTTGATTGGAAACACTGTCCATAGTGGTGCACGATGCAGTTCCGACCGAAACGAATACTCCGAGAGCCAGTCGGAAGCGATTCGGAATGACCGACCGGTTTATGTTCTGACCGCGAGCATCGTAATCGGTCGGTCGGAATGTAAACTGACTTGGTCGGAAGGGTTCTGACACGGTCGAGGTGCTTCCGACTGTCGGGAGGAGGCTTTACGCCCGACATCGTAATCAGCCACTTAATATAGGAACACATATGTAAAATATTTAATTGTCACAAACTGCAAGCAAATTATCTCTATGTACAACATTACGTACGTAATATGGCAAGGAAATGAAACATATCAAATATAAAAGTTTTTTGCTCACCATGCATAGTTTTAAAGGTAAATGAAACTCAAAGCTATGTTTATATTCAAAAGAAAATAGATGTAGCAATGGAATAAATATTTTGAAGAAATACTTTTATTTCAAAATATTTTTTTTTTCAAATAGAAATTAAATGAACAGTTAATTTCTGAACATTTTTAAAATAACATTTTTAGACATTAACAAAATAAAAAGTAACATTTATGGAAAATTAATAATACATTTGCAGTTGTTTCAATAATAAATACAATATTTTGTTCCATTTCTCATTTATTTAATTTTAATTTTAATTTTGGTGTCTTTTTGTTTTACAATTAAATCTATTGTATATTCCATCTTATTTGGTACTGTGAAGCAGTAGCTGGGGATAGCAGTTGAAGGTATCCATGTTTCCGTTCAGGTAAGAAAACTTAGGGCCTGATTTACAAAGGGCCTCCACACTCTGCAATAAGAATTCTCATCGTGGAGAATCTGCCCCAAGAGCGGAGACTTCTCCACAACTGCGGGGCCTACGCCACCAGTGCAGAGGCCTTTTGTGCACCAGGCCCTTAATTTTTTAATTGAACTACTACTGGGTCGGTGTGGGTGTACTGTATAGTTAGTATGGGAGGTTGAGTTTGTAGTTAGCGAGTTGGTGAGTAAGGATGTGTACATTGTTAGTGTGACTTTCATTTTTACGTACAGGCCTAGCAGCAAGGGTTTTATTCGTTTTGTTAGTTTATTAATGTTATGTTAAGATATTAGTAATTCAGGTTTTTTAAGTATCTCGTTTTGTGGTTAGGAATGTTTTTATTTACTGGCCAGGTATACACAATCACATTTTAACATTGAGTTTTTCATGGAAGTTATTTCATTTTCATGAAAAATGATTTGGAATTTCCAAAACATATGTAACCATTTTATTTAGATCTATATTGTTGAAGCTTTTACAAAACTATTTTTAAAGTTTTTTTAAATAATTTATTGTCTCGTTTTTAATTACTACAACTACAACATCAACCTTGGTGTATATATATCAAAGGCAAACATAAAAGTACAGTGATGAAGAAAATCTTGTTAGGCTAAGCATATTTCATTTACCTAGTTACGAATCCATGGTAAACATGGAGTGCACATGCTTAATGAGGTGTTACACAGGGCCACAGGAAATATGCGATTCTGTGGTGCTTTCCACAAAATCATGAATTTGCTGCATTTGCCAATTAATACATAATTTTCAGATTTTAACAAAAATTGCTTCGAATTCAAATGGATCAAAGGTTAATAAAACGAAAAGTGGATAAACATGTTGCCAGGCTGATTTTTTGGCCCTTTGGAAAGAGTGACTGGTCACATTTCTGCAGCCTATTGCTGCACTTTGGTGATAAACTAGTATTAATGAGGTGAACTCTTTGCCCAGACATTGTTAAAATGTGTAAAAATAATAAAGTAAAGCACAAATTGTGCTGTACTATGCCATCATATAAACGGGATGCCCAGGGTCGGGTCAGAAGAAGAAGGAATGGGAGCTTTGCCAAGGACATCAGGCCACCAGCTGGAGGACCAGGTGGAAGGATTGCTTAAAACAGGGAGCTCCGTTTTATCAATATGTAGCCTGAAAGAGTTTGAAGAGATCCTGTTGTCAACCATGTGTAGTATTGTACCTTAGATTATTCTCCTTCATGTTAATGTAACTTTTACCTGGTATGTGTATGTTTGAGTAGCACCATGGTGATAGAACCTGGTGTGAGCAGACTGGAGGTTTAGACTGTCAGTTGTACCTGACACTTCCTGCTGGATGGATGGGACCAATTGTTACTGCAATAAACTTCGGGGCATATTAGCAAGAAGAGGCGATAATCATCGCTAACCCTGCTTAGCGTGATTTTTTTTATCGTCGGCTATCGCTGGAATATATCGCCACGCTAACGCTGTATTAGCAACGATTAGCGCTATGGCGATGAATATTCCAGCGATAGCGGGGAAATGGGCCAACATTGCTGAAAAACCAGCGATGTTGCATGGAGAAGGGAGAACACCTTGCTGATACGACCCTGTGGTCGTATCAGCATAATCCACCCCCATGTTAGGTATGGCTAACACCTGCTAATTGCAGGTGTTAAATAAATGGCAATGACCTCGGTTAGCGCGACTCTTCACGTCGCTAACTGGGGCCATGGCCACCTTGCTAATAGGCGATAGGCCTGTTAGCGAGTGTTTCCCAGGTTTGTTCGTCGGAACGCCCACTTTGCATGTCATTAGCGATAAATATCGCTGACATGCAAAGCGGTAAAAACGGGCGCTAATGCTCGCAAACTGTCGCTAACTGCTGTTAGAGACAGTTTGCTGATAGGGCGATATAAATATCGCCGCTTTAGCGGCAAAAAGTGCCGCTAAAGCGGCGATAGTGCCCTTGCTAATATGCCCCCTCATCTTTTTATTCAACATTGAAGCATACTACTTCCTTTAAACTTGATTTTTACACTGGCGACGAGCTGTGGAGCGAATCCCTGCGCATCAAGTAGGAAAGAACAATTTTGGTCTCAACATCTTCCAATAATTTACAAGCTGATGCCACCCTCTACATTTCAAAAGACTTCAACCTTCATGTAAGTTATTTTTTATATCACTTCTTTGGGCAACTCTGCTTCTACTTCAAAAGAACTCTACACACACCTCTTTTTGGTATTTGAGTTGGGAGGTCCTGTGTGAGTCCAACCACAAACCACAAGAGCAATCGTCGCACGCCTCACCCCTGTAGGTTGGGAGGTTTCGGTGCGGGCTCTTTTTCCTTTAAAGCTCGTAACACCTGTCACTTAATACCTCACCCTTTTGCCTTCTGGTTGGGAGGTTTGACAGTGATCAATACGTTGCGTAAAGAAATCTGAAGCTGCCCTGTGCAAAGAAGTCTTTGTCTAGTTTCTATTACTTTGAACTGAATCCTTCGAAACTAGAGTCACTATTGAATTTTAAAATCGTAGAGGGTTTGGCGGTTTGTTTAAATCCCTGTATTGAGAGTTGGCGTCTTACTGTGTGTTGCGCCCGTGAAGATTTTTTTTTTTTTTTTTTTATTGTTACGGGTGGATTTCCCTGCACGCGTCTTTGCTTTCATTCAAATTTAGACGCACAAGACTTTGTTTGTATTTAAATTCACCTTGAAACTCACCTGCGGGGCGCGCTCTGTGGATTCCCCCCGCTCACCATTGTCTGTTTCTGACGCCTCTTCTCGGCGTGACAATCACATTCGCAGGATGCAGCAATGACGGCCTCAACGTCCATACGGTGACAACTCCGACTTTGAGCTTCTTGTGCTTTCATCATTACGTTACGCTGCGCATTTCACGTTGCGTGCGTAACGTAGCAGACATTTTGTTTCATCCGGAAGTTTCTCAAATCGGCACATCTGGAGGTCTTTCTCATCGGATCGTCATACAATTACCGGCACTTCATTTTCGAGCACTCATGTCTTGAGTGCACAACTTTTCAAGAACAGTTATCTTTCCAACTCCAAGTAATCCTTTCATATATTGAACTTCATTAATTACAATTTGTTAATTGGGAAGTGATTGCATATTCTGAACAGCATTTTTCATTCATTATGTATTAATGTATGTTTACCTCTTTCCACTTGAATGTTCTTTTGAAAGGTATTTCTATATATATGGCGAAACTCTCATGATTGTGGCATGCTACTTATGTATCTGGCATGTGACTTGTTGAACTGTATTTAATTAACCCTTTCATATATTTTCTTTTATTCCTTTTGGGCTTTCAACATAATTTCAGTTTTATTTGTGGGAAAGAGCATTTGAGGTACCTTTTTATTCTTCTCAAGTGTAAGTGTAATTTAACCATGCAAAACGTTGCAACCGCTCCATTTTTCCTAGCATTTTCTGGTGATCCACCAATTAAGTGGTGTTAGACCTGGCACCATTGGCGTGGGTCTCCCTTCCATTTTTCGCTGTTGTCTCCTCTGTTTTACTGGTGTTAGATGCTCTGGGCGCTGTGCCACTGCCATTCAGTGTCACAGCGCGAATGCTCCCTGTATAAATATGTCTATGTGAATTGGTAAATCCCTGATTGGCTTATTTGGTTTACCTGTTAGTCCCTAGTAGTGTGGCCTATGTGTGCCCAGGGCTGGTAAACCAAATGCTGCTGGTGGGCCTGCAGCACTGATGTGTGCCACCCACAGAAGCAGCTTGTAAAGTGTGTCTCAGACCTGCCACTGCAGTGTCTGTGTGCAGTCCAGAACTGCCATCTTGGCTGTGAAGTGCACTCACTTCCCAGCCCCTGAACCTTCCCTTGGCATCCTGTAAGTCACCCCTATGGTAGGGTGCCTTGTATGTGTAAGGCAGGACATGCCTTGGTGTGTGTAGCATGTCCTGGTAGTGAATTATGCCCCATTTCGTTTTTCACTACTGTAAGGCTACCTGTTCCTCATAGGCTAGAATGGGCAGTTTGACTATTACATTCTATAGTCCTAACTGACCCCAGGAACATGGTAGAAAAACGAATTTAGTATGCCTGAGCTAAGAATATTAAAATACATCTTTTAGTGAAGTTGATTTTTATATTCTGTGTTTGAAAATACCACTTTAGAAAGTAGGTATTTTCTTGCCTCAGCCTTCCAGTGTGCTCTGCCGTTATGTGTATTGGCTGTCTGGTTTTAGAGGGGCAGGACAGGCTGAGTCAGACCTAGGTTGAATAGAGAGATCTGCATTTAGAGTGTGGGAGGGGTGGCTCCTTGACCTGAATAGGGCTGTGCCTGGCAAGGTGAATGCTGGCTCCACCTCCCACTGTGTGTCTGCTGGCAGACCCCTCTTTCTGAAAGGAAGGATGCAGCCTGGTAAACAAAGTGCTCCAGGCCTGAGCAGAACTGGTTCTGGCTAGGTTCAGTGACTGGTAGCTTCAAGGATCAAAGGCTTTTGGGGTATAAATATCTGTGCTCAAGCCCTTACATTTTGTATCGCTTTTGGATCTGGAGAGGAAACTCTGTCCGTGCCACTGGAGGAATCTGCAGGAAGTGACTGTCCCTGTGCTGTGTGTTGTTTCTTGCACTGGCCTGCAGCAGTGACCACTGGACTTTGAAGAAGAGGAAAAGGAACTCTTGAGAGAACTTTTATTTGTGTTACAGCAATTACCCAAGGGCTAGGAAAAGAGCTAGCCTCCTGCTGGAGTCTCAGGCACATCAGACTCCACCACCAACCTCCTGCTTCCTCCCTGCGAGGACTGCTATCTGCTGAGGAGGCTCCTGTGAGTTCCAGGGCCTCTAGTTTGCATCAGAGAAAAGAGGGTGAGCGGGCATCTTTGCGGGCCGCTGCAGTCGAGAGCGCTGGGAAAATCATCGCGCTACTGCCGCCGAGGGCCCGCAACACGAAACCATTGCTGACGCCCCTTTGCGAGCTGCTGCAGCCGAGACGCGCTGAAAAGATCATCGCGCTGCTGTCGCCGCGCACTCGCAACCCTTAAAGAAATCATCGCTTCACGACATCGCAGTACGGACGCCGTGCAGTCCGCCACTTTGATCGCATCGCACCGAACTGTCGCTCCCTCGCGGAGCGCCTTGTCTTCGCATCGCAACACGATCGCACAGCGCAACAGGATCACCGCATCGACTTCTCCCACGCGGCAAGAAAGTCATCGCATCGGCGGTCCAGCGTGCAGAAGTTTGTCGCATCGTCTCCGCACGCATCCCGCAGATCGGCGCATCATCCTCCCTTGCGGCAAGGATTTCAACGCATCGCCGGCCTCGCGTGCCGAGAATCATCGCTACAGCTTATTTGCGACACTTTGTTGGTTTTGCTACTAAACCCAGGTACTTTGTGAAAGAAAGGGTCGCAGAGACCACTGCTTTGAACTTGAACCTTATTTTTGCAACCTTTGAACTATTTTTGACAGCCCTTCAACAGCTATCCTATTTTTAACAGTATTGTGGCTTTTACAGTTATTGGTCTTGTGATAAATCTGCCTTTATATAAAGATACTTATTTTTTATAATAACTACTTGTGTGGTGTCCCTTTGTAGTGTTCCTCACTGTGTTACTGTGTATGATCATAAATGCTTCACACCCTGCCTCTGAGATAAGCCTACCTGCTCGTGCTACGTTACCACAGGGTTGAGCAGGGGTATTAAAGAGGGTAGCCCTCTCACTCTGACTTTGGAAAAGGGGTCCCTACTTGGACAGTGGCCAGCCATTGCCAACTAGAGACCCCCATTTCTAACATTGGTGGTCAGCGGTGAGGATCTGGACTTGCATTTATGATCGCATACAGTAATTATAGTGTACACTACTAGTGAGTGCAGACCATAACGTACCGCATACATTTTTTGAGAATTTTTTTGCTCCTATATTGTGATTGATATTGCCGGTGATTTTTCACCCGCGCACATTTTCTGAGAGTTTTTGGGATCCTATATTGTGATTGATATTGCCGGTGATTCTTCACCCGCGCCCATTTATTGAAAGTTTTGATCCCCTATTGTAATTGATATTGCCGGTGATTTTTCACCGCGCACATTTCTGAGAGTTTTTGGGATCCTATATTGTGATTTATATTGCCGGTGATTTTTCACCCGCGCCCATTTATTGAAAGTTTTGATCCCCTATTGTGATTGATATTGCTGGTGATTTTTCACCCACGCACATTTCTGAGAGTTTTAGGATCCTATATTGTGATTGATATTGCCGGTGATTTTTCACCCGCTTACATTTTTGGAGAAGTTTTCTTCTGTCCTTTATTGATATTGCCAGTTATTTCTACAATGGGCAAGCCCAGATCAAATGCTCTCAGAGGATCTCTCCTGGGAAGAAGAGAAAATAGAAACCCTACAATGCCAAGCAGCTCAAATATTTTTGCAAGCAATTCACAGTCCCTATCACAGGTCTCACTAGAAGGGAGGAGTATTACAAGGCGCTGAAGGCTCTGGCTAGAAGCCAGGGATGCCCCTAAGGATCTAGGAGAGCTTGTGGAGGGAGGAGAGCAGCAGGGCGATGTAGTAGACTTAGTAGGAGATCCAGCCCTTTCCAACCCGGGCTCTAGTGTGTCCGTTAAGGGTCTGTCCCCAGAAGAGCTGGAGGACAGGGAGAGAGATAGGCGGCATAATATGGAGATGGCTAAGCTTAAAATGGATGGTCACCGGGACCTAGAGAACAAGAAGTTAGAAATTGAGATTATGAGGATGAAGCTTGAGCATGAGAGAGTATTGAGGAGTTGGAGATTAAAGCTAAGAGCATGGAAATCTCCCCTCTGGTGGCAGCGTATCCTGTAGTGCACCCTGAGAGTAGGGGTGTATATACCCAAGGAGGTTATTAAAGATTTCCACAAAAGTGAAGATATTTGGCAATGGTTTGCCGCTTATGAATTAGCCATGGTGTCCCACCGGGTCCCTGAGAAGGATTGGGGAGCGGGGTTGTGGGGACGCTTCCTGAGTGAGGGGAGGGATACCTTATTGGACCTGCCCCCAGAAAGTAGGATGGTTTATGCCCACATGAAGGAAGCGTTGATGACCCGCTATGGTTTGACCCCTGAGATGTATAGGCAGAGGTTTAGGGTCTGTAAGAAGCTAGGAGGGTACCACGTGGGTTGAATATGTGTCTTTTTTTTGCAGAGCCATGGAACGCTGGGTAAAAGGTAGCAAAGTAGAAACTTTTGCACAGTTTTATGATTTGATTGCATGGGAGCATTTATCTAGTAATTGTTTTCCTGAGCTACGCCAGCACCTAATTGATTGCAAGCTGACTAACCCTAGAAAGCTTGTTGAGGAGGCGGACCGCTGGGTGAGCACCCGGGTCCGCAAGGGTCCAGTGGGAGACGTCGCCAAAGGTGGGCAGGGTCCCCAGCAGAGGAGTGGGGGACAAGGGTCAACAGAGGGAGTTCCACCGAGGGCCCCAAAGCAATCCCCCAGGGAACCAGGCAGTGGTGTCCCAGCCCCCAAGAAAGGAGGACAGGGCCCCCAACAGGTAGGCCTGTTCCCAGGGGGCCCCCACGTGTTACAACTGTGGTCAAGTGGGCCACAGATATTTTGATCCCAGTGCCCCCAAAGGGGGCTAGTGCACCCCGTGCACCACCCCCGCCAGATTGCTAGTGTAGCCCTGGGAGAGGAGGAGATGGGTGCCCAAGAGGGGTGGGATCCCATAGAATTGACCCTTGTCTCATTAGGGGACTTTGAGATGGTCCCTCAAGCCTGCACTGCCTGCTAACACTAAAAATACAGGCAGTGGGTGACCATCAATGGCCATAGGGTGGAGGCTCTAAGAGACACAGGGGCCAGTGTAACTGCTGTCAGCTCCCGGTTGGTGTCCAAAGAGCAGGTTGTCCCCCATGCATTCTACCCAGTAGTGTCCGCAGACAACTCAGAGAGCCAATGTGAGGTGGCTCAGGTTCCCTTTGAGTGGGGGTCTCAGGAACTCTTCAGGTAGCTGTGAGGCCCGCCATGCCTGTAGACTGTCTGCTGGGCAATGATTTAGGAGGACTCCCCGTGGGCTACGGTGGAGAGGAAGGCTCACTTAGAGATGTTGGGTCTGCCTGAGTGGGCGTGTGCTACCACTCGGTCCATGGCAGCCAAGGAGGGTGTTGAAAAGGATCTGGAGCCTGAGAGTAGGGCCCAGATCCCTGCCTTAGAGAGAAGGGGCAGGGGGCGCGGGAAGCCGGCCCCCTTGGTTCCCACGGCCCAGGAAGGAGCAGACCCTGAGGGGATGCCCTGGAGCCTACCGGGAGCAGATCACCGAACTGGGGGACCTGCCTGAGCTGACCCATTGGCAGCAGGAAGGGGGACCCACCAGGGAGGAATTTTGTGAGCAGCAGAGAGTTTGCCCCTCTCTTGAGGGTATGCGGCGACAGGCTGCAGCCCAGGCAGAAGGTGACATGTCTGGTTCACATCTGATTTATTGGGAGAACAGTCTCCTGTATAGTGAGCCTAAGGGTGCTGAGCCAGGGTCAGCCCGTGTGCTGGTGGTACCCGAGTGCTTCAGAACCTTCCTACTGGGGTTGGCTCATGACATTCCATTGGCAGGACATCTGGGGTAGACCAAGACCTTTGAGAGGCTGGCCGCCCACTTTTATTGGCCCCAGATGCACAAGAGTTCAGACTCTCATTGCAGGACCTGTGAGACTTGCCAGGCAAGTGGGAAGAGTGGGGGAAGATCAAGGCCCCACTCCAGCCCTTTCCAGTTGTGAGTACCCCATTCGAGCGAGTGGGCATTGACATTGTGGGGCCTCTGGACCCCAAGACAGCCATGGGCAACAGGTTCATCCTGGTCTTGGTGGACCATGCCACCCGTACCCTGAAGCCATCCCGCTCAGGACAGTGATGGCCCCCGTGGTGGGACGTGCACTGATGGGGATTTTCTCCCGTGTGGGATTCCCCAGAGAGGTGGTGTCTGACAGGGGACCAACTTCATCTCCCAGTACATGAAGTCTCTGTGGAAGGAGTGTGGGGTAACATATAAGTTCACCACTCCTTACCACCCCCAAGGTAATGGTCTGGTTGAAAGGTTCAACCGGACCTTGAAGGGCATGATCATGGGCCTAGAAGAGCCCCTGAGGCGTAAGTGGGACGTCCTCTTGCCATGCCTGTTGTTTGCTCTACCGTGAGGTGCCACAGAAGTCCTTAGGGTTCAGTCCCTTTGAACTCCTCTATGGCCACCCGGTTAGAGGGCCTCTGAGTCTGGTCAAGGAAGGCTGGGAGCAATCTCCCAGGAAACCTCCCAAGATATATTTAGCTACATGTTGGCCTTCAGGAACCAGACTCAGGCGTTTCAGAAAGATTGCTGAGGCAAATCTGGAAGCCAGCCAGGAAGAAATGAAACGTTGGCACGACCAGAATGCCACTCTGGTCGAATTTCAACCTGGTCAGAAGGTTTGGGTACTGGCCCCAGTGGAGCCTTGTGCGCTCCAAGATAAGTGGACCGGTCCATTTGAGGTGGTGGAGCGCAAAAGTCCAGTTACCTACTTGGTGGACTTTCAGTCTCCCAGGAACTCCCTTGCGGGTCCTGCATGTGAACCGCCAAAGCCCCACTTTGAGAGGTCTGAAGTGGGCATGCTTCTTGCCACAGATGATGGGGTTGAGGAGGAGAGTGAGCCTCTCCCGGACCTCCTGTGTGCAGAAGAGAAGGATGGGTCAGTGGAGGGTGTGATCCTCTCCACCACACTGACCCCTGAGCAGCAGAGAGATTGTCACCACCTGTTGGGGCAATTTTCTGATTTGTTCTCCCTGGTACCTGGTGTCACTGATTGGTGCGTCCATGAGGTGGATACCGGGACAGTTCTCCTGTCAAGCACAAGGCTTACAGGGTAACTGACAGGGTCAGGGCTTGCATTAAGGAGGAGGTCTCCAAAATGTTCGCCCTAGGGGTGGTTGAGTCCTCTAGCAGCCCCTGGTCCAGCCCCCGTGGTCTTGGTACCAAAAGCTGCGACGCCTGGTGCCACTCCTGAACTTAGGTTCTGTGTGGACTACCGAGGTCTCAATCCGGTCACCAAGACCACGCGCACCCCAGCCCCAGAGCTGATGAGCTCATAGACCGTTAGGCTGCCCGGTACCTCAGCACGATTGATCTGACGTCCTGGGTACTGGCAGATCACCTTAACTGATGGGGCAAAGGAGAGGTCAGCATTCTCCACACCAGATGGGCACTACCAGTTCCGTGTGATGTCCTTTGGGATGAAGAATGCCCCTGCCACCTTCCAGAGATTGGTCAACCAGGTGTTGGTTGGGCTGGAGGCTTTCAGTGCCACCTACCTGGATGACATTGCAGTGTTTAGTTCCTCCTGGAGGACCACTTGCGCCACCTCTGGGAAGTATTGATGGCGCTGCGCAGAGCAGGCCTCACAATCAAGGCCAGTAAGTGCCAGATTGGGCAGGGTTCTGTGGTGTACTTGGGACACCAGGTGGGGAGCGGCCAGGTGGCGCCCTGCAGCCCAAGATTGAAACCATCCTGGCTTGGGAGCCCCCAAGGACCCAGACCCAGGTGAGGGCCTTCTTAGGACTCACGGGTTATTACAGGAGGTTTGTCAAGGGGTATGGCAACATTGTTGCACCCTTGACTGAGCTGACTTCCAAGAAGCGGCCAAAGATTGTGAACTGGACTGACACCTGTCAGAAAGCCTTTGATGCCCTCAAAACTGCTATGTGTACAGCACCCAGTACTCCAGGCGCCCAATTTTGCTAAGGAATTTGTTGTCCAGACAGACGCGCTTACAGAGCATGGGGTGGGGGCCGTTCTGTCACAGATAAATGAGGAGGGACTAGACCAACCTGCAGCCTTCATCAGTAGGGAGGTTACTTCCACGGGAACAGAGGTGGAGTGCAATTGAGCGTGAGGCATTTGCTGTGGTCTGGGCACTGAAGAAGCTGAGACCATACCTGTTTGGAACTCACTTCCGGGTTCAGACAGACCACAGGCCCCTCAGATGGCTGATGCAGATGAGGGGTGAGAATCCCAAGTTGTTGAGGTGGTCCATTTCCTACAGGGTATGGACTTCACGGTGGAGACACCGCCCTGGTACAGAACACGCCAATGCTGATGGTCTGTCCAGATTTTTCCGCCTTAGCGATGAGAACTTCCAAGGGGATGGGTAGTTCTCCCCACATTTCAGCTGGAGGGGACGTGTGTTAGACCTGGCACCATTGGCGTGGGTCTCCCTTCCATTTTTCGCTGTTGTCTCCTCTGTTTTACTGGTGTTAGATGCCCTGGGCGCTGTGCCACTGCCATTCAGTGTCACAGCCTTGAATGCCCCTGTATAAATATGTCCATGTGAATTGGTATATCCCTGATTGGCTTATTTGGGTTACCTGTTAGTCCCTAGTAGTGTGGCCTATGTGTGCCCAGGGCTGGTAAACCAAATGCTGCTGGTGGGCCTGCAGCACTGATGTGCACCACCCACAGAAGCAGCTTGTAAAAGTGTGTCTCAGACCTGCCACTGCAGTGTCTGTGTGCAGTCCAGAACTCACCATCTTGGCTGTGAAGTGCACTCACTTCCCAGCCCCTGAACCTTCCCTTGGCATCCTGTAAGTCACCCCTATGGTAGGGTGCCTTGTATGTGTAGGCAGGACATGCCTTGGTGTGTGTAGCATGTCCTGGTAGTGAATTATGCCCCATTTCGTTTTTCACTACTGTAAGGCTACCTGTTCCTCATAGGCTAGAATGGGCAGTTTGACTATTACATTTCTATAGTCCTAACTGACCCCAGGAACATGGTAGAAAAACGAATTTAGTATGCCTGAGCTCAGAATATTAAAATACATCTTTTAGTGAAGTTGATTTTTATATTCTGTGTTTGAAAATACCACTTTTAGAAAGTAGGTATTTTCTTGCCTCAACCTTCCAGTGTGCTCTGCCGTTATGTGTATTGGCTGTCTGGTTTTAGAGGGGCAGGACAGGCTGAGTCAGAACCTAGGTTGAATAGAGAGATCTGCATTTAGAGTGTGGGGAGGGGTGGCTCCTTGACCTGAATAGGGCTGTGCCTGGCAAGGTGAATGCTGGCTCCACCTCCCACTGTGTGTCTGCTGGCAGACCCCTCTTTCTGAAAGGAAGGATGCAGCCTGGTAAACAAAGTGCTCCAGGCCTGAGCAGAACTGGTTCTGGCTAGGTTCAGTGAATGGTAGCTTCAAGGATCAAAGGCTTTTGGGGTATAAATATCTGTGCTCAAGCCCTTACATTTTGTATTGCTTTTGGATCTGGAGAGGAAACTCTGTCCGTGCCACTGGAGGAATCTGCAGGAAGTGACTGTCCCTGTGCTGTGTAGTTGTTTCTTGCACTGGCCTGCAGCAGTGACCACTGGACTTTGAAGAAGAGGAAAAGGAACTCTTAGAGAACTTTATTTGTGTTTACAGCAATTATCCAAGTGGCTAGGAAAAGAGCTAGCCCTCCTGCTGGAGTCTCAGGCACATCAGACTCCACCACCAACCTCCTGCTTCCTCCCTGCGAGGACTGCTATCTGCTGAGGAGGCTCCTGTGAGTTCCAGGGCCTCTAGTTTGCATCAGAGAAAAGAAGGTGAGAAATCGACGCTAACGCATCTTTGCGGGCCGCTGCAGTCGAGAGCTGCTGGGAAAATCATCGCGCTACTGCCGCCGAGGGCCCGCAACACGAAACCATCGCTGACGCCCCTTTGCGAGCCGCTGCAGCCGAGACGCGCTGAAAAGATCATCGCGCTGCTGTCGCCGCGCACTCGCAACCCTTAAAGAAATCATCGCTTCACGACATCGCAGTACGGACGCCCGTGCGTCCACCACGCTGATCGCATCGCACCGAACCTCAGTCGGCTCCTCGCCCGGAGCGTCTTGTCTTCGCATCGCAACACGATCGCACAGCGCAACAGGATCAATGCATCGACTTCTCCCACGCGGCAAGAAAGTCATCGCATTGGCGGTCCAGCGTGCAGAAGTTTGTCGCATCGTCTCCGCACGCATCCCACAGATCGGCGCATCATCCTCCCTTGCGGCAAGGATTTCAACGCATCGCCGGCCTCGCGTGCCGAGAATCATCGCTACAGCTTATTTGCGACACTTTGTTGGTTTGCTACTAAACCCAGGTACTTTGTGAAAGAAAGGTCGCAGAGACCACTGCTTTGAACTTGAACCTTATTTTTGCAACCTTTGAACTATTTTGAGCAGCCCTTCAACAGCTATCCTATTTTTGACAGTATTGTGGCTTTTACAGTTATTGGTCTTGTGATAAATCTGCCTTTATATAAAGATACTTATTTTTATAATAACTACTTGTGTGGTGTCCCTTGTAGTGTTCCTCACTGTGTTACTGTGTATGATCATAAATGCTTACACCCTGCCTCTGAGATAAGCCTACCTGCTCGTGCTACGTTACCACAGGGGTTGAGCAGGGGTATTAAAGAGGGTAGCCCTCTCACTCTGACTTAGGAAAAAGGGTCCCTACTTGGACAGCGGCCAGCCATTGCCAACTAGAGACCCCATTTCTAACAAGTGGCAAAAGTGGAAAAAGGTTTTCGAAAGATATGCAAAAGTGTGTGGTACAAATCTCAGCGCAGAAAGGAGAACTGCTCTTCTTCTGCATTGCCTCGGTTCAGAAGGGCAAGAGGGTGTTTGATGGGGAGCGACCCCTGACCTTGACTGGTAGGTCGCTCCCCACCACACAGCTCCGTCTGTGTGCCTGCTGCTGCCCCTGATTGTGCTCGTTTTTCCTTTCTGTGCCCCCTTGCTGCCCCTGATTGTGCTCGTTTTTCCTTTCTGTGCCCCCTTGCTGCCCCTGATTGTGCTCGTTTTTCCTTTCTGTGCCCCCTTGCTGCCCCTGATTGTGCTCGTTTTTCCTTTCTGTGCCCCCTTGCTGCCCCTGATTGTGCTCGTTTTTCCTTTCTGTGCCCCCTTGCTGCCCCTGATTGTGCTCGTTTTCCTTTCTGTGCCCCCTTGCTGCCCCTGATTGTGCTCGTTTTTCCTTTCTGTGCCCCCTTGCTGCCCCTGATTGTGCTAGTTTTCCTTTCTGTGCCCCCTTGCTGCCCCTGATTGTGCTCGTTTTCCTTTCTGTGCCCCCTTGCTGCCCCTGATTGTGCTCGTTTTCCCTTCTGTGCCTGTTTCCCGCCGCTGCGCCCTGCGGCCCCGCCCCCTCACTGCCCATTCGCTGCCCCATTCCCTGCTCCTCCCTCCCACCTCCCCATTTATGGCGGCCGCGCGTGCGCGACGCGCCTGCTGGCGGCGCCGAGAGGCAAGCCTAAGGCAAGCCCGTCTGCGCCCGTCCGGCGCCGTGACCGCGCCCAGCGCCAGACTCCCTGGTCCGGGCATCCCCGCGCCCGCCACATCAACAGACGCCCGATACGGCGCCAGCACCCTCCACGCACTCCAGCCCCGGAAAAGATCACGCCTGCTACCAGGCCACCCGAGCGCACCCAAGGGCCCTTCACCTGCCGGAACTGCAGCTTCGCCAGCACCCGCCCCGCCAAACCACCGCCCAGGAAAGAACCCAACTACCTCAGATGCATCCTCCTCAACACCCGCTCCGCCCGCAAACACGCCATCGAACTCTGGGACCTTCTCGACTCAACCTCCCCAGACGTCGCATTCCTGACGGAGACCTGGCTGAATCCGCTTCAGCCCCGACATCGCCATTGCCATCCCGGACGGATACAAGATCACCCGCAGGGACCGCACCAACGTGAGTCGGAGGAGGCATCGCCATCGTCCACAGGAACACCCTCAGAGTCTCAACCAACACCGACGACACCCTCAGCACCGCCGAACACATGCACTTCCAGATCCACACCGATCCCAACACCACCCTCAGAGGAACCCTCATCTACAGACCCCCGGACCCCGACCACAGTTCAGCGATTCCATCGCTGACTCCGTCAGCACACACGCCATCGCCTCCACGGACTACATCCTCCTCGGGGACCTGAACTTCCACCTCGAGAACAACAAGGACACCAACTCCACCACCCTGATCGACAACCTCACCACCCTCGGACTCAGACAGCTCGTGACTACACCCACCCACGCCGCCGGCCACACGCTAGACTCCATCTTTTCCGCAAGCCCACACGTCTCCTTCAACCACACCTCCGAACCCCACTGGACTGACCACCACTGCATCCACTTCACCTACAGGAAGCCCACCACGCACCACCGCACCGAACAAATGCCTCGCCGCTGCTGGAGCAGAGTCACGGAAGACCAGCTAACCACAACCCTCGCCCTGAGCCCACCCGCCGAACCCTCCGACCCCGACACCGCCGCCCGCAACCTCAGACAGTGGATCGGCGGCTGCGCCAACACCCTCGCCCCGCTCAAGAATCCGCCCAACAGCCACACCAGCAAGAAAGCCACCTGGTTCACCGAAGACCTCCAGGCCTCCAAGCGAACATGCCGAAAACTGGAGAAGATCTGGCTCCACGAACGGACAGCGGACAGCTACGCCGCCCACAAGAGCGCCACCCGCAGTCACCATCACCTCATCAGATCCGCCAAAGGGCCTCACTCAAAGACCGCCTAGACAACAACGCACACAACAGCAAAGAGCTCTTCAACATCGTGAAGGAACTCTCCAACCCCAGCTCCAACACCAACGACATCCAGCCGTCGCGAGACTATGCGACTCACTGGCCACCTTCTTCCACCGCAAAATCGCCGACATCACGACAGCTTCAACACCACGACCGCCCGGCAACCACCGAGACCACTGCCCCCACAACCACCAACCGCCTGCTCTCCTGGACCAACATCAACGACGAGGACACCAGCGAGATCATGAACACCATCCACTCCGGTTCACCGCTAGACCCGTGCCCTCACCACATCTTCAACAAAGCCAGTACAGCCATCGCGCCCCATCTCCAGGAAAATAATCAACATCTCCTTCGAGACAGCAACCTTCCCGGAAAGCTGGAAGCACGCCGAGATCACCGCCTTACTCAAGAAACCCAAGGCAGACCCCAAGGACCTCAAGAACTTCCGACCCATCTCTCTGCTCCCGTTCCCTGCGAAGGTCACCGAGAAAATCGTCAACAAACAACTGACCCGCTACCTCGAGGAGAACAACATCCTGGACCCTTCCCAGTCCGGCTTCCGCAGCAACCACAGCACCGAAACCGCCCTCATCGCCGCCACCGATGACATCAGGACCCTGCTAGACAACGGAGAAACAGCAGCCCTCATCCTCCTGGACCTATCAGCCGCCTTCGACACGGTCTGCCACCACACACTACGAACACGCCTTCACGACGCCGGGATCCAGAGAAGGCCCTGGACTGGACCACATCCTTCCTTTCCGGCCAGAACACAAAGCGTCCGCCTCGCCCCCTTCCGATCCAAGGCCACCAAGATCATCTGCGGCGTACCCCAAGGCTCCTCCCTCAGCCCAACGCTGTTCAACATCTACATGGCACCCCTCGCCCACGTCGCCCGACAGCACAGCCTCAACATCATCTCCTACGCCGACGACACCCAGCTGATCCTCTCCCTCACCAAAGACCCTCACACCGCCAAAGCCCACCTCCACGAAGGAATGAAGGCCGTCGCCGAATGGATGAGGACCAGCCCGCCTGAAGCTGAACTCGGACAAGAGCGGAGGTCCTCATCCTTGGTTCCAACCCTTCAGCCTGGGACGACTCCTGGTGGCCAACATCACTGGGAACAGCCCCGCCACCCACCGACCACGTACGCAACCTAGGGGTCATCCTCGACCCCACCCTCTCCCATGACTAAGCAGGTCAACGCCGTTTCCTCATCCTGCTTCAACATCCTCCGAATGCTCCGCAGGACTCTTCAAGTGGATCCCCACCGAAACAAGAAAAACAGTCACCCAGGCCCTCGTCACCAGCAGGCTGGACTACGGAAACGCCCTCTACGCAGGAACGGCGGCTAAGCTCCTGAAGGCGGCTGCAACGCATCCAGAACGCCTCTGCACGTCTTATCCTCGACATCCCCTGATGCAGCCACATCACACCCCACCTGAGAGACCTGCACTGGCTCCCTGTCAACAAGAGGATAACCTTCAAGCTCCTCACCCACGCACACAAAGCACTCCACAACTCCGGACCAGCCTACCTCAACAGACGACTCAGCTTCTACACCCCCACCCGCCAGCTCCGCTCGACCAGCCTCGCCCTCGCCACAGTCCCCCGCATCCGGAAAGCGACCGCCGGCGGCAGATCCTTCTCCCACCTCGCCGCCAAGACCTGGAACACCCTCCCCACCAACCTCCGACAGACCCAAGACCTACTGGCCTTCAGAAGACTCCTCAAGACCTGGCTCTTCGATCAGTAGCAGCACCACCCCCCTCTTCCCCCAGCGCCTTGAGACCCTCGCGGGTATGTAGTGCGCTTTATAAGTGACATGATTGATTGATTGATTGATCATTTGCCTGATATTGATGATCAAAGCTTGAATGAGTACGAGATGTCCATATTGAAATTAGACAAACATTATTTACCGAAAGTTAGCACAATCTTGGAAGCAGGTATCATTTTGGTCGCAGGACGCTAAAATGATGGAGAATCTGTGGAAAATTATGTCTACCTCTTTGAGAAAATTGGCGTCCTCATGTAAGTTTGGGGCCTTACTAGATGAGAGGATAAAGGGACCAATTTATGTTGGGTTGTAATGTTGAGAAGGTCAGAAGTGATTTATGGCAGAAAAGATGACCCATCTCTAGATGAGGTTATTACCATTGCAAAACAGATTGAACATTCTTTAAAATGTGTAGATATTATAACAAAGCACGTGAGACCAAGGAAAGCAGTGTCTGTTT
This sequence comes from Calotriton arnoldi, assembly GCA_963921515.1. Taxonomy (NCBI): domain Eukaryota; kingdom Metazoa; phylum Chordata; class Amphibia; order Caudata; family Salamandridae; genus Calotriton; species Calotriton arnoldi. The sequence goes on along the minus strand of CAWUFW010002434.1, from coordinate 520,700 downwards.
GGTGAAAGGGAATTTGAAGGAAAAAGGTATGAAGAAAGGTATCCAATTGAAATCACAAATGAAAACTTTTCGTTCGTTCCAACCCAAGTGTTATAGGTGTGGAAGTGAAGGACAATTAGCCAATGATAAGAAATGCCCAGCACTTAAGAGTACTTGTTCGAACTGTGAAAAGACAGGGCACTTTACCACTGCATGCAAGGCCAAGAAAAACAAAGGGAAAGTTTTTGTCATCGCTGGTGACAGTGACAGTGATGGTTGCTCAGAATTTGACTGTGGACAAATCGTGTCGCAAGTTTATGACAACCGCAAGAAGGGTCCTTTGGATGATATATCAGTTGAAGGTAAAACCACAAGAGTTCTCTTTGATTCTGGAGCAAAAATTACCATTGTATCTAAGCAGTTTTAAGTGAGTAATCTTTCTAATACTGTGAAATTACTGAAAGCTGACATTAGACCCAATGCATATGGTGGGGAGCCCATAAAACTTTTGGGTTACTTTTGTGGGTTAATCGAATACAAAGGAAGGTTTGTGTCAGGGAAGATCTATGTCTCGCACAAAGCAGATAGTATTCTGAGCTGGTTTCATCAGAGAGACCTGGGCGTAATGTTGGATCCGAACAATGATCCCCCCCATTTTTTTAAAAGAAAATTTTCTGGTGAATGTAATTTCCGCACAGAACAGTGAAAATGATTTCACTACTTCACTTAAAGATCAATTTCCCAGCGTTTTCAGGGATGAGTTAGGTTGCTTGCGTGGGTATGTCCACAAAATTAGATTGGTTTCTGGAGCCTTGCCTGTAGCTGGGAAAGTACGTGGTGTGCCCATCTCTGTGAGAGACAAAATGAAAGGTGAATTAGAGAAACTTAAGGCTGAGGGGATAATTGAGGAGGTTGAAGGGACCCAGTGGTTGGCGCCAGTTGTAGCCGCCCAGAAAATCCAGCGGAAGTCTTACGCTTATGCATTGACTTGAGAGAGCTCAATAAACAGGTCATTGTAGACAAATATCCTCTCCCTAAAATCTCAGACATGCTCATGTTATTACAAGGAGCCAAGGTCTTTTCCACCGTTGATCTTAAATCAGCGTACCATCAGATAAAGCTTGATGATGATTCTAAAGACCTAACTGCTTTCATTACGCCCTTTGGCACTTACAGGTTCATAAGATTACCCTTTGGTTTAGTGTCAGCAGCTTCGGTGTTTCAAAGGGCACTGGAAAGGGTTTTGAAAGGTCTTTTGGGAGTCAAAATATGCCAAGATGATGTACTTATTTATGGGAGGAATGAGGAAGAACACGATGCCAGACTTAGGGAAGTGCTTGGGAGATTTCAAAATTACAACCTTACCTGTCCAGGTTAGACAAATGCAAGTTCAAGAGATCCTCAATTGATTATCTAGGTCACACCATTTCAGGACAAGGTGTTGAACCCAAAAGTGAGTTAGTTAACACCATACAAAATTTAGCATCTCCTACTAACAAGAGGAACTCATGAAATTCCTTGGCATGGCTGAGTATTACAGCAAATTCATAAAGGGCTTTGCAGAGAAGTGTGTAAATATGCGTAAGCTTCTATGTAAAGGTGTGGATTTTATCTGGTCTGATATGTGTGAAACTGAGTTTAAAGAAGTTAAAGAAATGCTCAAAAGGACTCCCAAGTTGAAGAGTTTTTATCCCTCTAAGAGGTCAGTTCTCATCACAGATGCTAGTATGAAAGGTCTGGGAGCTGTTCTGCAGCAGAGTGATGGAGATACTGAAAGTGTGATTCTGTTTCTTTCACGAAGCCTTAGAGGGGCTGAGTTGCGATATTCTGTAATAGAAAGAGAGGCCCTTGCTGTACACTGGGCTGTGAAGAAACTCAAAAATCTCTTGTGGGGTTTGAAATTTGTTGTGCGGACAGATCACAAACCTTTATGCCAAGTTTTTAACAAAAAAGGTAGTGATGCCATTTCAGGTAGAATTTCCAAGTGGGTGGTGGCACTTCAAGGATATGATTTTGAAGTTGAGTATATTCCAGGAAGTAAGAATAGCAAAGCTGATACACTTTCAAGGCTTGTGTCACACGATGAACGTGATTCTGATTCTGAAGAAGACAAACTCAGTGAATGGTTTTGTAGCATTGAGAATGATGGCATGAAGGAAAGCAGATGGCGTGAAGAGTGTGCCTCAGACAAAGAATGTCTTGAGCTAGTTTCGTTGCTCAAGGATGGATGGGATAGTAAAGTTAAAGGAGATTGTGCAAAGTATTGGCATGTGAAGGATGAGTTGTCTGAGTGTGAAGGTCTTATATTTCGAGGAACCAGATTGGTTCCGCCTGTCATCTTCCGTCAAGAGCTTATAGGTCTAGCCCATCAAGGACATCAAGGGATGTCTAAAACAAAAGAAAGGCTCAGATTTAACTATTGGTGGCCTGGTATGGACCTACAAGTTGAGCGTCTTGTAAGAGATTGTGTACCGTGTTGCTTGAGTGTAAAATGTCTTAAACCCAGAGTTCAACCCATGGTCGTCAGGGAGCGTCCTAAAGGGCCGTGGCAAGAATTAGTATTTGACATTTTGGGGCCAATACAAGGAAATGGTTGTGAAAGTTATGTATTTGTGCTTATAGATTTGTATTCCAGGTGGCCAGAGATTAAAGTCACCAGAAGTATTGATACAAAACAAGTCATATTGTTTCTCAGGGAAGTGTTTGGACGGGAAGGCTTGCCTGGAGTCATCCTGACAGACAATGGAACTCAATTGGTCTCCAAAGATATGGAAGAATTTTTACTTAAGTGCTCCATCAGACACAAGCTGTGTTCCCTATATCATCCCGAGACAAATGGTATGGTGGAACGCTTCAACCGTGTTTTAAAGGAAACCATTGCCATGGCCAAACAAAATTGTATGTACTGGAAAGAGGAAATCTTAAAAAAGGTGGAAATTTACAGGATCTCACCTCATGCCACTACCGAGCGCACCTTGTTTGAGTTGTTCAAGGGAAGGAGTGCCAACACTATAATTGCACCTTTATGGGTCAATGAAGCCATGTCTAGAAAGGGGCTGTCTAGGTCTGATGACAAATGGAAGCTCAAGGAGCGTGGAAAGATAAATGCACGGAAGTTGTCCTTTGATTATAGAAAAGCTGCCAAGGTCACTCCAGTTAAAGTGGGTGATTATGTCATGATCAGAGCTCCTTTTGGTAGGAAAGCGTCCAGCTTGTTTCAAAAACCACACAAGGTTATTAAAATTTTAACGAATGCCATAAAAACTGAAGATTCACGCATTTGGAATCTTAATAGAGTGGTTGTCATCAAGAACAGTAAGTTAATAGCCAATGAGGGTGATAGTAAATCTTTGAACTCATCCTCATCAGGTTCTACAAAATCAGCTACCATTAAGGATAGCGTGAATGTGGGAAGTCAAAGAGAGAGAAGGTTTGTTAGACAACCATCAAAATTTAAAGACTTTGTTATGATTTAGTTAGCGTGACATGTGCTCTTTCTGTGCATTGCTATTTTCTTTTCCTCTTCACTTTCCTCATTTTTTTTGTATAAAGGGGAAGGTGTGTAGTATTGTACCTTAGATTATTCTCCTTCATGTTAATGTAACTTTTACCTGGTATGTGTATGTTTGAGTAGCACCATGGTGATAGAACCTGGTGTGAGCAGACTGGAGTTTGAGACTGTCAGTTGTACCTGACACAGCCTGCTGGATGGATGGGACCAATTGTTACTGCAATAAACTTCATCTTTTTATTCAACATTGAAGCATACTACTTCCTTTAAACTTGATTTTTACACCATGCCGAGGAAATCTTTGAATTGGTTTGAATCAGTAATGAGAAAAAAAAGGGTCGCTTTGAAGGGTGAGGATCTGTTGGGTATCATCAGCATAGGAAAAATGCAAAGACCAAAAGAAGAGTGGTCAGAAGAGCCACATTGATGTTAAAAAGAGCAGGGTTTAGCGATAAGCCCTGGAGGAACCCAGGGGTGATGGGTTGGTAGTCCGAGCGAAGGTGAGCTAATGACAAAGAAAGGATAAGAGCCAGTAGTCTTAATGCCAAGATTATTAGGTCTGTTTAGCAAGATCTCATGAGAGACCGTATCAAACGCAGTGAAACGGGCTAAGACAATTAGGGCAGCCAATCTGCCTGAGTCTAAGAGCAGCCAAATGTCATAGGTGGCAGCCACTAAGCAGTCTCAGTGCTGTAGCTGGGTGGTGGAGACAGTTGATTCATATAGCATGAGCCTCAATATACTTAGACAGTGTAAAGAGTACACAGCGTTTAGCAATTTCAGCAGTCAATGGCAGAAGAGAGATGGGCCTGTAATTGGATAATATCAAAGGGTAAAGTGAAGGCTTTTTCAAAAGGGAGATAATGAGCACTTTTTCCAGTCACAAGGAACCTTACCAGAGTTGAATGAAGTGTTGTAAGGTCAGAAATTGAGCCAGGAATGAGGCAACTAATTTACCAACCTTTTTAGGACACAAATCTTAGGGAAATCTGAAAGAAATGGCAGGAAGATTCGAAGAAATGTCGGAAGTGGTTACAGAGTCAAAAGAAATCAGAACCTTAGGTGTGTGACAAGGGAGTAGGAGAGAGCAGGACATTGGTGCAGTTGAGTGAGCAGTTTTGTAATTTTATCTTGGAAGAAATCAGAGAGATTGGAGCAGAGCTATGCAGTAGAAGGGACAGGCGTGGATACAGCAGCTGGATATATTGAAAAGATCTCACTGGAGGCGTTTTTAGCTGATTAAATTCGAACTTGATAGCAGTTGACTTTGGTGTCCTGAACCAGTCTTTATAGATGTGGAGTTCCCTTTTGTATGCAGCTTTATCAGCCAGGTTGTAGGAGGATCTTCATTGTCTTTTGAATTTCTTGCAGAGTCTCTTGGCTGCTGAGAGTGCATCTGTGTATCAAGGAGCAGAAGGGTGTGTCCTGAAACAGGTTCTAATTTTACAAGGAATTGTACAATCAAGTGCTTTAATGTCCCAGGCAGTGTAAAAATCTGAGAGTAAATTTATGTCCGAGGAAGGGACAGGGAACAGTCCTTTCAACTGTGGAAGCAAGTTCAGAAGAATTGAGTTTAGCAGCCCAGGGTCAATATGGTAAGAACGTCTGAGGGTGATGTGATGTCCATAGGTCTATGTGCATAGGTCTGGTAACTAATTGATATATACAACTATTTGAATTGCTATTACAAAAATGCAGGTGTTTTTCTTATTTACCCTCACTAGAAATAGTCTAAATTATAACAATAACATTTTTATACCACAGAATTTGTGTGGCTAATATTCTGCCATAGAACACTTCCTTTCCTATTAGTTACTGTGAGGGTCAACTTCTTGAGTGTCACATTCACTAAAGATCTCAATTTGGTTACTCATTAACATTCATTAAAAAAATTGATTATCAAATATTAAGAGCTTATGAATTTCATATCTTAGCTAACAGATGTTCAGCATAGTGATTAGTAGTTTGTTTTCCATCTTCTTGTAGTTTAAGTTAAAAAAAAAAATCCCTGAATACTATAATGAAGCTCTTTGGTGATATGTCTTGTAATTCTTCAAATTCTATTTAAAAGATGTTTTATTATATGACTATCAGGAGAGGTTGTATAATCCCTAAATCCACCTGCACGGTGGATTATCCATTAACGTAAACACAGAGTTAAGTAAAGGAGTGGAAAGATATTGTACTGACAAATGCAGTGAAAACCTCCAAACTTGCATGTCATGGGTATTCACAAGCATTTTACAGGTAGTTTTCCACTCTGGAAATGAACATGCATTTATTCTAGTAAAATGCAGAAATAAATGTGGATCCTTGGTAGGAAAAGTAAAGGAATACCTCAATCTTACCTCAGGGCACAAGAGAACTGGATTTCTTCTTCTTAGGAAAATATAGTTCCCTGTGGAGAAAAAAGGTTACATGTGCAAATGCACATTGTAGGAGAGTAGGATCTGCTTCTTATAGTTACCCCCACTTTTTGCTGATGTCTCACTGTTTTTGGCCTAGTCTGACTGGGATCCTGCTATTCAGGACCCCAGTCTATCTGCTTTCTCCTATAAATTGCATACATGTACTTTAGGTACACTCCAGATTGGATACTGGGGTACCCTTATAAGTCCCTAGTATATGGTACACCATGTACCCAGGGCATAGGTACCCCAGAGGGTTCCCATGGGCTGAAGCATGTATTGTGCCACCCCTGAGAGGCCATTCAAAATGACACAACAGGTCTGCTATTGCAGCCTGTGTAAGGTGGTGCATGCACCCCTTGCTGGAGATATAGGTTCACTATATCCCTTCTAAATCACTACACATATAAACCTATCAGTCATCCCTATGGCAGGCCTTATCAATCCTGAAGGCAGGGTGCTGGGTTTTATGTGAGAGGGTGCCCCTGCATGAGTAGGGCCCCTCTGCAGCCTTCGGAATCCATTCCCCGGGGTTGTCTGTGATGCAGCCAAACCATATATACTTAAGTGCATTATAACCTCGCGGTAAATGCTAACTTTAAAACGGCTGCTTAGAAACATGTTGTGTTTGGTGTCAAACACCTTGGAATCATACCTCCACACCAGTAACTGGTGTGGGAGGTATGATTCCACCCTTGTAGAACCACTACTATGGGTCACCGGTCTACCCGGTACCAGCTTTCTCGACCTGGGCAGCACAAAATGGATGCTGCCAGCCACAGACACGAGTCTGCCCTCCTGCTGCTGAGCCAAGCTCGAGCAGAGGAAGGCCTGACAATAGGTTTCCTGTCACAGGGAGGTGTGACCACCTCCCAGACAGGGTTTAGTGTATTGGGGCTGGGTGGGTGCACTCTTAGAGTGCCAGAAAGTCTGCACTGGGGGCACATTTGGTGTCCCCGTGCATAGTCCAGCTCAAACCAGTTCTGGGAGCCACTTGGCTCCTGCTCTGGTGCGAAACTGGACAAAGGACATGGGTGTAGCCACCCCTCTGTCCTGCCCCTCCCCTAGGAGGGTCCCCAGAGTCAGTCCAACCCCTTCCCTGGGTATAAAGTGGGAAACCTGATCACAGGACTTTAGATTATACCTGGACAAGACTCTGCAAAGAAACCAAGTACTTTGACGGTCTACACTTCGCTGGACGACAGAAGAATCTCCCTTGGAGTAAAGGAGTTACTACCCTGCAGCAGCAGGCACCTAAGCGCATCTGACCGGCTTGCATCTCCAGAGCTCCTGCAGACTCCGAAGATTTCTGCAACACAAGAGGTGGGTTCCTGAAGGTCCCCGAGGTAGATCTGACCTCTCAGCAATTCTGAGACCAGTATCCCTCGTGGGGGCCGTGCAACCCGATACCCCTGTGCACCGTGTCTATTTGCAAGTGCATATGCTTGTTGGCAATCCCTGAGCTTGTGCATTGGACTACATGTAGTCCTGACTCTGAGCACCATTTGCACTGAAGATATCCAGCCTCCACTCCACGAGTGCTCTGTGGGCTGGTGCTTTGTAAATTCGCTCGAGGTCTCCTCGCGATCCCTGGTCCGTTGACCTGTGGGTCCTGGCGAGGGTCACCTTGTTTGTTCTTGGGCTTCCCTGGTTGCTCCAGACGTGCCCTGACTCTCCATTGCTTGGAGAGTCCCCTGGACCTTGCTGGTCAACACTGTAACCTGTTTCCTCTGCCTGCGTGGGTTGCCGCTGCCAAGGCTTGTTGGTGCTCCAACCGGACACTGACCCCTCAGCTCTCGACATCCTTTGTGGGACAGCTCACCTTCGGACCCTGGTCATCGTCGACGTCTCCTGGTCCCCGTGGCTGCAGAGACAAACATCCTTTTTCTTCACCTGAAGCACTCGACATCTGTGGGCATTCGACTTCCGAGCCCCTGGTCACCTGAAGTGACCCAGACTCTGTCACCTCTGCTTTCAGGTTCTTCTCACCTCGGATCCAGGCTTGGATTCCACCGGACACTCTTCGCCTTCCCGGCAGCAGTACTTTCTTGCAGCTCTCCATTGAAAACGACAGAGGTTTCCAACACCACTTGACCCCTATGCACCCGGCTCCTCTGGGATAGGTAACACGGGTACCTCGGTACTCACAAGGGTGCTGGCCTTAGAACCTCTTATGTTCCAAAGGGTTTGCTTGAAGTCCTCTTAGAAGTGTCCTTAAACTGTAATTTTCCAACCGCGACTTTCCCATAGAGTTGCACGGAGCACGCGGTCGTGTTTCCTCACTGCACCCGTCCTCCGTGGGCGCCCTGTGTCACTGCCTTGGGTGGTTCCTTGGGATCCCAGCAATTCTACGTGCTCTAGGCCCTGTGTCTATTGAAGTCGTTGTTCTTATACCATTTTTTTAGTATATGGTTCGGTCTCCCCCTGGAGCTTGTTGTACATTTTGCTACTTACGTATGTTCTATTGATTAAGTATTGTGTGCTTTATGTTTTAATATCATGTAGAGGTTAGTAGAGAGTGTTTTAGTAATAAATACATATTTTTACATAACACTTGTGTGGTTCTCCTTTCATTTAGTCATTCAGGAGGTGATATTCTGGTAAAACAAGCTGCTTTACATTCCTTCAAGATTAAGCCTGAAGGCTGCTCTCCACAGCTACCACTAGGATAGCTTTCTAAAGGTTATCTTTGACCTCATACATCATAAGGGTCGTTTGGACTGGTGCAAGGTGTCCACTTTAATTAGTGGACAGCATATACCAGGCCAACTTCTCACATTGGTGTGCAGCGGTTGGGATTCAAGCTTGCTATTGTTTTATCAGATAAATCTCATTGAGTGATCAACTGAAAACCACTGAGTATTAAGCACATATAATACATCAAGATTGAATAAGTAAGTTCTACTGAACTTGGAGTTGGGTAAGTCAAGGGTCTAGCACACCCTTTCTCCAACTCAAGAGAGTTTAGTCTCCACTAGGTTAGGTAGGTGCCTACACCACATAACACTAGTATGTCTTCTAGAGGAGAAGCCAGTGGCTCTCTGCCAACTAGGTATGACCATCTCACATTCCAAGAATTGAGAAATATGTGTACATCTAGGAAGCTGAGGACAGGGAGAAGTGCAAGCACCCAACGTCTAATAGAGATGTTGCTCTTAGATGACCTCAGAAAGACCCCAGGGTCTGATGAAGTAGAAAGAGTGGGTGGGACAGGAGATGAGGAAAGAGCCAGGAAGTGAACACTTCTTTGATCTGGACTCAAACCCTGGCCAGGAGGATCAAAATGATTCTAACCTGGAAAATCCAACTCTTCCTTCAGGTGGGGGAGAAGGCCCCAGTGGCCCTCTCTTTACTCCACCAGGAAGAGTATAGAGTTTGCCTAGAAGATCCAGAACTCCCTCTGTGGAGTCTAATCATTCAGGTACTTCTGTAGGGACTTCCATATCAAATAAGAGGGAATCCTCTTATGATAGACAGTGCCAACTTCTGGAGCTTGAGAAAATCAAGCTTAGGCTCAAGAAGGAGCAGTTGGCCCTAGACGGAATCCCTAGAGCTCCAAAGAGCTACAAAAAGATTGGGACTAGAGTCCCATGGTGGCAGCAACAGTGTTCCTAGAAGTAGGGAGTATACTCATGAACATAGGAACCTGAACAAGATAGTCCCTCCCTACCAGAGTGGGGATGACATTCACAAATGGATAACTGCACTAGAGAGGTCCTGTAAGGTACAGAGGGTCCCTCATGAGCAGTGGGCAGCTATCTTGTGGCTATCCTTTGCTGACAAAGGTAGGGACAAGCTCCTCACTGTTAGAGAAGAGGATGCTGACAATTACTCAGTCTTGAAGAGTGCTCTCATTGATGGGTTTGGCTTAACCACTGAGCAATACAGGATTAAGTTCAGAGACACCCAGAAGGCACAGACTCAGGACTGGGTAGACTTTGTAGATTGTGCTACTAAGGCTCTGGAAGGCTGGTTACTTGGCAGTAAAGTGAATGATTTTAAAGGATTGTACAATTTAATTATGAGGGAGCAGATCCTTAATAATTGCCAAAATCAGTTGTTGCATCAGTACCTGGTGGACTCTGATCTGACCTCTCCCCAAGAATTGGGAAAGAAGGCAGACAAATGGGTCAGAACCAGGGTGAAGCAGAAAGCTCAGAACCAAGGTGGTGACTCTAAGAAGCAAGATGCTAAGACCTCAGATAAGGGTGGGGAGAAGGGTAAAGACCAGAAGTCTTCACAAGGGCCCCAAAAACCTGCATCTGGGGGGAGTCACAATCAAACAAGGGTAAAGGCAAAAAGAAACCTTGGTGTCATATCTGTAAAGAGAAGACCCATTGGACAAAGGATGCCACTTGTCCAAGGGCCAAGGATTCTACTCCTACCACCACTGCCCCTAAGGCAACTGTTCCCCCTAGCTCAGTTCCAAGTGGTGGTACACAGAACAAGGGTTTAGTAGGGTTAACCTTGGGATCTGAGATGGATTCTGGCCTAGTCAGAATTCCAACTCAGGCTGTGTTAGTCTGTGATGGAGGCATGGATATTGCCTCCTTATTTGTAAGTCCCAGTAACTTGGGCAAGTACAGACAACAGCCTTTGATCAATGGTAAGGAGGCCATGGCATACAGGGACACAGGTGCAAGTGTCACAATGGTGACAAAAGAACTTGTGGGCCCTGACCAGATCATACTTGGTGAGATGTACCAAGTGACCAATGCAAGCAATGTCAGGACAGACCATTCCTTGGCAGTTGTGAATTTCACCTGGGGAGGGGTAACTGGCCCTAAGAAGGTTGTGGTAAGTTCAGACCTCCCTGTAGAATGCTTATTGGGCAATGATTTGGAAACTTCAGCTTGGGCTGAAGTGGAACTCAGGGACACATGCAGAAATGCTGGGCATCCCTGCAGATGTGTTTGCCATGACTAGGTCACAGGCAAAAATGTCTTCCACTGAACAGGCCCTGGATCCTGGAATAATGGACCAGGTGCCTTCCAAGAGAAGGAGCAGTAGGGGTAAGGCAGTGTCTTCCCCCTGCCTCAGAGTGAGGATCAGACTCTTGAGGGAGCTGATCTTAGTCCTGAAGAAGGAACTGTCCCAGAGGAACTTGAACCTGACCAGGTTGAGTTCTTGGGGACAGGGGCCCTTCCAGGGCAGATCTGAGTCAGGAGCAGCTGAACTGCCCCTCTCTTGAACCCCTCAGACAGCAAGCTGCTGCTGAGGCTGCTGGGAGTGCCAGTGGGTCCCATAGGATCTACTGGGGTGATGGACTTTTATACTCAGAGGGTAGAGACCCCAAGCCTGGTGCCACCAGGAGGTTGGTTATACCTCTGAAGTTTAGAGGCTTCCTATTGACACTGGCACATGATATCCCATTAGCAGGACACTTAGGCCAAAACAAGACCTGGGACAGAATTGTCCCTCACTTTCATTGGCCTCACATGTCTGAGGACACAAAGGAGTTTTGTCGCTCCTGTATCACTTGCCAAGCCAGTGGTAAGGCAGGTGGTACTACAAAGGCCCCCCTGATACCACTACCTGTGGTGGGGGTTCCCTTTGAGAGGGTTGGGATTGACATAGTTGGTCCCATGGATCCTCAAACTGCATCTGGGCACAGATTTATACTAGTGGTGGTGGACCATGCCACTAGGTATCCAGAAGCAATCCCCTAAGGACTACCACAGCTCCTGTTGTGGCTAGAGCCCTGCTGGGAATCTTTTCCAGAGTGGGTTTCCTTAAGGAGGTAGTATCAGACAGAGGGGCAAACTTTATGTCTGGGTACTTGACTGCAATGTGGAAGGAGTGTGGTGTGAATTACAAATTCACCACCCCTTATCACCCACAATGCAATGGGTTAGTTGAGAGATTCAACAAAACCCTCAAGGGCATGATAAAAGGTCTCCCTGAAAAGCTTAGGCGCAGATGGGACATCCTTTTGCCCTGCCTTCTCTTTGCCTACAGAGAGGTTCCTCAGAAGGGGGTTGGTTACAGCCCTTTTGAACTTCTGTTTGGACATCCAGTTAGGGGTCCTTTATGTCTAGTGAAGGAGGGATGGGAGTTACCTCTCAAACCCCCTAAACAGGATATTGTGGACTATGTACTTGGTCTCAGCTCCAGGATGGCTGAGTACATGAAGAAGGCATCCAAAAACCTTGAGGCTAGCCAGGAATTGCAAAAGGCCTGGCATGACCAAAAGGCTGTTTTGACTGTGTATCAGCCAGGACAGAAAGTATGGGTGTTGGAGCCTGTGGCCCCAGCAGCTCTCCAGGACAAGTGGAGTGGGCCCCATACTATACTTGAGCAGAAGGGAGAGGTTACCTACCTGGTGGACCTTGGAACTCCCAGGAGCCCCCACAGGGTGCTCCATGTGAACAGACTCAAGCCATATGTGGACAGGGCAGACATGGGCTTGCTCATGGCTACTGATGAGGGACAGGAGGAAGAGAGTGATCCACTCCCTGACCTGCTCTCACAGAACCCTGATGATGGTTCAGTTGATGGTGTAGCCTTGGCAGGCAGCCTCACTGACCAGCAGCAAACTGATTGTAGGAAAGTCCTCAATCAGTACAGACACATGTTTTCACTGACTCCAAGTCAGACTACATGGTGTACCCATGAAGTGGACACAGGTGACAGTCCGCCTGTTAAAAATAAGATTTACAGGCAACCTGACCATGTCAGGGACTGCATCAGGACTGAAGTCCAGAAAATGTTGGAACTGGGAGTAATTGAACCCTCAGATAGCCCTTGGGCTAGTCCAGTAGTCCTTGTACCAAAACCTCACACCCAGGGTGGTAAGAGAGAGATGAGGTTCTGTGTGGACTACAGGGGTCTCAATGCAGTCACTAGGACTGATGCCCATCCAATACCCAGGGCAGATGAACTTATAGATACTTTGGCCTCTGCCAAGTTTCTGAGTACATTTGACCTGACAGCTGGTTACTGGCAAATCAGATTAGCTGAGGATGCAAAACCAAAAACAGCATTTTCAACCCCTAGTGGGCACTACCAATTTGTGGTGATGCCCTTTGGCTTGAAGTATGCACCTGCCACTTTTCAAAGGTTGGTGAACAAAGTCCTTACAGGTCTGGAGGCCTATAGTGCAGCTTATCTAGATGATATTGCTGTCTTTAGCTCCACCTGGGAGGATCACCTGGTCCACCTGAGAAATGTTTTAGAGGCCCTGCAAAAAGCAGGCCTCACTATCAAGGCCACCAAGTGCCAGATAGGGCAGAGTAAGGTTGTGTACCTAGGCCACCTTGTGGGTGGAGGTCAGGTTCAACCATTGCAGAGCAAAATCCAGACCATCATGGACTGGGTTGCTCCAACCACACAGACTCAGGTCAGAGCTTTCTTGGGCCTGACTGGGTACTACAGGAGGTTTGTCAAAGGATATGGATCCATAGTGACCCCTTTAAATGACTTACCTTCCAAAAGAATGCCTAAGAAAGTTCAGTGGACAGTTAGCTGTCAAAAGGCATTTGATGACCTGAAGCAGGCCATGTGCACTGCTCCCATTTTGCAAAGTCCTGATTATTCCAAACAATTCATTGTTCAAACTGATGCATCTGAGTTAGGGGTAGGGGCTGTGTTATCACAATTGAATGAAGAAGGTCAGGATCAGCCAGTAGCTTTCATAAGCAGAAGGTTGACCCCCAGAGAGAAACGTTGGTCAGCTATTGAGAGGGAAGCCTTTGCTGTGGTTTGGGCCCTGAAGAAGCTGAGGCCATACTTGTTTGGCACTCACTTCATTGTTCAGACAGACCATAAGCCCCTCTTATGGCTAAAACAGATGAAGGGTGAAAACCCCAAACTTTTGAGGTGGTCCATTTCCCTACAGGGGATGGACTATACAGTGGAGCATAGACCTGGTAGTAACCATGCCAATGCAGATGGACTCTCCAGATATTTCCAGATAGAACATGAAGACTCAACTGGTCAAGGTTAGTTTAATGTCCTTACGTTTGGGGGGGGGTTGTATAGGAGAGTAGGATCTGCTTCTTATAGTTACCCCCACTTTTTGCTGATGTCTCACTGTTTTTGGCCTAGTCTGACTGGGATCCTGCTATTCGGGACCCCAGTCTATCTGCTTTCTCCTATAAATTGCATACATGTACTTTAGGTACACTCCAGATTGGATACTGGGGTACCCTTATCAGTCCCTAGTATATGGTACACCATATACCCAGGGCATAGGTACCACAGAGACCTCCCATGGGCTGAAGCATGTATTGTTCCACCCCTGAGAGGCTATTCAAAATGACACAACTGGTCTGCTACTGCAGCCTGTGTAAGGTGGTGCATGCACCCCTTACTGGAGATATAGGTTCACTATATCCCTTCTAAATCACTACACATATAAACCTATCAGTCACCCCTACGGCAGGCCTTATCAATCCTGAAGGCAGGGTGCTGGGGTTTATGTGAGAGGGTGCCCCTGAATGAGTAGGGCCCCTCTGCAGCCTTCGGAATCCATTCCCCGGGGTTGTCTGTGATGCAGCCAAACCATATATTCTTAAGTGCATTATAACCTCGCGGTAAATGCTAACTTTAAAACGGCTGCTTAGAAACATGTTGTGTTTGGTGTCAAACACCTTGGAATCATACCTCCACACCAGTAACTGGTGTGGGAGGTATAATTCCTCTCTTGTAGAACCACTTCTATGGGTCACCGGTCATCCCGGTACCAGCATTCTCGACCTGGGCAGCACAAAATGGATGCTGCCAGCCACAGACACGAGTCTGACCTCCTGCTGCTGAGCCAAGCTCGAGCAGGGGAAGGCCTGACAATAGGTTTCCTGTCACAGGGAGGTGTGACCACCTCCCAGACAGGGTTTAGTGTATTGGGGCTGGGTGGGTGCACTCTTAGAGTGCCAGAAAGTCTGCACTGTGGGCACATCTGGTGTCCCCGTGCATAGACCAGCTCAAACCAGTTCTGGGAGCCACTTGGCTCCTGCTCTGGCGCGAAACTGGACAAAGGACATGGGTGTAGCCACCCCTCTGTCCTGCCCCTCCCCTAGGAGGGTCCCCAGAGTCAGTCCAACCCCTTCCCTGGGTATAAAGTGGGAAACCTGATCACAGGACTTTAGATTATACCTGGACAAGACTCTGCAAAGAAACCAAGTACTTCAGCGGTCTACACTTCGCTGGACGACAGAAGAATCTCCCTTGGAGTAAAGGAGTTACTCCCCTGCAGCAGCAGGCACCTAAGCGCATCTGACCGGCTTGCATCTCCAGAGCTCCTGCGGACTCTGAAGATTTCTGCAACACAGTAGGTGGGTTCCCGAAGGTCCCCGAGGTAGATCTGATCTCTCAGCGATTCTGTGACCAGTATCCCTCGTGGGGGCCGTGCAACCCGTACCCCTGTGCACCGCGTCTATTTGCAAGTGCATATGTTTGTTGGCGATTTCTGAGCTTGTGCATTGGACTACGTGTAGTCCTGACTCCGAGCACCATTTGCTTGGAAGATATCCAGCCTCCACTCCACGAGTGCTGTGTGGGCTGGTGCTTTGTAAATTCACTCGAGGTCTCCTCGCGATCCCTGGTCCGTTGGCCTCTGGGTCCTGGCGAGGGTCATCTCATTTGTTCTTGGGCTTCCCTGGTTGCTCCAGACGTGCCCTGACTCTCCATTGCTTGGAGAGTCCCCTGGACCTTGCTGGTCCACACCGTAACCTGTTTCCTCTGCCTGCGTGGGTTGCCGCTGCCAAGGCTTGTTGGTGCTCCAGCCGGACACTGACCCCTCAGGTCTCGACATCATTTGTGGGTCAGCTCACCTCCGGACCCTGGTCGTCGTCGACATCTCTTGGTCCCCGTGGCTGCAGAGACAAACATCCTTTTTCTTCACCTGAAGCACCCGACATCGGTGGGCATTCGACTACCGAGCCCCTGGTCACCTGAAGTGACCCAGTCTCTGTCCCCTCTGCTTTCAGGTTCTTCTCACCTCGGATCCAGGCTTGGATTCCACCGGACACTCTTCGCCTTCCCGGCAGCAGTACTTTCTTGCAGCTCTCCATTGAAAACGATGGAGGTTTCCGACACCACTTGACCCCTATGCACCCGGCTCCTCTGGGATAGGTAACACGGGTACCTCGGTACTCACAAGGGTGCTGGCCTTAGAACCTCTTATGTTCCAAAGGGTTTGCTTGAAGTCCTTCTAGAAGTGTCCTTAAACTGTAATTTTCCAACTGCGACTTTCCCATAGAGTTGCATGGAGCACGCGGTTGTGTTTCCTTACTGCACCCGTCCTCCGTGGGCGCCCTGTGTCACTGCCTTGGGTGGTTCCTTGGGGTCCCAGCGATTCTACGTGCTCTAGGCCCTGTGTCTATTGAAGTTGTTGTTGTTATACCATTTTTTTAGTATATGGTTCGGTCTCCCCTGGAGCCCGTTGTACATTTTGCTACTTAAGTATGTTCTATTGATTAAGTATTGTGTGCTTTATGTTCTAATCTCGTGTAGAGGTTAGTAGAGAGTGTTTTAGTAATAAATACATATTTTTACATAACACTTGTGTGGTTCTCCTTTCATTTAGTCATTCAGGAGGTGATATTCTGGTAAAACAAGCTGCTTTACATTCCTTCAAGATTAAGCCTGAAGGCTGCTCTCCACAGCTACCACTAGGATAGCTTTCTAAAGGTTATCTTTGACCTCATACATCATAAGGGTCATTTGGACTGGTGCAAGGTGCCCACTTTAATTAGTGGACAGCATATACCAGGCCAACTTCTCACACACATTTCAACATCATTTATTTGTGCAATATTGGAAATTTACAAAGGACCCACTGGTGAGTGAGTGAATGGACAAACGAGAATGTGATCCAGTTCTACCACAGGGTAATTCTAAACAGCTACCCAGGATGTCACCAGAAAGGGGGAGCCAGATTACTCCTACAATTATCAAATATGGGTGAATTGCTATGGAAAGAGAAGGATAAGTATATCTTCTCAAGAATGTGAAAAACCTTAGTGGTGGGCATGTTGAACTGGAAAGGTCAAGAACCGGAATATTCTGATGCTAGAGCAGAGCTGGGGAAATATTGCTATCACATGTCAATTTGTGAGACTAGAGACAAATCTGCATCCATTATTCACCACAGCGTTCACCTTTTGAACCAGTAGGGTTCCTAAATCCAAAAAACGGATTTGTCTAAATTTTAAAGGACTCGATTTTCAGACCATTGCTACACATCCAGAAGTCCACACCAATCAGATAGCATGTGAAGTGTTTAACCCTCTTCCAGAAAAATTGCAGTTCATTAAAAAGCTTTGGAGGAGAACTTGAAATCATGCTTTATGCAGATGACATACTGTTGCAGTTGAGTAAGCCTGAGACATCAGTGCCAATATTGATTCATACCATTTTCAAAGGTTGCAGGATATAAAATAAACTGGTTGAAGAGCTAGGCTATGCTAATGACTCCTAACACAGATAAAAATACAGGCCTTCATTTACTATATTTTGACGCACTGCAGCGCATCAAGCCTCCCCTGTGCCGGAGCACAAACAGCAGCCGTGCACCAACGCAGACACCCTTGAGCCATGGAGAAAGGGTGCCTGTATTGCAAGGATGATTGTTTATGTACAGGAAGGGACACTTTCCTGCACATAAACAATCATTAAAGGCTATTTGCTCCTCTCCTTCTATGTATGCTGCTGCACATAGAAAGAGCAAAAAAAAGAGGAGAAATAAAAGAATTTCTCCTCATTGTGCCAATCCTACGCCTCCGCTGAGGAGGCGTAGGATTCTGACACATTCCCAGGTTTATGACACTTCGTCAATCTGGGAATGTGTCAGGTTCCATTGGTTTTTGCGTGGGAACATCAACATCAGAGAAATGGGTGAAAGGGGCCCATATTTACAAGGCCATGAAAAGTCACGCAGGGTGACTTTACGTGGCCTTGTAAATATGGGCGGGTACACTGCGCCGCCGGTGCGTCTAAAAAAGTGGCGCACCGGCGGAGCAATGAGCTTGTAAATGAGGCCCACAGTACCTAACTTTCAGTTCCAGTAGGTGCCATGCATATAGACTTACTTAGGCATTCTCGTCAATAGAGACATTGATACAATTATACACGATAATGGACCAAATGAAAGAGACTCACTCGCAGTTTACCGCCTACTTCAAGTAGGTGGTAAGCCACTTGCAAACGGGAAGGGGTCCGCAGGGGACCCCTTCACCTTTGTGAATGGGTTCGAAAATATTTTTAAAATATTTTTTAAGAGCAGGCAGTGATCCCAGGGACCTGCCCTTAAAAAATGAAAAGAAACATTTTCATTTTTTTTATCGCAAAGGAAAACAGGCTGCATTTGAAAAATAAAAGTTGCTTTATTGAAAAATCAAACGTTGACATGTGTTTGCAGGCCATTCCTAATGGGTCGCAAATTGCGACCTGCCTCATGAATATTAATGAGGCAGGTCTCTTGCAACCCATTTGAGAATCGCAAACAGTGTCTCAGACACTGTTGTACATTCCATTTTGCGAGTCGCAAAACATCCCAATTTGCAACTCACAAAATGGAATGGTCGTACATCTGGCCCTATGTGCTGTCAATGGATGCATAGAATGGCGCCCCACATGAAAGTGAAACATGTCAGACGCCACATGCAATCCCTACCATTGTAGACAGAGGTTTGGAATTGAATCTGAAGTCCTACCTTTCTGTGCTAGACTGACAAATTGTTCTAGGGACAAGGGCTCAACCTCTCAGGAGTCTGCTACCTTCGGGTACACTGTTCTACAAGGCCCAACATCTCCAAGAGTACTTGCACTAATTCCTTATGTTTTTCCTCAATAATATTTCATGAAGAAATAAACGATAAACTTGCTTCTACGGGGGCGATTCCGATCTCGTTCTGAAAGCAAAGCGTACGACTCAGGTCCGGAATGCTTTCCGGATGACTCGGATCGGGAGAGTCCGACCAAACGAATATGATGCATTTGAATGCATCCAGATACAATTCCGAACGAGAACACAGGCTCGCATTGACAAAAGGGATGGTTGGGGATAATTGTGCACCCGGTGGCGGGCACCCCTTGGTGCCTGCAACACTGTGCATGGTCTGAAAGGGGGGACCCATGGATACCTTCACGGGCCCGATTCAGAGGGCTCTGGGTGAAGGGGGGCCTGGTACGGGCCCCAAAGACTGATTCGGGCAGCCTTTTCGTTCCGGGCAAACCGAATCGGAAAGGCTGTCCGAACCGTTCATCGTACTTGCTCGCTTGGAGACCAAGTCCATAGAGCTGTACGAATCGGCTCCGGAAGGCTCGATCTCTCCGAGTGCCTTCCGGAACCAATTCGGTCAGCAATAAGGGTTTCCAGGCATCGTACTTGCTCGTTCGGAACTGGGAACGATTCAGTTGGAAACAAGGGCACCGGATCAATTTAGGTAAAGCCGATTCGGAGCCCTTACGACCGAGATCGGAATCGACCCCTATGTGTTACAATTAGGGCTCCCTATTTTCTGTTTTTACTGATTTTTACAGATAAATACAGACAGAAAACTTTGTGTTTCCTGTCTGTATTTATTTTTTTAAGTGGAAAAATACTGATAATTTGGCTTCTTTTGAGTGATTCTCCATGCTGAGATTAATTCCTTTATTGCATATCTCAATATGTATTTGTGCTATTATGCTTATTTTGTTATGTGGGTTCATTATTTTTGGCTGTGTAATGCGGTAAAAACTGACAGGCATCAATGTATGAATGCACGTATATTTGTTAAATAAATGTGCAAATATAGGAGTTATCACAACACATGTTCACAAAACACAATATAAATATGGATTAATACCATTAAGATGGACATAAAATATATATGGATAAATGCAGATGGAAATGTTAAAAAAATATATACCATAAAACCGGGAGCCCTAGTTACAATCCTTCTTGAAAAGAGAAATCACAGCAGCCCCAGCATCTGGCGCCATCTAGTGATATGGCTGTGTTTCTCTTCTGTAATAAACAGGCTGGCTGCCTTTTGAAGCTGTATATTCATTTTTTTTCTGGTGGAGCTCGAGGCTCTGAAGAATTATTGGGCCTGGGACATAATGCCCCCTCTGCCCTCCACCTGTGACAGCTCATATATACGAAAATACACAAAAAATATGAGGAAATCCTGTTGCAAGAGAATTCCTGTCCAAGAAGCATTGTGCAAAGAGTGCTTGAAATATGATCCATAGAGCTGGCATATTTCTGAGATATTCGCAATCTCATTAGGTTTTATAGCAGCGATGAATATTTAACGCACCTCCTTTGAGGACCAATCTTGCAAGGGCAGACAAGCTGACCCTGTCTTTCATTTCTCATGTGCACCTTCCAAGGCGCACAGGCAGCAAGAAAGCAGGCCTTTCTTTCTCCGATTTGTCTTAGATATTCACGTGTTTCAGGTGCAGCCCTTCACTGCCACAGTCTAACCTACACCATTAGACAATAACGTGTCCTATCCCAGAATGCAAAGCAACTGTTGTGCCTTCTCGTCTTTCTTGGTCTGAAAGTTGCTCAACAACACCTTCTTTCCTGAATTGTCCTTGGTATTGAAGGCCAAAATATTCCGACCTGACACTTTGGAGAGAGGCAAGATCACTACATCCACAAATTACCTCTTGTAGAACCTTCCAGATTTTTCTTTTTCGATAAATGTAAGAATCCAATATTATGTCAGGAAAGGCCTCCTTAAGGAACATCTACTTGGTAGAAAACATATAAAAGTACATTTTCAAACAAAATGTCTAAGCATCCATCAGTGGAGACTTGCCTCCTGAGGTAAAAAAATGTGCTAGAGTGTCCGACTTAGAGTCTGACCGGTGCAAATTCCGCTGTCTTCACAAACATAAATTAAACATGCAGTGCTGATTGATACAACTGTGCAGGTAGACTCATGGCTGTTCATAAAACAGGCATGTGGCAGGTCATCACTGCATGTTATTCTGTAGTGTCAAACCATAAAACATTTAGAGTCTGGCGGAATGCCCTACACATCTGTGTATGCACCACTGTCCCCAAAACAAGAAAGCATGTAGAATACACACTTGGAAGCAGACCTGTGCCCCTCATGTTGCAGGAATGAGACCAGAAGATGCCATGCAAGTTATCTAGGCAAACCATCACTGTGAAGGTGGGGCACATTGACTCTGTTTGGTAAGCTGATGTCTACAGTTTACAGACCTTAATCCACCTTTGCAGCAAGGCACTGCTACATCACATGCATGTCACACAGTACAATATATATGGGATAAAGTACTACCTGCCATACATTATAGGAATATTGCAAGTCACCAAAGAGTTCCATGACCATATAAAGGAACAAGGTTGAAGTCCAAGATCCTTAATGAGGTCATGGAACTCTGAGTTGACTTGCAATACCCTTCAAATGAATGACAGTGGGTAATTTGTTCCTTATAATACATGGTCCCACCATCACCTTTCCCACAAACAACTTAAGTCCTTGGGGGCAGATTTACAAGCCCCCTGCGCCACCAGTACGTCACTTTTTGTGACGTACTGTTGGCGTATTTCTCTGCCCCATATTTACAAGGACAGGAAAAACCACCCTTCGTGGCTTTTCCTGTCCTTGTAAATATGGCCCCTTTACACGCAGCATTTTGCGTGAAAGGGGCGTTTCATGGGTGTTGCTGTGGGTGTTCCCACGCAACACCCATGGAACAAGACACATTTCCAGACTTACGAGGAATCGTAAATCTGGAAATGCGTTAGAATGCTACGCCTCCCCAGGGGAGGCGTAGGGAGGCGCAACGAGGAGAAATGTTTTCATTTCTCCTTGTTTTTTCCTCTTTCATTGTGCATTGTGCATTCTGCAGCACGCATTGAAAGAGGAAAATGCCTGTAGTGATTGTTTTTGTGCAGGAAGGGGCACCTTCCTGCGCAAAAACAATCTCCCCATGACGCAAGCATCCTTGCACCTTGGTGCAAGGGTGCCTACCACCCGCGCATGGCAGCTGTTTGTGCGCTAGCACAGGGGAAACACAGGAATGCGACATATTATTGTAAATATGTCGCATTCCTGTGCTTTGGAAGCAGGTGGCGCCCTGTGCAACAATGTCTGTTGGCGCCCCCCCCCCAATGACCACCTCTGCCACGGATTCCCTCACTAGCACCCTTTAACAGTGCCTCTCAAGTCTCCATAACCACTGTCTCTCAGATTAATTTAATTTTATAGCACCACTCATACCAGTGGTGTCAGAGCACATTACGCTACACACATATTTCACAGAGACAATCATATGTGTGTAAATCATTGTATAGGAAATGTTACATCAGACAGTACTACAAGGTGTAGTGTAGGAGTGACATGTCATCGATACTGGTAGGCAATATAGTTAAAGTCCTTTTTACGGAATGGGACAAATTCAGAATTTAAAACGTAACATCATTGTTAGGGGTTCTCTTTCATAATAAGATTTGTTTTCTACCCAAATGAACCCTTTTCACAAGATTAGGATAATGAAAGACTGGGCAAAAAAACATATAGCTCTAACATATACCTTGCAGTTTGCAGCAGCTCTAGGGTGACATTTAATAGCTTAATGTTCTATATTAGGATTTTGACTTATAAACGACAAGTAACAAAAGGAGCTCTCTTACAGAAGCAGTAACCCACTGACCTATTTACATTATATGCACTTCTTATCTGCATGGTACACGTTCTTAGCAGCAGGCATTTTAACCCTCTGCCCTACCTTAGGATGAGTCAAAACTTCTACTAGACATCTTTCCAGAAAGACGATTAATCACTGGACTTGTCAAAAGTTGTTGGAGGCCAGGAACGAGGCAGCAGGTGCTTTAAAAATAATACACATTGTCAAAAATGACGCCCCCACCCCAAATCAACGCCCGGTGCGGTCGCACCGATCGCACCGCCCTAGAGCCGGCCCTGTTTGGAAGTGCTGCAGCGTGGTGCAGCCAAAGGGCTTGCGTTGCCGCGCTGCGGCACGTCCTCGTAAATCTGCTCCCATGTGTTTAGCTCTTTCATATGAAAGGGAAAGCATGTTTGAAAACATGAAGAATAAAAGTAGAATCTCTAGTGCAAAATTAAACACATCAAAAATGTGTTGCAAAAAGATAGTAGAATCAGTTTAATACAAGTCAGAGATTTAAAAAAAAGGTGCAGTAGCTTGGAATGTGTAGAAACATGCAAAAAGAGTCTAACTATTCTAAAATTACCTAAGGAGTGCAAAAAATAAACATGTTGCCTAAAAACACAGAGCAGAAGAAAGAAAAGCAGCATTTTGTTTTCATTCTTTAAAATGATGTTCTGTGAACAGATTTCCTGTTCCCTTGGATGCTGGCTCTGGCAGCAGGAATTGTGATGTCAGAACTTAACAGTAATGAAGATGAAGCTCAGTTTTGCTGTCGCTCAACTTTAAGACATCACTTTGCATCTGCTGATCGGCAGGGTACATGCAGGACCTATCAAAAAGGGCAACAAAGGGGTAAGTTGCGTAAAAAAACAAGAAAAAATGCTTATCATCTACATATGAGAAAAAATGTCAGCCAAAACTTCCTAATCAGCTGAGTTACAGGAGTGATATAAATGTTGAAGGGCTGAGATCACTGTTCCAAGATACTCCATATAAGAGAGACACCTAGGCTAAGCGATATGGCATCAGAACAACCCGCTTCGCACAGATGGACATAAATGAAATATTTTTAGAACAGATATATTTTAAAAGGAAACGTTTTGGTCATTCACAACAAAGGGCCCGATTCTGATGCGGTTTGGAAAACTTCCCAACCGAATGGATTTGGGAATGGTTTCCAACCGAATCGGATCGGGAGAGTCCAACCGACCGAGTACGATGCATCCGGATGCTTCCAGATACGATTTGGTTGGACTCCCATTGACTTCAATGGAAGTCTATGTTCCTAACCGCATCGTAATCGGGCCCTAGGTGGGAATGCTTTCCTAACCACATCGTAATCGGTCCCTCGAGTGGAAAGACACGTTCCCGATCCGATTTGAATGGAGCAAATGCCGTTAGGAGGCCTTCCTAACCGCATCAGAATCAGGCCCAAAGTGCTCAACATTACAGGAAATGTTCTTGCTAAAACTTACCTTGATAAAATGGTATTCAGTCAAATTATCGAGTTGGAAATGTCGACTTACACTAATATCGAGTTTCAAATATCGTGACACAGAAATATCGACAGCAAGAATATCGTGGTGAAGAATATCGACTTTAAGGTAAGAAATATCGATTTTTTTATTAGAGTTATGTATTTAGTATGTATTTTTTTGTATAAGTATTGTTTATGTTTTTTAATATATGTGTTAAATTTATAGTAGTTATTAATTATATTTTAATGAAATATTGCGTTTTATTAGTTCTGTAGCAGGTTGTGGGTTTATAGGGGAATAGGGTGGGAAGTAATTTAATTATAAATTAATTAATATTTTTTATTTATTAATACTTATTTTGTTGAGATTATATAATGTTAATTGTGTTTTAAAAATTTTTAGGTACATTTTCAGTGCGGGTTGTGGGGTTTATAGGTGTAAAGGGTGGGAAGTAATTTATTTTTAAAGAATTAATAATTAGTTGTTAATTAATATTAATTCATTAATTGACAATTAATTATGGTAATAGTGTAATTAATTTTAGGGTGCAGGTTGTGGGATTTATAGGTGTAAAGGGTGGGAAGTAATTTATTTTTAATTAATTAATTGGTAATTAATATTAATTAATTAATTGACAATTAAATATGGAAATTGCGCAATTTTAGTTGAGGGTTGTGGGTTTCTTAGGGGTAAAGGGTGGGAAGTAATTTATTTTTAATTAATTCATAATTAGTTAAGAATTACTATTAATTACTTAATTGATCATTAATTAGGGTAATTGTTTAATTATGTTTTTTGTGAGTGTGTTTTGGGTTTATAGGGGTGAAGAGTACATTAATTTTACTCACTTTATAATTAGTTGTTAAATACTATTAGTTATTTAATTAATTTTTTTTAATTGTGTAATTAATTTTTTACAGTTTAATTTTAGGTTGTGGGTTGGGGGAATATAGGTATAAAGGCTGGGAAGTTAATTACATTTTGTGTGTTTTCATTTGTTTTTTAATTAATAATATTTGTTTAATTGAAAATTAAATATGTTAATTACGCAAATACATTTTTTTTCCGATCTGGGTTGTGAGTTGTTTGGTGTTATATAGTAGAAAGTAAATAGACTAAATTTATGTAATAATTAATGTTTTTATTAATAAATAATTTCTAAATAAAAATATTTATTTGTTTGAAAATTATGGGGTCTATTACGATGGCGGGCGGACACCGTAACGGTAAACGGAACCGACCGCCAGTGGTGCGGCGGTCCCGCTGTGCCCATTAGGATGCGACCGCCACCATGGCGGTCGCATCCCACATATTTAACATTGTGGCGGGCGGTGCTGTAAGCAGCACCCGCCACAATGTTAAATATGCATGTTGTGCATTGGCATGCACAACGTGACAGGCACCGCGCGGTGCCTGCCACCTTGTGCGTGGCAATGAAGGGGGTACCATAGGTACCCCCAAAGTGCAGCCACCCACCCCCACCCCCGGGGGCCCGCAACGGGCCCCCAAAGTGTTACTGCATGCCTTTCCATGACGGAGTCTCCACCATGGAAAGGTATACCCACCGCAGGCATACTAATATGGATGGCGGTGCCTGCAAGGCACCGCCACCATATTGTGTGCCTTTTTTCGCCCGGCCAGCAATCCGACCGGCGGAAAAGCGGCGGACGGACTTTCCGTCCACCGGGGTACCCCCCGCCATAGTAATATGGCGGGGTGTAAATTGTGTTGTGATATCGTGCGGATCGCCACCGCTCGCCACCGCTGGCCGGGCGGTGGCGATCCGCACGACATCCTAATAGACCCCTATGTTTTTATTTTATTTCTTATAATATTAGTAGGTATTTGTGATATGTATTTAACATTATATGTTTTTTTTATTTTTGATATTAAATATCTTTTTATTTTTATTTTTAACATATTTATATTTTTTGGTATTTACTTTTTAGAAAAATATTTTTATTTTGTTGATGATATTTTGTTTTTAATTTTGAACTGACTGGAGTGAGAATAGTAAATTTTAGCCTTCCGCAATCCAACACTTTCCCTACTGTTGCATTCACTGGAGTGAGAATAGTACATTTTATCCCTCCGCTATCCAACACTTTTCCTACTGTTGCACTCGCTGGAGTGTGAATAGTAATTTTGAACCCTCCGCTATCCAACACTTTCCCTACTGTTGCACTGATTGGAGTGGGAATAGTAATTTTTACCCCTCCGCTATCCAACACTTTCCCTACTGTTGCACTGACTGGAGTGGGAATAGTAATTTTTACCCCTCCGCTATTCAACACTTTCACTACTTTTTCACTAACTGGAGTGGGAATAATACTTTTTACCCCTCCGCTATCCAACACTTTCCCTACTGTTGCACTCACAAGAGTGGGAATAGTAATTATTACCCCTGCGCTGTCCAACACTTTCCCTACTGTCGCACTGATTGGAGTGGGAATAGTAATTTTTTCTGCTCCGCTATCCAACACTTTTCCTACTGTTGCACTGACTGGAGTGGGAATTGCTTTTTTTGTTAATTATAAATTTTACTGTTGTGTTAAGTGTAGTGGGAATAGTAAATTGTAGTATTTTGTAATGTTTTATTAATTATGTAATTTTATATTTATTGGAGTTAGAATAGTAAATCTTATTTTTGTGTGGTGTAAAATATTTTGTTACTGCGGTGTTGTTTTAGGTGGGAGTAATTATTTTTATATTTATTTAGTAGAAAAATGTTTTCTTTTTAATGTGGTGGGAAAAGTATATGTATTTATTTTAATTAGTAAAAATGTATTTTATGTTGTAATTTATCTAATTATGTGTTTGAGTTATTATAATAATAATATTATATTTTGCAATACTTTTTGTTTGTAACTTCTTTTTAATTAAATTGTAAAATATGTGTGTTGTTTAATTTTAAATTACATTGATTCCCTTTTTTAATATTTTATGTTTTTGGTATATTTAAATATGTTTACATATATTTGTGATAATATTATGCTATTTAAGATTTTTAAATTTTATTATTAATTAAAATATTAGTTTATATTTTTTATATATGTATAATTATATATATATATAATTATATATATATGTGTGTGTGTGTTTACATAAATATACATTTAATTATATATTTTTATATAAATTAAAGTTAGTATTTAATTTTTTTATTTTAATATTTTAAAATCTATATATTTTAAAATCGATATTTAATACAACTATATTATTGTAAACTATATTTTTTCCTGATATTTTTGTTCTTACCTGTTTAAGCATAGGAGTCGATATTTTTGCATTCTATATTTTTGCCTGGATATTTTTTACATCTATATTTTTGTGGTCAATATTGTGTCAGTGAACCGATAAAATGTGTCCACATCTTCAGAACTGGCTCCTCAGATGCCAGACTGGGGTTTTCAGGTTCAGACTCCATGCGAGGTCCACAATAAAATTCCCAATTTCAAATGGTCCTTGGGATTTCTCCACTGCTGTTCAAGTAGCCCTTCCTCTGACCTTGTTTACAGGAAATTCCTAAATGGCACTGACAGGGAAGGGGCATTGGGAGACAAGGCAAACCTGCCTGGACCCTAGACTGGGACTAAAACAAATCCAAGAGGATTTGCAGGGTTCTACCCACACCCAGTGCTTAATCTGTACAAAAGTAAGTCCCAGGACCCTTGTCGAGAGGCCACTGAAGCTTGCACTACCATTGGCCGTGCCAGTGCTGCCAATGACAGTCCCTGCACAACTTCAAACCATCACACTGCTACAAGTGTGACAATTCAGACTATTTGAGGCCCCCAAATGAATAAGAATGGCTTGGGTGGCAGGAGTTAGTTGGATTTAATGTACATTGAATTAATAAACTGCAGTTGTTCTGTTCATCTCTAGGGGCCCGATTCCGATGCGGTTGGGAACGGCTCCGACCGTTGGTCGGAGCTGTTCCGACCGCATCGGAATTGCCCGTTCGGATTCCTTTCCGACCGAGCCATTACTATGGGCTCAGTTGGAAGGGAATCCGAATCGGTTTTCCGAATGGCCTTCGACGTGCTCAGAGAGCCCGCCCGCCATTCGGAAAGCCCTCAGTAATCCCTCGGCCAGCTTCCCACTGCCTTTCTGTGCCGGCCTTTCCAACACAGAAAGGCATTGGGAATCTGTCTTTGGGGGCCCCCAGCAGGGCCCCCATGGGGCAAGGCTGCCGAATGGCGACCTAGGGGGCACCAATGGTGCCCACCTGTTGATCCCTGCACCTGGTGGCAGGCAACTTGAGGTGCCCATCGGAGGCCATTCGGAAATCCGGTTTGGATTCCTTTCCGACTGACCCCATCAAAATGGGTCGTTCATAAAGGAATCCAAACAGGACATTTTGGTGCAGTCGGAACAGTTCCGACCGACGGTCGGAGCCGTTTCCAACCGCATTGAAATCGGCCCCGTAGTCCTGGGCAAAATTCTAATATCCACATAACAAATACCCCTTACATTCTGTGATATGTTAGCACATCAGGATGCTGGTGTCAGTAGTGGCTGGTATAAGGGCACAGTGGTGGGGAGGGGGGTGACGGATGACAACAATACAAAAAAGAGAACTTACCTGCCACCCTCCGCATCGTCGCTCTTCTGCTCCTCACTGCAGCACAGGCTCCTAGTCTCCCCTATGGCCAATCCAGATGCTGCTCACATGCATGTGAACAGCATCAGGATGGGCCTGAGCGCCCTGGATTTGCACTCCCAGAGAGACTGGGAGCCTGTGCCTGCTGTCTTCAACCCAGCAACGCAGTTCGGGTTGGATACATCTCAGTGCGCATGTCGGTTTGGCCGTCCTAAGACGACCAGCCAAACCGACATGCGCACTGACAGCAGTGCCCACCACTCCTCCTCCGTGATGGCGACACCCCCAAAAATCAGCCCTTATAACTTGAAAAATAAAACGATAATAAACCTGTTTAATTATCGTTTTATTTTTCAAGTTTTGAAGCTGCTGGCAGAGGGGGACGACGCTCCTTCGCCATAGCGAAGGAGCCGCCGATGCTTGGTAAGCAAGTCTGTGCAAGACCACCATAGTTTCCATGGCAGTTTTGCACAGAGATGCTGAACTAAAAGTAGTTGCGGACACAAGTTTACAGTGGATGACATTGTGCCTCATCTTTCCTGCCGACTAGCATTTCGCCACGTGCACTGCACCGCATAAATAAGCAATGTATTAGATGCAGGTGGCAAAATGGGGCAAAATGCCCTTCAGCAGGGTGGGAAGAGGGAGCAGAGGTAAGGAGAGGGCAGCTCCCATAAATAAAAAATTACACGAAGCAATCACATCGGAGTAAACATCCGTGCCAACAATGCGTCGCTGTTTGCCCCTCAGTGAATTGTCTGCAAATAGGTGGCGGCTGTGTCAACATTTTCAGAAGTGTCAGCACAAAAAACATGATGCTCCCAATGGCACAGGCGATGGTGGCTTCCCCACCGGGAAGGCTGCCATCCTCAGCCCCCAGCAGCCGTAATAGGGTGGGGAAGTGCAGGGAATGTTAAGTGCACTTGCTTTCTTTAACAGAGCCATGATAAACATTCCTAAATGTTGTCACCTTGAATGCCTGGTAAACTTTTCCATAGGGTAACTGAGTTAATCAATGTTTCACAGTGAAATCTGTGTGTTATCTGCAAATCGCAGGTTTGGATGCCTGGAAACAGTAAAAAATAGAAGAAAATTATTGAATCAATTTAATATAATGGTACTTACTCTGGGCAAGTTCCATACCGCTGTTTTAAAGCTATTTGCCATTCCGGAAGGGGACCAACAATATTCAACTCAGCCTTAGTCCTGCTCCAATACAAGCAGCCCAGTCTGAACAGGAAGGCCACATAGCCTCTGGACCAAGCACAAGCACCCTCAGCTCAGTTTCATCTTTGTAGGGCCTCTTCAGTGAGACGCATCTAGAAGATACAAATACAAAAAGTCATGAGAGCATGTTTCTCTTTTGCAAAACTCCACTTCAAAACCAGGACCAATAGTCATGAAAATATATTACTAGTTGTAAATATCATTGGACAGCTTCACGATACCTCCCTTGGAGAGCCATATCTGAAATATATGGCTTTCTCCAAGCCTATTCAAAGAACTTTGAAAAAGAAAGAAGCGCATTCTGATTGATTCAATTGGTAGGAACCAAAGAGCTACAAAAAGATGGAATTGGAATCTGGTTCCAGATATTCTTGTAATGCAAACTAGGAAGAAAACATGCATTGCATACTTTTTTTCTATAGTTGGCTCCTGGAAATAAGAAGAAACTTCCTACATCCTTGATCACAAGAAATTACCAGTGGCCCTAATTCCATAAGGGGGAGTAACCAACACACAATGAGGCTAGCGGCAGTCGGAAACAATAGCCCTTTATGGAAAGCTCTATGGTGGTGGGTGGCAGATTCCATCAACAGAAGCATCCATCAATCCCATCTTTTAGCCAGCCAGCTGGGGTTACATTAGTAAGGTGAGCCGAATGCTACTTCTAAATTCAAAAGGCGTATGCAAGGTCCACAAGGACGTCTCCGATTGGCCTCCCAGCAAGTAAGGAAGACAGCTTCAAGTGTACCAAACACCTTTATGGAGGGTTATGGAAGTCCCCTGTGAGCATTGCACCACATGCATGCCTTCTCTTTTTTGGTGTCCTGTAGTCTGGTAGGCAGCAAAGGCGAGCAAGGTGAAACATGGACTATCTGCCCTATCGGCAACATTACCACTCACCCAGGTGGGTGGTTTTTCTTATGTAATGAAGCTTAAGCCAGGTACTCAAGTCATTCAGCTCATATCCATGACATAAACCTCTAACGTTAATAATTCTGCAGAGTAGCTTGCTGGTGTTGGAAGGCTGCAGATTATTATAAATTACATTAATATCATCTTCTCGCGGGTAGGTCATTATGCATAATCACAATCCTGTTGATTATTAAATGGCATTAACGATGTTCCAGGATCTTTTGTTGTTGTTATGCAGTTCTTGCTGGTTGCCCAGACTTTCTGCATGATCATTTGAGGTGTCTAGGCTTAACTTGCTGACCTCATAACTTTTAATTGGCCAGCTCCCAACACACTTGAATTTGTAAGTGCTGTGTCTGCCCCACAGCCATCCCCCATTATAACCTTTCGGTCTCTCCCCGTTGGCCCTGCCGTTTGGCATCCCTAGCTATGTGGGTAAGGAGCCAACTACCCATTCGGTTGTATTTGTGACCAGGGTGCTCCTCTTGTAAGCTGATCTCTGTTGCTCCCACCCATTGTGCTGATGGATCCGGGACCCTCTCCCAAGTTAATTATTTGGCTTGGGTGGGCAGACTTTGTGACAAAATGCTGACATTAAACCAACAGTCATACCTTCAATTTGCCCAACTATGAGCTCCAGAGGCTTCTTTGAACCTCACTGCCCGCTACCATTGGCTGCTTTTTCGTGTCCTCTTGGGTTCTGGCCCCTTCACTTTTCTAAGGCATGTATGCGCCATTCCAAGTGGTGGGGGTTAAGTGCGCCCTTAAATTCTGTGCTTACACACTACTTCCTTCACAGAGAGCCAGTTGGGTTCCTGGCTGTGTTAAGGCTCTGGCCCCCTAATGCCCACTCCATTGGCTCGGCTTTTGCTCTTTCTTGAGGACAAGTAGAGGACAAAGGCCCAGTGATTGATATGTCAATAAGAGCTGCTGCATTAAATGAATCTGCCAATGCTCTGACAGCCAGCACATGCTACTAATTATTAGCTGAGGTTGTAAACGTGAGAGTTGGATGTATAGAAAACTGAAGGAGTGCTTTAAAGTATCAAAAACTGATATATGAGGGTATAGGGTGACTAATTCCACCTTTGGATGTTTCAAGGTTCTTAGGGAATGTGAGAAGTTGGCCTGGTATATGCTGTTCACTAATTAAAGTGGACACCTTGCACCAGGGCAAATCGACTCTTATGGTAGATAGGTTTAAGACAACCTTTTAAAGAAAGCTATCCTAGTGGTAGCTGTGGAGAGCAGCCTTCAGGCTAAGTCTCGGAGGAATGTAAAGCAGCTTGTTTTACCATATAATCTCTTGAATCACCAAATGAAAAGACACCACACAGGTATATATATCAAATATATATGTATTTATTTCTAAATAACTCTCTACTAATCTCTTTATGAGATTAGAAGACAAACATATGCACAAATCAACGTTTCACAATAAGTTAAGCACAAAATATGGCTGGGGCCCCAGGGGCGTACCAGACCATATACTAAGTAAGAGACTTAGAAACAACGACTTGCAAGGAGACAAGGCCTAGGGCCTTCAGAAGTGCTGGGGCCTCACGAAACCACCCAAGGCAGGTAAGTAAAGGACCCACGGGGGACGCGTGCAGTGTGGATACACAGGCGCGAATCGCCGTTAACTTCAATGGGGCAAGTCGCGGTTGGAAATAAAGAGTTTTAGGATACTTCGGGAGAACCTACAAGCAAGTCACTTACAGGGTAAGTAGTTCTAGGGCCCACACCCACAGGAGCACCGTAGTGCTAGAGTTACCTCACCCAGGGAAGCCGGGTGCACAGGTGTCCTTTGGTGTCGGGTCGCGGCGTCGTTTTCAATGGCGAACAAAGAAGACTTGCTGCTTGCGGGAGCTGAAGAAGTGTCCGGTGGAATCCAAGCCTGGATTCTGAAGAAGGATGACCTGAAAGCAGAGGGGACAGTGTTCAAAGTCACTTGGCAGTGACCCGGGGCAAGGAAGATGGATGCCCACCGTCGTCGGTCGCTTCAGGTCGGTTGCGGGTGCCTTGACTCTTCAGCCACGTGGTCCAGGAGGCGTCGACGACAACCAGGAGCTGGATTCGGTGTGTTCCTCGACGTCTGCAGCTGTCTGCGGTGTCGGCAACTC
The DNA here is from genome assembly GCA_963921515.1 of Calotriton arnoldi. Classification (NCBI taxonomy): domain Eukaryota; kingdom Metazoa; phylum Chordata; class Amphibia; order Caudata; family Salamandridae; genus Calotriton; species Calotriton arnoldi. Next base: position 487,863 of record CAWUFW010002434.1, on the reverse strand, counting down.
GATCGAAGCCAACAAGCCTTGGCAGCCGCAAGTCTCGGGGAGATGGAGAAAAGTCGATGGCGCAGACCAGCAAGGTCTGTGGAACTCACCCAGCGAGGGTAAGTCAGGGCAGGCCTGGAGCAACCAGGGGAGCCCTTTGGTTTCTTTAAGAAGTCTTCTGGGGACCCACAAGCCAGCGGGCAAGGGATCGCAAAGACACCTCGAGCGGAATCACTCAACAGGGGCCCACGGTCACTCGGGACGGTGTAGGCCTCTGATCTTCGGAGAGATTCCTGCTGGAGGTCGGGACCACACGTGGTCCAAAGCACAGGTTCGTAGAACGTTGTGAAGGGGTTGCACTCGACAATAGTGCACGGTACCCAGGGGTCGCGGTTCCTCGTTACTCGTGGGGTCCACTTGCCTCAGCTTCGCTGGGGACTCACGATGGCCTGGGAGAGGTCAGGAAATCCACTTCTTGGGCTGCAGGGACTTCGGACTCCGGCGGGAGCGGCGTAGTTTGCGACCGTCGTTGTCGTTTTTGGTGCCTGCCAAGCAGGGGAGTCACTCCTTGACTCCAAGGGAGATTCTTCTGTCTTCCAAAGGTAGTGGAACGTCGAAGGGCCAGGATTCTTCTGTAGAGCGTCGTCCAGGGGTTATCTGCTTTGCAATGGCAAGGTTCCCCCTCTTATACTAAAAAGAGGGGATGGACTAGCTCTATGACCCCACCTATGGGAGGGTCAAGGGAGGGGTGGCTACACCCACTTCCCTTTGTCCAGTTTCGCGCCAGAGCAGGGGCAGGTAGCCCCTGAGCTGGTTTGAACTGGCATATGCACAGAGGAGCCTTCTGCTCCCCCAGTGCAGGACTTCAAAGCACTCTAAGAGTGCACCCACCCAGCCCCAATACACTAAACCCTGTCTGGGAGGTGGTTACACCTCCCTGTGACAGGATGCCTATTGTTGGGCTTCCTCCACTGTGAGTGTCAGTCATCAGCAGGAGGGCAGCCCAGTGTCTGTGACTGGTGGCATCCATTTTGTGATGCCAGGGCTCTGCAGGATTCTACCGCGTTTCCACAGCAGGTACATGTCTTATCCCTCTAGAAGGGTGGAATGCTACCCCCGCCGCCAGGATTGGCGGGGGGTAGTATTCCAAGATGTTTGACACCAAACACGACATGTTTTGATGCAGCCATTCCAAAGTTAGCATTCTACCGCGAGGATATAATGCACTTAAGAGTATATGGTTTAACCGCATCCACAAACAGCACCAGAGAATGGACTCTGAGAACTGCAGAGGGGCCCTGCTCATGCAGAGGCACCCCCTCACATAGAAGCCAAGCACCCTGCCCTCAGGATTGATAGGGCCTGCCATAGGGGTGACTGATAGGGTTATATGTGTGTGCAGGAGAGATATAGGAAACCTATATCTCAGTGAGGAGTGCTAGCACCACCTCACCCAGGCTGCAGTAGCAGGCCTGTGGTGTCAGATTTAGTCTGCTTCCCAGGGGTGGCATAATACATGCTGCAGCCCCTGGTAGGCCTGTGAAGTACCTATGCCCTTGGCACCTAAGGTACCGTATACTAGGGACTCATAAGGCACCACAGTATCCAATCACTAGTGCACCTAGAGTGCACTCCATGTCGTTTAGAGAGAGCAGATAGACTGGGGCCCTGAATAGCAGGGTCCCAGTCCAACTAAGTCATAAACCAGCAAAACACCATAAAAAAAGTGGGGGCAACCATATAGTCAGATTCCACCTTCCTACATAACCCCCCAAACGAAAGGAGATAAGGCTAACCTTGGCCAGTTGAGCCTTTATTGACTAAGTGGCCATATAAGGAAGCACCTGCACTAGCATGGTTGCCCCCTGTCTTATGGTCCACTAAGCAATCCCTCACCCTAAGGGTATGAGAGGGTCTCCACCATGGGGAATCACTACCTGTGGTGTGCTTTGGTAAAGTACCAGGCTGGTGAGGTGTCTGAGTAGGGAAGTGTGGCCCTAGGAATGTTGGCCTCAGCTTTCTCAGCTCACTGGTCACCATGTATGCCTGTCTTTCCATGACTGAGTGGTACTTGGCTCTAAGGGTCAACCTTTGACTGCCTACAGCTGGGGGTTGGGTCCCTTTGGGTGGAACACTGGAGGGACATGGCATGTTTGGAACCTTTTGGTTCCAGGTTTGCCCTTGCCTAACAGAGTCCTTCTGGGGGTGGTCCCTACATAAAGGTATGGGGGATCCCTCAGTGGGTTGAGGAATTTTCACCTGGCTAGGGCTACTAGACTGGGTGCCCCTAATCTGCTGATGGGGGGTTCCTCTGGACAGGGGGCCCTGGGGGTCCACTGACCTCCCTGACCTCTGCAGCCCTGGGCTGACTGAGGCAGGGTAGAGAGGGGCAGTTTACCTGCTCCAGACTGGGTACCACCTTGGAAGGGTCCTCTGCCATCAGGGGTGGGGCCAGGCCAGGCCTGACTACCTCTGTGGCAGTTCCTTCACTAGGGGAGGGTCAGTTCCCTGAGGAGGCTGACCCTTACCTACTGTCTGGAGGGAAGAAGACTTTTCTTCAACCCTTGTGCTCTCTTCTGGGGGAGAGTGGGCCATTCTTCCAGGCTCCATCTCTCCAAAATCTTGGGCTGGGGCTGTGGCCATCACAGCCCCACTAACCTTTACAGGGACACCCAACATCCTCAGATGGGTTTGGTGTTCAATTTCAGCCCAGGCTGAAATTTCCAGATCATTGCCCATCAGGCAATCTACAGGTAAGGTTGGGGACACTGCCACTCTTTTTGGGTCTGTGACCCCCTCCCAGCTGAGATTGACTATGGCCATGGGGTGCTCTGTTCTGACACCATCAATGTTGGTCACCTGGTATTTAAACTCAGGTAAAAGCTGGTGAGGGGGACTAGTTTCCCTGCCACCATGGTGACACTAGCCCCTGTGTCCCTAAATGCCACCGCTTTCTGACCATTAATTATTGGCTCCAGTCTGTACCTGCCCAATGCTGTGGGACCCACGGTAAAGGTGGCTAATCCTATACCACCATCAGAATCTGAGGAGTCTGTTGAGGGGGTCCTGTCTGAACTAGGGCCCACCTCTGTTCCTCTTGCAAAAGCACCTAACTTTTTGGGTGCACTACTCCCAACTGGAGGATTACTACTGGTAGTACCAGGAGGGGTGGTAGTAGTTGTTGGAGGAACATTTTCTTTATTGCCAATCCTGGGACAACTGGGATCAGATTTCCAGTGCCCAGGCTTTTTACAGACATGGCAATAGGGTTTCTTTTCAGGAGAGGAAGGAGTTTGGGACCCACCCCCAGAAGAGGACTTTTGGGGCCCTGTAGTGGACTTATCCTTAGATTTATCCCCACCTTTCTCTTGGGACTTGGTAGAATCTTTCTTGTGGTCACCACCCTGATTCTTAGGCCTTACTCTGGTTCTGACCCATTTGTCTGCCTTCTTTCCCAATTCTTGGGGAGAGGTCAGATCAGAGTCCACCAGGTACTGGTGTAAAAGCTGGTTTTGACAATTATTAAGGATCTGTTCTCTCATCATTAGATTATAAAATCCTTTGAAATCAGTAACCCTACTGCCAACCAGCCAACCCTCCAGAGCCTTGGATGCACAATCTACAAAGTCTGTCCAGTCCTGAGTCTGTGCCTTCTGGGTATCTCTGAACTTCAACCTGTACTCTTCAGTGGTTAAGCCAAACCCATCTATCAGTGCACTCTTCAGGACCTCATAATCATCAGCATCCTCCTCTCTAACAGTGAGGAGCTTGTCTCTTCCTTTATCTGAAAAGGAGAGCCACAAGATTGCTGCCCACTGCTTTTGGGGGACCTGCTGTACTCTACAGGCCCTCTCCATAGCAGTTATCCACTTGTGGATATCATCCCCACTCTGGTAGGGAGGAACAACCTTGCTCAGGTTCCTATGGTCAGGAATATATTCTCTGCCTCTAGGGACACTGTTGCTGCCACCAGGGGGTTCTAACCCCTCTTTTCTAGAAGCTCTCTGGATCTCCAGGGCTTCCCTATCCAGGGCCAACTGCTTGGTTCTGAGGGCCACTCTGGCTTCCTCATACTGGAGCAGTTTGCACCTTCTCTCAGAGGAGGTCTCTCTTAAGGAAAAGTATGAGCTCCTCTGCTGGACAAATTCTCTGCCAGAGTGATAAGAGTGGTCAGATTCCCTGGAAGGGGATCTGTGCCTCTCCTCCTCTCTGTCAGTTCTCTTAGGGAGAATTCCTCTGTCCTTTTCAGGCCCCTTGAAGCCTGGCCCTTCAATCACAGAGTCTTGGTCATTCTGATTTTCATCATCTGACCCAGATACTATGACTGACCCACCCACTGATTCAGACCCTTTAGCTCCTAGAGCCAATCTAAGGTCATCTGCTGTCAGCAGATCTATCAGGTGTAGTGTTGAGGGACTCTGTCCTAGCCTCAGGTGTCTGTCAACACACATGGCTCTCAAGTCAGAGAAAGCCATGTCCTTATACTGAGGCTGAGTGGATCCACTGGGTCCACCCCTTAAGGACATTCTAGTGTTGTGCAGTGTTGTACTACCTACACTAGTTTGTGGCCTACTGATCCTAGCTTGAGCTGTGGAAAGGGTGTGCTATCCCTTGGCACACAGCTCTAAGTTCAGTAGAACTTATTGATACTAAGCTTGACTTTATATGTACCTTGAGTACCTATAATGGTTTTCAGTTAGTCATTCAAATAGAGATTTTCTGGTAAAACAATGGCAAGCTGGAATCCCACACGCTGCCCACCAATGTGAGAAGTTGGCCTGGTATATGCTGTTCACTAATTAAAGTGGACACCTTGCACCAGGGCAAATCGACTCTTATGGTAGATAGGTTTAAGACAACCTTTTAAAGAAAGCTATCCTAGTGGTAGCTGTGGAGAGCAGCCTTCAGGCTAAGTCTCGGAGGAATGTAAAGCAGCTTGTTTTACCATATAATCTCTTGAATCACCAAATGAAAAGACACCACACAGGTATATATATCAAATATATATGTATTTATTTCTAAATAACTCTCTACTAATCTCTTTATGAGATTAGAAGACAAACATATGCACAAATCAACGTTTCACAATAAGTTAAGCACAAAATATGGCTGGGGCCCTAGGGGCGTACCAGACCATATACTAAGTAAGAGACTTAGAAACAACGACTTGCAAGGAGACAAGGCCTAGGGCCTTCAGAAGTGCTGGGGCCTCACGAAACCACCCAAGGCAGGTAAGTAAAGGACCCACGGGGGACGCGTGCAGTGTGGATACACAGGCGCGAATCGCCGTTAACTTCAATGGGGCAAGTCGCGGTTGGAAATAAAGAGTTTTAGGATACTTCGGGAGAACCTACAAGCAAGTCACTTACAGGGTAAGTAGTTCTAGGGCCCACACCCACAGGAGCACCGTAGTGCTAGAGTTACCTCACCCAGGGAAGCCGGGTGCACAGGTGTCCTTTGGTGTCGGGTCGCGGCGTCGTTTTCAATGGCGAACAAAGAAGACTTGCTGCTTGCGGGAGCTGAAGAAGTGTCCGGTGGAATCCAAGCCTGGATTCTGAAGAAGGATGACCTGAAAGCAGAGGGGACAGTGTTCAAAGTCACTTGGCAGTGACCCGGGGCAAGGAAGATGGATGCCCACCGTCGTCGGTCGCTTCAGGTCGGTTGCGGGTGCCTTGACTCTTCAGCCACGTGGTCCAGGAGGCGTCGACGACGACCAGGAGCTGGATTCGGTGTGTCCCTCGACGTCTGCAGCTGTCTGCGGTGTCGGCAATTCGATCGAAGCCAACAAGCCTTGGCAGCCGCAAGTCTCGGGGAGATGGAGAAAAGTCGATGGCGCAGACCAGCAAGGTCTGTGGAACTCACCCAGCGAGGGTAAGTCAGGGCAGGCCTGGAGCAACCAGGGGAGCCCTTTGGTTTCTTTAAGAAGTCTTCTGGGGACCCACAAGCCAGCGGGCAAGGGATCGCGAAGACACCTCGAGCGGAATCACTCAACAGGGGCCCACGGTCACTCGGGACGGTGTAGGCCTCTGATCTTCGGAGAGATTCCTGCTGGAGGTCGGGACCACACGTGGTCCAAAGCACAGGTTCGTAGAACGTTGTGAAGGGGTTGCACTCGACAATAGTGCACGGTACCCAGGGGTCGCGGTTCCTCGTTACTCGTGGGGTCCACTTGCCTCAGCTTCGCTGGGGACTCACGATGGCCTGGGAGAGGTCAGGAAATCCACTTCTTGGGCTGCAGGGACTTCGGACTCCGGCGGGAGCGGCGTAGTTTGCGACCGTCGTTGTCGTTTTTGGTGCCTGCCAAGCAGGGGAGTCACTCCTTGACTCCAAGGGAGATTCTTCTGTCTTCCAAAGGTAGTGGAACGTCGAAGGGCCAGGATTCTTCTGTAGAGCGTCGTCCAGGGGTTATCTGCTTTGCAATGGCAAGGTTCCCCCTCTTATACTAAAAGAGGGGATGGACTAGCTCTATGACCCCACCTATGGGAGGGTCAAGGGAGGGGTGGCTACACCCACTTCCCTTTGTCCAGTTTCGCGCCAGAGCAGGGGCAGGTAGCCCCTGAGCTGGTTTGAACTGGCATATGCACAGAGGAGCCTTCTGCTCCCCCAGTGCAGGACTTCAAAGCACTCTAAGAGTGCACCCACCCAGCCCCAATACACTAAACCCTGTCTGGGAGGTGGTTACACCTCCCTGTGACAGGATGCCTATTGTTGGGCTTCCTCCACTGTGAGTGTCAGTCATCAGCAGGAGGGCAGCCCAGTGTCTGTGACTGGTGGCATCCATTTTGTGATGCCAGGGCTCTGCAGGATTCTACCGCGTTTCCACAGCAGGTACATGTCTTATCCCTCTAGAAGGGTGGAATGCTACCCCCGCCGCCAGGATTGGCGGGGGGGTAGTATTCCAAGATGTTTGACACCAAACACGACATGTTTTGATGCAGCCATTCCAAAGTTAGCATTCTACCGCGAGGATATAATGCACTTAAGAGTATATGGTTTAACCGCATCCACAAACAGCACCAGAGAATGGACTCTGAGAACTGCAGAGGGGCCCTGCTCATGCAGAGGCACCCCCTCACATAGAAGCCAAGCACCCTGCCCTCAGGATTGATAGGGCCTGCCATAGGGGTGACTGATAGGGTTATATGTGTGTGCAGGAGAGATATAGGAAACCTATATCTCAGTGAGGAGTGCTAGCACCACCTCACCCAGGCTGCAGTAGCAGGCCTGTGGTGTCAGATTTAGTCTGCTTCCCAGGGGTGGCATAATACATGCTGCAGCCCCTGGTAGGCCTGTGAAGTACCTATGCCCTTGGCACCTAAGGTACCGTATACTAGGGACTCATAAGGCACCACAGTATCCAATCACTAGTGCACCTAGAGTGCACTCCATGTCGTTTAGAGAGAGCAGATAGACTGGGGCCCTGAATAGCAGGGTCCCAGTCCAACTAAGTCATAAACCAGCAAAACACCATAAAAAAAGTGGGGGCAACCATATAGTCAGATTCCACCTTCCTACAGGGAACAACACATAAAAAAAGTCAAAATGTAAAACAGAAGTACTAGCATGAAACATGAAAACAAGGCAATGTGCTTTTGGGGAAATTCAGATTTGGATAAATACTATCTCCAGCAGAAAAGAGTGAAATCAGAGATGATGATCTAAGAAGCAAGTTGTCTATTGCTTATCTCAAACCACCCAACATCTTTGGCCTTAAGCAGAAAACATTCAAAACTTAGGAGTGCTTGATGCAGATGTCTCCATGAGACCCCAGATCACTACCTTTGTAACTAAATTGTTTCCACCATCTGAGTAAACTTAACAATTTCTGCAACTTTTACTGAGTAGAATCAGGCGGTTTGGGTGGTTTGGGTAGGTGCAGCCATTAATTCACATCTGGACACTTGTAATACCCTCTACTTTGGTCCACCTACAAATCTTCTCTATCGCCTTCAATGAGCACTGAATGCCTTAGTGAGGATGTTATGGGTCTGGGCAAAGGAGATTGTATTTTCTGGGCATGTGGAGAGGTACACAGGACCTGGTTTCTGTAATCGGCCCTTATCGACTTGAGTTGCACTTTCACAGTAAAAGCAGGGTGTGCGCCATGACTACCACAATATCAATGGGACACATTATCAAGGATATCGAAATAAAATATCTGCACGTAAGTAAGCATAGATTTTCTGTACTTAACTCCACATATATGTTTCTATGCTGTACATATATCCTCAAGGAACACAGATGTGGAGTTAGGAATAGTAAATTTGTACTTCCCACTATCACACTTACCTTTCGATATTTAGTCCTTCGATAGCCTGTCCTCGATATTTTTGTACCACAATATTGATGGTGACGATATTCAGTAGCGCAATCCAAAAGCAAAGCTTTGCTGACAGTCCCCAAATATCATCTTACGCCCCCCCACAGTAGCCGGTCCTTTTCCCTGCAAATGCAATTCAATTGGATATGGCTCTCCCATTCACTGAACTTATGGTCATCAGGAAAAAGACTGAAAGAAAAAGCGACCAGGTCGAGCAGGAACCAGCTGGGCTGAGTATTTTGCAGGACAGATACTAATGGTAGGCACCCTTCTGGTGCCAGCTGCCCACTTTTGCCATTTTTCTGTTAGGATGTTTGTCTGCCTGTATTATCACTGAAACAGTGAGACACCAAGCAGAACTCCTGGCATGTGGTACATTTACCATTCCCTCCAGTATTTCTATTTATTCCAGGGATATTTGCATCTAGGTCAACACCACAGAGGTATTGGGTAAAATCAGTCCCTGGCTCCTTGCAGGGCACCAGGCTGTCTGAGTGGAGTCAGTCAGGAAGCTTAGTAGTGACGAGAGATGGGCAGTGGAGAAGAGTGAAGGCAGGGACCTGTGGGAGAGCTCCAGTGATAAGCATTAGGCTGGGTGGTGGAGAGGAGACAGGAAGTTGGCTTGGAAAGATAAACGAGAGACAAGTTGGTTAGGAAGAGGCGTTGAAAGAGGTTGGAATTGGAAATATTGTGCTAGACGGAAATGGCAGTGCTTAAAGACCAGGGCAAGGGGCAGAGCAGACAGAGAGATCACATGGGTGTCCCTTGCATTAAAAATTACAAGGGAAACACATTAGGAGATGACCGGAAGAGATCAGATGTAAAATGCCAAGCACAATTAAAGTACCCTGACCGCCAGAAAGACGTTACTTTGATTTAAATGAATGAAACACTGGACAATATTGAGACTGTATTTCTATAAAGCAAAGAAAAAAATACATACGATTTGCCAAAAATATGCTTTCTGCGATCCTTAAGAATAAAGTTCTGAGAAGATATAGGTTCAGAAAATAAGTATTGACAGTAAAAACACCATCCACGGGACCCAGTGACACCACAAACGAGAACAGCATCTCATCTTATAGTGAAATAGCTGAGGAAGTGAAAATGAGGCAGTGTGAGATGCTGGCTCGTAATTTTGAGGTCTCTGACGGGGAATACAAACACAGCCACGCTTCTGTCAGAGGTACCGGCGGACGGCGGTGTGCAGTCGGGGAATGGAAGCAATGCCCTTGAAATATGAGCATGGCTGTGGGCTAGAAGGCAATTTAACAGCTCAGAAAGGAGTTGTCATTTCGAGGCACAAGCTATTTAACTACTTCTGTAACTGCCTCTCAAAGTCAAATTGACCCGATTCAGTGTGACAGGAAGCCGGCGGCCATTTCCCTTGACATGCAGATTACTGTGGGTCTGTGAAAGCCACCCAGTGAAATGGCGCTTCCCATGGAAGCTGCAGTTGAGCAGGGCAGATTAGGCCCCACAGTCCTTGCCCTTAAATAGAACTGGCAACTATGCTTGGACGGAATGTCGACGCAGCAGCACGTGTGACCTCGGAAGTCAATGACCTGGAAATGGGGGTCAACCACCAGCAGAGCTCCAGGTGCAAACCATCAGTGGCAATGCCAATAGGTCTGGCTTTAAAAGAATGTTGTATGGTAGTGTGAAGCATTACATGTAGATAGCATGGGAATTGAGATATATTTGTGTGGAAGAAACAAATTGTAGAATTTATTGGTGTAGGTTAAAAGGTCAGATGACAGTTGCCTTTAATAGCATTACAATGTCATGTATGTCTCCCTGAAAGTTTAATCTCAGGCAGCTAGACAAATAAAATGATCACAGTTCAGTGGGAGCAAGCACTTTTTTGTGGTGCACTCAACTCCTGCCCAATCAAAATATGCACTACTGGCCCCCAATATAGGGGCGGAGCCAAAGCCCCTCTCCGGGTGAGTCTCAGAAATTGCCTGTCAAGCCAGATCATAAAAACGTGGGAACTTAATAGGAAATGAATAATTGAATCAAACAGGACTCAGATTCCTAACACAAAGGAAGCAGTGACAAATATTCATTTGAAAGTAAGATGTGAGGCCTACACAATCACTCACAGGAATAAAAATGTTTAACGGAAAATTAGTATTAAATTATGATCTGCATGGGGCCCCTATGCTCCTGGGGTCCCAGTGTGCCCATGCGTTAAGACAGCACTGCCTATGGTTGTAGCTATTCCTGAGTCAGCATGTGTTTGATGTGCTTGCTGCATAACCCACCATCTTCTGCATAATTGCAGATTTAAGGAAGCTATTTTTTTCCTAGCTCATGGAACCAAAAGTTTTTATGATTTTTGCCAAGAGGCGTAAGTTCAAGTATCAACCTCTGCAAAAGTTAACTGGTCACCCTTTACCCACTGGTTGCTGTTTTTGGGCATTTAAAGAAATAACCGATTGGTGGAGGAGCAACAAAACAGATGGTAGTGGGGGGCAATGCATGGGGTGTCAGGGGCTGGAAGTAGGGTATGAGGGTGTAGATGTGGGGGTCAATATTCCATGGAGTGATGGGCTGCTGCTGCTAGTAAGGAAGGGGCAGATGGGGAGGGAAAGGAATTATCAGCTATCCTTGGGCGGGAGTGCGCTGGAACATCTGCGGTTGGAGAAGGTCAGAGATGAAAGTAATCAGGGCACTGCAAGGACTCTTAGAATCTTTCGTGCCAGGCTGCCAATGTCGCATTTAAACCGTATTCATCATTGTCGAGACGGGTATAATTCCTTTTTAGAACTGACAGCAGGCGAAGCGCATCGAACACTAACGAAGACGTGCCTCGCCTGCGCGTGCTGACTTTACAGTCTGCCGAAACGACCCCCTCTGCACCTTCTAGGAGCCCGTATGGCCGGTTTACTAAACCTTTTAAAAGACATGAGTGCAATTTACATCTATAAAACCCCACCTGTGCCGTCATCTACATATAAATATATAAATCGTGCAAACTAAAATGTAAAAATCTATAAATCACACATAGTATGTAGTTATTATGCATCTGTAAAGTTCTGTGCATTAGCGGAAATCAGCATGCACAGGGAAGTTTCAGAGGAGTGAGTAGTTGGTGAAATACTACGGAAATCAGGTGCACAACCCCTTAGTTATAGCCCCTTGGGTAACTCAAAACATTTTGCATTTCATTTCAGGTTTGTCTGCATGTCTGATTTACACAAGAATGACCCAGGTGTAAAGGCTGCATCAAGTGTCGAAAAGTGCACCAATTTTTCCCATTTTCACGAGCTACATATAGAAAGAATTGCTATTTTAAGGATAATTATTTTTCATAAAAAATGAAATCAAACACAATAATATACATCCAAACCTTACAGACGCATACAGTATAGAAAAGTGGTCTCCTCACATGTAGAGCTGGCATAAATCAACAAGGGTTCTGATTACCATGCCCATACATCTGTAAACCAATCTATACTTTCTTTATGGAGGATTTTGTAAATCAGCAAAACAATATTAAAGTACAAACCATTAATAGGCATAAGCATGTCTTTGTTCACAACTCTTTTTGTAAATCAGCCCCTTAATATCTCTACACCTGTCTATTGTAAGTTCACCATAATGCTTGTTTGCACTATTATTGCTTTGCCTTGACTGCATAAACGTATCACTAACTCACAACTAAATAAAGACATTCTGTGTTATATGCATTATTAAAAGAATTACATATAGGTGACCATTGGCACTCAAATTGTGACACTATTTGGAGCCAGGAGTTTGGAGTTCAAGTTTGATTGCTGTATTGCATTTACATTTACACAACCACTGGCGAAGCACTGAAGCACTTTGGATGACAAGCAGCAGGCTATTCTTAGGTCGTGCCTCACTCAAAGAGAGAGGATTTGTAGTATGGCCCATTTGGGAGATGTGTTGGTGTTGTGTGTGATGTCCGGAGTGGGGATGTTATCATGCATAATGTTGGAAATGGCTCTTTTTGCAGGGTTATCCCCAAACTTTTTGCTTCTTCCTCCTATTTTTTCCTGACTTGTGTTTGTTGACTATAGGACTCTGGGCACTGCTGATCAGTGCTAAAGTGCATATGCTCTCTGTGTAAATTGTTATTGTGATTGGTTATCCATGATTGGCATATTTGATTTACCAGTAGGTTAATGTTAAATGTTAAATGTTAAGCATACTTATAGAGCGCACTATCACCCCACGGGCATCCTGGCGCTAGTGTACACTTACTCAAACCATACACCCATATTGCAGTTGGGGTCCTACCCAAAGAGGGGCCTAGGCAGCATCATTAGGGTAGAGCCAGGTCTTTAATTTCTTTCTAAACTGCAGAAGATCTTCCATCTGTCTGAGACTGGTTGGAAGAGCATTCCACAGTCGGGCGGCTGCAGAGCTAAATGCTCTTCCTCCCAGTTTTACTCTCTTAAACCTGGGCGCCTTTACAAGTCTGGCTGAGGATGATCGCAGGCTTCTGATGGGGGCATACCATTGAAATTTGCTCTGCAGTGGTTTGGGCCCCAGACCGTGTAAGGCCTTAAAAACAATACAGAGAGATTTAAAATGAATCCTCTGTAATACTGGGAGCCAGTGAAGTTCCTTAAGGGCCAGGGAGGCTGATGATCATCGAGGTTTCATAAGTGCTAATTTGGCCGCAATTGTCTGACTTCTCTGGAGTCTCTCGATCAGGTATTTTGGGGCCTCCATAAGAAGGGCATTGCAGTAATCCAGCCGGCTCAGAAGAACGCTTCTTACTATCTGTGCCCTAGTTGGAATTGGCAGCATTGGGAGGATCTTCCTTAGTACTCTTATGAGGGAGAAACTGGTCCCCACTGTCTTATTTACATGAGTCTCTAAACTCAGCCTCTCATCAATTGTTACTCCCAGGTTTCGTACCGCCTCAGACGGTATCAGTGGCTTATCCACTGGGATTGGCCAGAAATTGGCCGGAAGCTGGCGTGGAATTTGCTGGGCTGCACAGCATAAGATCTCTGTCTTATCACTGTTAAATTGTAGAGAGTTATTTTTAAGCCAGCGTGCAACATCCTGCATGCATGTGTGAAAATTTTCCAGTGATAGTGATTGGTCCCCTTCCAAGGATAGGATAAGCTGAGTGTCATCTGCGTAATTCACCAGGCTGACATTATGGGACTTGATGACAGAGATCAGGGGGCTCATGTAAATATTGAATAGTATTGGACTAATTGCCGAGCCCTGAGGTACACCATGCTGAATGTTAGTGAAGTCTGATTGAAAAGGGAGTAGTGCTACTGCCTGTTGTCTATTTGACAGATACGATTGGAACCATTTTAAGGCCTTATCCGATACCCCGACTTCGTTAAGCCTTGCCAGAAGAATTTTATGGTTCACCGTATCGAATGCGGCGGACAGATCTAAAAGGATCAGTATAACTGACTGTCCCTTGTCCGCTCGCAATCGAAGTTCGTCCAACACTGTCACCAGGGCGGTCTCTGTTCCATGTCCCGGCCGAAAGCCGAATTGTACATCCTCTAACTTATTATTTTCCAGGAACAGTGACAGTGTTTTGCTGACCAGTCATTCTAAGATCTTAACAGGATATGGTAAAAGGGAGATAGGTCTGTATTTTTTTGGGCACAGGGGGTCGAGAGTAGCTTTTTTCAAAAGAGGTGTTACTATCGCTTGTTTCCAACAGGTTGGTACTGCCCCATCGCTCAGTGATTGTCCACATATCTGTCGGAGTAGTGGAAAGAGCTCTGTACCTAATTCTTTCCAGATCCTGTGTGGTAAAGGATCCATTGGGGAACCTGAGGAAACACTTAGAGCTAATCTATTAAACTCCTCCTCTGAAGGTATCACAAAGTGGTCAAGAGTTACCGATTTACCCCTGCCAGTTCGTTCCTCTTTCCGAGTTGGTGGTAGTGGCTTTTGGCTCGCATTGCTAACGTCCTCCCCTTTGTCTAAATCGGCCACTTTTAGGCCCTCAATAATTTTACTGATCTTTTCCTCAAAGAAGATCGCTAGACTGTCACAGAGATCCTGTGTGGCGTTAATTCTATTTTTTGTGCAGTCAGGGTTGGTGATATCCTTCACTATTTTGAATACACTTTTGGTACTGTTAGATGCTTTTAGGATAGCGTCTGCATAATGTTCTGCTTTTGCTGTGGAGATTTCTTTCTATAGTTACTGCTGGCTATTTTCAAGGCGATTTTGTCCTCATCTTCATATTTTTTTCTCCACTTTCGCTCAGCCTGCTTGCAGCCCATTTTTAAGTTTTTTAACTTTTCATTGTACCATGGGGCAGCCCGTCTGCATGTTTTTTGTGGTTTTTCATAGGAACAATCTGATCTAACGTGTTACATATTTGTTCACAAAGTAACGTATAATTTTTGTCCACAGGTAGACTTAAATCAAAAGGGCTTTCCATAGTAAAGTGCACTGAGTGTGCCAGAGCTGGTAAATCAAATGCTACTAGTGGGCTTGCAGCACTGATTGTGCCGCCCACATGAGTAGCCCTGAAAAGAAGTCTCAGGCCTGCCACCGCGGTGCCTGTGCGCAGTTTGTTAACTGCCATGTCGACTTGGAAAGTGCAGCCACTTTCCAGGCCCTAACCTTCCCTTTTCTTACATATAGGGCACCCCTATGGTAGGATCAAGGTACCCCCCTGGGCAGGGTGCAGTGTATGTGAAAGGTAGGACATGTACGGGTGTGTGTAACATGTCCTGATAGTGAAATACTGCCAATTTCGTTTTTCACCATTGAAAGGCTATCTTGCCCCATGGGACAGAATGGGGAATGCTTTGTAACATTTTACAAGCATATCTTCCCATAGGGATAAGATAGAAAAATGGAGCTTGGTATCCCTGAACTCAGAATTTGATAACACGTCTCTTAGTACAGATGGTTTTTAAATTGTGTGTTTGAAAATACCGCTTTTAGAAAGTGGCTATTTTTTGTTGTTCAGCTATTCTGTGTGCCTCTGCCTGTTTGTGGATTGACTGTCTGGCTTTGGAGTGACACAGGCTGGGGAGGTGCAGTGGCTCCAGGAGTCTGGATGAGTCAGCACTAGGCTGAATAGGCCTGACCTGCATTTGGAGTGGTGGGAGGAGTAGCACCTGTACCTGAATAGGGCTGTGCCTGCCTTCCACAATTCTGGCTCCGCCCCCCTGTGGTGTGTCTGGAGCCCAGGCTCACACTGACAATGGATGTTGTTGTGCACTTGCAGAGTTAATGTTAATGTTAATGTTAATTTATATTTGTAAAGCACCAAATCACCAACGGTCTCTAAGCGCTGCAGACTATGAACCCAGGGATGCCATATAACTTGCAGGCCGGGCAGAATTGGGGTAAACTTATCCAAACGCCTCAGTGAACAGGATGGTCTTAAGTTTCCTCCTGAATGGGAGTAGAGTAGCCTCCCCGCGTAAACTCTCTGGTAGCTTGTTCCAAAGCTGGGGAATCACAACCGAGAAGGCACGCCCCCCAAGGTGGCTCTATTAAAGCGCGGACAAGCCAACAGATGTGTCTCTGATGAGTGAAGGCAACGACCAGGCACATAAAGCTTCAGATGGTCTTTGATGTAGCTGGGCGCTGCTCCATACTTAGCTTTGTGTGCAATGCACAGGCCCTTAAACCTGACCCTCTGCTTAATAGGGAGCCAGTGTAACTGCTGTAGCAGAGGTGTGGTGTGTGTTCTTCTCAGCAGTTTAAGGATCAGTCTTGCTGCATCATTTAAAACCACCTTAAGTTTCCCCAGAAGTTTATCGGGGAGCCCTATGTATACTGCGTTGCCGTAATCCAGGCGTGACAAGATTAAAGCCGACACCACGGTGCGCATGGTAGCAAATGACAACACAGGGTACAAGTTTTCGTAGTTGCCTCATCAGTCCCACACAGCTCCTCACTACAGCAGCTACCTGATTATCCATCGTTAACTTGGAATCTAACCTAATACCCAAGCTCTTCACAGCTGGCACCGGTATCGGAGTAGCGCCAAGCTCTTGTGGCCAGAAGAGACTGGACCAGGGGTTAGCCCATGTAGTGATAGCAAGAACCTCTGTCTTATCCGGATTTACTTTAAGTGAATTCAGAGTCATCCAGTTCATAGTGAACCGGAGGATGTTCTGTACCTTGAGCTGTGCCTGAGAGGAATTATCAATGCGAACAATTAGTTAAGTGTCGTCGGCATAATTAAACACCTGACATTCCAGTTTGGCCAGTGCTTCTATCAGAGGCTGAAGATAAATATTAAAAAGCAAAGGGGACAGCGCAGAGCCCTGCGGAACCCCACATGGCAAAGCGCCATGCCTAGATGTACATTCCCCTATTTGGACCTTTTGAGACCGATCCTCCAAAAAGGAGACAATCCATTGGAGGACCGTCCCAGTAACTCCCAGCCGGCGGACACGGGCCACCAACTGTGCATGGTTCACCGTGTCAAACGCGGCTGAGAGGTCCAATAAGATCAACACTGAGGGGAACTTCTTATCAGCTGTTAGCCTTAGCTCATCCAGTACTGAGATCATCACAAACTCGGTGCTATTGTGAGCTCTAAATCCCGCTTGCCGAACATGTAGCAGCTGATGGTCTTCCAGAAACGATGAGAACACTCTAAGCACATGTTGTTCAGAACTGGTTTGGACTGGGCTCAGAGGCCCTTGCACAAAGAGAGCAAAGACATTGTGGAGTATAAGTATAAGACCCAAAACCCCAGACTTTAGATCATTCCTGGAATTCAAGAGGAACCTTTGCCAAGGAGAAGAGCTGGAGAGACTGAGGAGAAGTACTGCCCTTGCTGTGTGTCTGGGGTTGGCCTGCAGTTGCTGTTTCTGCCAAGAAAAGGAGAAGGACTTTGCTGTGTGCTGTGTCCCCTGCTTGAAGGAGATCTCCAAGGGCCTGAAGTGAGCTGGCCTCGTGTTCTGAAGTCTCAGTGACACAAAGACTTCACCCCCTGCTCCCCTGAACTCTGCTGCTGTGAGTTCTAGCCTGCCAAGAGGTGCCTGTGTCAGTTTTGGGCCTCTGGAGATTGTTGCTGCTGTTTGGGAGCTGGAAGAAAGAAGAAACGTGAAGAACTGCTAAAATCGAAGCATCGAGGGATTGCGGTGGAAGAGGACCGACGCAGCGCCGGTCCACACCGCCGCATCGATCGCCGACGCATCCCGGATTTCCACGTATCGTACCTGTGCGACAAGTTCTTCCGACGCATCACCCGCGGACCGGAACCGTCACGAAGAATCGACGTATCACTCCCCGTACAGACCGGATTCGACGCAACCCTTACTCTGCGTGCAGCGGGACTGTCGCATTGCCTCCCCAAGGTCTCAGGAGTGTCGCATCTCTTTGTTTTCCGTTGCTGCAGCTGTTTGGCTTGTGAACTTTGACGCATCTACAGGTACTTTGGTGAAAAGTCACGCATCCATAGTTTTCTATGGTACAAGTTCTTGAAACCTTTTTAAAGTCATATTTTTAACTGTGTATGTTGGATTTTTGTGGTTTTGGTCTTGTTTAGTTTAGATAAAGATATTTTACTTTTCTAAACTGGTGTGGTGTCCTTTTGTGGTGTTTTCACTGTGTTACTGTGAGTGTTGGTACAAATACTTTACACATTGCCTTTGGGAGAAGCCTGTCTGCTCCTGTCAAGCTACCAAGGGGGTGAGCAGGAGTTATCTAAAGTCTGTATCCCCCTTACCCTGACTAGAAGCAAGGGTCCCTATTTGGACAAAGGTACCTACCTCTGCCAACTAGAGACCCCCATTTCTAACACATAAGTTGCTGCACCTGAGCGTGTGTGGACAGATGAGGAATTAGAAACAGCTGTGCATCGCTGCCATCCTTGTGAGGGAGAATTAGTTATAGTCTTTGGGCTGGTGTGATCCCGATTCCTATGCTGTCCATACCTTTTTTGCTTTGAAGCAGCGGAAGCCCGTCATTAAGGGTGGAGAGGCACCCCCCCTTTTGCAT
Source organism: Calotriton arnoldi (assembly GCA_963921515.1). Classification (NCBI taxonomy): domain Eukaryota; kingdom Metazoa; phylum Chordata; class Amphibia; order Caudata; family Salamandridae; genus Calotriton; species Calotriton arnoldi. The sequence continues at coordinate 469,625 of CAWUFW010002434.1, read as the reverse complement.
GGTCGGATCAGGCAGCCAGGTGCTGTGCATGTGCCAAATGTGCAGGTGCCTGGCAGCCTGAGCCAAAGATTCTTTTGCTGAAGATTTCATAGCCCAGAGGGCGTGCCCTCTTCAGCTTAGCAAAACCACTTGAGATCCTCCCCCTCATGACGAGGGGGGTGCATAACCATAGACTCAGACCTTGGTGCTGCAGTTTTAAGCCTTGAAGTGTCCAGGGCTGAGTGTCAATCAGTAAGGCCTTGACACAGAGTGGGGTGCGGTCAGCAAATTCCAATTACCCCATCTCACTCTGTGACGAAGTAGAGATGTTCCATGACAAGGTTAGCCAATGAGACGAAGCGATGGGATCTTCCGTCAGTCCCTTCCTTCCCCGAAGCCTCCAGGAACCACAGAGGCATTTGCTTCTCCTTCCCACCACACAATGTCATCACTGCAGAAGGTAAGTCCGTATTGAATGTTGAAGTTTTGTGTGCATGTATAAATGTATGTGTATGTGATCGTGCATACTGTGAATGGTTGTGTGTATGTGTATTAGCTTGTGAACGGTGAGCGTATGTGTGCACACTTATGGATGGATGCGCATGAGCAAATGTGCATGTGGATGGCGGGGGCTTGTGTGTGTGCGTGCCTGCCCTGCATCAACAGCACATTACGGGCCACCACTGCAAGGAAGATTGGTTCTGACTCGCAGTCTGTGGAATTTTTCATTTGATTAGGAAGTGCTAGGCCTTTTTGTCTTCCTGAATTCCAGGTAGAGATGGATAATCTACAGATGTTCCTCTTCTTATAGGCTGAGAAAGGCAGCAGGGGTGTTAGCCTAGAGCAAACGGTTTTGTTCTGCAATTACCTATGAGGTTTTACCTGAATGCTATAGATGGCCCAGGGGTTAGGTCAGGTGACCTGGAGGAGGGGCATCTCGCCATGGCTATCCAGTGAAGCACCCGGAGGACTGTTGTCATGTGGTCACAGAGACATGATAGTGAGTCTTGTATTGCTGCTGTAGTTTGGATTCTTTTTAGTCTTTGGAGTAGTAAGAATGGGCACCCTAAGGTGAGATTCTTTTTGTCAGTTCAAACGAAACAAACAGGACACGGAGGATGGTAACCTGAAGTTTCTGTGTTAAACATGGATGTGGGAAGCTGTGTGAAAGAGTTTGAATGGTGCAGAAAGTGTTTATTTTGACTTAGTTCTGTTGGAGACCTGGCATATTAGCGAGTTTCTCTACAGACATTTTGCTTTTTGACCTCCTGTTTTTGACCCATTTTTCATTGGCTATAGGATTCTGGGCGCTGATCAGTGCTAAAGTGCCTATGCTCTCTGTGTAAATTGTGATTATGATTGGTCATCCATGATTGGCATATTTGATTTACTGGTAAGTCCCTAGTAAAGTGCATTCAGTGTGCCAGGGCCTGTAAATCAAATGCTACTAGTGGGCCTGCAGCACTGATTGTGTCACCCACATGAGTTGCCCTGTGAATGTGTCTCAGACCTGCCACTGCAGTGTCTGCGCATGCAGTTGTAAACTGCCATGTTGACCTGGCAAGTGCATCCACTTGGCAGGCCTAAACCTTCCCATTTCTTGCATGTAAGGCACCCCTCAGGTAGGCCTAAGTTACCCCCATGGGCAGGGTGCAGTGTATGTGAAAGGTAGGAGACGTACTGTTGTGTGTGTTACATTTCCTGATAGCGAAATACTGTGCATTTCGTTTTTCACTGTTGAAAGGCTGTCTGTCCCATAGGCTATCATTGGAGCTCCACTGTAACATTTTACATGTGTAACTTTCAATTGGGACAAGATCGAGAAATGCAGTTTAGGCTCTCTGAACTCAGAATTTCACAACACCCCTTTTAGTGAAGGTGGTTTTTAAATTGTGTCTTTTAAAATGCCACTTTTAAAAAGTGGGCATTTTCTTGCTTTACCATTCTGTGTGCCTCTGCCTGTTTGTGTATTCACCGTCTGGTTTTTGAGTGACAGGAGCTGGGAATGTGCATTCACTCTAGACAGTCACAAGGGGGGATGAGGTGTGTCCTGCCTTGCCTGGGTGACTCATCCCTAGGCTGAATAGACCTGGTCTACATTTAGAGTGGGGGGGAGTTTGGCAAGCACCTGAATAGGCTGTGTCTCCTTTGCACAATGCTGTCTCCACCCTCTGTGGTCAAGCTGGACCAAGGAGGACAGAACTAATTTGTACTAAGTTCAGAGACTCTGCCACAAAGAGAAAAATGAGAAAATGGGGTGTAAGTATGAGACCTTAAACCCCAGGACTTTAGATCACTTCTGTATTCAAGAGGAACCTCTGCCAAGGAGAAGAGCTGAAGAGCTGTGAGGAGGAGTACTGCCCCTTTCCTGTGTATTGCTTTGCTGGGTTAGCCTCTAGTTGCTGCTTCTGCCAAGGAGAGGACGAAGACTGGAACTTTGCTGTGAACCTGCTGGTGAAGAATCTCCAAAGGCTTGTGTGTGCTCGATTCCTGTTCTGAAGTCTCAGGGACACAAAGACTTCACCACCAGCTTCCTTGAACTCCACTGCTGGGAGTTCTGACCTGTCACTAGGTGCCTGTTCCAGTTCTGGGCCTCTGGAGGCAGTTCCTCTTGCTGGGAGCTGAAAGAGCTTGAAGAAACCAAGAAAGTCGACACATCGCCCTTCCAGTGCCTGTTTTTATGACGCAGCACCGGCGAGCGCGAGAAATTTCCACGATCCGCCGCCATGCTGCCAAATAATGGACGTGGCGCCTGCCAACGGCTGAAAAATCTGTTGCACGCTGAGTCCTGTGCGCCGATCTCCGAAGTCCGAAATCAATGCACTGACTTCAACACAGGCCCTGCTGTGCGGCTGAAAGAATTGATGAACCGTGGGACCGCGGCTGAAGAAATCGACGTAGCGCCTGTTTGCCGCCGCTGCATCGACCTCCAGCGCGTCCCAGATTTCCATGCATCGCACCTGTGCGGCAAGTTTTCCGACGCATCATGCACAGTCCACAACCATCTTGGAATTGACCCCGTACAGTCCGCCTACAGTCCAGATTCGACGCATCACTTCTCCTGCGTGCAGCAGAACTATTGCATCGCCTCCCCAAAGACTCAGGAACTGACTCATCGCTGTGGTTTTCGATGCTTCCCCTCACTGCGGCTGTTTTTGCCTAGTGGATTTTGATGAAGTTGAGGTACTTTGTGTAAAAGTCATGCATCCATAGCTTTCTATGGACAGAATTGCTTGAAATCATTTAGAAGTCATATTTTGAATTGTGTGTCTTGGATTTTTATCGCTTTGGTCTTGTTTGGTTTAGATAAAGTTCTTTTTCTAAACTGGTGTGGTGTCCATTTCTAGTATTTTCCCTGTGTTACTGTGTGTCTGGGTGCAAATACTTTACACATTGCCTTTGGGATAAGTCTGTCTGCTCATGCCAAGCTACCAAGGGGGTGAGCAGGGGTTATCTAAAGTGTGTAACTCCCTTATCCTGCCTAGAAGCAACGGTCCCTACTTGGGCAAGGTGCATACCTCTGCCAACTAGAGGTTTCTAACAATTTCACATGTCTTACTTCAGTGGATGTCACAGCTGCAAACAGAGTTCCTGGAAACAGATGATTTTAGGTGGAGTTCAGTTTTAGGGTTGCCTCAGCATCCTCTGTTGGAAGGCTGAAAGGCACTGTACTAATCCTGAGTGTCTATTGTGTTTTCTAGCTTCAGGATGATCAGGGTGTCATTGGTGGTGTTGCAGATTAGGCTGAAATACTTGATGAAGTCCGGTAGTGGACTGAGGTAGGGTTTAAAGAACACTGAGTGTTGATCTAGCCTTGAAGGGCACCTAAGTCAGCTGTGCAAATATATTTTGGAACAAGATGGATTTCAGTGTGTGATACATCTATAAAGTAGCTCATACAGTGCATGTCTGTCATGGGGACACAGAGTCAACTAATGGTTCAGGTTTTATACCACTGCCTTATAGAATGCTGCAGCTCTCTATGCTGGCCATTAATCCCAAGCATTAATGTTATTGGCTGACATCTCCCTCACAATACTAAATGAAACACTAAACAGTATATGTACAAATGAGTAAAAATTATCATTTCAACACAAATTAAATGTTGGCGTTTGATAAGAATATTGAAGGAAAAATATTGTTTGACGGAAATACTGTTGCAGACATATTGAGGACAAAAATATTGTGAAGATAAGTTTCCATGGGAAAGCAAATTTTACTATAATTAACTCCACACATATGTTCCTTGATGATATATTTTGAGGGTATGAAGATGCAGAGTTAAGAATAGTAAGTCTATATTATTTGCACTTACCGATAGTTTGGTCCTCAATATCTTTGAAATTATATTTTTGTCACACAATATTTTTCTCCTTGATAGTCTTTCATACAACCAAACTTTTACCACTGCAGAACTACAATAAAGGAAAATGTGGCTAATATCAATATCTAATATAATCATTAAAATGAGGAACGTGTTTTGATAATCTCTTAATGATATTTGACATTGTAGATTTTGTACAAGTACTATATTTTAAAGAAACATACATCAGTTACACAATTGAAGTTTCCATCAGCTACATCCATGTTGTCTGTGTTCTCCTTATGACATAAAGAAATGCAGCTCAGATTCTATATGTGACCACCATGAGTTTTAACAGCATTCCTAATAGGTTAATTACTGTTTGTGGTTTTCAATATTTGGAATACTTTATTTTTCAAAAAAGAATCTTCAACACAAGCCAGCCACCAGCAAGTGTAGACTTTATTGCTTGCTTGAGATCATATTTACAATTCTATACCATCTGTTTCTTCAACTATCTCACCACAACATACCATTTGGGCTAACAATCGCCAGTCCCTTCTTCCACTTTAACCAAATTAGACAAATAATGGCATTATCGTTTCTCATTCGAAACAACTCAAGTGGCAACTTGCGTGGAGTGTCATGGTGAGATAGTTGGTGAGCAACAGTTCTTTCATGCTGTTCTCCTTTTCAACCCTTCACACTACTTCTAGCCAATTGTATATCCTACTTGACTTTTATCTTAAATCTCTCAACCATTCCATTAGTTACTGGGCACTCCTCTTGTGTTTTACTCCCCCTTCATCTACAAATCTTTTGATCTCATTCTAAGTGAGTTGGAGCCCATTATCACTCAGTCAAAATCGATAAAGGAAAACCCTTTCTGTCAATAAATTCATCCAATAATTTTATTAACATTGTAATGGCATCATCACTCACACAAGTAATCTCCAGCCATTTCCCAAACATATTAATTAAAATGTATGGCATTTTTCTCTTACCATTTAGGGGTCCAATTATATCTGATGTCATTCCTTCGAAAGATAGGAGTTTTAAACTTGCACACTTTGTTGCACTCAAAATGCTCCTTTATTACCCTGTTGACCTCATGATCTAATCCTGGCCACCAAAAATATGACCTCAATAGCTCTTTTGTTTTATTTATGTCCATACGGCCTTCATGTGCCAGACCATGTATTATATTTATACGACTCCTTGGACGAACCTTCATGGGAAAAGGAAATGAGGAAGGCCAAGACACACCTGGCACTGAGGCCTTAAGGTTGATTGCAAGGAGATGGGTTACACCTGGAGTCAGATTGAAAGAAAAGCCCAAGAAAGAGATGGCTGGAGAGTCTTAGTTGACGGCCGATACCCCAGGAGGGGTAGTCGGCAGAAGTAAGTAAGTATTCTTTAATGATCCAAAAAGATTTACAAATATCATCTACGTGACTATTGTTTCTTTTTTGCCCTTAATTATGTTTTACCTCTTACATTCCCTGGTACTTACTAACCTGTTCTACCCATTCTCCCTCCAAAATGGTTCCAAGTGTAACAACTTAAAATCTCACCAGATCGTCCTGTTAAAAAATGCTGTTAATTATCCTTTTCTATTTTCTTGGTTTCCTCAATTAGTCTGGTTAGACAGCCTGCTGCTTTGTTGTCAACCTCAGGTATATTCAGGACATTAAGAGAATATTGATCCAATTTCAAAGTCACAGGGACAATGTTTTTTTTAGAAAAATATTCCTAAGAGGGCTGTGGTAAGTCTTAATCATACAGTGGACCCCAAAATACAATATTTCAATCAACCAGGGGTTTATAGAGCACGGCTACTCACCGTGAGGGTCTAAAGGCACTGAGGGAGGGTGGGGGGGCTGCTGATCCATCTGGGCGCTGGGGTTCAGTCGAAGAGCCAGGTTTTGAGATCCTTCCTGGATTGGTTTGTGATTACTAATTGCCCAAACAGCATCTAAAGTCTTCTCTCAGTTACTGAATAGTTCTTTGCAGTGTCCTTTGAGGCCCTAGAAGGCGATGCAATAGTCTTCTCCTCATTATCACCTTCAATTTTTTGATTGTCAGCTGCTGGTATCAGTCAAAATGCTTCAACTATTTGGGATTATAGAACTGCAAGCTTTGCTCCTTAGATAAATCTTTATTTATGTTATTACATTCTTTGCTTTACTAGAAAATTCAGTTGTTCTTTAGCAATTGATACATAACCTTAGTTCTCAACCATCCCTAAGAAAGACAATAATTTATTTCTGATTTTTGATACTGGCATATTGGAAAATGCAGTAATCAACTCCTCTACTAATTTCACACCATTCCCTGTTATTTGAAGCCCAAGTACTCTGTCACAGTAAATACAAACCTGTACTTGTCTTTTTTTAATGTTGGCTTTCCATGGGATGGATGGACCTGCGAGGATCCAATCAACACTATCCTTTGTCTCCCATCATGTTCATCTCTATTACTTCCATAAATTGAAACATCAAGCTCCAATTCTTTATACGCTCACCAATCTGATTTTAGGCTTCAACATTCTACAGAGTCGGCTTTCTCGAGGTTTCAGAGACCATTAAAATGACCTTGGATGCTGGGAATGATGCGGTATTGATACTGTTAGACCTTTGCACAATATTCAATGCCATTTCCAAAGATCATTCTCCAGCGAATACAAGATTTCCCACAAAGCTCTATCATGGTTCAAATCCCTTTTAACTGACAGGAGACAAACTGCTGTTCTAGGAGAATTCTCGCCCAAAGAAAAACTGATTACTAAGGGTGTACCGCAGGGTTCATCCCTCAGTCCTGCCCTTTTTAATATCTATGTTGCCCCTCTGATATCTCTGTTTGACTGCCACGAAACTACAACCACCTCTAACACGGATGACACCCAGTTGATCATCTCGCTTGAAAGGGGGTCTACTGACCGTGACTTAAATTTTCAAAAGTGTCTTTCCAACATCATTGTATGGATGCACAACAACCTTCTTAAGAGCAATACAGAGAAAACAGAAATCCTCCTTTTTGGGAAATCTAATCTTTTCTTTCCAGTAAGTTGGTAGCCTAACTCAGTTTACCCTCCACCAGACATGGTTAAGGTACCAAAGAATTTGGGGGGCAAATTTGACACCGAAGTCTCCTTCCATCCTCAAGCAGCGGCAGTAGCCGTGATGTGTTTTGATTTGAGCAAATCCTTGGGAAAATTCTTTCACTTCCTCCCCTTTACCGCCAGAAAAACAGTGGCATTTCGCCTTATTACGTCGAGGCTCGACTATAGCAACAATCTATATGCGGGCTGCTCAAAACATCTAATTCACAAACTTCAGCTGGTCTAACATGCAGCAGCCAGGCTGGTGTTACAGCTCCCTAAATGGAGCTCTACATCAACTGTATTAAAAAGATTGCACTGGTTACCAATACATAAAATAATTATGTTAAAAATCCTGTTGCTAGTCTTTAGAGCCTTTAAGACAACGAGCCCTAAATATCTCATGGACAGATTCAGCCACTACAAGACATTGAGAACCTTAAGATCTTCAAGTGCAAATTGGCTAAAGCCCCCTTACTTCAGATTAAAAACTTGAGGTGAATAATCTTATATGACACTAGGCATGAAAGCCTGGAACCAATTGCATTGCATCTCTACTCTATAGACAAAGTAGATGCATTTAAAAAATCCCTTAAGACCTGGCTTTTCCAAGCATCTGTTGCTCTCTGCCACGCCCTCATTTAACTGACTCACTCAGGTACGGGACAGGGTTCACACTGATACTTAGCACAGCACCAGGATGCTCATTCAGGAGTGACAGTTGCGCTTTACAAATACCGTATTCATTTATTCATGATGGAAAAATTGAACACCTGAAATATTACCCTACATGCTGGTAATGGCTCTTAAAAATATGTATACTCCTATCGGTGTTATGAAGACTGTTACATTTCTCGAGTCCACCTGTAAGTCAAGTTGATTGGTGTGAAATGTTTCACACCATGCAAGATAGTTAGCAATTTTCCTTTATGAGGCAAAGAGAATCTATTCACTACAACACATTTATTGAGTTCTTTCAAGGCAATGCATAAGTGCACATTACTGCTATACTTATGCTGAGTGCTCAAACCATCTGAACCAACATGGTGTGTGTTTGCTTGTATGCACCCAAAGAGTGCTCTACAAGCTGCCATATGCCTGGGTGCATATGGCAGCATGATCATGGAATGTAGCACTGGCCTAAAGATGTGAAACGTAAGCTTCTTCTTAGTTTACCCTGTGACTGCCATGAATTTCAGAAAAGGGGCATGTACAACCTTATATTCTGTCTTCTCCAAGGTTGTGGTCTGCCCGTAGAATGTTAGCAAAGGTTCCCAATCCAAGATGAGGCAGAGTCTTTTCCTGTGACGTCATTTGCTGTTAGTACTCTCCAAATGAATGGTGCATTGCAATGTATTTGTTTTCTTATTTTTCATCTCATTCATCGCATCTTTCCTCCACTTTTTGTCCTTAATTATTGCACCTTGCAGTTAGATGTTTCATCTGAATTCTACTTCTGAGTACCATTGCCTGATTATGTTCTTTTTTCTGATGTCAGGAGGAGTTTGCAGCCTTGTGTTCTAACCTTCATCTTCAATCAAGACTTTCCAGATTGCCAAGGAGAAGTTTTACCCTTTGCAATGTATTCCTCCTATCTGGAGCCCTCTCACCGAGATGCTTTTCTCCTTTCATGTGCTAATCAATGAAGAGTGGCACTGTGGCTCCTGGTAGGAGTAACTTTGTTTTTGGTTATCAAGAACAGGACTTGACAGTCCTTCTCAGTATACAGTCCTTAATAGATACCCCCTCTATATTATTGCTATTACAACTCATGGCAACCATTCTGTAATCTCCAATGTCTAAAAAAAACTATTGGATTTGCATAGCTTTTCCAGTTCTTTTCTAACTGCTTCTCTCATACTGGTGGGATGTTGTGTATGCAACTGGCTACAAGAGTAGATACAATTTTAAATATGTGGTGAACATAATTCTTCAAACATCCCACCTTATCTTTGAACAGTTCTAGATATTCAACTCAGAAATGTATGTTACACTCACAGACATCAGTGATAATGTCCGGACAATGTGCAAAAGGATTCAACTTTATGCCTAGTAATTTTTTTAATGACCACCCAAAATCGTTCTCTCTCTTTACAGAAATACACACTTTCCCGACCATAAAGCATCCTTTGAATTGAATACATGCTTTCAAGATACACCCTCATTTTAATTGATGTACCACCCTACCTCCCAGGTTTTACATCTACATTTTTCAGAGTGAGTTTGCCTTTGAAATCCCTATTTATTTTTTTTTAACTTTTTTTATTTGGTACATAACTACATTATTATCTTCAGTAATCATTGAGACCGTTATACATTACCCATTTCCATTCTATCATTCCGTTACAATAAGAATTGTGCATTATGGGTACATGAGTTCATTTACAGTCAGAATCCTTCTCCACTTCATGGTCATTATCTGTCCTCCGATAATGACTCCCCAGTCGGTATAGCACATATGCCGCCTCTGAAAATGTTCCACTTTCCCCACAGTCGTTCCCATTTTTTGGGGCACCCCCTATTCATGTATACCGCCCTTTCGGCCACCATAGCCATATCCATGTCATTGCTCCAGTCCCTTACAGTGGGAGTGTTTTGTGTCCCCCTTTGTCTGGCAATGTTTCTCTTAGCGATGGTCATACCCAGTATCGCCCAGGTTTGTGCTGTGGTATTAAGGTCTGTGGCTTCCCATATATTCAATAGACATCGCCTAGGTTCTGGTGGTACAGGGGCCTCACTTACTCTTGTTATTGTGGACATAACTGCCTCCCAGTATGACGCTATTTCAGGACACTCCCACAATGTATGATAATATGTGCCTATTGCTCCACACTGCCGCAGGCAAAGTTGATTGTCAGTCTTTCCTATTTTGCATAGTGTCACCCTAGTATAGTAGATCCGATGTAGCACTTTAAGTTGGACTAGACGTAGTTTCGAGGAGATTGCCACCTCCCTCGGGGATTCTAGTGACTCTTGCCAGTCAGTATCGTCTAGTTCTCCCACATCTTTCTGCCATTTATCCCGGAGAGATTGTGTGGGGTCAGGATGATTATTGACAAGTTTGCGATATGTAAAAGATGTGGCTTTCTTGTTTATATGTTCCATCAGTAGTCTGTCTTCTAAGGGGGAAGCCTCAGGGGGGACGGTGTCAGGTGGGATGACCGCCTCTAGCGCGTGCTTGATTTGATGATAACGAAACCTTTCTGTAGGTGCCATCTCGTATTGGTCTTGGAGTTGAGTGAACGGAATTACTTTTCCCTTGGCCCACAGATCTCCCATCTGCGATATTCCTATGTTGTCCCACTGCCTGAACCCTTTGCTATTGCGTAATGTGCCTAGCTTGCCGGTATCCCAGAGCGGCGTTGCCTGCGTGATCTTCTTATCCCATCCTAGCTTTTTGAGCACTGTATGCCAAAGATGAATCGTATGTTTTGTCGGTCCTAATAAAGCCATCTTATGGTTAGTGTTATACAGTGATCGGTTGAGCCCTCCTGTACCTAAAACAAGTCTATTGAGGCGATAGGCCGGGTCAGTATGGGAGACATGGATCCATTGATTTATTACAGTCAGACGCCCCATAGTACGTTTGTATATTTGGAAGCGCAATGCCACCGTCGTACCAGGTTCTAACCAGTTTGGGCATTGCTATCTGGGCTGGTTTTCCATTCCACAGAAGTTTGGTCACTTCTGCCTCTATTGCTCAGAAGTAGGATGGGGGGACCAAGAATGGGGTATTCTGTAAAGCATAAAGAAATCGGGGGAGCGCCATCATTTTGAAGAGCGCCGCTCTTCCTAGTAGTGTTAATGGTAGGGATTGCCAATGTTTAGTGTCTCTACGTAATCTCTTTAGGGGTTCCAGCAGATTGAGGGTCATGAAATCCTCCGAAAACTATCCTCCACTATCTTTACTGCACACCCTTTATGTAGCTTCGGCGGCGGACCCTGCAGAACGTACAGTATTGATTTGCTCCAATTGATCGTGTACCCTGAGCGTTTCCCATAAGCATCACATATATTCAGGATTCTATGCAATGAGCGGTTGGGGGAGGCCATATATAGCAGGATATCATCTGCATTCAAAGATATGCGATCCTCCCAGCCCTCTGTCCAACGGAGCCCGCGAATAATCGGATCCTGACTTATCCATGCAGCTAGAGGTTCCAGCACTAGGGCAAAAAACAGCGGTGATAGTGGACAGCCTTGTCTTGTGCCTCGTCCTAGCGGGAATTCCTTTGATATATGGCCATTCGCCACTACGTGTGCAAGGGGTTTCGTGTACAGCAGTCTTACCCATGAGCAAAACTTAGGTCCGAATCCCAGCCGCGCGAGAACTGCAAAGAGGAAAGGCCACTCGACTGTATCAAAGGCCATACAAGCATCAAGAGATAGTATTATGGCCTCTTCTTGTATCGTGTATTTGCGTCCTAGTACATTGTACAGTCGCCTTAGATTTAGGGCTGGGTTTCTGTCTGGCATGAACCCAGACTGGTCCGGGTGTATTAATTTAGCTAGGTGAAGTGTCAGTCTATTTCCCAGCGCTTTGGCCAGGACCTTGGCTTCAGCGTTATTTAGGGAGATGGGCCTGTAGGTGGCGCATTCTCAGGCTGGCTTCCCCGGTTTGCGTATGGCCACCACCGTTGCTATCCTCTGGTCTTTAGGGAGCTCTCCCATTTCTAAGCCTGCATTATACATTTTCAGTAGGTGTGGGGTGATTACGGTTGCACTTTTTTAATATAACTCGATAGGGATGCCATTCGGCCCCAGAGCTTTCCCAGAATGTATGTTTCCTATTGCTATCGTTAATTCTTCGGCAGTAAGTTCTGACTCTAGTAATATTGTGTCCTCTTCTGTAAGTCTAGGGAGCTGGATATCTCGGAGGAACGCTTCTGCTTCGTCCTGCTGTACTGTGGCCGCTGGGGTATACACCTTGGCGTAGTGAAGCGCCAGTGTGTCTGCTATGGTTTGTGGGTCTGTTGCTATTTTACCCGTGGTGCGTTGAAGTTCTGCCACCCAATGACTTGCTCGCGCCCGTTTATCAAGCCATGCCAGAAGCCTGCCGGCTTTATCTCCTACTTCGTATATGGTATAGAGCGTAGCTGTCAGTCGGGTTTTTGCGTCTTCCCATAAATATTCCTTATATTCCTGTTTTTTAAGATGAAGTTGGTGTGTGTTTATGTCTGAGGGGTCTTGGGAATGTAGTGTTTCTAGTGCGTTCAGTTCCTGCTCAAGTGTCAATACCGTTCTTGCCTTTTCTCTTTTATGGTCTGTGATTAGAGAGATGGCCTGTCCACGTAGAACGGTCTTGTACGCCTCCCACAAAGTGAGGGGCGAGGGGACCGAGGGTTCATTTTCGTTAAATTAGTGTTTTGTGGCCGCGGTTAGACCTTTCCAAATCTTGGGGTTTTTAAGGTAGCCTGGGTATATTGGAAATACACGACGTTGTGTGGACGTGTTCCGAGTATATTTAACAAATATGGGGGAGTGATCCGATATTCCCCGTGGTAAGTGTGTCATGTCTTCAAATCTCCCCACACTGTCCGCTGGCGTCAGTATATAATCTATTCTAGAGAGACTATTATGTGCCCCTGAGTGATATGTATACTGTCGTGTTTGCGGGAAGTGTGAATGCCAGACGTCCACTAGGCCTATCGTTTCAAGAAAGTCTGCTAGCATGGAGTGAGTGCGGTGTTGTTGCCGTGGGGGCGTTCGGTCTAAGTTGTCATTGAGGGTCGCATTGAAGTCGCCCCCCAAGATAAGCTCTCCCTCTGGAAGTCGGAGTAGAAATGCACTAAGTGCCGGGAATGCTAGCGAGTGGAGTGCTGGGGGAATATATGCTGTCACGATGTTGATCGACCGTCCCTCCCATTGGCAGTTTACAGCCACGAAGCGGCCTTGCTCATCTGTGTATGTGTGTTTGATGATGAGTGGGTACTATTTCTTAATCAAGATCCCCACCCCTCGTGAGCCGGATGTAAATTCAGAATGTACTATCCGTTTAAAGCCCCATCTGTCGAGGGCCTTACATGTTGGTTCGACAAGGTGGGTCTCCTGCAGGAGTATTACTGCTGGTGCCTTATGCTTAAGATGTTGTAATACCAATCCTCTCTTTACTTTATCTCTGAGGCCATTCACGTTCCAGAAAACCAGTGGTAGGTGCTGTATATGTGTAGGCGGGGGAGCAACGGGGCCAAGGTGTGTGGCTATATGTGTCATTGGAGTTGTCTGTGTCGGGATAGTGATTCTGATCTACGGAACACGGTCTCCTGCGAGTATTGGAATGTTGTACCATAAACCATAACATAAAACGAAAAAAGAAAGAACAAACTAGAACTAGTGAAGATGAACAGTAGTCCCACCCCCTCCCTGCCTCCCTGCATGACGGTTTGAAAACTACCCGGCTCCCCAACATTGCAGAGTGCCTAATACCCATTTCCCGATACCTTTGTAGGGGGGAGACCACCCCGGTCCCCTCCCCAGAACCCCTTCTTATCTGTTATACTGTATCTGTTTAGTTGTCCATGAGTCCACAATGGTGATTACGATCACCACGACGTCTTGCAGGGCACTCATAAGGGCCGGTCTGGAAGTGCCGTCGGGTACTGCTAACATTGCTTTGGATATCCATGAGCGTCTGACCGTTGGTCTTTACTCTCAGGGCTCTTTATGATGGTTGGATCATTCCAACCTCGTTGCAGAAGTAGACATGGCATCTCAACAGGTTGTGTCCGAGGCCACTAGCCTCTAGTGGGAGGTATCCTTCTATTTTGAGTAGTTGTCTCTATCAGGGCCCTCTTGTGTGGTCGCTTCTTCTTGCCGTCCTAACTGTGACGCACTTGATGTTTGTCGTCCATAGTCCGTCCCGACTCTCCCATGAGTAGGGACTTGGCGCCATCCTTCAAGCCAGTCTTGCGCCTCCTCCGGCGTTGTGAAGAACCATACTTTCCCGTTTGCTACCACTCTTAACTTCGAGGGGAACATCATCGAGTATTTGAGCTCGCGAGCTCGCAATTCTTTCTTTAGTGCAAAGAAGTTACGCCTTTGTTTTGCTACGGCAGCCGTGTAGTCGGGAAAGAAGGAGATTGTACTCTGCTCATATTGAACCGGAGGGGCCACTCTGGCAGTCTGTAAAATGAGGTCGCGATCTCGAAAATTGAAGATTCGGGCTAGTATAGGCCTAGGGGGCGCACCTGGCTTAGGCCTACCCCCCGGGACGCGATGGGCTCTTTCGACTGAAAAGTAGTCGGAGAGACCTCGAGGTTGTAAATGGTTTTTAATAAGGTCCTCTTCCAAGAGGTCGATTGCTGGCCCTCCTGTTCCTTCTGGCACACCTACGATGCGCACATTATTGTGACGAGAGCGGCCTTCATAATCGTCCAATTTTGCCACCATGGCTTTGTTTTCGGTTTCTAGGTGCGCCATTTGTCATTTGAGGGCAGCAGTGTCCACACATAGATTTGTTGTCGTTGTTTCTACATCTGACACCCTTGTGCTCAATTTTCGGAAGTCCGCACGGATTAACGTAAGTTCAGTGGCAACGGTGTCTATTCTGGACTCTAAGGACGTATGCACCTTATTGAGTGTGGTCATTATGTCTTGTAGCGTGACTTCTTTGTTGTCCGTTACATTGCGATCTTCTGTGGATGTCGCAGTGTGATCTGGTAGCTCCTGATTTGATTTAGTACAAGCGTATTTGTCTAATTTGGTTTGATGTGTGACACGCTGACCCCTTCCTCCCATTGTTCCGGGTGCAGACTGAGTTTTTGTGTTAGTGAAGATATAGGTGGTAGTACTCACCGCTGCCTGCCAGTGCGAAGGGTAGTCATACGCGGCCTTTCGGGTTTCCTACCCCTAGATTATTACGCTGTTCTTCACGAATGTTAACGGGCTGTGCATTAAGGGTTGCGCCGGTAGGATATCTTATTGTACTTAATCTGCGTTGTAGGCGAACTTGCGCCCTTCCTCCACTGCTCAGGTATTACGTGAGGCCTGTGTAGTCCACGAGCGCTCTTGCAGTGATTATGCTCATTGTTCTGGCTTTGATAAGTAAAAGTTTCGCGGGGCACGTGGGATCACTTTTCGTATTGTCCCCAGCAGTCTGGTCTTCTTTCTAGTTGCTTTAGCGGGCTGTTTCAGCTGGGGCCCTCCCTCGCCGAGAGCAAGCCACAGTGCGCCTGGCAATGGGCAATTAGCACCAGGCGTGTCGTCTTTCCTCGTCGCCGCTTGTGCGGTATGTAGAAATGTCAGGCAGCGGGGGTCGCCTCGTCGCGCTAAGCAGGCCTTTATATTCACTTATCTTTTTCCCCTGGGCCAGTGCAGTCAAGTCTCGCCCGGTCTCGCTTCTCACTGTGTGAGACCGGCGCGCGGCATCTCGGATACGGCTCTGGGTGTTCTCTCAGGGTGAGTCGGGACTCCGCCGGTCGGATGCCTGGTCGCTCGTCACTGCATCGAGTCGCGCCCCCACTCGCCGTCTGGGCTATTGTTGTGCTTGCCTCTCGCGGGGGAGATGGTAGGTTCCGTCTTTCTGGGCCGGTGATTTACTCGAGGCCCCACCTTCAGCGTGGTGTGTAGGCCGCGGTTGCTTCACACGGCCAGACTTGAACAATTTTGGGGCTTTGAGCACCACGATCCTTTAGGTCGGTGCCCGACGCCTCCGACGTCGTCACGTCGTTTTTTTGGTTGGAGTCAACTGCAGATGGCTGGACGGATAGTTGGGGAAGCCTGCGGAGGTCCGGAGCTTCTCTAGGCGGCGGCCATTTCCATCGGCTGCCGGCCACGCCCCTGAAATCCCTATTGAAATACTAATCATGAAATGGTGGTTAACCTAGAAGGTGAGTCAAACTTTTCTACATCCACCTTCCTACTGTCACCATGTATTTGGGATTTGATTCACTTTCACTTCCAGCTTGTAGAACAATTGTATTGCATTTATCTCTTATTTGTTTCCCATCGTTTCTAGGTCTTACACTCCTGCAACACTTAGCAAAATGTCCTTTCTTGCCCACAGTTCTTGAGCACTCACTAGACAACCCCTAATGTTTTTCACTTTTGAAGCACAATGCATTGGCTCTTTTATCATTGATTTCCTATCCATTTACGTGCTTCTTGGCATACAGTTCCTCTTTCTTTAGTTCATCTTTAGTTCATCTAGTCAAACTATGCTATGTTCTATTCTCTTAGCCACCATTAGCACATCAATGACAGGATGGTCATCTTTCAACCATAACTCCTCTTTTGTCCAGTCAGCGCCTGGGTACCCTTATGGGTGATAAATCACGCTTTATAAATCCGTCTTGATTGAGTGATTCATTGATTGATCACAACACTTTAATATGGTCTTCGTGACTCATCCATTTTTGTACTCTCATTCCAAAATGGCATCTTTCAAGAATTGTGGTTACACTCAGAAGATAAAGTAAATCATTGTTTTAAAGATATCTCACATTAGTGTAAACCTCTTGCTTTCTCCTCTAAAAGGTCAGCTAATTTATTTTACATTTCTTGTGTTCTCCTACTGCGGCATTCTGCAGAACACATAGGAAGTGGAAAATGCCTTTACGGATTGTTTTATTCAGGAAGGCATTCCTTCCTACACAAAAACAATCCTGCCTGTAACGCAGGCACCCTTGTACCATGGTGCAAGGGTGCGTGCGTTGGTATTAGACAGCACAAAGTGTGCCAGTTCAAGGAGATAGTAGAAATGTGCCATATCTTAGAAGATATGGCACATTTCTACTGTCTCCCTTTCACACAACGGCATGCAGCAACTTTGCCTGTTGCCCTGCATTGCATGATAAATTACTAAATATCCCTTTACATTACTTTCTGCCTATGTGCATAACCTGGGGAGAGAAAGAAAAATGGTGGAAATGTTGTATTTTCCAAAGTAGATATAATTATCTAAATACACAGAATAACAAACAAACACATACAACAGACAAGAAAACATAAGTATCAATTTGATACCAAAATCCCAAGTCCTGAACTAATGTTCCCACCGGTATCCAATGTGATACCTGAGTCTTTCCTGGAATTTATAATTAGTGCATAGATATATTTGTAGATTATAAATTATTTGTGTGCTAACCTATCACATAAGTTTAATTGCCATTGATTATCAATTAAATATTATTAAGATAGAAGAATAATGTTTTTAACTAGTCAATATTGGGGATTATATGAATATTTTCCACACAATCCTTATGTGTTTTAGAGTGAAATATTGTGAAATGTAACTGTTCCTTTGAACTTTGTTCTCACTCCGCATGCATGTATGAACAAGTAATCCTCTTCTTTTGCTTCCACTGTGTTAGAAATGGCAGTACTGGTTGGCTAGGAGGGTATACACCTAATATAGCCCCTGCTCACCCCCTTAGTAGCTTGGCACAGAGCAGTCAGGCTTATCCCAGAGGCAATGGGTAAAGTATTTGTGTACACACACACTGTAACACAGTGAAAACACTATAAAAGGTACTCCACACCAGTTTAGAAAAATAGACAATATTTATCTGAATAAAATAAGACCAAAATGACAAAAATCTAACATACACAAATCAAGATATCACTTTTAAAAGATTGAATCAAGTATAGCTTTTAGAAATGAAAATATTTCCTATCGGGGCTATTTGGTCGCGGTTGACGTCGACGACCTCAATGGACGACCTCAATGGACGACCTCAATGGAGCGCGGGCCGTTTACGGAGTCGGGCAGAACCCAGTACAGTACCTTGGAGGTGTCAAGAAAAACAAAGACGTTGCAAAACACTAGGGAGGTGAGGTGTTGTGGAGGCCGGTGCGGCGTCAGTTCCTCACTGTTGCAGGGGAGGTGAGGCATCGATTCCTTACTGCTGGGCAGGGGAGGTGATGTGTCGGTTCCTTACTGCTGCAGGGGAAGTGATGCTGTGGCGGTAGGTGCGGTAGAGCGTTCCTTACTAGGGAGTGGAGCTAACGAGGGTTCGAACGTCAAGTCATGAGGCTTCAGCTCTACAGTGTCGATGTAGAAGCACCGGCTGCGTTGTAAGTTGGGCCGGTGCATCGTGCTCTTCACGAGCGGTGCCCTCGTCTCTGCCGTAGGCAGCTGTGTGGCATCGATGCTGGAGCGCTATCGGGGCTGCGGTGTAATTCAGGGCGGCGCATTGTGCTCTTCAGGAGCGGTGCCCTCGGCTCCGGTGCAGACAGCAGTGTCAATGACGGCTTTGGGGTTGCTTTTCTTGAGTTGCAGCACAAACTACTTGACTCCAAGGGCCTAAAAACTAGATTTGGCACTATTTGGCAAGACAGGACCCTCTGTAGAAGAGCCCAGGTGATGTTAGCAAGAACAGGTGAAGTCTATGAGGTTCTTCAGACTTCTTAACAGGAGGCAAGCTCAACTCAAGCCCTTGGAGAACCTTGGAAGCAGGATGTGGAAAACATAGTCCAGTCCTTTCACTACCAGGACAGAAGCAGTACAGCAGCAGGCTAAGATAGCAAAGCAAACAGCAAAGTGGCAGTCCCTTCTGACAGCTATCCACCGCTTCTTCCTGGCAAAATGTCTTCAACCCAGAAGTGTTCTGAGGATATGGTGTCACAGGTCCACTACTTATACCAATTCCAGCCTTTGAAGTAGGCAAACCTCAAAGGATAGTCTTTGCAGTGCACAAGACCTTGCCTTTCCCTGCCCTGACTCCAGAAACCCAACAGAGGTGTGGTGACTGCTTTGTATGAGGATAGGCATAACCCTATTTAGGTGTCAGTGTTAACTCCTCCCACCCCTCTAGCTCAGGAAGGCCCATCAGCCTGGTGATGGGCCATCAGGCTATGCAGGGCACACCTCAGCTCCGTTTGTGTGACTGTCTAGAATGAATGCACAAACAGCCCAACTGTCATCCTATCCCAGATGTGTATTCAGAGACAGGCAGAGGCACAGAATGGTTAAAGTAAGAAAATGACAACTTTCAAAAAGTGGCATTTTCAGACCTGCAATTTAAAAACCAACTTCATTAAAATATGTGTTTTTAAATTGTGGGTCCAGAGACACCAAACTCCAATTTTCTACCAGCTCCCAATTGGCAGATACACTTGTAAGATGTTACAAGGCAGCTCCAATGCTAACCTATGGGAGAGATAGGCCTTGCTGTGGTGAAAAACAAAATTAGCAGTATTTCACTACCAGGACATGTAAAACACAACAGTACATGTCCTACATTTTACTTACACTGCACCTTGCCGATGGGGCTACCTTGGGCCTGCCTTACATTTAATAAAAGGGAAGGTTTGAGCCTGGCAAGTGGATGCACTTGCCAGGTCGAAATGGCAGTTTACAACTGCACACACATATCCTGCAGTGGCAGGCCTGAGACATATTCGCAAGGCTACTCATGTCGATGGCACAATCAGTGCTGCAGGCCCACTAGTAGCATTTGATTTACAGGCCCTGGGCACACGCAGTGCACTATACTAGGGAGTTTTTAGTAAACCAAATATGCCAGTCATGGAGAAACCAATTACCTTACATTTTAGGGAGACAGCACATGCACTTTAGCACTGGTCGGCAGTAGTAACATAGCCAGAGGCTAAAAACCCAACAAAAATGAAGGTTAGAAAAACAGTAGGAAGAATACAAAAGGTTTAGGGATAACTCTGCAAAAAGACCAGGTCCAGCACACTGGGATTATCCTTTGTTAATATCTGCAATTCCCTGCTCATACTCGTGTCACACTCATTTCATTCTTGTTCACTCCTCCCCCACACCCTTAAAGTGCATTGTACACATTAAAGAGTAACCAGCTTTACAAACATTAAACCTATGTCCTTCAGGATCCACTTTAATACAGTAAGTATTTTAACCTCTGCACTACTCTCTGCACTATGCTCATACACAGATTCCCACTTGATGTTTCTGCTTCTCCCACGATAAACATGCCACAAGCACGTTGGTACAGAGGAGCCAGAATTCACATGCACAAGTGTGTCACGTGCTTCTCTCATTTGATGTTGTGGAGACAAGTTACGCACACCTTTGCTTTTAGAACGCTCCTTTCACTTGATGTCCTTGAGATCTCTTTTGCACTCCCCTGCTTGATGGTTAGGTCACAGTCGCAAGGACCACCTACAACTGACAGGATGGCACTCCACGTGACACAAACTTTCTTTATGCTAGCATGATAGGTGTTGTTTAAAAGAGAGGATGTTTTTGTCAATATCTCATTGAACATAACTGAACCTAAAATGTACTGATCTGTTTTCCAATGTCAGGAACCCTATTTTGTTTTAGAATAGTGTTCCTCTGTCCTTTAGTTTCTTCCTCTCTGCAGACACACCCACAAGTCAACATTTTTAGGTTTTGAGGTGCTGTTCTAACTTTGCTCGTCGTCAGTTTTACAATTCTAAATCCTGCAAAAAAACAAAATCTGCATACAAGTCCAGATACTATATTGAGTTTATACCAAACAAGAGCCCAATCCATCAACTGCTAAACTTTGGTCTCAACTGACACTTGTAGAATATTCCCATAAAATGCAGATTTTGAATCTTCCCTACATGAAATCTGGTGACCAAATGGTTCCATGTCTTGAAGATAGACATCACACACTCCCTCTCTTAGGTTCGTACTCTCTAGAAAGGTGGAACCTATTGAATGATGTTACACTGGCACTAAATTGAGAATTAAGTCTATTCTTTCATGCTGCTTTGGCGGTCTAGGTAAAGAAACAAAACAGGCTCTCAATCCACACATCAAGTCACAAATATTTGAGGCAGAAATCTACATGTATAAGGGTAGACACTCTCGATTTTGTTCCTCTTAACCTTCACATAGAAACAGACTTTTGAAATTCAACAAAACCCTGAAAATGCACCTGTTCGTGCAGGCTTTTGGTCTTCATCAAAAAGGACTGTCCTGAGCTACAGCAATATTAAACCCTAACTTCCCCAGGCCACATACAGCTACGTCAAGTAGTACTCATATAATATCTGTGGTATAAACAAATATTTATACAATAAAATAAAAAATAACCAAGAAAAATAAGGCTCCAAGGCAGTGGCGTAGTAGCATGGGGAGCCCTCCAATTGGGAAAAAACACACAAGTTCCCATTTCCTGAAGGTGAGCTGTGAAGAAGAAATAACTGAGGGTAGCTAATTTCAAGCTCATCAGAAAAGGACGTCACTCAATATGCAGCCAAAAATACATTTTGTACCTAGACAGAGCATCACAGGACCCTATATGCCGACGGGTCATTATTTGTGGATTATGTTGTACAGTGCTCTTGTACAGTTTAATGTTACATGTGCACTTACTTGTTCATTTCTGTGCATGATCCAGGATTTTTTTAAACATGACATGAGAAATTAGGATGTACACCATTCAAGACTAAATTGTAATCAAGTTCATTCCATGCTGTACCAGGGTTAGTACTCCCATGTGCTTCTCACGTGTGATCCACACAAGCACATGTAAATATAATCCCACAAAAAACACTTTTCCCAACACCCAAGATGGCGCCCGGGGATTCCACAAGTGGTTCAATGTAAGCATGGCTTATTTAATTGTATTGGTTAGCGCAGAGGAACAGAATATGGGGAGTGACAGTCAATGTGGTATATAACAGCATTCCTGGACTGGATGAGGGTAAATTCCAAATTCTTCCCCTGGTATGATGATTTCATGGCTCACCATCAGATCTCCTACTTGCCATTTGTTTGACTCTGCTGTGGTCTAATGGCTGCCTTGTTGGAACTTGGTCTATGAATCTGTGATTTATTGCAGTGTTCAATTTATTTAATTATTTAAGATGTAATCTATTCCACCTCAAGGAGGTCAGTGCACTTTACAATTAAACAAACGCAGATGTTTTTGTCTCAAGCTATTCATTTAAAAAGAAAAGCAGTAAGAAGTTAGCAAGTAACTTTTGAAACTATCAGAAACAAACATGAGTTGAGTGAGAAGATAGGGTAGAGGAAGACAAAGAGCAGGGAAGTGGAAACTCAGAGATGTTCTAAAGTGTTAATTTTGTGAACTTTCTCTTGCAGGAACTGCTGACATCTTATTTGGTCATGCCAGTGGCTGCCAACTTCTGATTGATGCTTACTAATGTGTGCAACTGACACATTGCATTTCCCTAATATAACACTAAAATTGAGCCGGTGGTTGCAGTTCGGGCCCACCAGCACTCATTTTTGGGGACCTGCACTTATTTTGATGGCCTGGCTTAACAGCACAGCTGTCGCCAGACAATTATGTGAGTATCATTAGAGAGGAACTTTGGCTCCACCCACATGCTGGGATCCGGCGTACATGTTTCGATTGGGCGGAGGTTGTGTGCTTCCGCAAAAATGTGCTTGCTCTCCACACAGGGGTGATCATTTTGTTAATTTATCCAGCTGCCTCATGTAGAATTCTTGGGGGCACACACATTGTATTGTATTGTAATTGCATTTATATAGCGCTTACTACCCCTGACGAGGCGTCAAAGCGCTTTTTCGGCGAGTAGCACGCTACTCCGGGACCCATAGAGTATTAGTGTTGAATTAGTATAGTGAAACATGCAAGTACATTTTAAGTGATGGATAGGTTAGGCAGTTATTTGGATTTGGAATGATAGCAGAAGGATAGAGGAGGAAAAAAAGGTTTGTATTTATATAGCGCTGGTTACCCCTGATGGGGTGTTGAAGCATGCTACTCTGGAAGCCCATCAAGGATTAGTGGTGAATTAATATGGTGAAAATATGAAAGTAGTTTCAGTGGTGGATATTAGTCAGTTATTTGGAGTGAGAAGGATAGCGGAGGGATAAAAGGGAAGAAAGGTTTGCATTCATATAGCACTTGTTACCCCTGATGAGTGTTGAAGCGCTTTTCTGGCGAGTAGCACGCCACTCCGGAACCCATTAAGGATTAGTGTTGAACATTAGTCTAGTAAAAAATGAAGTAACTTTGATTAGTGGACATGTTATTCAGTTATTTGGGTAGAGAAGGGTAGGTGGCGGGATAGAAGAGGGAAAGAGGTTTGTATTTATATAGCGCTTGCTACCCCTGATGGGGTTTTGAAGCGCAAGTAGCACGCTACTCTGGAACCCAGAAGTATTAGTGTTGAATTATTATGGTGAAACATGAAAGTAATTTTAGTGGTGGATATGTTAGTCAGTTATTTGGATTGAGAAGGGTTGGGGAGGGTAGAAAGGGAAAAAGGTTTGCATTTATATAGCGCTTGTAACCCTGATGGGGTGTTGAGACGCTTTATTGGCGAGTAGCACGCTACTCTGGAACCCATAAAGGATTAGTGGTGAATTAGTATAGTTGAAAATTGAATATGTTAGACTGTTAATTCTGATTGAAAAGGATAGTGGAGGGATAAAAGAGTGAAGGATTTTTTTTTTTTTTTTTTAGGTCTTAGCAGTAGGAGGGGGAGAAGGGGGTTTGAGGGGAGGAGTCAGGGAAGAGTTTAGAAAGGTTTGTTTTAGGGCATCGGTATAGTAAAAGAGGTGTCCGATGATGCAAGGAGGGTAGAGTAGGCGAGAGTCTAGAAAGGGTTATTTTGGTGGTCATAGTAGTGGTATGGGGTTTGGGATAAATGAGTGTGGATGTAGAGGATATATTGATAGATGTATAGGATGAGAGATAGGGTAGTGCATTGGAAAGAGTAGTAGAAAGAAGTTTGAGATGAGTCAGAAGGTTGGGCTAGAAGATATATTGAGATAAGTATAGGCTGAGAACTAGGGTAGTGCCTTGGAAATGCTAAATTAGAAGAAAGTGATACATATATAGATCCATAAATACATTGAAAGTATATAGATACATAAAGGAGGTAAGTATATGCAGATTAAAGATATGGATAGAGGCACAGGATGAGAAATAGGGTAGTGCATTGGATATGCTTTTTCAGGAGAAAAGTTACAGAGACACACAGTTCCAAGTACATGGAAGGTACATAGATGCACAATGGAAGTTAGTACATGTAGACCAAAGATGATATTTATTTATTATTATTATTTTTTTTTTTCTCTCAACAACATAATTATTGTACATGTTTATACAAAGCAATACACAAAGATAGGTACATGTCTATAGTGAAAACAAATGCTTATATACAGAGGGATATGCTGTAAATTTCTGTTTGCGTATGGTGCTTATGTGGGGAAAAGCCAATTCTTGAGTAGTTTTCTGAAGATAAGGTGGCTGTCGGTGGATCTTATGTTGGGGGGTAAAGAGTTCCATAGTTTGGCTGCTTGAACAGAGAAGGATGTGCCACCCATGGTTTTTTTCTTGTATCTTGGGATTTTGAGGCGAGATGCTCCTTTAGAGCGGAGGTTCCTCTGTTGAATGTGTTTGGTGATTTTATTCCTGATGAAGAGTGGTCCCATTCCATGTATTGCTTTGTGGGTGATACAAAGCAGCTTGAATGACATTACAATGCTAATAAAGTATCTTAGATACCTAAATAATTTATGTTGTTTTTCTGTGGCAGCAGCACTGGGGGGGAGGAGGTCAGCCATTAACCTACATGGATTTTTAGGCCTGGCTTGACAGTGAATTCATAAACCAGACCTACTGGTATTGCCAATGGTTGTTAATCATCCCACTTTGATCCAGAACAAGAGATAGAGGCAGAAAAGGGGTGGAGAAACGAGAAAAATAATGATGGAAAAATTGTGAGAAATGGAGATGCAGAGATTAAAAGTAATGTGCAAGAGTGAAATAAAGGGGCAGGAAGTGTAGGGTGGTGGGTGAAAGAGGCATGAGGTGAAATGAAGACTAGAGAGCCTTGGTATTCGGCACAAACGACATTCCTCAGAGCTGACTGATGGCTTCAGAGAAAAACTTTGGGGCCCAGCATCTATTATTTTACAAATTAAGCACTGCCTTAATATGTTATGATTTTTTATCATACCCAGGTATGCAGATACCAAAATTCATTTGAGAGCCAAGTAACTACAGTTTAAGCCCTGGTTCTGCCTCAAAACGTGCTAGATCCTGTGATACAGGAGTCCTGCAGAGAACTGAAGCTTTTCCCAAATAAATGTGAACTATAATTAAAAAAATAAACAATTTATATCTTGGGGGAGGAATTTCCAAGTAAGCAGGGATCGATGTGCAATAGTGAAAAGAAACATCTTTCATCTTGAGCTCCATAATGCAGACCTCGTCAATAATTACCCAGGAGTGACCCATTTCTTGAGCCATATCGCTGCTTTAAATCAGACTATGAAAGTATGGATGTAATTATGAATACTGTTTGCATGATATTGTTTTTCCCAGAAGTCTCTTGGGTAACGCAACATTGTCTTTGGTGAGGACGCCGCCATTTTGTTTTACTGAGTTTCCAAATTAATAATGACAAGAAAATATTGGTGCAATGTGAATTTCTTTTCAAATGCATTGGAGTGAGAAATTATTGTTCAGACTTCCCAAAAAATTAATAGAGGTTGGTCTCTGACATTTGATCCGGCATTGTCAAGCAAAAACAGACATGCAAGCAAAGAGTGGTGTCTGGTATTGGGTTCAGGGCCGGCTTTAGTGCTGGTGGCATCCAGTGCGTCAACCTTTTTGGTGCCCCCCCATGACCTCCTTCTCCACGGATTCCCTCACTACCACCCTCCAACTGTTCCCCTCATCTTTCCATAGCTCCCCTCTCACATAATTAGAATGTATTCCTACACAAACAAACCCTTTTTGTAACATTAGGAAAATGAAAGACAGGGGGGTATAGCATTCTAACTTGTACCATGCAGTTTGTGTGCAGTTCTTTGATGGCAGTTCATAGGTCACTGTGCTATATTAGCATTGTAACTAATGAACTGCAAGTAACAAAAGGATCTCTGTGACAAAAGCAGTAACCCTCTGTGCTATCCACATAAAATACACTTCTGTGATCTGCATGGTACACAGTCTTTGCAGCAGGCACATTATCCCTCTGCACCACATTATGATGAGTCAAAACTGCCATTAGACAAAACTCCATCTCTCTTCAGAAGACGCATTCATCAATAAAGCTATCTTGACATATTTATTGTCACCTGAAAACTGCAGGACACACAAGGAACTCTGTAGCAGGTGCTGTTAAACCCTTAAGTTTTTTCTACACACAGCGCCTCCTTCGGAGCTCAGCACCAGGTGTGGCTGCACCGGTCGCTCAGCCCTAAAGCTGGTCTTGTCTCAGCTTCCGGCTATGGCTTTCCTTGGTAGGAATGAGCCAGCTAGAAGCCACTCAAACTCCAGTGTTGTGGAATTGCACTGCTGACTGGTTTATACTAAATAATGAAGACAGGGGAAGAGAAGAAAAATAACAAACTAGAAGCACTAGTCCTTCTATGATAACTGTATGTTAAAAAAAATAAAATAAAGCAGGATAGAAAATATCAGATATTTAACCTCGTCGGTAAAAGGAAAAAAAATACTACGTTCAACATGTAAACATCGAGGTTGCAGGAACAGACACACAGTAAGAAGAAAGGCATGGATTAGAAAGGGGAGAATAAAGACTTCAGAAGAACAGTATAAATCAAAACTATAGCAACTGCAGGCAAAATTAATTGAGAATCAATTGTCAAAGGTTTCTTCAAGTTCGATGTGAAGAAGGCTGCTCACTACAAATATCTGCAGTTTGACTTGCGGGTCCAAGCTTGCAACCCTGGCAGTGCCAACTGAGCCATTGCTCCACATCCCCCTAGGCTTTTACCTGGGGACACTGATGTGCGATGCCAGAACCAATGACGTAGATGGGTGAAAGAACCAGGTAAGGATGAACAGAATGCAGCCTCCAAACCATGCCTCATGGAAGGCCCTGGTCATCTATTTCTGCCAAACACCATATTCGCCCCCCCCCATCTGCATTCCAGCAACCTCTCCCTGTGCACTATCCCTAAGATTAAACTCACTCGCATGGGAGGTCCCTCTTTTACGTTCCTTGGCCCTAAGCTTTGGAACGCTCTACCAGAACACTTGAGATCTTGTACATCACTGCCTACCTTTCGCAGACAACTAAAGACGTGGGGGCATATTATCAAGGGCTGGCGATATAATTATCGCCGCTTTAGCGTCCGTTTTTGGGCGAAAAGCGGCGATAATTATATCGCAATATCATCAAGGACACGCTAGCGCGTGTTTCCTTGATGTAGAGCCCGTTTCTTCACAGCCTCGCCTCGCATCGCTAATGAGATGCAAAGAAGGCGTGGCTGTGAAAACAACACATGTTAATATCGCGAAGGCAGCTTCGCGATATTAACAAGGAGGTGCAGCGATAAAAAAAAATCGCGCTACCTCAGCTTTAACTCAGGAATTTAACGTCTGTTAAATTCCTGACTTAAGCATACTTTTCATGGGAGATGGATTCTGCTGATACGACCACAGGGTCGTATCAGCAAGGTTATCGCCGTTTTGCAGGGAACATCGCTGGAAAACCAGCGATGTTCCCTGCAAAACGGCGATTTCCCCGCTATCGCTGGAATTCTTATCGCCCTGGAGTAACGCGTTGTTAATAACGTGCTACCAGGGCGATAAATTCCAGAGATAGACGGCGATAATTATCCTAGCGCTAAGCGCGCTTTGCGATAATTATCGCCGTCCCTTGCTGATATGCCCCGTGGCTGTTTTGATTCATCTGAGTCAGAAGAAACGTTGGGGCATATTAGCAAGACCGGCGATAAAATTATCGCCGTTTTAGCGGCAGGAAACTGCCGCTAAAGCGGCGATAATGGGCTTGCTAATATGCGTTATAGAATTCCAATAGAAGCCCAGGTTATATGTGCAGGACATCTAACCTGGGCTTCTATTGGAATTCTATAACGCATATTAGCAAGCCCATTATCGCCGGTCTTGCTAATATGCCCCGTTATCTGTTGCTAAAAGCGCCAGGAAACACTGTGTTCACGCTATATAAGCATTTTTTGACAAAATCTTTTTATTAGTTTTTACCAAGATACACAACATTTGTAGCTCAACCGAGCGCAGTTCGCATGCCAAGATCCACAGATATCTAAAGGTAAAGCACTGCTTTTTCACAAGTTCTCTGCCTAACTTTTAGCATTTTCCAGGCGCAATAGACCCATCATTACAGCGCCTCAGATGCACAGCTTACATGTACCAGGGTGCCTATGCGGTCCATAATAAAAAGCTAACAAATTTAAACAAAACTTTAAAAAAAACAATTGAATATTTCCGTGGTATCCCGTGTCAATGACCTGAACGTGACCATGGGGGTGTAGGGCTGACATCACACAGTGCCCGGAGGACCCAAGGGGTCCCCCGCACCCAACCCGGAAGAAGGAGCGGGACCACCCCCGGGCTAGGCACTGTAGGACCCAGGGACCCTGACTTCCAGGGCAGTCAAGATTGGTGCCGTATCTATTATATCTGAAAGAGGTGGAGGACTCGCAATCTGGGGCCACAGGCAAACAAGGGCAACCCCTCCAACAGATAACCCACCAAGGGACTCCAGATGTAGCCGAAGCTCTTGCGAGAGTCCTCAACTATATCTGTCATCCGTTCAAGGGCCAGGGTTCGCCACAGATGGGCATGCCATTGGGTAAGGGAGGGGGCTTCCGGTTTCTTCCATGCTGCAGCTATTGCCATTTTGGCCACCCAAAGACATAGCCACATAATGGAGCGGTCCCCCTGTGTCTGGTGTTTCAGACTAGGATCCCGCACACCCAGGAGAATGTGTTCTAAGGAGTCTGGGATTGGATATCCCAAAATCTGTTTGATTTGGGATAGAACTTTCCAGAAGGGTTGGATGGAAGGACAGTCCTACCATATATGACGGAAGTCTCCCAGAAACCCGCAGCCCCGCCAACATCTGTCCGAAGTGTTTGGGAATATAGTATGTAATTTCTGGGGATGTAGATACCATTCGTACATGATTTTGTTCTGGGCTTCTCTCAGAAACATGGACCGATTATATTTAGCAATGTCTTTGTATAGGGAGCTCCACTGTTTCTCCCCGGGGGAGTGGAAAGCAAGGCGTCCCAGAACCCTCTGTGTCGCAGAGCTGAATGAGGGCCCATCGTTAGAAGGAGAGAATACAAAAATGAAATGCAGCCCTTAGTCGTAGTGCCGGATTGCATCTCTCTATTGGGAGTAACTCCCTGGTCGCAGCCAGCCACACCTGGGGTTGTTGCTCCCAATGTTTTAGCTGGAAATAGTGATATTATTCTGTGGGTGGCAGCTTAAAAAGGGCAGCGCAGTCAGCAAAGGAGCGCAGTTCTCCCATCTTGAAGAGGTCAGATAGCATGAGGCATCCACCCTCCCTCCATTTATCAAATGGACCCTCTAGTAGCGCCGGAGGGAAGGCCGGATTGAAATGAATGGGGGTGTAGGGGGATGGGAAGGTAGTTAGGGGCAATGCCCTGGTTAGGTTATCCCATACTTTGAAGGTGGTAGCTGTGGGAGTGCTAAAGTAGGCATTGCTCGGTCTGTCTTGTTTCTGTTTCCACGGCAGGTCCCATATAGTTCTACCCGCTATCTGCCTGTCCATATGGAGCCAGTGTTTGTCTGAGGCTTTAAGGGACCACTCGGTCAGGACCCGGAGTTGAGCGGCTTTGTAGTACAGGAGAAAATCAGGGAGGGACAAATACCCCCTCCAGGAGTGGTCTAGTCAATAGTCGCTGGGATAAGCGAGCTCTTTGTCCCTGCCAGATAAATTTTGTGGTCATCTTCTTCAGTTCTGTGAACAGTTCTCTGTCCATCAAGATCGGGAGGCCCTGAAAGAGATAGAGAAGGCGAGGAAGGGCGTTCATCTTTGAGCGTGTTTATTTTGCCTATCCAAGTTATAAATGCAGAGCTCCATTTCTTAAAATCAGATTTGAGCTGCCGCAGCGGGGGGGTGGAGAGTTAGCTTTATAAAGATCTGTTGTTATTTGGGGGGTAATTTTAATGCCCATATAGGTCATTTGTTTGCGTACACATCGGAAAGGGGATGTCTCCTCGAGCGCTGCCATCATTTCTTGGGACAGTGTCAGGTTAAGTAGAAAAGATTTAGAAAGATTAGCTTTAAATCCAGCTACCTTTTCAAAGTGATTGAGTTTGGCCTGAATGGCCAGCAGCGAAGCAGTAGGGTCAGTGATGAGTAGCAGAACATCATCCGCAAAGAGCAAAATGTTGTGCTCATCTGGGCCGAACTTGACTCCTTGGATGTCTGGGTTAGCTCTTATCCGCGCTGTGAGTGGTTTGATGCAGAGGGCGAAGAGCATAGGAGAAAGGGGGCAGCCCTGCCTTGTGCCTTGTGAGAGCTGGAAAGCGTCCGAAGCCACTCCGTTTCCCAGAACTCAGGACCTGGGGGAGTGATAGTTAGCCTGCACCATACCTAGGAAAGTCTCACTAAACCCAAAGCGGCGTAGGGTGCAGTTTAAGAAGGGCCAATCGACCCGGTCGAAGGCCTTCTCCACGTCCAACGATAAGAGGGCCGCCGGGATATGTTTCTTCTGGACTTTATCAATTAGGGGTCTGTCGTCCCTTGATCAAACCCGATTGGTCGGGGTGTATTAGTGCGGGTAGGACACCTTCCAATCTACTAGCCAATATCTTGGAATATAGTTAAGCATCCAGGTTTAATAGGGCTATGGGCCTATACGAGGCACTAATTGAGGATCTTTCCCTGCCTTAGGGATTAGAGTGATTAATGCTTCCCCCATAGATGGAGAGACCTGATGCGTTGTTGCTATTTCATTGAAGAGGTCTGTCAGGTGGGGAGTTAACTCAGTTGCAAATGATCCGTAGAACTGGGCATTCAACCCATCGGGACCTGGGGCTTTCTGAAGTTTGAGGGGGTCTATCGCCTTTTGGACCTCCTACCTCGAGATGGGTCTGCTAAGTTCGACATTAGTAGCAGGGGAGACCTGCAGGAGCTCTAGAGAATCTAGGTAAAGAGATTGGTCCTGTTCTACTAAGGAATCTGCTGTGTAAAGTGAGCGGTAGAAGTCCCGGAAGGTGCTCGCTTCCCCCCTCGCTCAAGTGAGTGGTGCCAGAGTGATCGATTATTTGTTTAACATATTCTTTTTCCTGTTTCGCTCTAAGCTGTCACGCCAGCAGTGGGCCTATTTTATCGCTCTCATCATATCCCCGGGCTCGAAGACGTAAAATGTTTTTTCCGCTCCATTGGTATATATGGCCTGAAGTTTCCCTTTTAATGCTGTTACTTTCCGTAAGGTTTGTGTGGATGGGGCGTCCGTGTGAGCTCTTTCCCCATCACGCAGCTCCCCCTCCAGTGACACCCGTTCCCCTGTCTGCTGTTTTTTTAAGGTAGTAGACAAAGCAATACATTTACCCCTTATGACTGCCTTGAAGGCATCCCAGTTATTCAGATGAGAGGTGTCCATGGGGTCGTTAGTAGCAAAGAAATCTTTGATCGACCTCCTCAGGTCATCGCGGAGAAGCCTATCTCTGCTAAGAATTTTAGGAAAGTACCATCTAGTGAGTTTAGAGCGCTGGGATGGCCAGTTGATCAGTATTTCCAGTGGGGCTTGGTCCGAAAGCCCCGATATCAACTGCAGAAGCGCTTGACTAGTGAAGATATGATTAATCCTAGAATATGCTCTGTGGGAGTGAGAGAAGAACGAGTAGTCTCACGTTGAAGGATTGAAAACCCTCCATGTATCTATCAGACCCATGCGTTATAAAGAGGTTTTAAGAGTTTTGCTAAAGACTCCTCCCGCTGACCTATGTGGGTGGGTAGTATCTACGGTAGGGTCCTAGATGAGATTAAAATCACCCAGTAAGAATATGTTCCCCGTGGCGAAGCCCTCCAGTGCTAGTAAAAGCTATATAAGCATTTTAACATAATCTGAATTTATCTCTTTAAAGTTTGGAGCCCAAGTTTCTCTCGGGGTTGCAGTTGCTATTTAAATATATTATACAGCCTGAAGGGGAGAGCAGGTTCAGGCAGTGCAAGGCAGTCTTTCTAGCTGTTTTAGACCTTGCAGCGAGGGAAGGATGGGCTCTTGCAAGACAGTGTGTGTCTTTTGTTTTATTTCCTGCAGGGAAGAACCAGCTCCAATAGGAAAGTGATCACTTATTTTTGGTGTTGGTACCCCCTCGGAGCAGTCTACATATTTGTCCCCTTTGAGCCCTAGGAGAAGTGCTCCCCCCCTACCCCAGGGCAATATGACTGTTGTCATAATACAGTACCAGGCAATAAACTGTTGAGTGTGCCCAAAATGCCATGAATATAGAGCGCAAATTGCTGGAATGCCCACCACACTGCGTATGCAGAATAAGTGAAACAGTTCTTTGAAAAAAGCTGTGTTGTCTGGAATGGGTCTGCCTTGAGCTATAGGCCTGAAATGAAACGACAACTTATATTGCCCAAGGTGGGCTGCACTTCCCAGCAGGGTTAGAAAGAAAAAAAACAGGCACTAGCCATTGGATGACCTGCCATTCACCTACAAGACTTGAAATATTGTGCATTTGGTCAGCTCACACAAATCCCACCCCAAATTCGTGGTGGGATATAGAATTCCCAATTAAATGATGAATATTTGTGGATACACACATTGTCTTGGCAAAGCAAACAAATATTTGTGGATAACATCTCGGAGAATATTCCCAAACCTACCACCAAGGGGTGCATGTGGCAGAGATGCAGGCTGTGGCTCCCTCAGTGTGTTGAAAGGTTTAACATCCTTTGCACTTACAATGGCACTGCTTGCTGCTTGCTGGATGCTGGACACTCTTCTTCAACAGCGAGATCTCTTTGGAGAAACTTATTGTGTCAGGTGGGTTCATTCTCATATTCAGAATAGAGGCAAGTCAGGACCGGATTGTAGGGCCGGGTTAGAAACCAAACTGATCTCTGGCAAAAACAATTAAACCAGCCCCAAGCTGTAGGAGGCTGAGAGAAGAATTGGATCAGGGGAGCATGGATAGATTGTGGAAGCCCATCCAAATCTGAAAACTCCCACTAGCCTACAGACTACCCAAGAAAACCTACAGTGACAAGATGGTCATTCCAGCCACAGTAGAGACTGCAAGGATTACAAAAGCCAGGGTACCAGGTTCACCTGCAGGGCACCCTGATGGCTCCGCAAACAGTAATAGTTGCCTCGTTGCTGGAGGAAAAGGGTGGCAAAGAATGACTTCCACACCCTCAATCTGGTGATAGTGAAGATTTTCTTGGGGGAACTAATTAAGTTTTGATAACCAGCCAGCGTGACAGGGATCTCTTCCTGGTTATCATGATTCAATATCCTAGTGCCCAATATATAACATATTTACAGGCAGGGTGAGATGTGCATTTTGATTAAACGTGCTTTTGTTAACTTGCAGAAAGACGGAGGAATTGAAAAGACCCAGACACAAAAAAATCAATATTCTTACTATAGCCAGAAGGGAAAGTGAGATTGCTGATAACATTTATTAACACCTGGACCGACAGCGGCCTGCCATCAAAATTATTAGCGCTGCCCTTGATGAAAGCCCTTACACAGTTGTCATCCATCAGTGACAGGCACTACTCAGAGTGGCAACGCGTGGACGGGAGAGACAGGGTGATATTTCTATAGTGAAACCCTTGAATCAGGGAAGCCAGAAGACAAAGATTGCTACAATGGATGCCCTCGGCTCAGACTTTTAAAAAAAAAAATTTATTGCAAATTTATATAGCGCGAACTCGACCCAAAGGTATTGAAGCGCTTTACATGAGCACCAGTTACGTTACACAAGGACACATTCATTTTTTTGGTAGGCACGGGGAGATTAAGTGATTTGCCCAGAATCACAGGATGTGGAGTCGACCCCGAGGCTCGAACCTTGGTTTCCCAGCTCCAAAGTCGGCAGTCTAGCCGTAAGACCACTATGAAGACAATAGCAGATCTGACCCCTGATGAAGCACAATCTGTGACGTAGATAAAACAAATGCCCCCGTTGTGTAGTTTAGGAATAGAAATGAAGAATCTGGAGGGGGATTATTGATCAAAATGACGTGTTTGGATCATCGGCAGCACACGCTCCTATAACATGGGTGATTGTGTAGCAACGTGATAGAAACCTAATCTATTTCATATACTGTGTGAATCATTACGAGTGGTGGTACATCCCACCACTCGTAATGAGAGCCTATGTGAAGGCTGCACTGCTGCAGCCCCAAGCTGTACCTGGGTTGTGTGGTTAGTGATTCTTGTTGAAAATCCTTACACTATACAACACTAAAATTATTGGAATTTTCAAAGAATATTAACTGTGCAGTGCAGGTTAAAGGAAGGGAGAAATGAAGGGCCTGGGTGTTTGAGCAATGCAGGGTTGAGAATGCACCACAGCATCTAAGTGGAGAGCAGCACAGGGTCTGGGGCTCAGCTGTACACGACCCACGGGGTTAGGAGAGCAACGCAGGACCCGGATGGTAGGGAGAAGTGGAGTCAAGCGATGGAGGCACAGGGCTTAGGAAAAATTAGAGAGAAGCCCAGGCTCTGAGGGAACCAGTGAAGTGCATGGGGAAGAATATGTATTAATGATGAGTGTATCTAGAAGGGAGCGGGAGTACAAATGTCCCATTCTAGCAGAACAGGTTCAGCATGGCAGCATCAGTGCAAGTCCAGGCCCAGAGAGGTTATTTATCAATGCTTGTTGAGATACTCTTTGAAGAGATAGGTCTGCGATGCGCATGACAATCCAGACCAGTCTTTGTTTTCATATGACTCTAATATAACATAAAATATGTTTTTAATGCTCACTTATTGAATTAATCGAAAGTGCTTTTATTGCACAAGTGTTTTCTGTTCCTAACTATATTAGGGTAAAGTGACGAAATAAAAAATGAAGGACACAGATGTGAGTGGGCGAGATGACACAAAAAGCACCCATAGTTGAGATTGGTGCTGGCTAAAAGGTGTATAGCAGTACATTGGAACTCTACTAGAGCACCCACGGTCTCAGCATGGAGGAAGGATATGACCTAGCGGGCGCTCGCTGATGAACACAGTCTAAAAGAGGAGAGGAAAGGCAAAAAAAAGCATACGAAGATAGCACACACTGGGTAGCAAATGATAAACTCAAACTCCACGCCCAGGGGTGTAGCTTCGTCTGTCAGATTAGGGGTGTGTGGAGCTGAGATTTCCCAACAACCGCAGAGATTGAAATAGCAAAATGGAGGAAAATAGTATTACATTTAAAAAGCTTCTCTCACCCCATAAGAGCCATCCAGGCCTTTGTTTATTCTTGGCCTGGTTTGTGTGAGAGAGAAGAGGAGGGGTGGGTGTATACAAGCTCTGCAAAGTTTCATAGGGATGTGTGTCTGTGCTATGAGGGCTGCTATTTCGATTAAAAAAAAACAACCACAGACACTGCTTGCCCGAATGGAGGCCCCTGGACCCAACTACACACAGAATCCATTTATTAGGGGGGTGTCACAACCCAAACGCCCTCTGCCCCGGAGCTACACCCCTTTCCAAGCCGATGGAGACAGATGGAAGCAGTGAGGGAACAGAATCTGATCATGCCTGATGACTGCCAGGTCACATAACATCTCTTAATGTCTCTTGACAGGCCGGACTAGTGCACTTTGTATAGGATAACACGGAATGCACTTGTTTGTCTTATCAGAAGTTATGTCAAAGGAGCGTGTTGCTACAGTGGGTACAGCTTCGAAGTGGATAAAGAAAAGTATGGGAACTGTGATCCTTGGTTCAATGGGGGCATGGGCGTGGTCAGCGAATGTGAGGGTGCTGTCAGAGACATGGCTAAAAAACAAAATATTATGTAACATTTTTTCTGGACTTTCGTCTACGCGTAAATGCATGTAAAATATAATGCACATACTATAAATGAAAAATAAATGCAACTTACATTTATTTGTGAGAAATGCATTTTTCTCGTAGGATCAGTCGGTTGGTCAATGAAATCCCTTCAGATATTAGTAGGTGTACCCAAACGATTAACCACTTGCACATATTTACATTTCTTCAGGTAGTAGGCAAATTGACGAAAAGGCTTGTTTCTTCTTTAGCCGCCCCTTTTCTGTTGCATCGATAACACACTCGGAATCTAGGGGAGAAGCTCTGTTTGGGAGACTGTACTACTCCCTGTCTAACTGTGAACTCACTATAAGTACGTCTCAAAACAGAGAGAAAGGGGAAGGAATGTCCACAAGTATGGCGCAGTGACAGTGTCGGACAGGGTGTCATCACCATCAAAGAGAGGAGACCTCTTTTAGGATAAGAACTTTCCCTCACCCGGAGGTGACATGCTTCTTCATAGGGTTCCCTCCTCACACCAGCGCCGCAAGGTCACTGGTTTGGGCTACAACTCTCCAGGCTTTGAAGAGGAGCCGAGGTATTTTCAAGGAAGGGATCGAAGGTAGGAGTGGTGAGGGGGCAGAGTGCAAAAATGTAAAAGGTTTAAAACTGTGTACAGGAGGCCAAATAACCTTTATTCTGCGGTCTCCTAGGACAGGATTAAAAGGAAAGAGGACTAGGGGTTACCAGCAAATATACCCCTATAGTAAGTCAACATGTTTCTGCCCTTAGGTGACTCCTCTAGGGATTATGGGGCATTTTTCAGGACCAATTGGCTAGTCACTCTGCATGAATATATATATATATATATGTAAATATACTGGCCACCAGGAATCGGTAACCTGTAGGTTATAGCGATGGCCCGAATTTGTGGGAGAGGTTGGGTCCACCATCTATCTATTGGGTGACATATAAAACCACTCTCCAGCCTTGTTGGTTACCCAACTATTTGCACAGCTCCGTTGTAGTCCGTGTCTTGGATGATGTGGGTGTCCCAAACTAGCGCGACTAGCCAATTGGTCCTGAAGAATGCCCCTGAACCCCTAGAGGGATCACCTAAGGGCAGAAACATGTTGACCTGTGTAGGGGTATATTTGCTAGTAATCTGAATTTGAACAACTTATTAGCAATACTATAGCTACAAAAATGGTATATCAAATAGCAAATCCTGTAATGAGAAATCCTTTAGCTGTACCAGTGACAATCTGAATGACGACTTTATAGATGACTTTGCTAGCTCAGCTTTACCCCACCACTGTGTCTTCTGCTAAAATAAAGTAGTTCAAAGAGCTGCCTTCTGGTCAAGACAAGTGGTATCTGAGCCTGTACTCACCTTATTTTCTGGGCACCACAACTATAGAAGATATGATGAAATGAGAATATGGGCAGTGTGAAAAAGTGCTATTCTTCCCACTTCCACTTCCTTCAATAATTTCAGCATGAATCACATAATGTGTGTCAATTGTTTTTAAAATTTTAATTTGGAATGATAAGGCAATTATATTATTCAGCCATGAAGAAATAGTGCAGGTTTTGTTTTCCGAACAATTTTTGGGGGCATATCGTGCACACCTATTGTTGTTGAATGATGTTGCCTATCTACACAAATGCGTGCATCTGCGGGTGTGTATATTGTCTGAACTACACAACCTGACAATTGAGCCAAAGAACAAACTCTTTGGACCCCGCGAGCAGAGCTGAATAAATCTATCAAACAATGTAAAACATTCTCATGAAATAATTACAACGCAATTGCTCACCATGTTATGTTCAGTATATTTCTCAATTCTAAGAACGATGTTCTGTGATGACCTAATACATACACCACTACTAAATAAACATATAACAACTTAATAATGTCAATGTGTAGTTGTTTCCAAAAAACATTACACAATTAAAATCTCTATTATACAGTATTGCTGATGACAAGAATTCAAGAACTCATAGCCCAATGCATTTCGGGATGCACTCCCTTCTTCAGGGGCTGTAGAATCGTAACAGAAAAAATAAATAAATGAAACAACCATTAACTTTTTCAACGAGTAGCAAATTGGTTCTTTTCTTGCGCAACTGTTAACTGTGAATATTTTCCAAATGTGTGGTAATCAATAAGCAAGTCAAAAATGAGGATGTGGAATTAATCAAGTTTATATGGTAATTATTCATGTGTTTTCCACCACAATGTACATAATAGTCTTTTGTCCATTTTCATGAGTATCGGCCTCGTTTAAACTTTGAAAATCAGAGTAGTGTCTATTGGGATGGCAGAGGCCATTACCTCTGCCATCCCGATGGTACACCATCCGTCAAATTAAGAGAGGACTGCCAGCCCAGGGTCATCTCTTTACCTTGATCTCTCAAATGAATGACTCCCACACACTTGGGATTTTTCTCCCAGGGCATGGGTGTCATCATGTGTTTTTTGCGTGACTAACCATAAAAATAGAACATTGCCCCGTCCACCCTAAATAGGGTTTAGCCTCTAAATACCTTTATGATTGTTTTGTTGTCTCATTGATGGCTTCTAATATTTTGTTTTTCTGTGATTTATATATTTATTTAGATCCTAGCCTGAGGCCCACCAGCACACCAGGTCAGAGGATCTACCCACCATGGACCAGAAGAACACTCACCATATCAATAGATAGTTTTCTCCTTTTCCTTTCTTGACAGGGCCACTGATTGTCTTCCCTGTCTCGTTGTGCTATGCATCGAATAGCAGTCGCTAGCAGGAATCTGGGATATCACCACAGTGATCCATCTGTCCTGTGGCGAACAGACTGCCAGCTCAATGGTTTTGCTCCAGTAGAGTCCACTGAGGCTCCACTTGCAGACACCCTGTGGTTCTCCAATCTCTTAATAGGGCGGAGGAACCACGATGCAGGCAGGCAGGTTATCTGCCATGTTTTGGCAGATGCTCCCCATCTGCCAACCTCTAATTGACCAGTGCTTAATTTGTGCCAGTGGTTTCTGGTGCTCGGCACCGGCACGTAATTGGCAGCACCGGCTCTAGTGACAGTCCACCACATGGTGGCGCTGTCTTTTTAATTTTGAGATGAGCGCAACAACCACATTTATTAAGTCAATAGACATTGAAAATGAATAACACCAGCTCTCATGCCATTATTATAGTTTTGTGTGGCCTGAAATAGACTGAATTGTCACACTTGTAGGAGTGCAATGGTTAGGTGTTATGTTGGTACTGCCATTGGCAGCGCTGGCAGGGTATGGGTGGTGCAGGATCCAGGGGCTTTCTGAGAAGAGCCTGGCATTTCATTTTTTTACAAATTAAGCACTGTAATTGACCCTGTAGGAAGCTGGCTCTGTATATACTATACCAAAATGAGGTATAGTGTGCACAGAGTCCAGTGGAGCCCCAAAGCTAAGCAGAGGTAAAAGTAGATAGCACCTTACTCTCTATTTGTGGTAGTGTGGGCGAGCAGTAAGGCTGTATCAGAGGGTAGTGTTAAACAGCAATCAGCAATCAGCAAATGATGTCACACACTCAAAGACTGAACTCAGACCAATTTTGTTTGTATCAAAAATAGTATTAACTTTTTTTATTTCTAGAATCAAGCCAAGCCTGGCACAGGTAAGTGAAATAAATGCTTTGCAAAATATTATGCAGTTTTACAAGTGTATGCAAGTTCAAATGCAGTTGTTTGAAATACAGGAAAGTCAAGGTATTGAAATTACTGTACAGATTACTTTTTAGTTACTTTCGGATTACTTTCTAGATTACTTTTTCTACTCAGTTTGATATGCCGAGATATCACACTGGGACACTTCCTAGAGAAAAGGTAAGTAAAAACAATTTTGCACAGTTGTACTTTTTTAGGCTTCCATACAAATCAACTCCACACTTAGAAATTTTTCATAGAAAAACAGTCAATAGGTTCCTATGGAGAGAAATGAAGTTAATGGTTACCAGGTAAGTACTCGGTCTTTGGGGTTGAGTTCCTGGGGTTAGAACAAGGGTTGCCCCAGGGTCAAGGATGCACTCTCGTTACACCCTCAGCGGCACTAGGGCGGTGGGGTGCAGAGTGCTGAGGCCCAATGTTATCCAATGGGGAATAGGGGGCCTCCAGTTGGTGGCTGCTTACGAGCAGGCCACTGGGTTGTAGGAGCAAAGCTCCTTGTGTTAGGCTCAGGGCAAAGCGGGATCCTGTTTAGTACAAAAAGTGCACCTGCAGCGGCGCAGGGGCAGCTGGGTGCAGAGTGCTGTTTTGGCGTCGGGTGCCCTATTGGTTTCAATGGGGATTCTCCGCTTTCAACAAAGACTGCAGGCTCGGGGACGGAGATCTTCTGGAGGTGACCACCGGTTGGAAAGGTAAGTTGGGATGCCTGGGGATGGTTGGGCCACCCAAGGCCGTGGGGCTTTGGGTGTAGGGGTGTATTTAGGCATCGGGTTTCTCTTACCAGTTCCAGTCGCGGTCGGTGGGGGAGTCTCCAGAAAGAGGCTGCAGGCTTTGCTGGGAGATCGAGGCAGGGCAGAGATCACCAGATCTTGGGTCAGAATCACCAGTGAGACCTCCTCGTGGTGTTGGGCCACTCAAACTCAGCGTGGGCGATGGGTGCAGAGTGGTGCAGACTCGTGGATTTTGCCAGAGCTGGAGTCTGTGGTTGCACAAATCTGGTGTTCATGGGAGACAAAGTCTTTTCTTTGGGAGGCAGGGCAGGTCCCCGGGGTTCTTGAGGTTGCTGGCTGCAGGACACCCCGGAGTTTTGCTTCTGCAGGTTCGAGGTGGGGACAGGCCGATAGGGCTGGGGCCAAGTCAGTGGGCATCTTCCTCTTCTTAGCTTTGGCACGGCTGTTCCGTCGTCCTTCTTCTTTTCATCTTGGTCGTGGCTTGTCTGAGGAGGCAAGGTTCAGGGGGGCCCCTAAATTCTAGATTTAGGGGCGTTACAGGGTCCCTTACTTGGGGTGGGTCACCCCCTATTATGCCACCCTCCAGTTGGAGGGGGGCATATGCCTCACTCTGGTTGGCTGGGTCCCCCCATCTGCAAGATGGCGGGGACTGAGAGTTGTGCTTCGCCTCGCCTTCCCCACCTGAGGGGTGGGGTTGGCAAAGGTGGGCACACCTCCCTTCCTCACTTGCTTTTCTCCCGCCAAAGTGGGGGTCAGAACCGGTGGGGACCAGTTGCTGGAAGCAGCAAAAGGTCTGGGGAAGCTCACAAAGGCAGCAAGCCTTTGAAGCTTCCCCTTCGTGGACCCTGCCCACCCTGGGGGAGGAGGCTTGGCACCTCTTCCCAGGATGTGCATTGTTTCAGGCCCCCAAGAGCAGCAGGCTCTCGACCCTGGGGTCCAGAAATATGTCTGGTGGTGGCAGCTGGGGAGCAGCCACTCAGCCTGAACACTAGTGTTAAGTCATTTTTCAGGGGGCATCTCTAAGATGCCCTCTGTGTGCATTTTTCATTAAATCCCACACTGGCATCAGTGTGGGTTTAATGTGCTGAGAAGTTTGATACAAAACTTCTCAATTTTCAGTAAAGCCATTATGGTACTGTGGAGTTCGTAATGACAAACTCCCAGCACCATATACTCTTAATGGCATTGTTGCAGGGATTCTGCACATACACAGAACTATACGCAGGAATATGGGACCTCAGTGTATAGGGGCTAAGCCTTTCTACCACCTTAGGGCCCACGAACCCAGGACCGACTAGCTATAGTGTCTCACTCGCTCTCCTACTCACTCATGAAGAAGCAAATGATTAGACACCTCAGAACACAACCCTTCCGGATCTCTCAGGAATCGCGGTAACAAGACATACCTTTTCGCACACTTTCTTGTACATGTCCACAACAAGAACTGACCGAAACACGAATATAGTTTAAAATGTTTATTTTAACTATTGTGATCTAAAACGCAGTGTACGAACCACAACCAGCAGCAAAATGCACAAACCTAACAGAGTTAGCATTGCAGCAAGGCCATATATCATAAAGGGAGATGTCATCATATAAAGACAGTGGATAAAGGACTATACCGCCTGACCACCCTCCCCTTGGTAAGAAGAAGCTTTTTTATATGATAGAAGATCTCTGGGCTTTGTCAGTAGACCCCATACCTTAGTGCCTAGATGGTATATCTACATCATAGGGACCGCATGGCTCTTCTCCCTGGAAAGCTCCCTCTCCAAGTGTGTGTTACCTAAACATGCATCCCCATAATATCAAAGCACGAGTTTCCAGCAGCAGCTATGTTAGCATGTTTTGTCTAGGTGCTAGGGACTGACCAGAACAGAATAACAAGGGGCATTGTCTATCGACCTTGCTCGCAGTGTTCAGACTAAACTCCAGGAACAGGCAGAGAACGAACAAAGCAGACGGTTCTCATGTGAAAGGCATAAACAAAGTCTTGTAAAAATAAAGCTTTGTAGTAATGCGTGCAAAAGCAGGATCATGGCTGCTGGGCTCATGCTAATTAAGCGATGTCGAAAATGTCCCTATCGGCCACGTGACAGCATTACTGCACTTACAATGTCTAAGAATTGGCTTAGACACTGTAGGAGTACAGGGCTCATGCACCTGTACCCTCACCACTAGTATAGTGCACCCAGCTAGAGGGGTGGCTGATCTATGCCAGGGCAGTGGGTTGTAGGCATGGCACACAGGGATGTATGTCATGTTGACTCTTCACTTTGTTCTGCACCAAAACACGCAGCCTGTAAAGGCAGTGTATGAGTGTAAAGGTACAGGGCCTCTAAGGGTGGCACAATAAGTGCCCTGGGTACCTGTGGTACCATTAACCAGGGACTGACCTGTGCCCAAAGAGTGCCAATTGGGTTTGGTCTTCAGTGCAGTTTTAGGGAAAGAACATAGGCCCTGGGTACCTGATTGGCAGGAGCCCAGGGCACACTCAGTCAAAGTACATCAGCAGTTCAGCAAAAAGTGGGGGCAACCATACAGAAAGAGGGCACTTTCTCACAGATCCCATTAATCTTTAATGTAGGAGATAATACCTTTACTTTATGACAACTGCTTACACTGTCAATTAACACATTTTATCTGTTTCAATGATTCATCACTAGCCAAACAGATTGAGGACGAGGGACTAGCCAGAGACTTATTTAATCATATCCGATGCAACTGCTGGATACAGTAATGTGTGGGCTTGGGTGTTAATAATCTGAAGCTCATGATCAATGATGTCTTCCACACTCCAGCATGAGGGCAGGGGTTCTAGACTCATCACCTTTATAATGTGTTGCATCCAAGATAGAATATTTACTATTTGCATTCCAGCTATCTGTTGCCAGATACTTATGAATGCCAGCTGCCAATTATGAGGATCGAAATCCTGTAATAATTAAATCATAATTTCTCGGAACAAATGTGCGGGCTGTCCCTACACATCCTCAAATGGTTGGCATTCATCATAGGCTGCCACACATAATGATGTCACAACAAGGTGGAGTAAGGTCTAGCGTGAGCAGATTCCATGGGAGTTTCAATGTGTGACGTAGCAGGAAGGGGATTCAGTTAGGATAAAGGATAAAGATATTTCTCCTCGTTGAGCCTCTGGTGGGGAGGAGTACAATTCTGATGCATTACCAGGTCTACCAGTGCTGGTAAATCTGGAAATGTGTCAGAATGCATGGGTGAAAGCATGGGAACACCCAAGCTCCAGCTATGGCACACCTCCCTGCCACAGAGTAACATAAGGCAGCGATTTGCTCTGCCTTGAGTTACTTTAGATTTACCAAGTCACGCAGGGCCATGCAAGGTGGTCTTACGTGGTTTTCTAAATGTCATTTAGGCTTTGCGTCGCCCTTGTGTCCCCTTGCGTGGCACAAGGGTGATGCAAAACTAGGTAAATATGGCTAGCTCTTCAGCTATGGTGGAGGAGCGTCGCCCCACTACCGATAGCCAGCAGAGGCAAACGTGAAAAATAAAAGGATAATAAAACTATTTTATTTTCATTCTATTTTTCATTGAGCCCAGAGTCAGCTGAGTCATAGGGTGGGGCAGGGCCATCCTGAGCTTCAGGGAGGAGTGGTGGGCACTGTAAGTAAGCATGTGGGTTTGGACGGCTGTCTAAGGCCAAACCAACATGTGCACTTGGCATTTCTCCAACCCGAGCTGTGTTGCACAGACTGGTGGAGAACAGACAAAAGGCTCCCAGGCCCTATCTGCAGAAGCGTCCGCTCGCATTGCGAAGTGGTGGGGAGAGGGTATATACAAACCAAAAAAATCACGGAAGACGGAATTAGGAATATATAAAATTGAAAGGTTAAGTGCGCATGATGGCTGGGCCGGCCCCACACAGCCGGCCAAACCGTCATGCGCACTTAGCAGTGCCCACCACTTCCCCATCCTCCCTGGTGCTGAAGTGTCAGTTTGGATGGCCCATCCCTCCTTCGGCTTGGCTGGCAGCCTGCAGGAACTAAAATAAAATAATAATAAAATTGTCTTAATATAATTGTATTTTTCTCATTTGCCTCTGCTGGCTTTCAGCAGGGGGAGATGCTCCTACCTCATAATGGAGGAGCCGCTCGTGTCTGAGCTTCAAACCAGGCTGTCAGACTAACCCCATCACTTCTCTCATGCTGGGTAATAGTATTCCCAGCATGAGAGCAGCATCTGGATTGGCATCTGGGAGCCTGTGCACTGTGCACCAGCCTGTGGACTGCCGGGAGTAGAGGATCAGGAGAGTAGCAAGGCGGCGGTCGGAGTGGCATGCAAGTACTATTTCTTTTTATTATTATTTCGTCCGTGCTTTTTTTTGTATTTCCCCCGCGCTGCCCACCACGTGGCATTGCGAGCAGCCACCACTGCCTAAGTATGACAAGTTGGCGTGGCCAAGATGGCAGATAGAGCGGACGCAGAGCCCTGAG
Organism: Calotriton arnoldi; assembly: GCA_963921515.1. Classification (NCBI taxonomy): domain Eukaryota; kingdom Metazoa; phylum Chordata; class Amphibia; order Caudata; family Salamandridae; genus Calotriton; species Calotriton arnoldi. The sequence goes on along the minus strand of CAWUFW010002434.1, from coordinate 424,715 downwards.
CTCCGCTCTATGCCCGCCGGCAAAATCCTGTTTTCTCCTCGCCTGGCCGGAGATTCTTGCCTGTGATCGCTGCGGGAGATGACTGGCACCCGCTGGAGGGAAAAATCGGCGCTCGTCGGCGCCCCGTGAGCCCGCTGCGGGCTCCGATCTCTGCCTACACGACCGCGGGTGCCCCCGAGGCCCGGAGCAGCGCGTGAGGACGGAGGCACCTCGGCATGGGCCGTGACTCGGCCGCGCGGTGCCCGAATTTACCACCTCCTTCACATCAGGGGGCCTGGAGTGCCTGAGGCCTGGGGTGCTGTGTCCTGTGCCCTTGCGACGCCGCCTGTGACCCCCTCTGGCCTGCTCGAACCTCCGTGGCTGAGACGGCCATCATGAGACGAGGGGCCTGTGGTGACTGGGCCCCTGGGCATGGCGGTGAGGGGGTGCTGACCCGTCTCCCCCTCCCCCATTTGGGGGGCTAGGAGCGCTGTACCCCGAGAACCTGGCGGGAGCTGTCCACGGCTCCAGGTTCCTGATGGACTGACCACCCGGGACCGACATATTGTGTTTGGTGAACGGAGGCGGCCGGGCCCCTTGGGGTGCAGCTACAAGATTGCTACATCTGGCGGATGAGCGAGCGACGTCCCTTGACAGCGGTGAGTGGACCCCCGTGGCCCCTTTCCTCCTCTATACTCCTTGCGACCTCTACGGACTGTGGGTGTGCTGCGAGTGCGCAGCTGGAACCGCGTCGCCCGTCCTGTGGTGAGTGAGACCCCGGTGGATTGTCTCGGTTGCGGGGGACCCCCTGGAGCTCGGGTGTTTGGCTGTGGATAGCCTCGCCCACAGGGTGCGGCTGGGAGTATATCCCTGAGCCCTGGCTGGTGGACCGGAAGCGGCGCGCTGGAGCTGAGCCTGCGGGTGTGACGACCCGAGGGGTGAGTGCCCTTGCGGGGTAGGCGTACCCCGGTGTGCCATAAGTGGATGCGCGGAGTGCATCTGGGGACGACGGTGGCTGCCTGAGCAAACTACGGCTGGGGCAGTGTCTCTGATCCTGCAGTGGGAACAATCCTATGTTAGTCCTGCGTCCCTTGGTGCCCCGCAGGGCATGAGTGAGAACATCCTGTAGCTTGGGCGATCTATCTTGCGCACCTTCTTCCCCTTGCTTCGACTCCTGACTGCTCCTGACCTCTGAGGGTGCACGCCCGCCATTGCCTGCCCTGTGGGCACACAGGGGCGACATCATGGGCAAGCCCAGACCGGACAGATCCCAGGCGCAACCTCCAGAGGTGGAGCCGGCGTCCTCGGAGCGCAGGACCGTGGATCCCCCAGGGACATCCGGCCAGGGAGACCACACTGATCAAACGCACCGCTTTGATGAAATACTAGCGGCGATTCTGGATATCAAAACCACCTTGGGCTCTAAAATTGACTCTCTTAGTATCGACATGGGATACTTACGAGAAGATCATAAGAAGCTTAAGGGTCGGGTCGACGAAAATGAGTCCGCCTTGGCATCCATGCGGCCTACGGTGGCTGCGACGACTTCCCAGCTGCGAACCCTCCAACAGGAGGTGGACTACCTTCAGGCCCGCGTGGACGACCAGGAAGGGCGCACACGACGCAACACCATGAGAATCGTGGGCCTGCCCAAACGGGCCCAGCACGGAACTGTTCCTGGAAGACTGGTTCGCACGTGAGGTTCTACAGGGCAACATGTCTAAGTTCTTCTCTATTGAGAGGGCTCATAGGGTCCCGGGGGGCTCCCTGCGCCCTGGTGCACCTCCTAGACCAGTGATGGCCAGATTCTTCAATTACCGCGACAGGGATCACGTGCTGCAGATCACCAGAACAAGGGCCCCTGGCAAATCGAAAACGCGACAGTCCACATCTACCCGGATTATACCCTGACTGTGCAACGCCGCCGATCCTCGTTTTTGGAGGTAAAAAAATGCTTGCGAGATCATGCTGTTCAATACTCCTTGCAATACCCGGCACGCCTGCGCATTCGCCATAAGGAGGGCACGGTCTTTTGCGACACGCCGAACGATGCCTGGGCTTGGGTCGACCAACAGGGTTTGGCGCACGACCCTCCTGTGATGCAGTCAAATTCTGCACGACCATGGAATGTGGTGCCAGCACGAGGAGGCCGGGGCGGGAACAGGTCGCGCCGCCCAACAAAGACGCAGGCCACGCGTGAAAGAGCACAGGTCATCAAGACGGTGGAACAACTGGGCTCCCCTTCATCCTCCTCCAGACGGGACTCGGACTCTGATGCACAAATGGACCGCACACTGCGGCTTACGGACTCACAGATTGAGGCAATGGCGGGGACGGGCCCGGTCCTTACCCCGCAAACAGCAGCTGATCTAGGTTGAAATTACTGCGCCTGGAACTTGTTTCTCTGTTGAAGTGACCGGACAGCTGGTGTATGCCTGATGATTGCCAGGATGATCCACGGGAGGCGGCACGGACATTACATACAGTCTTCACGCCACCTTCCCCACCGAGTGATAAGTAGCTGATACAGCACACTATTTCATTCTTTATCTTTTGTTGTATGCTTTAATTGTTGTGTTATTAGATTTGCAGTTTAGTGCAAATGGCCCATTGTCCATTGACAACCAGGCCTGGGGTGGGAAGTTGACATGTTTTTGATGATGTCATTCTTTCTTTTCTTTTATGTTTGCAATTCACGAGCCCTGGTGCCGATATACCCCTGTGTCCGGTAGTCTGGGACCGTGTGTGTGGCGATGGGAATGCGGTCTGCCACGTGAGGGGGTGATCCTCGCAAAATTTCATTATACACCTACATAAATGGCTAGCGGGGATTATTCTTTATTGACCTGGAATGTGAGGGGGCTGGCGGGATGCGCCAAGCGCCACAAAGTGTACCAATACCTGCGCAGCCACAAGGTTACGTTTGCGCTACTCCAAGAGACGCACCTCACGACACAGACGTTGGCGTTGCTCCGCAAACGATGGCGGGGCATGGTCCTGGGCACGACGTATTCGGGTTACGCTAGGGGGGCGCTTATCTGGGTGGCCCCTGGGACTCCTCTCCAAATTACACACTCCAGGGTGGACGTGCAGGGTCGCTATGTCACCATGGAGGGTGTGCTGAACGGTTCCCCCCTGGCGCTGGTTTCCCTGTATGCCCCGAACTCGGGCCAACCCAATTTCCTGCGGTTGCTCACACCCTCGCTTACGGACCCCACAGTCCCTACATACTGGGGGGGGGCGATTTCAATGGGGTGTGGGATCTTGCCTCGGATCGCTCCCGCCCACCTCTCTCTGGGGCGCAGTCCATTACACTGGTGCATCACATGCGGGAATGGGCGCTGCAACTGCAGGTCCACGATGTCTGGCGCAGATTACATCCGCGGATGCGCATATACTCTTACTACTCGGCTCTGCACGATTTACACACACGGATTGATATGGTGTTTTGTTCGGATAATGCACTGCATAGTGTGGTGCATGCTGCGTATTTGGCGCGCGCGCTTTCTGACTATACACCCTTACAATTGAGCCTGACCTGGGGCGCGCAACGCCCTACGATCTCGACATGGTGCCTGCCGGGGGCGGCGCTGGCTGACTCCTCCTACCGGGCCACTTTACTGGAGTCCATTACCAATTACTTTGCGGAGAACGAGGGGACTGCGTCATCGGTGGGGGTGGAGTGGGAGGCCTTCAAGACTGTACTTAGAGGTCATGCAATCAAGACCACGTATGGGGCTCGCACAACCCTCACTGCGGCCCTAGATGTGCACGAGTCCGAGATCCAGAGTTATGAGCGGCGAATTCCGGCGGATCCCCTGCTTGCCCCCTTACTCGCCCAGGCGCGACTGGCGTGCAGGCAAGCGATGAATGACCTGTGTGCCTTAGATTATAGAACATATTTGGCGCGCAGGCATAGCGAGGGAGACAAGGCTGGGAAGCGGCGTGGCTCCTCCGATCCGATACTACCCAGCCTCCCATTACTGCTGTATACACGAGTGCTGGGACTCTAGTGAATATGCAGGCAGCTATCAATCTCTCCTTCCATGAGTACTACACCACGTTGTACGCAGCTCCGGCACCACTTGACCCTGATCATATTCGGGAGTTTTTGGAGGGGGTCCGGCTCCCGCAGATCGTCCCGGCTCACAGGGCCGCTCTGGAACAGCCCATTGCGCTTGATGAGATCACGGATGCCATCCGGCAGCTAGCGGCGGGCAAGACGCCGGGGACGGACGGGTGGCCGGCAGAATTTTATCGTACCTTCTCTGCACAGCTAGCGCCTAGGCTGGCCAAGGTGTATGCCGAGGCCTTTGAGGCGGGTGAGTTACCGCCAACTATGAGAGAGCGACGCTGGTTGTGCTGCCTAAACCAGGGCGAGATCCCCTTATCATGGCCTCCTACCGCCCCCTGTCGATGCTTAATGTCGATTATAAGATCCTGGGGAAATTACTAGCTAATCGGCTCCTTGTTACTGTCCCTCTGCTGGTCCATGAGGACCAGAATGGTTTCATTCCAGGGCGCAATACGGGGTTGAATTTGCGGCGGTTGTCTGCGCTCCTGGAGTGGGCGCGGGGTGGGGAGGAGCGGCCCTGGATCGCCTCGCTCGACATAGAAAAGGCGTTTGACACCTTAAGCTGGGCTTACCTCGAGGCGACCCTGATAGGGTTTGGCATGGGTCCCCATTTCCTACGGTGGGTGTGATTGTTATACAGTGGTCCGCGGGCCAGGGTGAAAACAGGTCGCACTTATTCGCCGCTCCTGTCGATAGCGAGGGGGACGCGGCAGGGCTGCCCCCTGTCCCCGATCCTTTTTGCTCTGGCCATGGAGCCATTGGCGTGCAGGTTGCGGCTGCGGGTGCGAGATTGGGGTATACGGGTTGATCAGCGATGGCATATCGCCTCGCTATATGCCGATGACGAGTTGATTTACCTTCTAGGCGAGGCCGCGATCCTGCAGTCCATCATGGCTCTTTTAAATGTACACGCGACCGTCTCTGGACTCCAGGTTAATTGGGCGAAATCGGTGGTGTTCCCGATGACATGAATGACTCCGGCACAGAGGCGGCTAGCGCCACTTACCCCGCTGCAATGGGCGTTCGACACCTTCAAATATCTGGGGGTGCAGATTTATCACTTGGGATCGGACACGATCGACGGGAACCTAGGCCGAGCCATTACGCGAGTGCGCACGACCCTCTCGTTTTGGACGAGTCTCCCCTTGTCTCCAATGGGTCGGGTAGCAATATCTAAGATGTTAGTTCTCCCCCGTCTCTTATATTTTTTCTGTGTACTCCCATATCGTTTACCCCGAAAACTCTTCCGAGACCTGGAGTCATTGCTGGTGTCACTGGTATGGGGTGCTTCCCGGGTTCGGGTGGCCCTCCACAAGTTATACTTACCATTGTCGGATGGTGGCCTGGGCGCGCCCAATTATGACCGATACTACGCGGCGGCGCAATTACAGTGGCCAATGCTGTGGCTTGCCAAAGGTAGCCTCACTGAGTTGGTCTCTGGCGCCGTGTCCTGGGATATTTCAACGCTCCTAGAGTGGCTATCCGGAACTGCTACGCCAACCCAGAGACGACAGGGCAATTTATTGATGACTGCAGCCCGACGACACTGGGCTAGATACGTGGTGCCCAAGGGCCGGCCGCCGCCTTACGCCCCTAGTCTACCTCTGGAGCTGCTCCCTGGCACATATTCCTTCCATGGACGCCCGGAACTGGGGGCATGGAGGGAGAGTGGACTGGACACATGGGGGGATATGTTTGCGGATTCGCAGCTCCTGACGTTTGAGGGCCTAGTGGAAACGTATGACGTGCCACAGGGCTCCTTCCTACTCTATGCCCTACTGAGTCGCCTGTCCTTGCAGTCCTGGGGTGCGGACGGAGGGGAACCTGTTATTTCACACTTGCTACATACCTTGCTCACACACGGCCACAGGCGTCAAGCCATCACAGCCATATACATTTCCATTAGATTGGACGATCCCCCTCCATTGACTACCTTGCGAGCGTATTGGGATGGCGAGCTTTCTATTACCCTGTTGGATAAACAATGGCAACAATGTCTTACTTACCCCAAAATTATTTCGACCAACGCCAGAGTGAAATACACTCAATTTAACTATCTCCACCATACGTATCTCACCCCTCATAGATTGGCACGTATGTACCCTACCACCATGGACTTCTGCCCTAGATGTAGAACTCAGGCTGCTACTTTTACTCACATGGTCTGGACTTGCACTACCATTCGCATATTCTGGCTAGAGGTGGCTGCAGTGCTTACGGCGGCAGCAGATGCGCGAGTGGAGGTGGAACCCCTCCATTTCCTGTTGGGAGCTACGAGGCGTAATTCGGCTCGTAAGAGTATGAATAAATTCTTGGACCTCGCTTTGGGCCTGGCTAAACGGAGTATTGCCATGGCCTGGAAGGCACAGGCGGGCCCCGAGATCGCTGTGTGGCTACTGGACCTGCGAAGGGCACTGGTTTCGGAATGTATGAATCAACGCGAGGCTGTGGCGCGGGCGCCGCTCCCCTCGCGTCAATTGCCTGCACAGTGGCAAGAATTTTTAACGGCGATCGAGGCCAGAGTTGCTGAGGGCGCTCCTCCCCTCTGAACCCCCCTTCACACACATCGGTGGGGAGACCCCCCCGCTTGCCCTGCTGCCCCCTCCCCGGCCCAGGCGCGCCTGCTCCTGCCCCCCCTCCCTCCCTCCCCCGTCCATTTACTCTTAAGGTTTCTTCCTGAGGTGCTTGACATGACCGCACACACTTCATCATGTCCCTATGATACTATCTATTGTTTATGTTATATTTCTTATGCACCAGACCAGCACTTGTGATCGTACTGGGCTTTATATATACATAGAGATCGGCTTTTGTTTTCTTATTTGGGCCACATGTGAATTTCTTTTTGTTCTCTTTTTCGTTTTTTTTTGTTTTCGTTTGTGGTGCCTTTTGTGTCCGAAATTATATTGTCTTCTTCAGGGATGTACGATATGTAACGGGCCTGGACACATCGAGCAATGCCCGATTCTCCTTTTTGATCTTTCTATTGTACATTTATATATGGTTGATTGTGTGGCGCTGCGGAGTGAAGCAGTGAGCCGCCCAGCCCAGTAGGTACGGGAATGCTGAATGATATTGAATCTCCTTCTGCCCTAACTCATGCCATTCGATTTTGTTATTGATCTGTATTATTTATCGTATACCCTGATCATTATGCACATGTTTTGGATGTCATTTTGTTAAAATCAATAAAAATCATTTATTAAAAAAAAAAAGTATGACAAGTTACCAATCACTTTAAGTCATCATTAACATCAGCAATACCCACATTAGCCCATCTTAACCATTAGAAAAACAACCATGCATGTAATTATTTATGCAGCAGGGTAATTTAATCACTCATCCAGAATGCAGCTGCAGACACCCCTTCTGTGGTAAGGCGAGGCAATGGCCAAGGGTGCCAGAAGTAGGGGAATGTCAGCTTGACTTTAAAAGCTACAAATCTGTCTACATTGCCACAGAAGAGGTGCTAAAATGTGACGTTGCCTCGGTTGCCAAAAATCCTTGAACCAGGCCTGTTGTACGAAGTAGTTCCAATTGAGCAATGCTTGGTCACCTGTGTGTAGCAACCACTGAGAAATCTCAGGAGTTTGCAAAATAGTTTTTGGGCAAGCAGGTATTCTCTCTTGTTGTCAGATATAAGATGTCGTTAAGACACAAAACATTGCTACTCATTTTATCAACAAAGCTGGTTAAGTCAGAGTTTCAGGGAAAAGCCCCCCATGACCTTCAGTACACATGCGGATCGCTGCAAGGGGAGCTCCACCGACTGAGCTACATCACCAGCAGTGAAGGCCGCTGATATCTCCCAACTTATAACACCTGATTAATCACATGCAGTTTTCTCTCGTTCTGCATCACGTGGCACAGGTCTGTGAAGCGCGTGAATCGGCTTCCAGACTGCACAACCCAGTTAGAAGCAGTCCCAGCAGGCACACCGGTCCCACGGGTCCGGCCATGTTACACTAATAATGCCGCCCCGCCCCGCCCCTCCCCAGCCGTCTTCGCTTCAGCCTGGACTTTTCCTCTTCAACAGGGGACTGTCTATCATCACCTCAGACCGACTGCATCATCCTTCCAATTGATTTGCAGTAAACTCACCACAGAGTCTGTCATAAAATCAATCCAATCCTCGGCTTTATCTCTTGTGGAGAAGCCTAGCACCGTCCTGCTTCTGTTTGATGCCGAGTGTCCATCCATTTACGCTCCCTTTTATATTTGGTCACACCCTGGGGGCGAAGTTGTCTTCCTCGTCTTTTAGAAGCGTTTTGTTTTAATGCTGCGTCGACGCTGGCTCTGTTCGTGCCAAGCTGCCTTTGAGACAGCATGGCGTCCTTTCATCACTGACTTCACCTTCTCCTTTAGAAAATGAACAAACACCTGGATATTCAGTGTTTAGTCTAGACACCTGGGGCCGTATTACATAAGGTGCCCTGGGGCGCAACAGGCGTTTGGTATTATAGAAGGGGGCGCAGACTCTTGTGCGTCCCCTTCTATAATACCGATAGCGCTGGCCAGGGCACAAGTCCTGAAAAAAGAAGTGGAGGGACTGACCAAGTCAGGCAGTATGCAAGTGACTTCATGACGCGTGCTATCAAAGCACATGACGTCACGACGCGTGACATTCCACGTGGCATCAGAGGAAGTGACCTCACTGGAAGTGATGCTCTGATATTTGTATGTTATTATGCCAACTGAAAATGCAATAAAATATGTTTTTTTTTTAAAAGTTGTCTCCTGCAAAGCATATCATGTAACATGCAATTCGCTAATTTTTATTTTATGTAGATAGGTAAGTGGATTACTGCTATGAACACAGATATCCTTTTGTTACTTGCAGTTAATAAATAGTAATCCTTCTAGTAGACCACAGTGAGCTATGAAGTGTATTTGACTCCTACACCTTGTAACCCTGACTGTCTCATGTAACACATCTTATACATTAATTTACACACTTACATGATTTATTTGGAATGGATAATGTGTATGTTATGTAAAGTGCTCTAACACTCTGCATTGGGATGAGTAGCACTATTGTTTTCTCCCCGGTGTATTTGCATTTGTGAGGTTCCAGTATTTTCTCCCCCCCGTGTATTTGCATTTATTAGGTTCCAGGACACCTCCAGTCCCACACTCGATCAAAAGGAGGCCTGATGGCCCTTTAACTTCTGTCTTTATCATTGCCCAGCTAGAGGTGGAAAAAAAAAAGCCCCTCCCTGCCTGCACGTTGCTGCTGTGAATCGAAAGCAGACAACGTGCAGGAGCTGATGAACGTGTCCCGGTGTTTCAAAATTACACTGGGACAAGTTCAACATATTTCTGTGGGGCCCAACTTCTTAGCAGGGGGGACGGTGTCCACCCTGTGAAAAGAGTGGGTGGACGCCGTGTACCCCCGACTCGTGCCCTGGCCCTGGCGCACTTAAAGCACCAGCACTATCAACAGAGGGTGTTCCCTCATTTGCATAGGGGCGTACCCTATGCAAAAAAGGGAATTCCTTTGATTCTGTACCTGCGCCATATTACAGACAAAGGCGCAGAGTCAAAAAAAAGCCCTCAGGAGGCACACTGACAGTGCGCCATTTAAAAGGTGGCGCACTGTCCGTGCGCCTCCAGACAGCAGCCCTCTGCAGGGTTTTAAGGGGGTCCCATGGACCACCCAGACATCCCCTTGCAGGCAGGTGCAGTCACTGACTGCACGCGCCTGCAAGGGGATCTCTAATCCTCTTTGAAAGTGCAGGTGGGTGCCGCCTGCACTGTGAAAACATGGAGCGGCTGCTCCGTGTTTTCACATGAATGCGCTGCCCTGGGGGCAGCGCGAGTTCGCGGCTGCCCTGGGGGCAGCGCATTCACCATAGTGGGGCGCATTGTTGAGCCCGGCGCACCTTTTCAATGGTGCGTCGGGCGCAAACAATGCCAATACGGCCCCAAATGTAGCCACCGATTTATCACAGTAGCGGATTGCGCAGGGCCCAAGAAAGAGACTACGCCCGAGTCATTGGTCTTTTTGCATCTTCTGAATACTTACAACAGGTTCTGTTTAGCACCAAGGTTTTAAAATCTTTCTACAGCAGTGTCAAGGAGACAAAAGATTTTAATAATACTTTCTTGTTTCGATCTTGCAGCTTTTGGGCAATGTAAACAACTGGTATTCTTGTGGTTAATAGTATCCAAAAGAACAGGATTTTAGCCCTATCTTCTCTGCTGTGACACACAATGTGATCTGAAGTAAATCACAAATGCCCCTGTTTCCCCACCAGCCAAAAGTAGTAAGAAAATGCTTAGAAACCGGAAAAATACAAGTTTTAAGCACTTTATAACTGGAAACTTAAAATTGCCCAATATACTCACCTTTGGGTGGGTGAGTTAGCCAAGAGCCAACCACGTTTTTTATTTGTATAGTTTAAGCACAGACACCTGCAACGAATTCTGAGCTAATATTGCAGAAAAGCCTTTCACAGCTGTAAAAAGACATTCATTGGCAAAGCAAATGGGTCTGACTTGCATTTTAAGTCCTGACCAAACAACAAAGAAAAGCTGCTGTTGCAGGGATTCTGCGCAAACACAGAACTATGCGTAGGATTATGGGACCTAAGTGCATAGGGACTGAGTCATCCTATCACCTTAGTACCCATGAGCCCAGGACCCACTAGCTATAAAGTCTCACTTGCTCTCCTACTCACTCACAGAGAAACAAGCGAAGAACACAACACTCCTGACTCTCTCAGGAATCGCGGTTGCAAGACACACCCTTTTGCTCTCACTCTTGTACTTGACACGAACAAGTTTAAAATATTTGTTTTTAACTAATGTTCTCTAATATGTAGTAAACGTGCCACATTAAGCAGGAAAATGCATAACATAAACACGGTCAGCATTGCAAGTAGTCCATAAATCATGAAAGGAGTTGTCATTATGAAAATACAGTGTAGCCTATCCTCCATCACCTTGTATAGAAGCCAAATGATTATATATTAGAAGATCTCTAGGTGTTATCTGCAGACCCTGTACCTCAGTCTATAGATGGTAGATCTACATCATAGGTGCTGTCTTGCTCTTCTCCCTGGAAAGGTCCCTCTCCAAGTGTGTGCTACCTATTCGTGTATTCCAATATTCCCAAACAACAGCTGCATCGGTATGTTTTGTCTAGATGCTAGAGCCTGACCAGAACAGAATAACAAGGGGCATTGTTGATAAACCTTGCTCCCAATGTTCAGACTAAATCCTTCAGAGTGTGAACAGAGCGGTAGGTTCTCATGTAAAAATGGCAAAAAGAGGCATTTGCAAAATAAACTTGTGTAGTAACATGCGCAAAGCAGCAGACAGTCAGCAGCGTGCTCATGCTAACTAGAGAAAACGACAATGTCCCCATGGGCCATGTGACTCCCTCCCCTTGGTCAGGTCAGTAGTCCTGGACAAAAATAGAAATCAGAGGTAAGCAGAGGCAAAGCGTCTTAGTCAAAGGCCAAATAGTGATTCAAATCCAAAGTAGACTCACGGTGAAATGAAGAAGAATGAAGAGAAAAAATTCATGGTACTCAATAGGATATCCATTCACAGCGTATCTTCTGGGCCAAAAACTTTGCGGGATAAGTGGAATGTCATAAGCTCCAACAAGCGGTCAGAACTTTCAATATTAAAAAGGTACGCCTTCCAATTAAGCAGTTCGAATGAGCAGACATGCTCCTCATATCCAGAGGCTGTTAGGAGCATTCCAGGGCAACCTGTGTCTACTTCAATGAAACTTCGTTCCAAGAGGCGCTATGCACGAGCACAGAGATTCAAATCTGTCGCAGGTCCAAGTGAAGGATCGTACACAAAGCGCCTACCCACAGAACAGTCCTGGTCATGGGACATCAATGGACACATCAACAGTTCATAATCCAGGGCAGCGTGTGACGTAGTGGGTAGGCAGACATCTAGGGCCCACTGAAAAGGGCACTGAATGCAGTAGAACACAGGTTGCACACAGGTAAAGTAGGCGTAATGGAAGGTCAACCAATAGTCGATGTCAAGAGCTTCCAATGGCATAAAACCAAAAAGCTGCCGCATCTTATCTCGGTACAACTGCAACTGTTCCCGGCTTGGCCGTACCACAGGTCGAGCAGCCATTATGGAGCAGCAGTAGAAGTAACAGAACGCCATAAACCAAAAGGAGCAGCAGGGGAAACACGCCAGATGCGCTGGAAAAAATAGAATGAATAAAATCAGGGATTACTCCAAAAAATAGTCTGAAACGAGGTGACAAGACCGGATCGCACAACCTTCAAAAAGTGGGCCAGGCCCGCCGTATCAGACATTAAATATTTGGTGAATTAATTCTCCAAAGTGTAGGGGGAGATTCGTGTTTAGCAGTGACTGAATTTCACTGGATGTTCTCACCACCTGCAATTCGAAGGTCTCATGAGCTGATGTGAGAGCCACTTCTTGTTGAAACAATAGCGCTTTGAGTCTGCTTAGCTTATTGAAATCTGTTTTCGAAGTAGGAATGGAAGGCCAAAGCAAACTATCTACACTCTAGTGTAGGGGTGGAAACAGGACATTGCTGCAAAAAGTAACCCAAACTGAAACTGTTACTATATACAGGAAGACAGAGTGTTTATACTGTTATCAACCACGGCAAGAACCTTCTCCAAATTATCCTGATCAATTTGAAGCAAGCGTACTGCTGCTTCCATATGTGATAGTTTCCAAAATTCATTATATGCTGCATACACAAAATGTTGAGTGCGTGGGGATTTCAGACCTAAAAGAAAATCTGCAAGATCAATGTCACCCGACAAAAGGGAAAGATGTTGTTTTACAGATGAGAGCGTGGAATGTCCCAACCACTGTTGACATAATTTACCAACAGAATACGTGGTAACTGTATGAGAGTGGGGGTAACGAGGGTCAGGTCTACTTTGAGTGAACCCCTGCGTAAATGACAAACATTGGTGTCTGTGGGCCAAAGCAACCAACCCCAAGGATCAATAATAGATAAATTAAAAGTGCTGTTTTGAATCATAACAATCAAGTCCTCAATCGTGTAGTTGGTATGTGTATGCCATGTGTCATAGTCAGACAAGGACGGAATAGAGAGTATATTTAAATTTTTAGCAGTGGCTAAACCAAAACAGGTTGTTTGCTGAACAGTCTGATTTAAAAATATTAGTTGAGACGGTATAAAACATGCACAATGGATGGACTGAGTTCCTTGCACCTGCCAAATTTTGATACCCCCAAATAGACTTTAAATCAACCATGTCCTTCCAATAATCGTAACCCTTCAGGGACAAATCGGTTAGGAAGGAAGAGGAATAAACCAATTTAGTGTGGGTAAGCTGTATTTATTGCGGGTGGCCATATTTAATTTGTAAAAATAGGACTCTGGGTTGGATAAATTGTAACTAGTAAAATATGTAAACTTCCTTTTCTGTGTTATAGAACTCTCCTTAAATGGTGTTGGGCAATGTTCCCATTGCGTGTAATTAAATTGCGGTCTTTGAGTACTGGTCTTGTGTAAGAAGTGATGGCCATAATGTTGGTAGCAGAATAAATCTGCATAATTTTCGGAATTTAAGTACAGATCCTCAGTATCAAATACAGTGTAATATTGCAAATCAGAAAACAGCGTTAACATCCCAATCATCGAAGTGCATTCCAGGTAAAACACCAACACCCAAAGAAACCAGGACGACGTATGGAATTTGCAGAGTCTCTATAGGACCATATACATCAAATGGCACTTTATCCCAAACGATGCCATCAGCGATTGGGAATGCTGAAATATTAACTAGTGTTTGATCTCTTTTCATTTTATGTGGTGAAGTATGAGGGGCCAGTAGTCCGTCAACCAGTTCGACAGCAGAGCATTCAGGCAAGTAGTGGCCATTAATCAAAAGGAAAAAGACAGTCCTGAATCCAATCCACATGAAGAGGAACACCATCAACAACACAATCCAGCTGTATGCCCATGGTGGGACAAGATAAGTTCTTTTTAACCACAAAATGAAAACACAAATCCATGTAGGAGGCACCGCCACAGACGAAGACAATGAAGATGTATCTGAAGAAAAGTTATCTTGGTCCATATAGTAACCACTGGAAGTGAGCGGAAACAATGGGGGCCATCCTGCTTTGGAAGGTGAATGTATTATACTTTCTGGAATAGCAACTGTAAGTACAACTGGTGGGGAATCATACTCATTTTCCACAGTTGTGGATGTAGAAGGTAAAACAGGCAATAAATCAATTGAAGACTCCATTTCCCCCTCCAGCCGCCGGGGAGAATTCGGAGAAACAGAATTCATTTGATGAAGTGAAACATCTCGACGCAAAATGCTTGTAGGCATACTATTGAGTATCGGCCATATGGTGTAACCTGACATGTTCGATAGAACTGAATCGATCATCTTTGCGACCAGGTAGCGGAGGTAAGATCACAGTTCGGGTGCCTTTCAAATCAAGGACCGGGACTGGCGCATGGTATGTTGGACCAAATTCTATCATGTTCACCACCTTCTCTCGGACCAGATCACCAACTTTAGGAAGCCAGACAGAAACTGGGATCAGCACTGCCGCATCCGTGGGTGGGGACAAATGAGTCTGCGCAAGAGCGTCACAATTCTTTTGTAGATCCTGTAACATAGCACAATGGTTATCTACGTCAAACGTTGTGGCAGCCGCCACAGCGTCTAGACCATCAAGGTCTGGCACAAACATCTTAATGCATTTTGTATGGGGTCTGCCCACCCAGAGAACTTCTACGGAGATTATTTAGTGCACATTGCACTCCATATAGATGAGTCAACCAGCCCCGATGTGTACCTAATACCCTTGCTGTTAAAGATTTCTTTAAGTCATGGTTCATCTGCTCCACAACAGAATTGCCCTCAGGCCAATATGGAGACGAGAATTGCACCCCCATAGACTTTATCACATTCCGGTAAACCTTAGAGGCAAAAGCCGGACCTTGGTCTGAATGGAAGATGCCACAGGCATAAGTCCCTACAAAGACACACAATTCTTTTATAACAGTTTGAGAGTCAGCACTGCGTTGCGGCAAAACCCAAAGGAACCTAGTGCACAAATCCACTGCAACCAAAATATATTTGAAAGCATTGTCTGATGTCAAGGGACCGCAGTGATCAAGATAAATACAACCAAATGGTTGATTTGAAATGAAAAGTTGAGTATGTGGTAGACGTGGAATAGTAGAAGGTTTAATCTGTCGATAAATGTCACAGGATAAAACATGTTTGCTGATATAAGCCACGCCACCAAAAACTTTGCTGTAAAAGCGAAATTGTCGCTGTCACTCCTGCATGTGCACAAGCCATGCCTTCATGGGCAGCCACAATCAAGGAAAGTCTGTGGTCCGCCTTGGGAATCAAACGATCACCAACCGATGGAATGGTTGCAAAAGGAATTTGATCAGGTGTTAAGTGACAGGCATAACGAGAAGGGAAACTGTGTTCCCTCCTTCGTTGCGGCAATAGCTGCCAAAATGTCCTCATCAATTTTAGTCATAGACCTATTAAAGGCTGCTACAGAGCATGTGGCAACTGCAGATTTGGCTGCCTCATCAGCCATAGAATTATCAACGTCTTGAGCATATATGGCAGTACACCTTGTTTAATCTCTGGAGATTTTAATACCAACCTCTTCCACAACCAGTTTGAGGACCTAGGGATCATCCTCCCAGCGGTCCCCCACATCTCGCCACACAAACATTTCCATCAGGACTCAGACCGTCTCAATTGGGCGAATACGCAGTCCTCCAATTCAGTAGAATAGGTTATATAGTAATAAACGGTCGCTCATCCACAGATAACCCCCCGGCCTGGACAAGAACCAACGGCCAAACCCATTCATTTCTGGACTTTACATTAGGGGCCAGTAAAATGCTCACTTTAATCGAGCACCATTACATCGCAGCACAGGGGGAGAGTGACCATCGACCCAAATAATAACATTATCTCTCAACATGCCTCACCACCAGGCACTCGCTCACACGATATCAGACAGTCATTCGGAGAACCTAAGGCGAATGAAATGGACATCCAGCGCTGTCCCCACTGTCATAGGGAAATGCGGTGCTTTTTTACGTTTACAATGCGAAAAAGAACGCGCCTATCATCGACTGCTGGGAAGCGCTTGCGACCAGTTTATTAAACGAATTTCCATCAAAATCTTACTCTTGGCAAGACACACCACAACTTCGTATTTCACCTGCAACAAAAATGTTAAAATCTCAAAGAAACTCTGCCCTACGCCGGGCCAGAAAAAGCCCGGGAAACGCAATTCTATTTAACCTCTTTCAGCAAGCTCAAAAAGCTTTCAAGGCATCCGTGCACAGAGACAAACAATCAGTGTCAGACCAGTTCTGGGTGAAGTTAGTCTACGCCAGCAAAAAGTCCAACACAAAGTTATTCTGGTCCCTCGTGAATAGAGGCCCATTAGGAGGCAGAGGACACAGCTGTGCAAACATAAGTGCTGAAGACTGGACCGAGTTTCTATTCAACCACTTCAGTGAACATTCAAGCAGGACAGAGCACCCCAGCCCCCATTCGACATTCAAATCTTGGCCACCACTCACTGAAGGCCGCTGCACAGGCAACACCGGGTCCACTACCACAGTTGAAGGCACCCCGGATGCAATAATAATCGAGAGAAAGGAGCCACGAAATGATTCAACTCTAGAGACGCTGACGACACCAGGAGTTTTAAGAAACACCATCGCCCGGATAATTAGGAAAGGCAGGTCAGACGGAGCCCCTGGCCCCAATGGACTACCTCAGGGCTTGTTCAAGTCAGATGAAACGTCGTGGTCAGGTCTCCTTGCACCCCTGTTTTTACATTGCAGGCTCAACAACCACATCTCAGACTCCTGGAAAGGCGCAATCATCCATCCCATCTACAAGAGTGGTAAAAGAAATGATCCGAAAAATTACAGAATGATTGCCCTTCTTGATATCGAATCCAAATACTATGCCAGCATTCTACTGGAAGAACTGTCAACCTGGGCTGAATCAACACAGCGCCTCCCCTTTAATCAGACCGGTTTCGTAGCTAATTCAGGCACAACCAGCAACCTACTGACATTAACTGTTTTGATGGAGAAGGCAGACGTTTGTCGTATGCAACTATATTGCTGCTTCGTTGACTTCAAGGCGGCTTTTGACCGGGTGCCACGTGGCCGCCTATGGCAAAAATTAGAGCGCTGGGGTATACCCCCCGCCCTCTTACAAGCCATAATCCAACTTCACACACGAACCTGGATAAGAATAAAGTTGGGAGACGGGTCCCATGTCTCAAAAAAGATCCAAACAGGAAGCGGTGTTATACAAGGCTGCGTGTTGGCGCCTCTTCTTTTTAACCTGTTCATCTCGGACCTATCCTCCACACTTGATAAGGTTAACTCGCACCTGCCTCAACTGGACGGAACTCGCATCAGCAACCTGTTATACGCTGACAACCTTGTGTTACTGAGCCACACAAAGGTAGGCCTGCAGAGGCTACTCGACGAACTCCTTCCCTACACACTTGACAATGCTCTCGAACTGAATCTGTCAAAAACAAAAATAATTCATTTCAGCAAACAGAAGCAGCGGAAAAGTAGGTTGTTTTTCAACAATAAAAGCATCGACACAGTGCCACACTATAAATACTTGGGAATCTTCCTTGACTCCAGAGGTTCCTTCACTAAACAAAAAGATGCCGTCAAGGCTAAAGCACTGTCGCTTGAAGTCGCGTCGGCAAAACTCTCAAAACATCTACTAGGGCCAAGTCTAACTCCACTGCTCAAGGTGATGAAGGCCAAGATCACCAACTCCTTATCGTACGGACATGAGATTATGATGGGCACAACAAACATCCTATTAAACAAATCAACCACCAGAATCTTTAAACGAGCATGGCGCCTACCGAGGTCTTCATCCCCAGCACAAGTCAGATTAGAACTTGGCCTGCTAGATAATAACGGCGTCGAGGTAGGCGTGTTTATTAAGTTCTGCAACAGACTGCGCAACTTCCGGGACGGCAGTCTTGAGGCCAAACTTTGGAATGAAATATCGACCAGCACATCTAGCCAAAAATATCAGCACCCCTTGGCCCACTCCCTACAGCTACTCGGAGTCATGGAATATTGGGGAACAAACCCATCACAACAGGCATTGAAGACCGTAATCAAGCGAAGTGTCTGGCTCTGGTCTTTTCACTCCGACAGGGCAAAACTATCCAGAAGGAAACACGCCTGGGCTGTTGTCTCCGATTACAAACCGGGGGTCGAGTCATCCTACCTATCAAGCACATACTCACTCTTTTGGAAGGTTAAGTTCATGGCCCTAAGGCTGGGTGAGTGGCCTTTTTTAAAGCATCTGCCACAATGGCAGCGCCTCAGTCTCAATATCGAATGCAAGGAATGTGGCTACCACTCCGAAAGCATGGAGCACATAGCCTGCACATGCCCAG
Source organism: Calotriton arnoldi (assembly GCA_963921515.1). NCBI lineage: Eukaryota > Metazoa > Chordata > Amphibia > Caudata > Salamandridae > Calotriton > Calotriton arnoldi. The sequence continues at coordinate 406,210 of CAWUFW010002434.1, read as the reverse complement.
CCCTGCTTAACGACAGAAGGACTTTATTGGGAGAGGAGTGGAACAAACTAGGTGCCCGCACATGTCGTCAGGCCATAATAGCGGCTATGAACCCAGAAAATATAAAGCTGAACATTCGGTTCACCAAATTTGTCATCAGAGCCGCTAAAACGCTGGGGAAAGAGAAGGCAGCAAATCCTCCGCCGGTTGGCCTCGCCACCTCTTTGTAATAAAAAAAAAATTTTAGTGGCCGTCTGCCCCTTCAGCTTGGCCTACCCGAACATTGTCCTCAGCTTTTTAATACCAACTGTCACATTTATTAGTCCCTTTTTTTTAGACTTTCTTAAAAACTTCCCCGTGATTTATGTTATCCAAAGACCTTGAACTACATAGGCAAACAAATATTCGGACAACTTTTAATTTTAACCCATTTTTATCGCAAGATTACTGCACTGTTTTTGCACTAACCAGGGTCCTTTTTTTCTTTCTTTTCAATTTTTGTATATGTACACATGAGCTACATGGTTTTAACATTTTGTTATGGTTTTTAGTAATCAAACAATAAATTTAAATTTGAAAAAAAATAAAAAATTGAATTTGAATTATCAACGGCGTGTGCTCCCAAATGCTGATGGCTCATTGTATGGACAACATGTGTGAGTGGCAAACGTTCCTTAAGAGCGGCCACTCTGACCCAAAGCGTTTTATGCTTTACTGTGCTACCTTTAGAATCACGAAAATCATTTTGTTTCCAAAAGAACAAGTTGTCATTAAATGACTGTACACAGTAAAAGGAGTCGCACACTACAAGTGTAGGCACTTGAGGATCAGCAAACACAAGAGCCAAAAGCAAAGCACGTAACTCAGCCAATTGTGCCATACAATCCCCAAGGGATTGTGTGTGAACCAAGGAGGATTTAAAATCACCGTCCACTATTGTGCCTGCCACTATAGCGCAGCCTGCTGAATAAGTATGTTTAGAACCAATGGCGGGCTGTGCAGACCCATCAGTGTAAATTATACATTTGTACTGATCAAGCAGGAGTAATGATAAAGGGGGAGGATGAACATGTTCATATTGCAAAAACTCCTGTGTTTGCAAAGAATGATCAAAGATAAAATTGACATCAGCAGATGTCAACAAACTAGCCCATTGTATCGAACAAGGATGCAGAGCTTTAGAATTTGGGAAACTCGCCTTTGTGACAGCTTCTAAAGCAGGCACTGGCAAAACCATGAAAATGCGTTTTCCCTGAACCAGAGAGCGTTCCTTTAGAATCAACATCTGTCCTGCTGTCAAAAAATTTTCAGTCGAAGAAAAACGCATCCCAGCAGGAGTATACAAATGCGATTTATAAGCTGTAGGTAAGGAACCATGTCTCCTTCATTGAAAGTCACGTAGGTGAAACCCAACGTTTCTGGTACAATCCTTATGACCAAATTTGTGGTATTGTCTCTAGTTAACAGGAACTGAGTCACGAGCAGATCAGACAGCAAAGACCTAAGAACTGCAGTATGTTCCAGAAGCCAACTGGAAGAGGAAAAAGAAGGTTGTATCAATGCGTATAACGCTTTGATATGCTGGGCATAATCAGAAATGTCGTCCTGCCGAAATTCAAGAAACCCAGCAAAGATTGTAATTTTTTGAGGGTAGACGGAATTTGCAATTGAGCACATTTCTTCAAAAAGTGGGGGACCAACCCCCAACCTTCGTTATTTAGTCCAAGAAAAAGGACAGCCAAAAAGGCAATATGCGACTTCGCAAAATCAAATTTGTAACCTAAGGTCGCAAAATGCATGATAATGCCATCCGTCCGCATAAGATGCGGATTTAGTTAATCATCCGTCAAGTATATGTCATCGACATAAGAAAAGGCATCAGGGTCAATTTCATGTAAAATCGACACAATGCATGCCGCAAACACCCCGGGCTATTCCTATATCCCATGGGCAATCTCACATATCGTTGTTAATTGCCTAGAACGCTGAATGCAATCAAGTCACGGCTTTCAGGAGCTAATGTGTGACAAAAAAATCCATTGGAAATGTCCAACGTAGTTTTATATTTCTTTCGAACAATGTTATTAACTATCACAGAGCTGTGTCTGTTCTGTACCGCAAAGGTGCGAACATGACTGTTCAAGTGTCTGTAGTCTAAAACTATACGATATGAACCATCCAGTTTCATATTGGAAAAAGAGGATTATTCATTGACGAAACACAGGGTTCAATCACACCCTGATATTTCAATTGAGTCAGAATGTAACTGACGCTTTAGCATCACGTTTAATTGGATATTGCAGTTAGGGCTGTGGTATAGAATGCAAAGGAATAACATGCACGGGCAAATCCTTGTCCCAACCCGCCTGATTGTGATATAATGTTGGAGCTAAGGCTAGGGCCCACTCCGAAGCGTAAGCATTTTAAGTCTCCTCTGGGACATATTGCGAAAAACATGGCAGAATAACCTCTTCTCCCCTAGAGGAAGCGAGGACAAAGGGGGAGGACAATCAACCTCCACCAACAAAATATCATAAGAAGACGTTAGATTGTCCCAAAAGACTGCCTTGAGGGTGCGTTTAATATCACCTTTAATTTGGAGGCTCACTTCATAAAGCCTATCAGGAGGAGCTACACGGATGTCAGCGGTTTCAACAGTAACAAAAGTGTTAGTTGCTTTCGCCTCCAGATGCTGGTGGAGTGTCTGCCGCACTATGGTAACCTCCGCAACACTGTCGAGGAGGGTTACCACCCAACTCCTGTCGAGGAGGAGGGTTCTCCCTGTCTGAGGCATACTTTGCAGTTAAAGCGGCAACTTTTTTCTTCTGAAACAGGGCTCGAAATTGAGGTAGTCCCTCCTGCTTGACTTTCACATCAAAGTGGCTCTGCGGGTCTCGCCTTTGCTGCGTGGAATCGCCTTGTCTGCGATCCTGTCGCCCCCCCTTCACCGAATTGTTGATCCAACGATGCCTGAAAGGAATGAGGAGAACGGAGATTAGGAACCTGGAATTCTCTGGTGTCTTAATTCTAGAGAGGTCACGTAAATCATATCTACGTTCAGAAGCATCAGGTGGAGGCAAACCAGCAAGAGAACTAGGCTTCTGCTGGTGTTGCCGCAAATTTTTATTCAATGTCTTTTTTGGAAAGGCTAGACGACCCTCCTTGTCTGGAGGGGGTTTACTTTGTGCCTGTGTAAATGGCCAGACCCCCAAATTATTGCGACTCAAGGACATATACACATCCGCAATAATAATCAGCAACTGTCACTCCCGATCAGCATCCGCAACCACCGCTAGGCGTGATGCACCTGCAAGCAAACTGCTTCACCTTTAATGTTGGCCAGAATCAAATCGGAGACAATAGGGAACATGCTCACTAACTTCATCCCCAAATCAAGGGCTGGACCAGCCCCGTGTTCATACACGTTTCAGAACACTCGGCATAACGCTCATGGAGGGGATGACAAAGCACACAGTGTATACACTGACGCGAACACCGCCCCCCAGGTGTTGCAGTCCGCTAAAGGAGGAATCAGACCACTAGGCAAACACATCGTAAGGATTCTGTGTTTCTCAACAGGAGATGTGTGTGGAAAAACAGCCTCAAGCTGCTCAATTTTCTGGGCTATCCAAAATGGTAGGTCCTCACGATTTTGAGAACGTTTGCCCATCACTGAATTAATCATGATGGGACTAATCACAAGACCTCCGCCCTGCACTGGTGCCGGTGGAGCAGCTCAGCCAGAGCTACCAAAAACGCAGGAGACACAAACTGTATGACTCATCTATAAAGTTGGATTACTTGTGTATATGTGCCTTGAGATAGTTTGGATGTGGTGTGAAACCAGCCAAAACTGGCCAAGAAGCCCCATCGATGCTAAAGGGGCCCATACGAACAAAAGAGACAGGGTGTGGAAGGGGGCCCTTAAACCAAATAGTATGCTCCCAGGAAGTCAATGGAACTTCAATCATCACGTCAGGACGATACGCTGCTGGAGGAGCATGCCGTGTAAGCATGAAAAAAATTATCATTAGCATCAACCGCGGAAAATTTAACCCAAGAATAAAACACCTCGAAGCGGTATGCTGGATCCGCTTCAACCACGAAATAAAGGCAGCCCCCGCATTGGGGACCCCGTGCTGAGTCAAATAGTTTGTAACCGCCGCTCGGCTATGTGCCGGAATAGCGATCGGTTGTGCCATGTGAATGTAAAAAGATTGAATAAAACGGTAGCGCAAAACGGGTCTAAAAAAACCTTTTAAATTTCAAGCTTGAAAAACCTACATAAATAGGCATATCCTACAAATGCAGGAGGCTAAGCCCCCCCACCATGGACGTCTCCGGGGAACGGTGAGAGGGTATCGCGGACAAGCGCTACTCAGGGGACTCGTGTATAAGTACCAGACCAAAGGTTGGCGGCGCCATGTTGCAGGGATTCTGCGCAAACACAGAACTATGCATAGGATTATGGGACCTTAGTGCATAGGGACTGAATCATCCTATCACCTTAGTACCCATGAGCCCGGGACCGACTAGCTGTAGTGTCTCACTTGCTCTGTTACTCACTCACAGAGAAATAAGTGATTAGACACCCCAGAAAACAACACTCTCGACTCTCTCAGGAATTGCGGTTGCAAGACACACCCTTTCGCTCGCACTCTTATACTTGCCCACAGTAAGATCTGACAGAAACACGAACAAGTTTAAAATATTTATTTTAACTAATGTGCTCTAATATGCAGTATACGTGCCACAATAAGCAGGAAAATGCATAACACAAATACGGTCAGCATTGCAAGTAGTCCATAAATCATGAAAGGAGCTGTCTTTATGAAAAGACAGTGTAGCCTAGCCTCCCTCCTCTTGTATAGAAGCCAAATGATTATATATTAGAATCTGCAGACCCCGTACCTCAGTCTATAGATGGTAGGTCTACATCATAGGTGCTGTCTTGCTCTTCTCCCTGGAAAGGTCCCTCGCCAAGTGTGTGCTACCTATTTGTGTATTCCAATAAGACCAAAGTACGTATTCCCAAACAGCTGCTGCATCTGTATGTTTTGTCTAGGTGCTAGGGCCTGACCAGAATAGAATAACAAGGGGCATTGTTGATCAACCTTGCTCACAATGTTCAGATTAAATCCCAGGAACCTGCAGAGTGTGAACACAGTGGTAGGTTCTCAAAATAAACTTGTGTAGTAACGTGCGCAAAGCAGCAGACAGTCTGCAGCGTGCTCATGCTAACTTAGAGAAAACAATAATGTCCCCATGGGCCATGTGACACTGCAACAGTGAAAAAAGCAAAACAAAAAAACGAACTAAATAAAAAAAATTGCTTTCTATTCTGAGATAAAGATTTTAGTATATAATGACTAAGTGTAATCTTGAGATGTAAAGTGAGTCCCTCAATCAATCAATCAGGGAAATTATAAGTGCACTACTCACCGTGAGGGTCTCAAGGTGCGGGGGGGGGGAAGCAGCTCCGGTCAGTCGAAGAGCCAGGTCTTGAGGGTCTTCCTGAAGATGTGCAGGGTGGGTGCGAGCCTGATGTTGATCGGCAGCTCGTTCCATGTCTTGGCCGCGATGTAGGAGAAGGTTCTACCACCCGTTCTTGCTCTGCAGATGCGCGGGGGTTTGGCGAGGGCGAGGTCGGCCGATCGGAGGGTCCTATTGGGTTCATGGGAGGAGATTCTGACATTGAGATATTGGGGTCCGGTGTTGTGGAGGCATTTGTAGGCGTGGGTATCTTGAAGGTTACTCTTTTCTCGATGGGGAGCCAGTGCAGGTTACGCAGGTGCTGGGTGATGTGTTCGTGTTGAGGGATGCCGAGGATGAGTCTGGCTGCGGTGTTCTGTATGGTCTGGAGTTTGCGGAGCAGAGACTTGTTGATTCCGGCGTAGAGGGCGTTTCCGTAGTCCAGTCTGCTGGTTATGAGTGCATGGGTGACGGTCTTCCTTGATTCAGGGGGGATCCATTTGAAGGTCTTTCGGAGGATGTGGAGGGTGTTGAAGCAGGTGGAGGCGACGGCGTTGACCTGTCGGGTCATGGAGAGGGAGGAGTCGAGTACGATGCCGAGGTTTCGGGCATGGTCCGTGGGGATGGTGGGGCTGCCAAGGGCTGTGGGCCACCAGGAGTTGTCCCATGTAGAGGGGGAGGGTCCGAGGACCTCTGTCTTCTCCGAGTTGAGCTTCAGGCAAATGCTGCTCATCCAGGAATCGACGTCTTTCATTCCTTCCTGGAAGTTGAGTCTGGTGGTGATGGGGTCCTTGGTGAGGGAGAGGATGATCTGGGTGTCGTCGGCGTAGGATACTATGCTGAGTCCGTGCTGCCTGACGATGGCGGCGAGGGGGGCCATGTAGATGTTGAAGAGCGTGGGGCTGAGCGACGATCCTTGGGGTACTCCGCAGTTGATTTCCGTGGGTTCGGAGAGGAAGGGTGGAAGTCTGATTCTTCGGGTTCTGCCAGTGAGGAAGGAGCGGAGCCAGTTGAAGGCGGTTCCCTGAATGCCGGCTTCGTGGAGTCTGGCGGTGAGTGTGCAGTGGGAGACGGTGTTAAAGGTTGCAGAGAGGTCGAGTAGGATCAGGGCTGCGGTGTGTCCTTGGTTGAGGAGGGTGCGGATGCCTCATGCACTACAATGCAAGCACTCCATAGGAAGTGAAATGATACATCAAATAGCATGAGGTGAGAGAGTAATACTCCTACAGATAGATTCAAAGCCCTTGCTATATATACTTTAAAGTGTCAAAACAGCACTAACAAGCATTGGCAAAGGCAACAGGTCTGAATTTAATGTGCCAGCAGATGCAAACTCAGGCATTTCAAAATGCTGTTTACATGCACAAATGCTGTACTTCACGTTAAAGCCTGACCTGTTGCCTTTGCTAGTGTTGGTAATAAAGTAACCAATAAGTATTGCTTTCTGTAGAGGATGCGTATAGGAGAAAAGAATTGAATGGGACAAACATTATGATGACTGAGTGTAACTTTCAGATGCATGATAGGATCCCTCATGCATTTCCAGTGAAGCACTTCCTGGAAGGTGAAAGGACATTCCAAAGAGCCAATTTTATGGAGTGAGAGTAATTCTCCTTTGAATGGAGCCAAAGTCCATTCTATTTATATTTAAAGAACTGAGAACTATATATCAACTAAATATCAACCAGGCAGCTGCATACTAAAACTGCAGCTCCCCAGTTCAGTATATAGCACTGTGAAACAGTGCCTTATAGAAATGACTCAACTACAATGTCATTAAGAGCCTTACCATTCCTTCCCCCACCCCCTGCCTGCCCAAATCATATTCTGATGACGCCTTCTATATGCTTCAAATTGCAAAACCTTCTTGTCGTTGATGAACTTGTCTCAATGTGCAAAGTGGATTACCAACCCTTCCCCCTCCTGGTGCTGTATTACATAAGTGCCCCAGGGGCGCAATGGGCGTTTGCGGCCGCTTTGCGAGCCCTCGAGTCACTTTGGTATTAAAGAAGGGGCCGCAGATTCTTGTGCGGCCCCTTCTGTAATACCAATAGCGCTGGCGCACATAAAGCACCAGTGCTATCTTCAAGGGGGCGTTCCCTCATTAGCATACTGGCGTGTCCCATGCAAATGAGGGAATCCCTTTGCCTCAGCACCCGTGCCGTATTACCGACATGGGCGCAGAGGCAAAGAAACCCTCAGGAGGCTCACTGACAGTGCACCACCTAAAAGGTGGCGCACTGTCAGTGTGCCTCCAGAGAGCAGCCCTCTGCAGAGGGTAAAGGGAGTCCCATGGACCCCCCAGACATCACCTTGCAGGCGGTTTCCCGCCTGCAAGTGGATCTGTATTCCCCTTTAAAAGTGCAGGCGGGTTGTCACAGTGAAACACGGAGTGGCTGTAAAGCAGCTGCTCCGTATTTCACGTGAATGTGCTGACCCCAGGGCAGCACGAGTTCGCAGCTGCCTTGGGGGCAGCGCATTCCCCACAATGAAGTGCACTTTGCTTCACTGCGCTGGGCGCACCGTTTTAAATGTGTGCCAGGCGCAATGAAGGAAAATGCACCACATGGGTAATGCAGCCCCAGGTCTCTTCACTAAGAAGCACTGCCTTTCTCTGTCATAGCTCATAGATGTCCTCAAGACTCACCGATTTATGAGTTTCCTCATGAACCGAGGGCCTTAACCCATCTCCCAACGAATTCTATTGCATTTCACGTTATCTGTTCTTACAATGTTCAACAAGGTTCCCAACCTCCTTTGGTTGCAATGCTCAACTCAATAGATTTAAATACAAGGGGGTCTATTCACAAAAGTAAATATCCACATTTACTCAAGGGTTTATTTACTAATACAGAGAATTGTAACTCTACACTTTCTTGCTATGCACCATTTCTAAGTGTAGATTTATACCTAGGTGTAGACATATACGTCTCCAAACCCTCAAATTAGGTGGTGGAGCCTTTTATAACATGAATTGCGAATGTAAAGTATTTTAACATTAGTTCCTATGGGGTGTTAGTTTAAGGCCCTGCCTCTATACATTTCTATGAGAATGTATTGCAGTACCAGTGGTAGGCCATGTGTGTTGCTTGAATTTCTCCAAGGCCAGGGTGGGGGATATTTACACATGTATTGTCACCTGTAGGACTGTAGTTGGGTTGGAACTGTAATATGTGAATACCAATGGCCTTACTTTTGTGGGCAACTGTTCATTACCTAAATGCAGATTGTGAATAGTCCCCAAGCAGTCTAAACGTTCGGCATGGCAATTATTTTAATTGACAACTGACTTTTCTGCAGGTTCTTGTCAGAATAGATTTGCAGTATTTCCAATTTTACCTAAAATGCCTCAAAAACGTTATCAGCGTAGTTATTCACCTGGATATAGAAAGAAATATGTATTCAGTGCGTGTGGCACAGACAGTTGAGGAAAGAATAAAAGAGAAAAATGTAGGTAAAGTAAAAGATAGGTAAGGTTTTAGAGTGAGGAAGAGATATGTGGATGAGGTATAGAGCGGTATGGTAAGAAAAGGTGAGTTAAACAGGGATGGGTGAAGTAGTGAGAGAAGTATAAAGATATGCAAGGTAAAGTGTGGTGAGGTAGAGGAGGCTAAATGAGAAACGAGACAAAGAAATGCAGATCAGGTAAAGAGTAGTTAGGCAGAGGAATCTGTAGACCGAGGTGAAGAATAGATAGCAAGATGTGGTATAGAGAGAAAAGAGGTGAGATAGAGTTATGAGGTTGATACAGTGGTAGAGATAAAGGATGAGGAAGAGTCCATGTTGATGTAGAGAGAGGTAGAGATAGAAAGGTGCGGTATAAAGGTGTATAAAGAGAGTGGTTGGCAGTAGAGGTGAGGTAGTGGGTGAACTAGTGGAGAAAGTACAGAGCACGAGGGGAGGTAATGATAGACGGACAGACAAAGAAAAAGTTTGAGATAAAGAAATGCAGTGCAAAAAGAGTAAGATAATCAAACCGAAGAGGTAAAGGGACTGGAGTTAGAAAGAAGGGGAATGAGAGGTGAGGGATAGAACGAACGGTGAGGTAAATTGAGAGGTTAATTAGTGAGATAGAGAGAGGTGGGGTAGAGGTTTGAGGCAGAGAGAGGTGAGAAAGAGATGGCAGAGCGAGATTTAGTGGGGAGGTATAAGTGGACAGATTGACCGCTGAAATGAAAAATTACGCTGAGAAAGAGGTGAAGTAGATGGAACAGATTCAGGTGAAATAGGAATAAATAAATAAGCAAATTATGTTTATTGTATGATTAATTAAAATCTTCACAAAAATACATTAAAAAAATACGCCTATAAATATATTTTCAGTACATTTCATTAAAACAAATATGGCCAACTGTAATACATCTCATTTAAACAAATTAAATAGAACCAGACATGATATAAAGAATACAAGTGCAATTTCACTGAGGGAGCAATAACATTTCATGTAGAATGAAAGTGCAATGTGCAGTACAGCGGGTAGTGGGTACCTGAAAAGAAGTGAGTGTGCTTCGGATTGGGGTGGGAGTTGGGATTTGGGTTTAGGAAGGGACCTGAGCTGGGGCAGGATGTTGGGATGTTTGGTAGGCTGAGATGAGTGAGCAGGCTATTTTTTGCAAGCGATCTCTGCATGCCAGACATTGAACTGTGAATGGCATCCAGAAATGGAACCATTTGTTGCATTTGGCAGCTAAGGCCCTGGATGCCATTCATAATCACAGTCTGGCCTACAGAGATGCTACGTAAGAGGTCAATAGCCTCCTCACTGAGATCATCCGGTGGTAGGGGGGAGGTGCCTGTGGCAAAGGAGACCCCAGCCCTCTTAGGTGGCCAGGTTTGGCCAACTGTGGGGGAACAAGAGGGAGGTTGGAGATGGGTCTTTGAGTGGTGGACAAGGATGAGGTTGGTACAGTTCACAACCACTAGGGACTTGTCAATTGTGGAGGCCTCTGAAGATGAGAATGAGGTGGTGGCCTCTGTTCCAGCCCCCTCACCCTCCATGCCAATGTGTCCATCGGTGTCAGATCTTCCACCTCCTGAAACACAGTGGCCAGCTGCTTCCCTACCTTCTTGGTCAAGGTTCCCTTCACCTGCTCCTGGAGATGCTGTAAAAATAGTTTGTGAAGGAGTAAGACATCATACAAATCTGTTACTCTTAACAAAAATTCAATTTTATGTTTCATTAAAAACATATTTGCAATTTTATCAAAAGTTTAGCCATTCGAACTTATGTTTCTAGTCATTTTGGCTTACATGCTCACTATTGTTTGTTTATAATACTAACACACAATTGTGACGTTTGGAACATCCACTGTATCATTAGTGCATTTTATGCTGTGTCACCTCTAATAGGGCTAACGTAACATCCTTCACAATTGTGATGGAGCAGCACACCGGACACAATTTAAAATGTTGGCCTGTTTGGTACAACTGTCCCTTATAACATCACACAAACTCATGTATAAATTTTTTTAGGCAGGCATGTGTCTGCTCAAAACAGCCCTTTGGTACTGATTAGAAATATATTGGTATCATTTTCCACAAATTAATATACATAGCACATCATCATACACCTTGTGCAAAACTTACACCTTTAAGAACTCTTCTTGTGCATTGGACATGTTTTGACCTTGATGTAGATACCATATTTTGTTGCTGTAAACAAAAATAGTTCTTTAAAATGAAAAACTCAAAAAAGAACTTACCACCTTGATGCTGCTGTCGGGTCTCAACTGCCCATCAAGCTGGGAATAGGCCACCACAAGCATGCAGGCCATTTGGGGGGTTAGGGTGTGGCACACTAGTTGGGAGGACTGGCCGAGCTGAACTTCTGCTGACTTCTTGGTCTAGCGTTGTATGTCCTCCCATCGCTTCCTGCAGTGAATGCTGCACCACTTGTAGACCCCCAGGGTCCGCAACTTCTTGACGATGGCCTTCCAGATCTCCTTCTTCTGATGGGAGTTGACCTGTATGGATACAAAAAATGAACAAAAAAAATAATTGACTTTTTGTTTGTTTTTTATTGATGTAGCACAATTTTGAGAAACCAATCACAAGCATTTTCAAAAAGTTACAACAGCATAGTTTTTTTCATTAAAAAAAAAAATGTAGTAACCTGTTGAGTACCCTTATCCCTGGTTATGTTCTTATTTAACTAATCCAGGCTAGTGACATCATCTGGCCTGAGTTATTTGTGGGATAATACACACCAGAACATAAATGATGGCGTCACACATTTAACACATACTAATGTTATGGTGTTGTCTAATTATAATGTGTTTAAAAATACCCACCATAAAGTTTATATGTAATTTTAGAAAAGCCAGAAACATCACTTCAATCACTACACTTCACTCAAGAACTAGAAAGGACATTCTAGCCGGTGTTTAAATATAAAACAAAAAGTTAGTCAGAATTACATTTTCATTTTAAGCATGTACCTGTTCCTCCGGTGAGCATACAGCCGGCTGTACAGGTGCGGGACCTCTGTAGCCAGCATCTCCAGCTCCTCTGGCGATGTGCAAGATCAATGGAGACAGACCCATCCATTGGCTTTCGTTTTTTTATTTTACTAAACCATTTTATTGGGTTTTCTATTTTGTGTATGATATACAGCAACATTTGCAAAAACAGACAATAAGCAATAAATCGTATTACATCTCCAGAATATGTCCGTTTTAGGTTTGGTTTGAGGAGGTTATCCATTGTGCGGGTCTGAGTGGAGATGTACTGGGTCTGCTTACACTGTCTCTGATGCTAATGCTCAGATGTTGGGCCTGTTTGAGTATGTGCGAGGGGTGGGTACTATTGCACAACTGGGGATTAACCTGGGGTGGAGTGGCATGGGCCAGGCAGTTACAGATTCTTCTATGTATAGGCCTACTGCGTTGGGTGCAACTTAGTGGTTATGGTACTAAAAGGGGTGCGTTTCTACACCGGGGGTCCGTTGGTGTGTCCTAGCAGGAGAGGCTATGAGGGGTGTGGGGGGCCGGGCGGGGGACATTCTTTTGTACTTATGGTTGGAGGGGTTAGGTCTAGTGACCTGGCCATTGTGGGTGAGGTCCTGGGTGACTGAGCTGGCGTCTTTTGTAGTTTAAAATTGGCGAGGAGTGCTGTCCACTCCATGGATATATGGCATCGCCGCATGCCACGTGCTTCCTCAAGCCTGATTGTGTCTTCGTCTGTTGTGCCCCATTTGATCACGGCGCCTCTCCAGGCTTCAAGTGGGGGCCCTGTGGGTGTGCACCAGTGCATTGTGATACATCGCTTTGCTAGGAGAAGGGCTAGTGATGCGAATCTTTTTTCGACTTTTCTATCTTTCCTGCGTCAGGTTATGCCCAGTGCGCAAGCTTCCCATGTATTGAAGCCAGTTAGTCCTGTGGTATCGTGTATTGCATTATGTATTCTCGTCCAATAAGGTTGCAGGATGGAGCAGTCCCAGAACATGTGTAGGAATGTGGCATTGGTAAGATGGCATCGCGGGCATCGGAATTGTGTCATAGGATAGAAGCGTTGGAGCTTTGCTGGTGTCAGATATGCTCGGTGTAGTATGTTGAATTGGATGTTTTTAAAGTGCCAGTTGCGGGACACTTTTTTGGGGTGCTCTAGTGCAGTCTGCCATTCTTTGTCGTTTAGTACACGCCCAAATTTTTCCTCCCATTTCTGCCTGAGCTAGGTGAGGGGTGCAGCTGTGAGTTCACGGATGGCTTTATAGATCCATGTGATAAGGTGGCGCCCATTACCCATGGTCGGGAGCGTGTGGAGTGTTGGGTGTGTTATAGGTTCCCCCTTGGATAGGTCCCAGGTCTGCTTACAGTCCGTGACGATTTGTCTGTGTAGGAGGAATTGTCCTTCTGGGAGCCCACTTTCCTCCATCAGACCCTCAAACGAAACAAGATGTCTGTCTACAAAGACTCAACCTCTGTGAGTGTTCGGTCCACACATGGAGCTCTCGTGCAGTGTAGTAGCCAGGGCCTCGGGGCAGGCCTGCTAACGGGGTGCAGAGCAATGTGTCACGGGAAAGGCGGTGGAATCGTTGTATGCAGGACCCAGCTATCGTCACCTGGATGGGGTGTGTCGGGTCTGGCCGGGTACCTGGCAGGAGCAGACGATGTACCGCTGGGATCGTCAGGGGCCCCAAGCTTGTCCCCGTCTCCTCTAGGTGGCGTCCCGCTGTCCAGCGTGAAAGTGCTGCAAGGAAGTAGGCCTCAAAAGATGGGGCACCTAGTCCTCCCTGGTCTATCGGTAGTTGTAGCATCGCTAGCGCCACCCTGCGTCGTCATGTCCCCCAAATTATGGAGACCAATAGAGAGTTGAGCTCCCTAAAGAAGGGTTGCGAGGGGATGATCGGTACATTTGCAAAGTAATAAAGGAGGCGGGGTACCACCACCATTTTGGCTAGGGCCGCTCTTCCTATTGGGACCAGGGGTAGGGTCTGCCAGAAACTGATTTGAGAGTGAATACTCCTCAGTGCTCTGCGGTGGTTGCCTTCAAATAGGTCCGCCGGGGAATGGTACAGTCTAATTCCTAAGTACTTTGGGGCCTCTCCGTTCCATGCCAAATTGACCGACCCTATGCGGATCTCTCACGGGGGAGCACCAGGTCTAAGGGAATATATAGTAGATTTAGCCCAATTGACCTTTAGCCTGGCTGCTTGCCCGAACTCGTCTAGTGTGGCCCAAAGTGGTGATAGATCCATTGTAATATCCCGTATGTATATTAGTAAATCGTTCGCATATAGGGACACGCTGTGGGTAATGCCTGCTAATGGGATGCCCCAATGCTTGCCCTCCTCCCGGAGTCTAATCGCCAGGGGTTCCATCGCAATGGCGAAGAGGAGGGGGGGGAAAGCAGACACCCCTGGCGTGTACCACGGGCTACCTGAAAGGGAGCCAAAATATGATGGCCGATACAGACCTGGGATGTGAGTTCCATATATAATAATCGGGTGTATGTCATGAGCGTGGAGCCAATGCCCACCCGATGGAGGACCGCGAATAAATATGGCCAAGTCAAGGCATCGAAGGCTTTTTCCAGGTCCAAAATTAGACACGCTGCATTAGGGAATCGGTTCTGTATCCCGTCGTGGACGTGGAAGAGTCTGCGAATATTGTGGGAAGTGTTTTTCCCTGGTACGAACCCACACTGATCTGAGTGTATTAGAGTAGGAAGAATCCCTGTGTAGCGGTCCGCTGGATTTTACCAAGAATTGTACAATCTGCTAAGAGTGTAATTGGCCGATGTGAGGCTCGTAATAAAGGGTCTCGATCTGGTTTTGGGAAGGTCACTAATATGAATTCATGCATCGAACTTGGAAGTGCTCTGGCCTTTAGTGCAGCTGTGAATACGGTCTCGAGTCTCGGGGCTAGCAGCATGGAGAATGTATTGTAATACTCGTGTGGTAGGCCGTCATGGCCAGGGGCCTTGTTGCGGGCCATTTTGTGAAGTGCGTTCTTGATGTCTGTTACAGTGATTCGTTCGTCTAATGAGGTCCTGTCAGGAGCAGCCAAACGAGGAATGGTAAGAGGATTGAGGAATCTGTCAATGCATTCCGAGCTGTCTAATGTCGGTGCCCTGTATATTTTCGCGTAGTATTCATGAAAGGCCTGTAGGATCTCTGTTTGGGTGTAGGTGATGGATCCTGCGGAGTTCATGATTCTAGTGATTGGTTGGGTGTCCGCTTCCAGACGTATTAGCCAAGCTAACAGCGATCCGGCTAGATCCCCCTCCCTATGCATTCTGGCAGCATAGGCTTTAAAGTTGTATCTACGCAGGTCTGCGCATGCTTCCACATATTTGGTCGTAGCCTCTGTGAGAGGGGGACCTCACTAGCGTCGGCGGCTTTCGACAGGGTCGCTAGTTTCGACTCGGTTGTCTAAATGGTCTGCTCTAGTGTCTTCCGTACTCCAGTGATTTGCCTAATACAAGCTCCTAGCAAAACTAACTTGAATGCGTCCCACTCCATCGTTCTAGATGATATGGTGTGCACATTTTCAGCAAAGAAGTGCTGGATACTATCTCTCTGCTCGTTTCTGAACACTGGGTCCTCAAGGCAGTCACGGGGCAGTCGCCACGTGGGGATCGGTGGTAGGGGTGGGCGCCATCTAAGGATTATGTCATGTGCGTCATGGTCCGAGATTACTCGGCCTAGGTAGTCCGTGTGTTGAATCATGGCGGTGAGTGTTGGCGTGCATAGAAAGTGGTCTAATCGTACCTGCAAGTTATGGGGAATGAAGTGGAAGGAGTAGAGTTTGAGTGTAGGGTTGTCTGTGTGTGAGTGGGGGAAGTCGGGGAGGGGGGTGAGATCTGTCCAGGGAGAGGTCTAGCGAGCAGTTGTAATCTCACCCTAAAATCCAAGGTGATGTAGTAAATTGGGCGAAGACAGTCGACAAGGTCTCCCAGAATTTTGTTTGCTCCGTGTTGGGGGCGTATATGCTGCCTATGAGCAATGGTTGGCCATCAAGTAGTCCTTCTAATAGCGCATATCGTCCTTCTGTGTCTACCCTTCTGCAGGTAGCCTGAAAGGGGGTCCCTGGCCTAAGCCTTATCTGTGTCCCTCGTGCAAATGCAGAGTATGTGGTGGCACAGAAGGTGCCCCTCCAGCGTCTCTGTAGTTTGTCCAGTTCCCCCCTGGTGAGGTGAGTTTCCTGTAGTAGCACAATTGTGCCTTTTGTCGTTTAATATACGCGTGGATGGCATAGCGTTTTCGTGCCTTGTGTATCCCTCGAGCGTTTAGAGTGAGTAATTTGATGTCAGATGTAGATGTCATGGAGGTATGTATGTCTCGCGGGAGGTGAAACTAGGGACCCTCCGCGTGTGCCTTCTATGTTGCGTGCATGGCCTATGTATGTCTCTCTTGGTGGATGCCCTGTGAACGGGGATAGGAGTTGGGTAGAGACAGGGTGTGGGGTATAACAAAAACTATATCGGGGCTGAGACCCAATACTGGGGATCTGCTGCAACCGGCAGCACATCCAAACTTGTACTAACTAGTATGCCCTAGTGTATCGTGGGGGGGTGACTCACACGAAACTACTGGGGTTTCTATGGGGGGACGAGGGTCAGATGGGTTCGCTTAGATGGCCGGCGTGGGCTCTAGTTGCAGGTGAAGTTATCGCGCTGGTTTCGATGCATGAGGTAGGCTATGTGCATGAGGATGCCATGGGAGTAAAAAAAAAAAATCACGGAGGGGAGAGGAAGAAAGAGGCGGGGTGGACCCCCCGATTGGCCGTGTTCAGATTAGTGTGTCTGCCGTTTGCGGGGTGACCGAGGGTGGGGTCACTGAGTTCGCCTCTGAACTGCTCAAGTCGTTAGGGTCTTCCACGGGTGTGAAGATGTGTGGGCCATCGTCGTTGTCTAAGGCCATAAGGCCTGCCCCCAGTTCCACCACCGCCTGGAGTGCCCTCCGTCATTCAGCTATTATTTGTTCTAGGTCCGGGGATTGCATAGTGTCCTTGTGCGGTAGTGATCCTGGATGACGTTGATTGTGCTTTCCCCACCGGCGCCTGGTCTGGGGCGCACGTGTTTGATGCTTTCGGGTTTTGTCCATGCTCGGGCTGAGTTGGAGATTCAGTTCGGCCCAGTTCCAGGCGTCGTTTGGGTCCGAGAAGAAGACTGTGGACTCTTTGTGTAGTATCTTAAGGCAGGCTGGGAACAGCAGCGAGTATTGGATTCCCTGCCGGTGGAGGAGTTGCTTTATTTCAAAAAAGGACGATCTTTGACGCTGGACCACTCTAGAATAGTCAGGAAAGAGCATGACATGCTTGTCCTCTACTGTTATAGGGCCATTTTGTCTGGCGGCCCGTAATATTGCGTGGAACAGTTTGGCTAGTAGCGGTCTTGGGGGAGAGCCCAGGCGTGGTTGTCTCGCTGGCACCTGGTGTGCTCTCCTTACCAAGAAAAAGGCAGTGAGGGCTGCATGCGGTGTGAATGATTTAAGCCAGGTCTCGATGTACTTAACGGGGTCTTTTCCCTCCACTCCCTCCGGTAGATTCAGTATCCGCAGGTTGCTCTGTCTGAAGCAGCCTTCCAGGTCATCTGCCCTCCCTTCGAGCGACTCGATACGGGCCTGAAGTTCCTTCATGGTAACTTGTTGAGCTTTTGCCAGGGGTTGCAATATAGAGAGGGTATTTTCTCCGTCTGCAACTTTATCCACCAGCTTCCTGTGGTCATCCCGCAAGAGGTTTAAATCCATGGCGAGGGCCCCAAAGCGGTCCTCCATGGTGACTCGCGAGTGTTCTATGGCTGCTAGCACTCTGTCGAGTTTGTCCGACATGGAGTTGTTGAGAGCGAGTTCTGTTGTCTGACCTTGGCTCTCGGAGGCCGGGGGATTGTGCAGTGTCGAATTAGGAGGTTGGGACCCTCCTGTGGTGCGTGTTCTTCCCATGGCTGCCCGTGAGGCTCCATGCCCCTGTTTAGTATTTGCCTTCGAGGGGGCTAGGTATGAATGGTTCCTGACCCCACTGCCCTTATCTATGAGGTCACTTTGTCTGTCCGGGGTATAAGGCGATGGGTCGCTTTTGTGCTCTGGTTCATCCGCGTGAGCTCCCTCAGTTCAAGGTTGTTTATGAGGGGGTCGCTTCGGTCCTCAGCTGGCGCGGTATGCACAGACTCTCTCCTCCACGCCTACTTGGGGGTTGCCTCTGGCTGTAGTCCGGCCTTGGTGGGGGGTTTTGCGTTATTTTCTAGTTCCCTTGTCGTGTCTTTCAGAGGTGGCAGGGTTTCCCCTGCTGGGGCATGAAGGTGCTGGGTCTGTCTCGCTTGATTTGCTGTAGCGGGGTGGGGAGGCTGGCGGCGCTGGCCCTCTCTTTGTCTGGGCCTTTTGATCCACTAGTGATGGCCTTGGGTTGTACTGTGTCTTCGCGCCCGGGTCTGGACTTAGGGCCTGCGATCTCCGGGAGGTGGCCTTGTCCCTTGCTGTGCCAGAGATGCCTGTTCCTGGCTTCTGCTCCTAGTCCCTGGGTCCTGGATGCCCTCCCAAATTCCGGTCCCGGTTACAGCCCACGTCTTGATCCACGCTCCCAGCAGGGAGGGTGGTAGGGGGGGCGAACAAGGGAGGGGGGGGACTCGACGGTCTCTGAGTGTCTTTGCAGTGGTTGCAGGATGTCTCCGGGCCTCGCTGCAAAAGGGACTGGCTCGTTGCAGCCTGCGTTCCTCTGGCGGCCCCTCCCCCCTAACGGGGTGTTTGCGTGAGGGTGCTGGTTTGCTGTGGAGCGGCCGTCACCGCCTGCTTCCCTCAGAGCCAGTTCTCACCGTCCGCCATCACCCCTGCTCATGGACGTGGTCTTGCAGGTGTGGTTGACCATTTGTCCCCCCCCTGGAGTCTGGGCTATTTTCTTACGGCACGGTGGCAAGGTACCACCCCTGGCGGCAAAGCGTCCTCTTCCTGTCCCCGCGTACTCCCCATGGCCAGGCGGGTCGCCGCAAGATCACTTACCCCCGTCTATGAGGTTCTGGTGCCGCCCCGTGATCTCCGGTGGGCAGCTGCAGTGTGTTGTGCTTGTGTACCCCAAGACTGTGTGCGGTGCGTCTAAGGGGATTGCCATTTTAGAGCCAGGCAGCCCGCTGCTCGCACCTTCCGATGTTTGCGGCTCCACCTTGGAAGACGCGCTCCGATTTGGCCCTCACCGGGTTACTGCTGGGTTGAGCGCCCCGTAGGTGTCTTGCAGGCGTTGTTTGAGCCCATTCGCCGTGGATGAGCGGCGATTGTCGGGCCTGTGCGCGGAGCCTCAGAAGAGTGCATCCGCCATCGTGGTTGACTTAGCCATGCCCCCCCCATTGGCTTTCGTACGTTTCTTTCACACTTATTAGCCTATGGCTGTGTGTTGTGGAGTTTCACACCCAGTACCCGGTCAACTTCTGCTGACCTCTGTCTAATTAGAAATGTCCTGATGGCGAGGTCAGGCGTCCATCATTTTAGATTATGAAATAGTGTGTTTGTGAATGTTAACTGCATCACCACCACTCAAATTTGCTGCTAGTTTATTTACATATACAAAATGCTAATGTTATTAATTTGTTTTGACAACAAAGTATTATGTTGTCCTTTACTGTGTTTAAATGCAATAGCTGCATGGTTTTGTTTATACTTCCCTTGACAGAATTTTTGATGGAAAAAATCATAAGAATATGTCAATTATACATTTAGAATGTATTATTTACACTAAAATAAATGTGTAAATAATACATTTTAAATGGATTTACACATTTATTTTAATAAAAACAAATACATATGTCAAAAATGTTATTTTAAAAAATTAATGTGTACAATTATATAAAAAATATTTTTGAGAAAACTAAATGAAATGTGTGTTTTATTTTAAAAATGTTTGCAAAAATTCAGAACATTTTTTTCTTTTAAATGCAGACATTTGAACCCAGGGAGAAAGAGGAGACGACAGCCTCAAGTTCTGAGACCATTTCCAGACTGATAGATTTATACCATCAGCTAGAGGCAGATCTTCGGCCTCACAATAGGAATCCCACTGCAATAACACCAATAGTGAAATTAATGGCGGTACTCCTTTTTGTGGCCACAGGATACTGTTGCAGTATCTGGTGGAATGTCGCAACCAACTTTCAGTGGTGTGCTACAAGAAGTTCTTTATTCAATGTTGAGACACATCAACAGCTACATACAGTTTCCACTAAATTAGGATTTTACTAATGTGAAGGGTGATTTTTATGCTTTGAGTCGCCTACCACATGTGGTTGGAGCAATTGATGACACACATATTGCCTTGGTGCAACCACACGACAAAGAACAAGTCTACCGCAATCGGAAAATCTTCCATTCAATCAAAGTGCATGTTGTGTGCTTACCAGATTTGTACATCACAAGAGTGTGTGCGCATTTTTTAGGATCAACACACGATTCCTTTATACTATGGAACAGCATCATACCCTTGCAAATGTCACAACTTGGACCTAGGAGGGGCTGGCTAGTTGGTAAGTACAATTTATCAATATATATTTTTTTGTTAATTTCAAGTTTAATGATCAATAATAGTCCACAATTTTTGGCCTCTTTTTGTTTTTCATTTCATATAGGAGACTCAGGTTATCCTAACCGACCATGGTTGTTAGCACCACTGAAGTCTGCTTCAATGATGCCCATAGAAGAACACGAGGCCAGTGGAGCGGGCATTTGGGCTCCTAAAGGCCAGATTTCGATGTTTGAATAAGACTGGTAGAGCCCTCTTCTACTCACCCTATAAGGTGTCCAAACTCACAATGGTATGCTGCATGCTACATAACAGCCCTGCGACAGACCAACCCGTACATTGCAGAGGAAGAAAACCACGATGAGCCACCAGGGGAGGATGTTGAAATGCCAAATGAAAAGGATAGTAGTGAGGAGAAAGGAATAGACTTGCATCAAGATGTTATTGACAACTTCTGCACATGAGAATCCACATATTACATTACATTTAAAGCCAACTTTTAATCTACTGAGAATAAAAATCTGTGCTAGATATTTCTGTGACAGGGCAAGCTAAGGTAAATCCAGGGCAAAGACGTTTGTTGATCTAAGTTTTGACACACTGACTACTGTGTTTATTTACATTGTTTATCTTTGATTGTTTTTAGAAAATGTTACCTCAAAATTTATCATTTATAATGTGTTTATTTTGTAATGTTATACAAATAATTTTTTTTTGTAATCTACTTTAGGTTCCTTCACCATGTCATCTTCATTTGGACATTCAACATTGTGACATTTGCAGTTATATACTGCTGTTGGGAAGTACTAAGGGAGCAGGGGATGATCCTATGAAAGAAACACACTTTGGATGTACAGATCTTGTACAAAGGTAACTTGCACAGTGACTCAATTGAATTTGTTAAGATTGCATTAGACTGGTTTTCTGCTGATTGTTGCCACCAAGGCAATATGTGCTGCTTAAATTGCTCTAACCACATGTGGTAGGCCACCCAAAGCATACAAATCTCCCTTCACATAGGAAAAAACCACATTTCGTGGTAACTATATGTAGCTGTTGATGTGTCTCATCATTGAAGGAAGAACGTCTTGTAGCACACCACTTAAAGCTAGCTGAACATTCCACCAGATACTGCAACATTGTATTGGAATGATCCTGTGGCCACAAAAGGGAGTACTGCCATTATTTGCACTATTGGTGTTATTGATGTGGGTTTTCTATTGTGAGGCAGAAGATCTGGACCCGGCTTATGACATACATCAGTAAGAGTTTGCCTATTTGATCTGACTTTTTTGATTATCTCCCGTTCTTCCATTGTGGCAAGGTCTGGACTGTAAATGAAAATATTGCAAGACGTTTCTTGAAAAATGCATGGGTTATAATGTATTAGGAAAATATGAGAAACATTTCTTTATTACAATTGAATCAAATACTAGTTTTTGATTTGTGGTTTTTGTTCTTTGTTGCCAATTTTAAAAAATGTGAAAAACATTACCTACCTGGATTTTTTGTATAAACAATCTTTTTTAATTTAACTTTTTAAAATGTATGATGGAAATAAAAAAAGTGAACAAATTGAGAAAAGAAATAAAACACCAGCTGTTATTTATTTTTTATTCAACAAAACCAAATAAAACAGGATGGAACAAAATACCAAAGCAAAAACATAAGTCAATCATGGTGAATGAAACTAATATTGAAGAGCCAAAATAGTTTGAAAACCAATGTGCAAAATGCAACTGGCATCAAAAATTTTAATTTGTCAAGCAAATAGCCCACAGAGTGAATGATGGTCACACACTTGAGGAAATTAGGTTCTGCATCTCTTGATTGTGGTCTTGCCATCCTCTCCTGGTGGTCCGGATAAACGTTCCCTCCTGAGGGGGACTGGTGAATACACAGTTGCAGGCACTGAGGTGGCTGCATGTGTTTTCTCTTGTGGTAGGGACTCCCTTTCTGTGGCTGAGGCCCAGAAAGGGGACGATGTTGCTGGAAAAGCCATGCACATATGGGAAAATAAATTATGCAGAACCCCAGTCAGGGAGCCCACATTTGAGTTTAGATTTTCCATCTGTACATTGTGCTTCCTCTGTAACTGCTTCATCTCCCGGAGCTCTGTAAGGACCTGGTCCACCATGTCTTGGGACTGACTGAGGGATCCCAAGACTTGGTCGATGGTGGCCTGGGGGACAGTAAACCCAGTGGCCTCATTTCCTGGCCCACAGATTCCCTCGCACGACCCCCACCCCTACTACCCTATGCCCTTGACACAGTTTGCCCCATTCCACTGGGTCCTAGCTGAACTGGAGGTGGTGGTGTTGGATGAACAGCAGCCAGGACTGGGGTGCACAAGATTGGGGTGGCATATCTTTGGACATAGGAAGTGGAGGTATCCAGAGGCTGAGGTGTGGTAACAGCTGGGATGGGAGGTGTAGGTGTGGGCCGAGTGAGACTCACTGTAGCAGTCTGCCTAGCCAGACTAGATGGACCAGCCTGCTCCTCATCATCCAGACTTGCAGGAGTGGATTCCTCACTGAAGGCTTGTTCCTGGTCTGGAGTGGAGGTATCGTCAGTAGCAGTGGCAGATGGTTGTCTACGTACTCAGGGTGTTGGGCCGATTGTAAATTAAAATAAAAATTAATTTAATAATGTGGATGATACATCAAATGAGCTTGTAGGAAAAAAGGAAGCAACCTAAAAGGGAAAAGTGCTTTATTATGATGAATATATCTTTCAGTAGTATTATGATAAATTACAAAAACAGTATAAATTACAGACAAAACTACTTCTGAAAAGCAGGTAAAATGATGCCCTGAAATTAAAGAAAAGAAATTAGGAAATGTACATAAAATGTAGCAAACATTCAACACATCATAGTAGAGAGGAGAAATGCAAAATAAACCATTCCAAGGCCTAGCAGGGTAAAAATCTGTAAGGTAAACAACTAAGAAGGATAAATAGCATTAGTCATCATATAAACATTCCAAAGTACATTTATTATCAAAACAACTTATATTCCGCATACAACATAACATACATTTAAACTTTTGATTCAGGATATTTTGATTTGTGAAACAAAACATCAATTCAATAAAATTACAAGAAAGTGAGAACATACAAAATTAAACAAAAAATTACATTTTAAAACATAGCATAAAATGGAGATTGATAAATACATAACACTAACATATGTAAAAATATGAAAAAAAGAGAGAATTACCAAAACAACATTGCAAGTTGTAGTCTTTTCAATTAAACTAACAGCACTTGCAAAATTGTACATTGAACATACCTAGTAAAATATATGAAGTGAAAATGACAGACATTACAATCTAAAACACATATGTTATTAGGTGAAAATATACTTACACGCACCATAACATCATGTGCATATAAATGGAGATTGAAACCTGTAATCTTAAGTACAACAAAATACATTTAGACATACAAAGAAACAAAGAATAAAAATTAAAACATGAAGAAAAACATACACATTAAAAACACATATTAACAATTAGTAAAATGAGGGAAACAACAATGCTACAAATTTCCTAAAACAATTGAAAGGAAAATATTTATATATGGGTTTATATGTTACAAAAAGTGCAAAACATATTAGCAATAGCTCAATTAAAAGCAAAAATGACATTTATTTTAAGTGACGCTTTCAAAAGTATAACTTACCAGCCTCCACTCCACCAGGGATTCCTGTCACGCCTTCAGGATGTAGTATTTGCAAAACCTCCTCCCAGGGAAAATGTTGTAAGGGTGGCTGGGAGAACCACCACCAGTCCTCTGGGCCTCCAGGTGATGCTTGGAGGCCAGGGAATGTACTCTCACCCGCAGGTCGTTCTACCTCTTCCTTATTTCCTCCGGTGTGCACAGGTTGTTTGCTACAGCATTCACTCTGTCAACTATTCTGGCCCACATTTGCCTTTCCTGAGCTATAGTTGTATTTTGTACTTGGGCTCCAAACAATTGTGACTCTATTCTAATAATTTCATCCACCTGAAAGACAATTCTTCCTCAGTAGAACATGGATTTCTCGTCCCTGCCATTATGAGACAATAAACTTTAATGAATTTAAATAACCCACAAGATAATTTAAAAAAAAAAAAGCAAATGAACAGGATACAGAGAAAGCAAAAAAACCACAGGACGACTGAAAAAGTGCTTAGGAACAGTGTTCTGCTGCAGTGGAATGACAAAGGATCATGGTCTGAAAAGGAGTGTTTTATAGTGTGGTATGCCGGAGAAAACAATTAGCAAAAACATATCAGGTGTGTGATGCTAGCATCCAACGAAAAGCCACAGGAACTGTACAATGTTGAAAGCGCCCCATGACAGAATCATTCCGTCGGCAATTGTCCACTAGGACAACACCAGCAGAACCTCGAAATCTAAATATGCTCGGTGCAATCCCGCTACCCTGACAGCAACAGAGTAATGTTAGCCAGGAGAGGAGTCGGCCGCATTGACAGCAGTGAGACGTTTACGCAACGGAAAACGCTGTCAGACGGCAGATCAACCAGCTCACATCTAAATACGGCGTGCAGGAATCCGTCAGCTCGACAAAGTACCTGTTGACTCCGCCGCGGAGAGATGACAGGCATACTGCCAAGATCAAATCAGGCCCTATATCCTTTTTACATTCAATATCCATGTTTACCAGCTCAAACTCTAACCGTATCAAGGTGCGCCTTATTGTTTTGAGGAGCTCAAAGATGTTCCTATAGGTCGCAGTGTGACAACATTCAAGTGTGTTTGGAGCATTCCTGGGTGCGCGAGATGCCCATAGCTTATGGTGGGTAGGAATTTGGTATGGATTACTGTGCGTATCCCTTCTGCTGTTGGGCTCTGTAGTTTGTGATGAAGTTTTGCTAATGCGGATGAAGTTTTGGCTGCCTTCTCCTCTGTTGCCCTTTTTTGTAGAATGGCTTAAGCAAAAAGAACAAATGATGGGCAGAATGCTGAACAATGCAAACATTCACCCCCAGTCACAAAGATCTGGGTTTAATTCATTGTTCTTTTGCTCACTACGCCACTACAGTTTGGACCCAGCCATATGCAAATCATTCTTGACCCTGTTACTCATGGGAACAGTCCAGCCCAAACTGTCAAGCCAGGTCCTCCCTGGACCGGAAACAAGCATCCTGGGACCGGTTTTGGCGTTTTCCCCCTAATCAGCCAGGCTAGCTTGAATCCAGTGGCACAGCGAGCAAGGGACCCATGTCTGCGCATACTCTTGGCCACTCAGGGTAACATAGCAAACACAAGATGGATGGAGTGCTGAAACTTTATGCAAGCCTCTAGGAGATTTTGATTTGCATCATTTTGAACCCCTCCTGTTTGGGCTAGGGTGTGTATATTAAAGTCTTGCCAGGATGCCCTTGTGGGCTGGGTGCGGATATAGGATTGCCCGAATCTAATCACATATGTCCAATGGCAACTTTTTTTTTTTCTTCTTTATGTGGGATGATCTACACATTTAGCAACATAACACGTTCAAGTGCTTGCAAGTTGTGATTAACTTTTTTTTGTCTTTTACTCTTAGCTGAAGGTCAAGCTTTACAAAGGTGGATAATCCACAGGCAGCTCTTTCAAAGAGATTCTGGTTTTGTGCGATTTTGTGGATTGCATCATAGCCTGGTATTGAGGTAGCGGCAACGGCCCAAATTTCCTGAAGACACAAAACATCTTCAGTGCTCAGATAGCCAAAGGAGTCTTTTTTTCTCTAAATGAGTTGCCAGTCCTGCGACATTCCAGCTTATCGCCCTTATGCTGTGTCTAACAATGTTTATTTTTGTTTCCATAATATTAGGAGCGCTGTTGATCCTTAGCTGTTAGAGCGGACGCTAGCCATCCCCAATTAAATGCTCATCAGATAAGGAAGTACTGTTTGCGCTGGTGTCTTGTGTTTTATAGCCTTGTTTGTCAGTTGCACAGTTATGTTCCCTCCCATGATTGGGCCTTTACTTGCTTTGTGCCTCTCAATATATTTCTTGCTCTGCTGGCCCAAGATTAAGATTTTGTTTTTCTGTTAGCACATGAGGATACTTTCCCAATATAGGCTGATTGATGAGAATGCCCCAGGCCTCAAATCGCTTACTTTCCTCGAGGATATTTTTTTACTTCAATAATGTCCCTCCAACTCAGTTATTGTGGATTCTTTGTGGGTAATCCAAGTGAGAGTTTAATTTTTTTTTATTGTTTTTAGATGCTGAGATGTACGGTGTGCTAATGCTTGAATGGTTTTTAAGAGGCATAAAATGTTCGATCTTTTCAACGTGTCACGTGTCTCTCTCGTAATATATTCTGGCGTGAAAATCAGTGTTCCTAATGTTGGGGGTAGTCGAGGGCTGTCCTCCTTCATAGGCACTGAGGGGCCAATCACCAGAGTACCTGCTTCCTCCATGGACACAGAGTAGCTGGCTCTGTTTGTACCTAATTGGCTTACCACCTTCTGTTTTGTATAAGTCCTGGATTGTTCGGTGTCCAAACGGTGCTCCTGTTTGGATTCCATGCCAATATTATGGAAGTTCTTCACCCTTGCCCTTCGCCTGTTGGATCATATTTTCATCTCAGCTGCAGGTGTCCCCTTGTACCTGCTCGTCACCTATGGTGTGGGCAGTGGCCCCTTTTGTACTTAAATTGAGCATTGGTGGCTCCACAAGAATGGTTTGTTTGCCGTTGTCCTTTGCCAATGCTTTCAGGTGGAAAATCATATATATTTCATTTTTTCCCTGGTTGCTATTTTGGCCCTGCTCCTTAGCATTTATTGCCGCTTGATCTTTCTGGGTTGTGCAGTGTTGGGCAATGTTTTTAGTACTGTATGCATTATTTTTTTTCTTTTAGGTCTTTTCATTGATTTCCGCAGTTATTTCTATTCCTTGCATGATGGGACTTTGCAATATTTCAGCCGCTTGAATGGGCTCCATGTTCTGCGTTTCTGGTGGATTCTCAGTCACTTTGCCGTTTGCTTTTGATGTGTCTGATTGGCAGAAGGGAAGAGAGGCACCCTTCTGCTTGACCTCACAGGTGTCCTTTTGAGGTTTGTTATGTTCTCCACTCGGCAGTTCCTGATCTGCCCCTTGGAAGAATATTTCCTTCTGTCCAGCCTCACATATGACTTGTGGTGCCTGAAGGAGTGTCATTGTCTACCCGGTCACGGGCCTGCTCTTTTGTTAGATTCATACGGGGAAGATTATCCGGTCCTGGCCTAGAACCTGTGGTTTTTAGATGATTCACTAAGGATGATAGAAATTCGAGTAAGGTAGAAGGTTTGTCTATTATGGCATTGTGGCTCATGTCATCTTCTGGCTTACCAAAGGGCTTATGGCTAAACACACATCTTTTTGTCAAGCATTACCATACTTTGGGCAAGCATTTGTATGAGATCCACCTGGGCATCTAGTTTGTGCGACTGCCACGTTAATGCTTTAACGGTAGCTAGTAGGGCGGAGTTGATGATGTTAAGGATCATATCGGGTGCAGTTGGTTTTTCGTTCTGTGTATATTCGTTAGTTTGTACGGGGCTATCCTCCGTTGACGTGGGCCCCAACTCCCCCCTTAGTAAGCAGTTCGCAAGTCCCAGAGCCCCTGTGATGTTGCCAGATCTGGTTGGTTCATGTATAAAGTTTTCAAATATTCCAGGGCTTAAAGACTGAGAGGCCTCCTTAAGAGTCTGATTAGTGAATCTGGGCAATGACCATTGCCTCTTCTTGCGGGCATCCATGGGAGTTGAGCTTTCCAGTTTATCTCTGTCCATGTCCATGATTTCTCCTGGTCAGACAGACGATTAATAGATTGGTGAATTTGGGCCGCCATTTTCCAACCTTTTGCAAGCCCATCGAACCCTCCCTTTTTTGATGCATCAAGTTCATCGTGATGGAGGGGACCTGTCTCGATGCCTTTGGTTTAATAGACCCCATGACTGTTGAGGAAACTTTTATTATCTCGATGGCCTCTTATTCTGGGCTTAGTTTTGGGCAAGATTGTGTGCTCCTTTGGTTGTTTAAGTCATTTAGATTGCCCAGTTTCTCCGTCGGTGTGATTTCCTCAGAGGCAGGCCTGTGGAGGGGGGCCTTACAGTGTTTTACAGGTCTTGACATATATTGCTTGCTGACAAATTTTTAGGGGCCACCTTATCCCCTGTAAAGTATTTGTGTATAGTATTAATGTTCCTTGGAATGATGGCTGTATGGCCTTAACTGGCTAAGCTCATCCTCGCCGCCTTGCCTGTCTTTTGTATCTCTTGTGTCTGTGGCAACTGTTTCAGCAAAGCTTCCTTGGGTGGGGGAGTGTTTTCACAGGAACCCAAAAGGGACTGACCTCGGTCGTTTATTCTCTTCCTCGTGGGCCTCAATTTCTGCTTGCCTAGCTCTCTTCTAGTCTTAGCGCTGGATTTGTTGGTCTGAAAGACTCTATGGAAGACCTTCCAGTTCGGGGTGAACACTGTTAGCCAGCCTTGTTGACATTGCTCACAGTGCCGTGATGTTCCCGCTATCATTGATGTTTTCTATAGGTCTATGTTCCGAGCTTATTACTTCAAAATATATGGCGAGCTGTGAGATGTGCTGTGCCCCGAGCGGGCGCTCACAGTTACTTAAAGCTGCTTAGACCTAGAGGCCAGTGGTCAGTTTATGTCCACTAGCCTTATGCTCGTTGTTTGGGTTATTTCAGTTTTTAGAGTCCAGATAAGGTGGGGTGGGGTGAGCGAGAGCTCACCGAGACGCCCTCAAGCTTCACCCAGACCAAGCTTGGCTGCTTCTGCGCGCCACCAAGCTCACGCTTACAGGGTGGCAGAGTGAGGTTATATAGAGGTAGGCAGAGAGCAGTATTTAGTGAAATGAGGTAGAGCAAAGGGCAGGGATCTATTAGTTGGCGAGATATAGAGAAATGAGATACAGGAGAGAGAGATCCTTCTGACTGGTTTGATGACTTTCCTAGGGGGGGCATGGAAAGTGGTGGCCCGGGGCAGTTGTCCACATTTCCCATGCCTTAACCCCTGTCAGACTGCCATGACTCTGAGAACAAGAAGTAATTAATGTGAGAAACTTGAACTGGCACACGATTTTCTTTTAACCGCTAGACTAGTGATAGCTAGAAATTGGAAAAGGTTCTATCACTAGAGAATTTCCACATAGTAGTTGAGGTTGTTTTAACACAAGGGCCAAGGAAATAAAATCCTCTAGTGTTGCTGGGAAAAGTGATAAATTCCTAAAGGCATGCAGCCACTGGTCTCTTATATGGCTGTGCTTGGTAAGGAGATTATGTGCCTTGAGACCTTCAAAGCTGTGAGTGAGATTATGTACAGAAGTCTACATATACATAGGTAGGATGGATGAATTGAACCTGTTAACCCAATTCAAACTTGTTTATATTTAGCTAGAAACAGAGAGAGGGCTAATGGTGGGGAGGGGAATACGCAGATTAACCTGAGGGAGGATCAAGAAATTACAGTCGACAGTGTGACTTGTATCATACTGTTATTGCAAATGTAATTGCATTTATACAGTACTTCACACCCAATTGTGAGGTGCAAATGCATTTTATCAGATGGGTAGCACACTTAACCATTTGGGAGTGCTTTGTTGGATCTGTGTTGTTTTTTTGTGAGCCTATGTGGCCAGCATTTTGGTGTTGTGCACAACTGTCCACAGAGGCACTCTTGTCTTGGGAAGCAGTGATTAATGGTGTGAAGAAGGAAAGACAATTATGATTGAATTAACTGGCAAATGTGATCTAATTGTTCTGCAGGTCTAGAGTTTAAGTTGTGATGATCACAGAAATCATAAAACAATGTAATGTACTTCATGTGTTGTATATAGAAATTGGGCCATCTACAGTTCTGTTGTTCTGGGAGGGGGAAGAAATGGATAAAGAGGGGCACAGCCATAGATCTACCTGGATGGCCTGCATTACAGTCATCTCCTATAAATTACGACTGAATATTTAAGTTTTGATTATGGTGCAAAATAAGGATGGGGCCAGGTAAAAATGACTAGATTAAAGACCTCCTGAATGCCAGCAGTCACAAACGCAGTGCTTAATTTGTAAAATATTAATTGCCAGGGCTCTGACCAGGAGGCCATTGCAGCTTGCACCACCCATCGCCCTTGTCATTGTTGCCAAAACAACTACTAACCATCTCTCTCGCATGTAAATGCGACAGTTCAGATTATTCCAGGTCCCCAAAGCTAAAGGAATGGCTGGGGAGGCAGGTATTACCATTTTTTTTAATGTATATTGTTTCCCTAAACAACTGTTATACTGCTCATCTCTAAATTACATGAGCAGCGCCACCTTATGGCAGACTGCCCTAAGTGTGGTGTTGACAATTAGGTGCCGGTGCCGAGCACCAGAAACCAATTAAGTGCCGGTGCTCAGCACCGGCTCAAATTAAGCACTGCACAAACATAAATAAAATCACTAAATCATTGTGCAGTCAGAGCTTTTACATTTAAGATGGAAAAGTACTTTAGTGCACACACTGGTAAATGTGTAAAATTACCAATATTTGGAGAAGAACAATTCGCAAAACAGTGAACAAGTTATTGGAGGGAATAACAATTTTAAACCCCTCTTAAGGGGGGGTTCACAGATAACCAATAAAAAATCACCTACCATAAGAATTCATCACAGAGGGGGAACTAAAACCCAAACCCAATCCATTTCTGTTACCTGTAAGGTACCTAGTGACAGTGCGAGCCTGTGAGTTCCATCATGGAAAACCAACAGTACCCCTTGAAAAAGGCAATGAGATTTTCATTTGTTTTTCCCCACACAAATCTAGTGCCTCCTTTCTGACATTGTGACAGTCAGGGTTAAAATAGAACAAGTGCAGGTTTCTCACTTGATAGTACTCTAATCCTCTGCAACTTCTGTGTGGGAAGTCTGTTTTAGCCAGGACAGCGATTTGTGCTGATATTCTGCTCTTTTGGAGTTGCATTTTCAAAGATTAGCACTCTCCGACTCACTCTGCCTCTCGATAGTCTCCCCGGGAGACCACTGAAAGGCTTCAGACCGGACTAAGACACGACACACAGAAATCAGCAGGCCACTTATCTCAGTATCCCAGTAACTGACAGACCACTGGATGTTTCCAGTTTTTTGTGGTTGCAGGTGGTGGGAATTCGAACTTATTTTTAGGGACCACGGCCCATTTTTCATCATCATACTTTGATCAGAGTAAGAAGGTTACAAAGTTGGCAAGCTTTTTAGGCTCTGGATGGTTTTGCAGCCTCTTCATGAACCGTATTTTCACAAGGAAAGTGTAAACACCTGATAATGTTTCATTAAGTCCTTACTCCTTTGGGTAGTAAAACGCAGTCATGGGCAGGCAGATGAAGATTGCACAGAGGTTGTGTGGACTCGCAAGCATTAATTATTAATTTGGGGAACAGACAAGGGCCTTGCTGGCTCACCATATCCACTTTACAGTAAAGTGAAAGCTATCTTTAGGTGTGGCAATACACAGCTTTTGATGTCAGGTATCCCTATGTTAGCACAACACCCACACCACACAACATATGGCAACTAGAAAGCCGCTTTGGGTCAGCCCTCGTAAACCATTGAATAGTTTGGTTGAGCTCCCTTTAGCCACTGGCGTCTTAGGTTGACTGTCAGGTTTTGAGATCAGAGCACAGTATTTTGAGAATATTTCATGTTTTTGTGAAGCTAAAGCTCAAATTTATGATTGGGTAAAAGTAGCAATTTTAGCACCATGATTTATTTAACTTTTTGGTAAGATAAACCTTTTTTGTAATACTGCCATGCGTTTAATCTGCAGCCTTGGGGCACTGGTTTTAACAGCAATGATAGTCCTGCCGGCTCTCTGAAGAGAAACAGTGCAATTAGCAGTGTGACACATGGTTATGTCTTTTCTTGACCTTGAGATAATACAATAAAGTTTTAGTTTTCATACATTTTTTATTTTTCGCTTTGTCACTCATAACATTGTTTGACCCAAGAAAAAATCAAGACCTTGGCAATTTGACCGTCAGGCTTTGCATGGGCTTTTGTAAGTCCCAAGATGATAGTTACATTTACATACATGACTTCAGCCAGAGGCCAACCTCCTCAAGCCACAGAAAAAAGTAATACTCCACAGAGCTACACCTTTAGTTCACCGCAACCACGGAAAGGAATGGTGATACAAGTTCTCATCTGATGAGCTAAAACATTTCTATACTTTATCTAAATTGACCCTGCCATACAAGTATCTTTAAGCACCCTAGCAGAGAAACCATTTAAAGCATCCTCACTGAACTATCAGCAAAATGTGCTTGGACTTTAAAGATAATTAACATTGTCTGACTGACTTTTATTTGTTATTATTCTAGCTATGTGACACCAATGTTTGGTGTATATTTCTAAGGACTGTCACCTGAAAGTGATTTCCTCTCCTGTGAGTAGGAGCCAGCCTTACATGTTCCACCCAATGCTCAGGTGCTGGTTCATCCTCTGTGCAAGATGGGGTTCTGGCCCCCTCTCCTGTTCTACCAAAAGATAGATTAAAAAATCCCATCAGGAAAGTAACTGCCCCTCCCAATTTTCTCATCTACATATTTTATTTTGGTTCAATATGTGTTAGGGGTGTGTTTGCCCCTTATACATGGATTGTCTGTGCTCGTGTACTAGATTGACTATTGTGTCATTTATCATTAAGCACTGAGTTACCTACAAAGATGAGGAGTTATTTGTGCTACTTTGAGACCGCAAGCTCACGTCACACAGTAATTAAGAGATTAAACCAGTTTTATGACAGAAACAGTTGATGTATTTTGCCATTGCAAGAAAAGTAAGTGAAATGGACATTCAATCAGGATATATGTTAATAGTGTTCTTTATATTTTCTTTCTGCTGTGACCTTATTCCTAACGTATGGCCAAATGAAATATTTAAGTGACTGATCCTTCCAAAAATACATAGTATGAATGGCACGGTTTACAAAAGTAAAATAAATTAAATGCAGGTAAAGAACGAATGTTTGTTGTATGGTTTTATATATCATGAGGGTGTTCTACTGTCCAAAGAGAAAAACGTGAGGCTTTGACCTATAAACAAAATTACACTAACTACAATTAGTGTTTCTTAAAATATGGATTGCTCCAAGTAAAACTGCATTTTCCCCAACAAATGCAAACAATAAGAAAATCACCTTTAGCACCTTGATGTTTTTAAAAATATGAATGCATTAACACCAGCACTGTGATCTCAGTCTTAGATAATGAATTGCTGAATAATTTAAGTTAAAAAGATACAGAAACAACATTTCCAAATTTGAAGAAAATCACACATGCACAGAGATTTAAAGACCATTGTGTTTCATAAAATTATTCATTCTATTATGAACTTTCATTATTATATTTTAAAGACAGATGAAACATCACTTAACCTGTTAAATTAGTGAATACAAAATTCTTGTTTTGTTATCTTATAAATTAGGTTGTATATTATTTGGAAGCATCTTAACGCTTCTTTCAACTTGAAGAATCAAAAATAAGTTTTAAATGATGACTCATGTAACAGTAATAAATACTCTTTTTTACTTTCAACATAATCTACAAGAAATACATTTCATTACCTGAAATAGAGCGAACTTTGAATATTAAAAAACAATTCATAATATAATTAGTTTAAATAAACTGTTGTCCATAAAAATGTTTTTATCCACAAATTGTGTATATATTGGTCTTGAAAAATTCAGTCTAACAAATGTATAAATCAGTGACTCACAAAGAGGTTCTGCCAAACCTCTTTCTCTTTGTGAGCGTTCCCTTTTTCTGCATATAAGGATAGATAGCAATTTGTATCAGCCTAAAGAAAGTCAGATGTTGTCTTCTCCAATACAACAAAAGAGTGAAATTACTGAATGAACAGGACTTTGCCAATACATATGAAAGAAATGCAAATGTGGACCATTTTATCACAAATGCGACACTTTCCCAAACACTTTCCGAAACCCTAACACTTGATTTAAAGTTTCTTCACATGCTCTACTACATTACAATTTTACTCTTCAAGACTTGAACATTTAGAGCTGTGGAAACAATCAACAGTCAATAGTTTGTTATATCATGCATAATTTCTCCCTTCAACTCATCCTATGAAAGTACGTATGTAAAAAAGGCATGACCGTGGTAGAAGAGATTAAGAACCAAAGAATGACGTCAGAAAAAAAAGAATTGCTTTTGCCGTTATCATCTATTGAAAACTTTGTATAGGATTCATAAAAACTTATGTGAATTAGCAGATAATGAAGGCTGGACCTCTGGAAATTAAAATTCTTTTCACTGTAGATGTAAAATTACCACTATGTAGAGTACTTTTTAGAGTACTGTTTATATCCACAAAGGCATCTTATTATTTACCACATCAGCTGTTATGTGACAACCACAGTATCAGAACTGTACTTTGGGTGCAAAGTAAGTGCCGCCAGAGTCAATAGATTTTTTATTGTCTGTAAAGAGTTTACTTTTTGGCTTGCAGATTGTGTACTATGAAAGCAAAGCAATGTCACAATCTTTCAGGCACTAGAGTTACAAACTGAAGCACAAGTAGCTGCGAGGGACACAGCAGTATTCTTATTAATTATGAAATTCCAATACTAAAAGCTGATGGTGGTTTTCAAGCACTTAAATAGCAATGTTCCCTTCCCTACTTTTGTACCCTTCACATTCGACCAGAAGGTACAAGACCAGTTAGAAATCAACCCCCAGCAAATATGACAGCGAGGGGCAGTATATGAGAATAAAGTTAAAAGACTTTGGTACACATTCTCAAAAGGTTTTAGAGAGCAATAAATCAACAACTGTACAGTGCAAATTTTCTGGGGGCTCTCAAATGAAACGTGGACATACTATTGGACAACACAATTATTTTATAACCAAAGACAGATTAAACAGATTCGTTACATGAGATATATACTTCACCCTTCTTCATTGGACTTCACACAGACAGTGGTGGAACATTTGAACACTAACAAAGAATATTCTTTTTTTTCCGGTGGAATGTTGTTTTCTGCAAAAGGCTTTCCAGTTTTAGGATTTTTTTTGTAACATTCTGTTATGCAGGGTGTTTAAGTTGGCTTATTGTACTTGTATATACTAATAGTTATAACTGGAATTTTGTGTAATCCTACAATGTGCCATCTCAGATGCAGTATTGTTTGTCTCCATGTCTATGGCAGCTCAATGTGCAAAATCAAAACATTTGTATTGTCTTTCCTTGGTGTCACACCCTGTACTTTTCCAGCACAGATCACTTATTCTGCACATTATGTGTATTGATTAAACTTTTTATGGCTAAAACATTTGCAAATTCTGCAAACGAATTTAATGGGCTGTAGTTTGTGTCAGATCAATGTATTCTGGCTATGAATTTAGACACAATTTTCACAATCGATGGATTTCGCATCAATAATATTAAACACCTTAATATCATGAATAAAGTCACAAAACAGAGGACAAGCCATCAATCTTTATAGAAACAAATATTAAAAAATTCACTTTATTAAAATATTAAAACCGCATTGTCTACCAAAAACTAAAATTGTATCTTTTGTTTTTGTGCGAGTTGTATATTTTTGCCTTTGGTCCTGCAGAATATTTGTTTACATGAGGTGTCTTATTAAAAGCTGTTGCATGCTTTATAAAAATAAACAACAGTATACTGATAGTGCTAGGCAGAAAAGCCTACACATAAGTATTGCACATCAATGTGTTTTTCATTAAATAAAATATGATAGAATGCAAAATAACATTAAAACTGCAGAAAGAACGTAATATTTTTCTCCTGCGTTCTTGCTGATCTGCAAATAAGAAGTTGTGTTTCCTTCATAGCAATCCCGATTTAATTGCCAAAAGGGGAAAGGCATTGGATCTGCGAGTGGAGGAGGTAGTGGGAGGAAGAGGCAAACGAAGGTAGAGTTGGGGCAGGGGATGAACCATCATTGCCATTTCAGGGAGGTGTGTCAGAGGGTTTCTAGAGTGCCTAAGAGAGCAAATATGATATTAAAAATCTAAGCAATATAATCACAAGAAGAGGGTTACAGAAAATTGTATAAAAAAATAGTTGAGCGAATCCATAGATTGCAGGGGACTCTAGAAGACTTACATAATGTAACAACAAAGCCTAACATACTGAAGTTTGATGAGATGAGCACAGGTGGCTACAGTTCAAGACAAATATCTTTTTGCTCCCAACATGTAAACATCTATGATACCATAATTGTAACAAAGTACAAAAAACAAGTACTAGGAAGTGAAGCACCAGTGATCAGAATCTGGCAGTGCTGGGTTGGGAATGTTCAGGTTCCTCCAGTGACTTCAGCACACAAATGAATCCATAAAAACTGATGTCGTAGGAAAGTGTTCCATCCTTTGCATGGGGCCTTTGGAATTTTCCGACCCGTAAAAGATCAATGTCACTTTTCTCAATGTGCTCCAACTCCCAGACAGATTCCCCTTTTTGTGGCTTATTGACTGTCCAGAAGTAGATGATCTGTGGTCTGAAGATCACTTGCAAACCCACATTTGGTCTATGTTCTCCACGAAGCACAATCACAAGAGAGGTTCAGATTAAGGCTACATCCACTCCCGGCACTGTGCCTAAGACTCGTGAGGGACCGATGCATGTGTGTAAGCTATCACCAGACCTTGAATGCTCCTGTAAATTGGATGCAAAACTGTAACAACTATCCATGGGTGTTTGGTGAAAAATATAAAGAAGCTCTTGTTCCTGTCATCCAGTAGTGTGCAAAAGTGCAATGCCGCACCCAGGAGCGGTCTGTGCATCGAAGGCAGAGACATCATGGAGCTTTGAAGTTTTATGCTCTTCCCTTTTTAATGTCCCCCTGTGCTGCCTGCTAGATGTGGGTTTCGTCCTTCTTCCAGTTCTGAGGGTATCCCTGCCTTGGATAGGCAGTGCTGGAGGGTCTCATTTGATCAAGTGATACCACCACCTCATCTGAATGGGGGTTCTTGTGTTGTTCCACCGCACGCGGGACCACACTCGACCAGCGATCTGCATATAGGTAAAGATAAGACATTTATTAATCTTTCCTACTTGGGAGAATGCACAGCATTGTATATGACAGCTCTATCTGGACATGATCTAGACAAACTCAGTAATGACTGCAACTAAATACCACTGCCCAGACCAGACAACAGAAATAGGAAATATATCTGAAACATTCAAGAGTAAATCTAAGCTTTAAAGACTGCTTCTGCTGTTGTATCTGTGGGCCAGAATTGCATTATTGTTTGCATCTCACATAAGTTCATCTTGGATGCGCAAAAGTTGTCATTCATGGCACCAACAGCAGATCCTGGTTCATATAAACAAGGTTCCACATTTCAACTCACAAATGGCATTTCTGGAACTGAAAAATCAGCAAATATGGCAGCATTTCTGTAGCCTTAAGATGTATGGGAGAGAACAGGGTGTTCCTAGGAGGGCAGAAAGAGGCGGGGGCGGGGGGTCTTAAACCTATAAAGTTATAACTTTGCAAATAGTCACTTTTTTTTTTTACATCAATGTGAACACTTAGTCCCTCCACTGCTGGGGTACATGAGCAAATCGAATGCGAAAGACACTTCCCCATATTATCTGTCAGTGTGACAGAAGGGATTTCTCTACCTGGAAACCTAACTTTTATTTTATAGTAAAGTATTTTACGATAATGTAGTGAATTGGCCTCTCTTTTTCTTGTATGCAGTTTTACTAAACAGTGCTTCAATGTAGTGCATGAATTATGGGCGGCCAAAAATCCAAATCACCCCAAGCATGCAACCTGGCAGAATAATTCAAGCATGCACATATTTACATACTGAGTCACATTTGCACTGAGTTCAACAAACCAGGGCTGGTGGCTTGGACTAATGCGTCCACTGTAGGGGCCTGTGTTTGACCTCATGGTCACAGGTTCAAATCCCGGCAGGTCCACTCAGCCTTTTATCCTTCTGTGGTCGATAAAATGAGTACCATTGATTTGGGTAACAATAAACACTGTTATTCAGCGCCAAGATAACCTTGGGTGAATGTGCGCTTTACAAATACACGTTATGTTACGTAAAAGAGAGAACTACACAGTATAAGACAGAAGTCACCCAACAGAATAGTTGTGCAAAACTGCAGAAACATTTTTTTTCTCCTGCATTCTTGCTGATCTGCAAATGAGTATGTTGTGTTTCCTCATGGCAATCTTGATGTAATTGCCCCAAGTAAAAAGGCATTGGATGTGCGGGTGGGGGAGGTAGAGGAGAGAAGAGACGAACGAAAGAAGAGTTGAGGAGGGGAGGGAGGGGGTGAACCATCATTGCCATTTCAGGGAGGTGTGTCGGAGGGTTTCTGGAGTGCCTCTGGGAGCTATAAAAAATCCGAGCAATCTAATCAAAAGAAGATGATTACAGAAAATGGCACAATGACTTAATTTTCCTTCTGGGGAAAAGGGTTAAAGGGCATCGTTGCCCCCACATGATGTTTCTTATACTGGAAGATATCGTGACCTCAGCGTGCACAGCAGTGCCCTACACTTACAACGCTGCAGAGAGTCCTAGAGTTATTCTTCAATGCAGGGAACAGCTGGAGATTCGCAAGCTGTTTTAGTTATATTCAAGAAGGAGAGAGACATAGGCAGGTTTTACGCACTGTTTTCACAAAATGTGTTTTTATGTAAAAAAAAAAAACAAAAAAAAAACGCAACTAGAGTGCCTTTTGTAAGTGCCAGTGATGTCAGGGCAGGCCCCCGATTAAGTAGCTATGAACCTAAAACACTGAAGGGAAGTGATTCTCTTGAAAGCATCACTGATGCCAGCATCCGAGTAGCTGAGCAATGTGTATTTTGTCATGAAAAGATGATAATTGTGAAAGACCTGTTACCTTCCTGTAAGCATGCAAGACAGTCACAGATGTTGTCCTTCTGTGCTTTTGTATTACACAGTCGTGACAT
Organism: Calotriton arnoldi; assembly: GCA_963921515.1. Lineage (NCBI taxonomy): Eukaryota > Metazoa > Chordata > Amphibia > Caudata > Salamandridae > Calotriton > Calotriton arnoldi. Next base: position 366,865 of record CAWUFW010002434.1, on the reverse strand, counting down.
GAGACAAGCTGAGTAAACACAGTGGAAGACAAGGAGCCCTGTTATGGCACTGAGCATCACCTAGGGTACAAAGCTGGTTCACCGCAGCTATGCATTCCACCTTCATATTAATAAAGATTTATTTCCTTCAAACTTCTCCTCTCAGGCCCACCACAGCAGCTGGATGTTACTATTGGAACTCAGGTGAGTATTGCGATTGCCTGTGTCATCACTCACGCCCAGGATCCTGGCAGTATCGCCCCAGACGTCCTTTACAACATGATGTCAAGAACCATTTGGGGTTTTGTTGGTACCGCTGACTTCAGTAAGTGTGAAGTAGATCCCATAAAGAGGAGACATGTGGATTCTGTAACAGCAACTACACTGGGACTCTCAACATGAGGATCAGATGAAAAGAGGGGAGTCTACAGTGGGGCACCTTCTCAAGATGATCAAGGGATACAGCACTCAAAAGATAATGGTTATGCCCTGTCTCTGTGTGCTGCACTAGGTCTGATGTCAGTCCTCTGTAGAAGCTATGATGCTACTGTAGAAAATGTGTTTCAGGATTCTTGCTTTGCAGGGGGAGAGCTCAGATATAAATGGGCTGCATATGCAACAACATAGCTCTTGCAGGACTTTTCAAACAAATTCTAATCTTGTAACTTGAACCCGTCATATTTTAATTAAATCATAATGAGAATGCTTATCTGCTTCGACGTTGATGCATCTTAACAATAGCATAGCATAGCTGAACATAAGAGGTCTCAATCTCTTGAAATAACTAACAGTTATGATTGACGTATGTTGTACAGTTGCGATAACAGGTGGATATCTTACGGAACTAAGGACAGGGACAGAGGCTGCAAAATGATCACATGATGCTCTCAGCCAATCATACCTCTCCTCAGACGGCCCACAGTCTGCGAGATACCATAATACTGATCGGTATCGTTCTTTCCAGGATCCTCGTTAATGATCCCCAGATTCTGATTCCAGTGTGACCAGTTCACCTCATCTACCCTGAAAGATACAAGGAGGGATTACTTAAGCAATATGTTACACTTCAAGGTATAAAAGCAAGGTAAGCAATGACACAGGTGGACGTTATATAAAAGTACCCTGCATACACACACACACACACAAGAGTCCAGAGCCAATCTCGATCCAATCCCGTCTATGCACTAAACCATCCCAGCACAACTAACTCCATCCTCCACAGTGGACATCTTTAGAATATTCAAAAGCATCGCCTGCAAATGATATCTCATAGGAGTTATTCCTCGTCAGATGTAAGAGATGCCCCACTGATTCTCAACAATGCATGTCTAAGGAAGCATGCAAAGCAGGTTGTCTAAATCGGAGTCCACCCTTATGAGAACAAAAATAATGTCAAAAAAACTGCCATTCAGTATGCCGGTAGATGCTGTGGAATTACTTGCCTGCTATGTTGTGCCAGTGCGTGTAAAAAATTGCTAAGTTTTTTTATATATTAGAATTACTGTTTTAGAAGTTTTCTAAACCTATCAGCTGGAGTGAAAGACTCAGCAGAATTCAGCATTATTTGGGGAGTGCCCAGCTTTTGAAACCCAGTCATATTAAAACAACGATGGGATGTTGGTTGAGCAGGGATACACTTGCATTAATTACAATCGGATTGTAAAACAACAGATATATAGCGCAGGACATTCTAAGAAAGTGCTACTTCGATTTGAAACGTAGTTACAAGCTAAGTCTGAAATTGGCATACACACCAATCTTTCATAAGACAATTCACCTGGAAAATATCTGTCAAGCAAGTAGATGTGATTGACAGAGGCTGATAGTTGAGCTGACCATACCCGAGTTTATACCTCCTGTTCTTAAGTAGGTCTACAACACGTATGTGTAAGAGTAGGCTAGGACCAGTGCTTAATTTAAGCCAGTGGTTGCAGGTGGGGACCACAGGAACTCATTTTGGGGTCTTTATTTTTTCCCATTTAGACTTGCCTCTAGAGCAAGAGAGAAAAACACAAAAGGGGGGAGGAAGACAAAGATGGAAAAACAATGGCAAAGCGACAAATCAGGGATTAAAAAGAACCTGCAAGATTCAGATAAAGGGGCAGAGAGTGTCTGTTGGTGGATGAAGAGGCGTCAGGTGGAATCAAGTCTTTGCAGCATTTGTATTCGCCATTGCCGACAACCGTAGCACCGGCCACGAGCTGCTAAGCAAAACTTTGGGCCCGGGACCTCAATATTTTACAAATTAAGCACAGGTTAGGACTGCATAAAACAAGCTATTGTTTAATGTGTGCAGGCATTAAGATGTCTCAAGAGGTGTAAAATAGGTGCAAGAGTAGTGTCAGAGAAGCAGCATATACTATACGGGTGGGCCACACTAACCTCAGGACAAGCAGAAATGTACATGTAGGTCTACCGCCTGACAGAATGAGAGAGCAGTCAGTGTGTGCTTGGTGCATACACCTCTTGGCCCCTTAGGTGGCAGTGTTGTTCACAGCCTAATGTGGACTGGAAAACTGACATATATACCCTAGCAACAGGAGGCTGGTCTGAAGGTATGTGTGGCCAGGGCATGGCTTCTAATGTGCCAGGTGAGAGAGTGAACGGTCAGGTGAATGGATGGTGCTGTGTGACGTCTGCTTGAGAAGGTAGGAACTGGTTGAATGATGAGACCAAGAGTACAGGAGCGACACAATGCCTCTGATGTGGTGTGTGCCCTAGGTCCTGTGGACTGCACACCTGAGGAAGGCTACCTGGGAGGGGTTGCACCAGGATGTGACAGGACCTGGCTACGATCCAAAGAGCTGGAGAGGTGGCATTAGCTGGTGGCAAATTCTTTGGTTGTTTTTGTTCCTTCATCATTCCGGAGATGGAGCGGCTCTGGACCTGGCTGCTGACTCTGCAGCGAGGACCCGAGCAGAGATCTGAATGTGACTGAGCCATGGAGACCACCATTAGGTTTATCAGTCCTGCAGGTATCTTTAACCTGCAGGATAAATGAGTGTCTTTGACACGGTCAGTGGGTTGGAAATCAGGATGGCCTCCTACACTTTATCCGCAGCGAGTGCTTCTCTCCCGGGTCCTCCACATTCTGATGACAAACGGGTCACCAGCCTACCTGTCCTAAATAGGGCAGTCACTGGCAACGCATTCCTCATATTAGTCCTCTGGAATTGGCATACAAGAGAGTCCTTCCCGCACCATGACCGCAAGAATTGCATCAGTTTGTCCATAAGAGAGTTTCAATCTCCCTAGATAGGCGGTAAACCCAATTACAGATGTAGCAAGGAGTAGGTGAGCCTGGCAACTAGGGAGCCTGGCAACATAAATAGCTTAGGGGCTTTAGGTGAAAACCTGACCCTATTACCGGGTACAACATATAATGACAGAGGAGGTCTGTGAAAAAGGTGTCCCTGAGTGATTGAGTTTCTGACATTTGACCATATCCGCAAGGTTGGGTGAGCTTAATTCCACGCAAAAAGGATCCACAAAGTGATTTTATCCCTCTGATTTGCACCCACAGTTATACAACCCTAAATTAAGGATTACAGGCACACAATCTGTGTGCCCGCTCTTTTTGAGGAATTGCCATGTAGTGTTTCATAGTTCTTCAATTGCCTACACACGGGTTGGAGGCCCTTGTTTGTTTCACTCACATACGCTGCACCGTACACTGGGCACAGTACACTGCAAACACCCATATTTGGTACTGTTATTCCACCAATAATCGATAGGTGAACTCTGGAACTACACCCGGCTCCTAGCTCCATCCAACCTCATGAGACTGGCAGGAGTAATTGCCAGAGAACCCAATGTACACCTGGAAGTAGTTTGTAAAGAACAGTGGTCACCTCAATAAAAACAGCATTTTCAAGATGAGAACAGGAAGGGGATTCACAGGAGAAAAATGTCAAAACTGATCGAAAACCCACAAGCTACTTATAACGTATGCATAAAGTATTTGTGCACCTTTTGCACAACGAGCCCTATACAAGTCATTTACACACCTTAGGCCTATGCTGGGACCATGCCCTTAGTCGTGGATGCACTTATACACTACAAATAAATGACACTGTCCTGATTGATGGGCTACATCTGCCTGCACACGAGCCGCCACACTGAGTGCTTTCTTTGATACATTAACATTGTCAAGAGCATACCATAGTGGGCGAAGTAAGTCAGGGGAAGGCAGAACTAAGTGGAAGGGGATCCCTCTCCTCTCTTGGACCTTAACACACCAAATAGACACATGCTAAAAAGACTAGTACGTTTTCAAACATGATGCAAAAGAGATTCCTTAGAGGGTGGATGTAGATGAATGTTTGGTCCTACGTTATTGTAGGGCTGGGAGTCTTAGAAACGGGATTGACTAACTTGGGTCAGTGAACGGATGGACGGTTCAGGGATAGAATCTGAATCCACCGGAGAGCTGTCTGTCTCATGATCGCAAAACTGCATGTAGAAAGCAAAGTCAAGATCACTTAGATGGTCATCAGACCCATCTTTAGCTTATCCTTCATCTGTAAGCTTAAGAGTTTTTGAAGAAAGGCGCATTTCTTACAAAAACTTTAGCTGTGACCTAATGGTGGTTGTGATGAATGGCGACAGAGAACTTCCCTTTGAGTGAGAGGTGTTGACTTACCAAATGGATGTATATTGACCCCTCAGATGAGTAGCTTGGTTCACGTTTGTCGCCTGAGAACTGTTCATAGGACATCACACTTACTGTAGTCAATGTGTCAATAAGAACTAGAGTACCATAGCCTTGCATTTTAAGCATGCATTCCACTTGTAATAACCTTCTGTTACTGGTTTTATTGATCAAGTACATTATATCCACCTCTCCGTTAATGGTGTCTTCGTCTTCATAGGCAATGTGGCATGATTCTCATTGGCAATTTTGTAACCTAGATATCCATTACCTCCATCTAGGAGAAAGTGCAATGTGTTCTACTGTCCTCCTAAAGTGTTTGATGTGTGGTATTTCTGAGTTTGACAACATGACGTCTGCTGATGTGTTCCATGTATTGTGAGCATTGGCGCTTTCCTTCTCTTCACCTTACTTGGGCGAGTGTAGTGTGACCGGTTTTGGTGTGTGTGGCTCTGTTAGAATGGCTTCCATCCTCCTCATGTTATTTATACGGCACAGATGCTTTGGATCTACTCTTTGTCTGTATTTTCTATCTCACCTCTTGCCTGCCCAGCATTTGTGCTTTTACCTCACTTTCAAGGTGTTTTTGCTGTCTTCGTTGGCGTGCATGTGCTGGAGCTATATTATTTTGGTTCTTCAAATGCTTATCCACTTTCAAGTCAAAGTCACATCTGCAGTGCTGGACTGTGGTTGGAGGACAACCCCTGCTGCAGCCTCATGGAGGAGTTTGACAGCCTGATTACAGTACTTTACTACCAACTGATTGACATATGCACCTGGTTGGGGTCATACACACACAGCAATAACTAACAAATTTGCACACATAGTGAACTGGCACTTACTGCGCCATTGAGTGCTTTCAGTGAAACCTTAACATTCTTCAGATCCCACCCTAGCGCTTATGTGAGCAGGCTTGATAAGATGTGGAGGGGACCACTCCCCGTTCTTTGAACATAAGAAACTACAAAGCAAATTGAGATATTGGTGCTGATAGCCAAAAGGGGAACAGATTACAATGATGTACCTATATGCATCAGAAAATACTATTTCTAGGTGCAGTAATCTTAGCAGTCTCTCCACCACCCAAAATCCTGGCAAGTTATGGTTAACTGGCATTCCCGTTTTATACGTTTCCAAGGAGGATGATACAGTTAGTCAGCAATCCATTTCATATACATAGCTAATCAGATAAGCTACCGTTTCAGAACTTGGGGTCGATATGTATTGGATCCAAAACTACATTGATTCAGAGAACTAGCCTTGCCATTGCAGATCACTCTCTCCTGTGATGCCTACAGGCTTTCCCAATGCTTGTTTTTTTCCAGATGGTGACTGAAAACCAGAAACAAACCCACAGATGTGCATCGTGTGAACACACACACTGGACATCTGTGAATAAACAAAAGAAAAGCATGTAGTGGTCATATTAAAATGTTTTTTTCTTTCTTAAAGAAAAACTATTCCAAGATCATTTGCCGCACACACAGGTAGGTGGCCATCGAAGAATGGATTACTGACTATGAACAGCATAGGCCCTACGTAGATATAAGGCAGTAATAGCATAAGCCCTTCCAGGAGATAAGATGATGTGAGGCACAAGAGCGGTCTACACTGAGGCCCTCGTAAGTCAGTGTTTCGTCTTGAAAAGAATAATGAAGCCGATTCTGCCACTGGGTTGGCGTATTATTGGCAGTGCCTCAGAAAAGTCTATTGTTGGTGTTTTCAAGATCATAAGATTAGAACTCAATAAAACTACAAAAATTGTGCCAGGAAATCAAAATAATTCCTCATATTGCACTTTGTTTAAATTCCAACTAACGGAGTTGGCCTTTGGGATGGTCTTAAAACAGCAGAAGTCAATTTTCCCTTTCACTGTCCTTCATAGTCCCATTCATTCTACTAAGTTTGGGAATATTACAAATCTCATTTGTTGTGTTATCTTCTGTTTAAATTTCAGACGTGAAAAAATTACATGAGAATAATCAGGCATGGTACGTTATTTAAGTATTGACTTCCCATTTAAATTTTTAGATCTTGCCTAGCAGACAGCAGAATTTGTCTGCTTGTGAAAGACTTACTGTGTGTTTACCGAAAACATACCGTGGGCTTAGAGCCCGTCCATTGGTTACCATTGGTTGGCTTCATTGCCACTCTAATTTGCTAGCTGCGTATTCGCCGGCTTACCTTCCCCTTCTTCTGCTTGTCCCTCTCCTGGAGCAGAGACTCTTTACCATTCTTTTCATTGGTTAGCTTGTATCCTTCCACAGTGACATCAGTGAACTTCTTTTGTTCTTTTTTGTTCCTGCACTTCCTGGGAGTGCTTGCGTTTTCTTAATCACTCCAGATCAGCGTGCTGCTTCCCCCTTACATGCCCCTTGTACTTTTCATATTGACCCCACAGGTCATCTATTGATTCCCGCACTCTGTGGCTCCCTTTGCCTGGCAGAGTTGCCTATATTCAGGCAGCTCTCGTGTAATATGTGCCCGTGTGATAAACCGAACGACCTGCTCAGTTAGAGAGCCCAGGAGCTTCCCTGCTGCTAGGCAGCCATTTGACAATCAGAGCGCCTGGCAGCCTGCAGTAATTGTGTGATTGTTTTCTTTTCACGTTCACACAGGCTTTATTGTGTGAACCGTGTCCACCCCGCTACAGTTTATTTTAGAATAATGCCACTGTGGTAGGAGAGTTGATGCTTCCAGGGGTCCCAATAAAGAGACTAGTGCTGTATCTCTTCCTCATTTGGCGTTGGTTCTCAAAGCCCCCTCTAGTGGCCAAGAATAAAACATGCCCTCCCTCATCACTGGAAGAGATAGACAAGGGCTAAACAATCTGCTTCCTGGGCTACAGAATAGTGTATCTGAACCAGTTATAAAATAAATAATCCCGGTGATTCTAACAGATAGCACCTTAATTATTCCAAGAGCATCTGATATTATTGTTTGCTTTAAGGCAACGCATACGGTAGTTTTGTAAAAAGAGTGCTACCCATCCTTTAAGTGCAATTTGCAATCTTTATTTATTTTACCTGGGCAAGGTACCTTTGTGCACACAAGACCACTGTTTGTTGACATACTCCTGAGAATTGGGCTCACTGTACCGACCTGCAAAAATTCTCTTTAATACCTATTGAGTATCTTTAAAAAAAGGATTTAGAAATAACCTGCTAGTCCTCAACACTGCATCCTCTATTCTGTGTTTTCATTCCCAATGCTTTCTCCCTCGGTTGACATGCAGCCTTTGGTAGTTAGAATTAAGCTGAGTGATACCAAACCTCAATAAAAGTCGCACAATATTGTGCTATTGATGGAAATATTCAATTTGCTATCCACATCGAAACACTCTCCCCTGCCATAAGAAGGGAACAATATTTACCCAGATATTCTTACTAAGCTATGAGAAAGAGTAGACACCTTAACGATTTTAAGTTAAAATGCGCAGTCGGCATGCACCAAGCATTATTGATTGATGGGACAAATGCAATCATGTGCTATGGATTACAGAGAAACTGGACAAATCTAAGCATGTAGTTAGGATCACTGATTGATGGGGCAGGTATGATGACGTATAATGAGTGAATTATTGACAAACTATGGACATTTGGCACAGCGTTATCCACTTATGCATATTGCTTGCACTGGCATAATGGTTCTAATTCTTGACATATTGTGTTCTAAAGCCTGTGATAAGGTTTACATTGTCATGAAATTGGTAATTCTTGGCCTATTTGCAACATTATCACTACTGCTGTTTCAGTCTTAAGCTGTCAAATTGGTGTCATGAAACCATTAATCAATGCACTCACCCATTTATCTTTTGATTCGCTCACTCACCTAATAATTAACCATGCACTTAGTCAGTCACTTTATTTGTCCAACCATGAACTCAAAACACTGCCTCATTCTCACAGTAACCCACTCACCCATTCACATGCACAAATTTGCCAGGTATTGAAGAATCGCTTTATTTATGATACAGACAACCTTCTGAGTTGGCCAATTCTATTTTTTCTTGTTGCTGGTGCAAAATAGCATTGTTTCTTGTTGTGGATGCGGTTGATCATCAAGCATTGGCAAGGCCAAAAGGTCAGCTAATGACTTTTAAAGGCGAGACCTAGTGGCTTTGCCATTGCTTGTTCGCCATGGGACTCATTTAATCTAAAAATCTTAAAAATTTCCAAACAAGTGGAACGCCTTGAAAAATTCTAAGCAAAGTCTTACATTACTCCCTCTCCAAAACTATTAACGGAAGCTCTGATTACCGTGCAACGCACCCTTATCATCTTTGCCCCCCACCACTCTGTAAGCCTAGGCCCAGGGAATATCCTCCCTCAAAAGAGCCACCATTATCCATTCACGACTAGCAGGAACTCCTATAATAAAACAGTGTCAAACAAGGTAGGCGCAGGCGTTAGAACACCGGGCAATGTGCCAAATTATGCGTTTTTTACATATGGGTTCCCCGGTAGAAAAGGAGATTTTTTTTTTACAGCAATAAACAATGCCATTTTCTTAGCCACGTCTGGGAGAAAATCAATGCCACGCCCCCCGCGGAGCGCCAGATCATCTTTTAGCCTGACCCTAGCGACTCAAGTATCGGGTGCCATGTTGAGGTGTTTCATGACTCACATAGGCGCTGGAGCGCCTTGAGCATCCCTGCAAGTTCTACACTAGTGTCTCACCTACCCGTGTGTCCACATCATCAATTGAGATCAACAAGGTCAAGTCAGGATGGAGTCCATGCGCCTTTAAGATCACCGTGACTGTCGCGTCCAGGCAACCTCCTCCCACCCACCTCTGGATACTGCAAGCAATGAAAAGAAATGTACCGCAGCAAGGTTTTGACAGGCTTTCAGAATGTTGAACACCATGCCTGGGAAGAAAAGGGCCACTTCCTTTTGTTCCACTCGAGACTGCCCGCCGTCTTCAAAACGACGACATCTCAAAAGCACTTGATAATTCTTGAGGCTCCAGGTTTCCAACAGATTTGTTCTTCAGTCTGGCAAATTACATTCACGAGAAGAACTGCATGTAATAAGATGACCCGCGTACTTAAGACTAAGCGGGAGTGTTGACACACATTCTATTCACAGACAGCCAACTATTCAGCCAGGCATATAAATGACAAAAGGAATTCAGCAGATCCGCATTAGAGAAAAAGCCATGTGGTCTAATGAGGCCTAATTATGAATCAATAACAGATATTCCACGAAACGCTGTCATAATTGGTAGGCACTGCCTGTCTTTCATATTTACTAGGAGGCCTAAATACCATCTGGTATTTCATGCTGTGCCCCCTGTATTACTTGTGACTTCATTAATATGCAAATTAGTATGCAGTTCCGCTGTGCCCTCTAAACACTTATCATGGCTGCCCTGGGAACCAATCAACTATAATGCATTTTGAAACTATGAAAACTGTAGAGAGTTTTGTGTCTGTGAGCGCATTAATTGAAGGGGCATCCTCAGTGAACACAACCCATTTTGTGACACAAAAGGCTTCCCACTGCTTCTCGTCTAATTACTAATCAAATGGCATTAAAAAAAAAAAGATAATTTTCTACAACTGTACCTGAAACACCATCTGCGGTCCGGGGTGCCATCTGAATTTTTCCCCACGGTGACGATTTCTCCTGAGCGGAAGGATTTTCGTATGAACACGGGGAAGGACCGCTCGATGTCCAAAATGGTGGTGGCCCACTGTTGATATGAAAGTACCCATGAACAAATCAGCTTGTAAGACCAAGATGGCGCTCTAGACCACCCACACACTAGAATGGATTGTCTATGAAAATAGTAAAATTCATTAGGATGGGCTGAGAGCCACTGTAATTACATGGCAGAAGAGGGCCAAATTATGCGACATGGTTGAATAAATTATTTTAAAAAAAGGCAAATCATACAACAAAAAGGTAAATTGTGCTGCGTGTGATACAATTACAGGCAAATTATGCTGGACATTTTGTGGCCCTGTTCGATAGACATTATGGCATTTTTACATACAATTAAGAAACATAAAGGGCCCCTACAATACAACAAAATACATGGCACCGTCAGTAGATTCTGTTCAAAATAATATTCAACAACAATTCATTTGCCTTGCATATTAGAACATGAACGTCATTTCAGCAATACTGTTGTCTACCTGCCAGAGTGTAATCATTTGTGTAAAACACATGCAGTGTAGAGAATGAACCACTTTTAATCTGTTCTTTCCAGTTATGTTTTTAGATCTTGCCCTAGTCTTCAGCCTATGCTCGCACTAGGGGTCTCTAGAAGCTCCTCTTTACATTAAGAAACAGCCCTGCAGAACACTGTTTCACACTGCACATCAGTTATGAAAATATCTCACTGGAAGGCACATTACAGACGAGGCTCGATACCTTATAAAATATAAAAGGATTGGGATTTTTCAGACCTCTGTGTGCTCTTATTAAAATATTTACTGTTGTCTGTGGTTTAAACATGAACTTGCAGGCACAGTAAAACTACATATTTTCATGAAAAAGAAGGAGTCATTATTTCTCTCCAGGAGGGTTTTTGTTATCTATGCAGAAATAATTCCTTTCCCAGTCTAGAATCAGGGATATTAACACCGTAGGATTAACAGCTGAAAGGCGGCCAGGTAACTTTTGCAAATTTTAGACAGCTGCACGTTGCACTCGAGTGATAACATTTTACTAACATTTCATCCATTTCAGCAAAAAACGATTTATTTTTTTACCACATTAATCCCTTTTAACATCATGATTGTCGTTTTCGTTGGGGCAATTAGTTGTCGTACAAAAACATCTTTATTGCTACCATTAGACTTTACAATTTTATGAACACAAATCAGCGACAAATTTGTATATACAATAGATCTTTAAAAACAATCCCTCTCATACCAAAGCCTGGCCAAGAGGATTCCTAATACATCACAGTAACATATTACAAATCAATGGCATCTTAGAGAACAATCATAGGGAATTCTAAAATGCTGTAAACTCATGGGCCGTCTCTAATGCCCGCCATATGAAGTCACATAGAGAATGCCACACATTGATCAAATGTATGACTATGCCACTCTGACATTTCAGATGAAGGGGAAGAGTCTTGGCATTAATAAAGAGTTTGGGGTCTACAGTAACCCATTTTACCAGGCCACTATCAGCATCCACTTGGAACTTTCTGCACAGAAATACACTACGAGTTCATGCATTAAAGAGGACACTGGATAAATATTTGCACAATTCACTTTCGCATGATTGTTATTTGCTTAGTCACACACACAAGCCGTAGTTTGACTGCCACCCTTCGTCTAAACCAAAGAAATTACATTGTGAACAAACATGGTCTGATACTCAAAATATATATGCATGGAATATTGATCACCTGAGTAATACAGGCTTTTGCACTGTCTCGAGCCAGGGTGCCCAAGCTTTGTTATAATGTTCTCAGCCTTTGCCACACTCTTTTGTAGTCTTCCAAATTTCATTTGGTGCTGACCAACTTCAGCAACTGTGTGATGGCAACAAATTCAGTGAGGAAGATCTGCTTTTCTTTATCTAGGTCAGTAGAAAGTGAGATTTAACAGGGCGAGAACCATGGTAGTAACTTACTTGAAATTCTAAAGCCATTGAGCTAATGATTGGAACATGGAAACTGCTGCAGTAAAATATCTTGGGCTTCTTTTCGTATTCAAGAAAATTGAAAGTATCCAGGATTAGGATGAATATGCTTTTTCTACAAAGGAAATAAACTAGCTAAAGCAAACAAAAAAAACTTGGCTTAGAACTGATAGGACGGTATGTTGTTTGAACGTCTATATACAGTCAAACAGCATTCCATCATGTCCATTTCATGCTAACTCATATCCACTGGTGAACAAACAATGATAGTCAAGCCCTTTCATATCATTTTTTTGCAGTTTCAAAAACAAAGTGCATGATTCCACCGACTACACTGCAATGATGTGCGAAGGAAGTCCCCTTGGCTCCACGGTCAGTAACAGCTTGAAACCTTCGGCCCACTCGTCACCTTCCCTTCAATCTCCTCTTTGCAAATTCGATATTGAGTTATCATCCCTTACTCATTCTGCGAGGGAGTCAAGGCAGTGCTTCGGTCACAATTATGGAAGGCGAGTAAATTGTTTGTAGCTCTGCCGATCCCCCGGTGTAAAGTAAATTCATAAGACATCTGCTGCCTTAAAATGTGTGAGACGAGTCCCATATCAACTTGGAAAAGACCATACTGGCACAGGTAGGAGTAGCCATAGCCTACTCGAGAAATCTGCTTCTTTTTATAATACTTTGCAGCCCCGCACAATAGTGCTTACGGAACCAATGAGCTTGACCCTCCGCTAGGGAGGTATAAGGTGCGGTGGGGTACAGTAGGGAAAGCAGGATAGCAAGTACAATTGCTAAACTCTTCTCTGTCACCAGTGTGTACAGCTTCAGCAATAGACCAGTACTCGAGAGTGCGTAGCTCAATCGGTGCTGCTCCTGGTTTTGATGAGTGTTATTTGGATATGATCAAACACAAATTGCCAATTCCGTCAATGTAAATTATGATTTCCATGATGCCTACGTCAATGATGATGCCACAAGATCAGAGCAAGAATCGGCAACAAAAAAGGTGTGTGCGAGCACACACACACACACCGCAACATAACATACCGCAACATTATGAGGACCGGCCATTGACCGTAATGAAGTGTGTATTTACTATTCTAACTCAACGTGTGCTTTGATAGCAGGGTAGGTTATAAACCGGACCGAGGCAAATATAACTGCACTTTTAGTTTTTTGATACGCACGCTCAAAAGTACCTAAACACACTGCGGGGACAGGTCCTCCTGATGCACCGGTCCTCACAAAGACATTGGTTGTCTAACGCTGACAAGGTTAAGCCACGCTATTTGGACCAAGCCTGTCCCCACAGGGTGGGTTATATATATATATATATATATATATATATATATATATATATATATATACATACACATACATACATACATACACACACACACACACACACACAAAAGGCGACTTAAATGCTTGTGCAAAAGTAGAGCACAATTAGCATAAAGTCAATTCTATGAGACTCACTCAGTGATAAAGCAGCTGAGTTGCAACATGATCAGAAAGGAGTTTTTGTTTCCCCTCTTAACCAGAGAACCACAGCCTGTCTCACTATGGTTTTCCTGTTTGCTGTCACCGGACAGAAATAGGTCAAACTAGGCACGAACGTGTAAATTAGAAACTGTTGTTACATATGGGTCATTACCTGCAATTTCCAGATCTGCTTGCTCTCCTTTGACACCTGCCCAACAGTTTCCCCCATCAGAGCGATTAACATGTTGAGCAGCAGCACAAACGTCAGGATGATGTAGGTGACCAGCAGAATGATGAAGACGGCGGGGTACTTGGCGCTGTTGATCATCTCCAGGTCGCCCATGCCGATGGTCAACTTGAAGAGGTCTAGCAGGAATTTGCTGAAGGTGCTACTGTCCCGACAGGAGGGGTATTCGGGGGTTGTGCAGTTTGTGGAGTTTTCGGTGCAGTTGTGTGTGCTGGGACAAGGGTTCAACAAAGACACCAAAGCTGTGGAAAACAGGAAAAAACGTCCAGTTACTGCCTGCATGTGATTAAATGGTGCTCATCTATAACAGAATCTACTTTTGGTAATTAAATCCGGAAGGATTAATTAATCTTTTTAGTCCCAGTAATGAGTTTAAGCCAAATATATACATGTATTTTATTTTGTGCATGTTCTACAGTTTTGTTTTTCCTTCGGTAGCAGATACCCATGTTTACACTTGTTTCTCGAGCCCTTCCACAGCACCATTTCTCCCGCCTCCACCCTTCTCATGTTGCAAGTTGCATGCAATGGGCAGGGGGATTCCTGTATTGCCCCATTATCTCCTCTTTATATATGCGAGGGCCCATTAACCCTCCCACAGTATCTTGCCAAGGATGACCCCCGTCCACCCTTTAAGTTGGCAGCCATCTTTAATCATCACACAACTTCTTTTATCGTTCAATATCGGGGGTTTCTATTCCTGAGTGAACCTAGTAAATGGTAACATCTGTAATTGTTACACAACATGACGTCATGCTACTTACGGGACAATTAATGAAGTTACCCCTTAAGTCAAAAGTTTTTGCATTTCCTCACAGCAAAACACTGCTGGTAAGGGAACATCAGTGCTTTTCTATCGTTGTTTTCTAATCTCTGCCGGAGGGTTCTGTATACTTATTTACTGCATAAAGAATGCTTAACGCCTTTCCTCTATCTTTCTCTCATTCCCCGGACACCTTACATCTCCACTAGGTTCTAATACACTGTTTTCACTGTGCTTTCATTTTCGTTTCACAGGTTTCTGTCTTTTGTTTCACTTCCCACCTGTGCTGCCATTCTACGTCCGGTCCCTACAGTGAAGTTCAGCAAGGCAAATGCTCTTTTCTTTGATTTCTCAGGCGGAATTACTCAATTTTGTGTTCCAATAATTAGTGCAAAAGAAACCTCTGTGCAATCATTTTCTTATGGATGGAGCGTTTTAAATTGTTTTCACTTACAACACTGTAAACGGAATCCTCACAAAATATTTGCGTCTCCTCTAGGTAGGATCTGCATTGTTGTGGACTGTTCCACTGTCGCTCCTGTTTATTCTTCAGATATTCAAAACGGTTGCCTGGAGGTTGTCCTCAGTCACTGGCACCCCACAGAGCTGTTACCTGGCTGCTTGTGATTCAGTGCATTCCTGTGGGCTGCTCCTCTGTTGTTCAAACCCAACCAAGAACCAGAGCCTTTGGCCCTGTGTGGGGTGGTAGGCACGTCCACATGCACAGCTATCTTTTACTCTCATCCTTTCCCCCCCACACATAACTGCGATGACACAACTACAACAACACGAGCACTGCAACACACCACTCTTCATGTATGACACCAAAACACTTCCTGCGTAAGCCACACTCATACCCCACACCCTTTCAACCACACACAACTATAAATACAGGTGAACAGCAAGCGCTCTTTTCTGCACTCGTCTTCTCTCCATCACACGCTTAGCGCAGTGACCTATGGCGAGCTAAGAGCCACTAAGGCTCAACCCTCGTGCCAGCGGAATGCTCCTCACATAGGCCACCCTCTTCCAATCAAGCACTCCCCTAAGGTGTAGCGTGCTACCTGCACCGTAATGTGAATCAAAGCCTCGCCAGGGGTAGGAAGCACTAGGCATAATCAATAATAATACAATACAAAAAAGTATTACCCATTCCAACAAGCATGCTTTCTTTACACCTAGTCATGCCATAACACCGACAAACACAGAAATATGTCAAGGGCTTCTATTCGGTCTAGTACACCATCTTGTTAGGCGTAGTGCCATCTGCGAAACTGAAGAAGAGACAGGAATCACTTCCACCGAGGAAGAAAAGACATTCGAGTCTTACATGCCATACATGGTCTACAGAAATGTACTCCACCCAGAAACAAAACATCGCCCCAACTTTTTGTTTCTTGAGAAGATCCAGGCAGAGAACTCTTCTATAAATTTTAACAAAAGGCCCAATTTCGGGATTCCGTGCATGAACTCCACCTACCGGAGAGCAAGAAGTACTACTGAACTCTCCTCAATCTAGGGTTTGACCCACTCAGGCCTGAGGGAAACGACTCCTGTACAGCAATGCCTAGGAGACAGAAGTAGTAAACGGATGGATTCACAGCAACAAATCCCATACACCTGTATCTGGACGAGGGATCCAAAAAAAGCAGAGCCAGTGATTTCATACGACGGGGCAAGGCAGTAGCAATCACTTTGGATTCACCTAACCACAAGTCCAAAGTAACAAACCATCACTAATGCTGTAAATAAAGACACTAATACAGCAGATTAGGGGCCACATTGTTAGTGTTTTTCCAAATGTGTTCTCAGGTAAAGAGGACGAACATTTTTACAACAATAAACACACTTATTTGGGAGAAAATCTAGGTCACTTCCTCGGGGAGGGCCAGAGGGGCCAGGGAGGAGGGAATGGATGCACAGTTCTACTGTTAGCCTGAACCTTGTTCTCCCTGTAACTCCCTCAAGGGTTGGGGGCACACTGCGATGCAGCGTCTGCAGGAGACTGTGTTACGCCCCTGAGGCTCGGGGTACCTCGAACATCCTTGAAACTTCTACAGAGCTGTGTTACCAACCCCTAGTGAGCAGTCTATTAATTAACAAGATCACATGGCCGGGGAGTGGAGGGGGTCATGTCCTCAAGACCATTATGGAAGGACCAATATCTAGGCAATCCACTACCCCTTGATGTGAAGTTAGGTACACCCCCAGGTCCAGACTAGGTGCAAAGGGGTCTCCATCCTCAGGACTGAGGAGTGAAGCCCATCCTGGCCCCTGCGGGCTGGTAGCCTTACAACGTTCACCTGCAATGTGTCTCAGCTGACTCAATCTGGCTTGTGATCGCTCAATACCGTCTCCAACCATGCGAGAGGCTGTGTAACTGGACAAGGACCAGGAAAAACCCTGAGGAATATACCCACTGGTGGCTTCAGGCCGCCTGGTGCTGACATCTCACTTGGGTCTCGGGAAGTCAAGTCCAGTTTCAAGAGGACCTTGTCAATATCTGGATTGCCAGAAGGTTGACAATTTTAGCCTACAGAGCAAAGGGTTAGACTTCCACACCATGGGATGTGCCCACTGGGGGGGATCTTAATTTTCCACTCACAAGCAACAAATCTAAATTACAAAACATTCTCCTTTCAGACTCTTCCCTGCAGACTATTGGTCTTCTACAGGAAACATCATTCACCCCAGACTCCTCCCTGAATATGCTGTGGACACACCTACCGCCATTCCAGACATCAATGTTTGCTCATCCACAGACACATAATTATGGGCATGCCCTCGTAGGCTCCTCAGTATGGTGAAGGCACACAGGCTCGTCTGCACGCACAGAATTGGCATCCTCGGCTACAAAGAGCAGCTCTCCACATCACCTTTGATTATTATAATGTCACCTGGCCACTGACCTAACTATGAGGGAGAGGCTCAGGAAAACATCTCAATAGATAAAGTGGTTTTGCAAAACCTGCCTAACAAACGTCAACGTCATTGCTGGGAGTAAGGTCACGACAATCACCTTGAGAAACAGCACAGATGGACAACTGGATACAAGTTCTGAAGGTCTCCATAAGATGCATATGTGTCAAATCTGAAGCAGTAATGGCCTGGCCCCAACAGCATGAAGATAAACCCACTATGGATGGCAAGCCATAACACAAAAATCTATGAACTACCAGATGTAGCAATAGAGATACTTTCATGATTGCCATACAAAACAAACCCCTTAAAGAGATTGAGGCAAATAAAATGTGAAATCGCTTCTGATGTCAGCCTTGCGCAGGAAGGACTGTCCCCATGTGCAGGAGGCTCCGTATGAATTTACATAAGGTGGACCTCTGCCTAGAGGGGTCGAGTGGATTAAAATACATAGGTTTGAATGCTACCCAGGTCGATTGCCAGGGTTTTGGACCATGTGCAAGCATTCCTCCCACTGACTTTATCGATCTAAAGTCAGCTTTTGATTTCATACCTAGACCTAAATTATGGCAGGTCTTACGCGACATGGGGCTCCCACATGACATTTTGACTCTCCTCATCCGGTTACATGAGGGAAACTATGCAAGGGTGGGATGGGGCGACCAAGGGCAGCTGTCCGATCCAATTAAAGTTGCTAGGGGGTACGGCAGGGCTGTGTCCAGACGCCCACTCTATTTTCGCTGTTCATAAATGGAGTGGTAAAGCATCTAGCAGAGGTTCACGCTGATGCCCCCAAAATGGGGGGAGTGAAAATAACCTTACTGTTCGCAGATGACACCCTGCTGGTCTCAAAAACCCCCAGTGGCCTTCAGCTGCTACTTGATCGTTTTATGGCCTTCTGCGGATTGAGAGGATTAGAGATCAACACCTCGAAAACCAAGCTTATGTTGCTAAAATCATTCAAGGGT
Source organism: Calotriton arnoldi (assembly GCA_963921515.1). Lineage (NCBI taxonomy): Eukaryota > Metazoa > Chordata > Amphibia > Caudata > Salamandridae > Calotriton > Calotriton arnoldi. The sequence continues at coordinate 348,246 of CAWUFW010002434.1, read as the reverse complement.
AAATTATTTTTTGGGGGGGGACCCCTCTGGAGAGAGTGGATACTTTTGATTATTTGGGCGTAACCCTTGCGGAGAAAATGTCGTGGAAACACCACATCTCTAAACGAATCCTCCAGCAGAAGAAAACCACAGGGGCATTAATAAAGGAACAAAGGGCTTCGCAAACCAGGCCGATAGCAGCATTGCTCCAGATCTATGACCAGAAAGTGGTAAGTTCCGCTCTTTACGGAGCCGAACTTTGGGGGTTCGACAATATAGAGGGCCTTCTCCGCACAGAAAATAAATTTTGAGGTCCCTCTGCTCTCTCCCACAGAGTACTCCACTCCTCCCCCTAAGGCTCGACAATGGGCAGATCCACAAGAGTGGACAAAGCGAGATTACGCCCTCTTCTTTTTTGGCTACGTCTGAAAAAAACACCTGAGCTTACCCACTATATGGCTGCCCTTGAAGAAATCTGTAGTTTAGATCGTTTCAAAAAAATTGGGTGGTTTAACAACATCCAGACACTCCTCTCTGCGGTTGGCCTGGGGAATCTGTAGGCCGAGTCTGACGTTAGTTTGTTACCTCGTAGAGACTGCGTCAAGACTTGTTATTGGAATTGGGTAGGGCAGAGAAATGGGACACTAATAGGTGGCCGCCTTACAACAGAATTTCTAGAATTCAAGCTATTAAGTATGTATGAGCAGTATATGGAGGTTATCACCATTCCGAATGATAGGAAGCTATACATACAACTCAGATTTGGTACTCTCCCTCTGAATTCATTCACTGCTGCCTGGCAGCGAGGAGCCGATGACTTATCATTCTGCTGTCACCATTGTCCAGGGGCCCATGAGACGATTAACCACGTTTTTTTTGTATGCCCACTGTATAAACTCCCGAGACTCAAGTGGTTAGCCCCGGTCTGCAGGCAGCTGGGTACTTTATGTCACCAAGAAGCGCTACGCATACTAAAAACAGACTCCAGGCCATTATTAGCTTGTGCAGTAGCCAAATTTCTGGGGAAAATGTGGCTTATTAGGAGGATTGATGAATGGCTAATCCATCTACTGTAGCTCTTTAACTATACCTGGCCCCACTAGTCTATAGCTACAGTTAGAGCATGATTTATAAATAGCATCTGTACCAGTAAATGTGTTATTATGATTGTGTATATGAACCGTATGTAGAATTTTTTTTACTGGATCTATGTACAATGGAAAAGATGCAGATTTCCCTATCTATGTTTTCCTGCCCTTCCTGTTTGAGCATTTGTTTCCTTTTTTAGTGGGGACAAACATTGTAAGCCGCGTCTGTTTCGGTTATATAATATGTATGTAATATGGTACCTTTGCAAAATATGCACTAGCACGTTTATCTTCTCTACCTCTCTGTGAAGTTTCATTCCTGAGAGTGACTTTTGGAGTACACTTTTGTTCAGACTCAAGTCTATTTTTATGAAGGCTCTTTCTAATACATAATTTGCAAGCCTAGCTGTTTTAATCAATGGTGCCATGCAGCTGGAACATGGAAACTGTGCTCATTACATATTATTTGCTTGTTTTATCAATGTATCCTCAAAGTACATGTTTTTATATTTTTAATGTAAAATTATGTAGGGCTCCATTAAGTGCGAGTCTTTTACTTGATATACCCCTACCTTATATCTCTCCCTTTTAATCTATTCTTTTACTCATTTTAACCTTTTTATGAAGATGTTATCTTACTTATTGTCAGCTATCTTTGTTCAAGTAATATATTAAGGCATTGTATGTGTTGGCGAATCCACTACTTTGTATTCTTTGCACTTTGATGGTCATATTAGACTGAATAAAGTTTCTTGACTGACTGGCATTCCTCCCATCATCTTGTGTTTGTGTTTCAGGCTTACAAAGACAAGAGTGTCATAAAACCTAGGAAAATAAAAAAAGACAAAAAGCTTCCATGATTCAAATAATAATGTGAGACATAAGAATAGCGCACATTTAAGACTGTCCTGAGTAAAAAAAAAAAAAAAAAAAAAAAAAATTTAAAGTATGACATTGATCAGCATATATATCGTGTCTCTGTTTATCCTTGCTGAAATAATGTGAAAAATTAGATTGGTGTAAGGGGAAAGACATATTATGTTTTCATGGCCAGTGATAAAAAGGGATTTTGACGTGAGCATGAACAGCGCCGTATTTAGTTTCCAGTGCGATTTAATAATTTACACCAGGGTTGGATTTTCAGAGCAGGGGATTTTCGGAGCCCCATGCTTAATCACATTTTGCCATTTGGGTGCTCCCTTGCGCCCCTAGCAGCAAGGGTTGTGTTTAGTCGATGTATGGCTATCTGGCACCGTCTTGTAGCCATCTGTGGTGTAACCAAGAGACAGCCATCTGCAGTGTAACCATGAGACAGCCATCTGCGGTGTAACCATGAGACACCTACCTGCGGTGTAACCACGAGACAGCCATCTGCAGTGTAACCATGAGACACCTACCTGCAGTGGCCTTACTGTAGCATTGATCATGCAGCAAGGGATCTCTTGCTATTTTCAGAAGGAACAGAGAGGACAGGTCGTTTCGGATAAACAAGCATTTGGAATACAATCGGTCTCGCATTTGCGAGAGTTTGAGCTATTTGTATTTGTGACGGGTTCGAAGGAAGGGGCAGGGAAACAGGTTGGTGCAGACAGGGTTTTATTTTATGGAGTACACGTCTCCTGTTAGAAGCCAGAGTTCCTCGTAATGTCAGGATGGACTGCGATGTCTCTCTCCTCCTGGATGGCGCCTCTGGATGGGGGACGTCTTCGGGGAACTGCTGCTTGATCCTCCGATCTTCCAGCTTCTTCCCGGTCTCCGGTGGCTCTCGGGGAAAGGGAGGGAATGTGGAGAAATCGTGAGCGTTTTGTGCACTGTGGTGCAAAGGAGGGAGGGGGTGGTGAAGGGGAACACTTCAAACCAGTGCCGCACGTCTAGGAAAAGGAGTGTGTGTGCAGGGAGGGGAGTAAACCTATAGAAGGGCCTGGTAGGGGCTGTCTCCCTTAGCCGTCAGGTTTCTCCCGCCTCCCTACCCAGCCCGCAAACCGCCCTCGTACCTCTGAGAGCCACGCTCCTCCGGGAACGTGGCTGGGCGAAGCGTTGTTCCGGTGGCCTCCTGGCTCTCGTAGTGTCTCCGCTCTTTCACTGACGTCTCCGGCGCCCGCTGTCACTCCCGCTGCTCTCGGTTCTTCTCCTTGCTCCGCGTTCTCTGGTTCGTCTTCTTCCTGTTTCACCCTCGTCTCTCGTCCTCCGGTGGTGTAACACACCTCCTTCCGGGTCTCCGTTCTTCTTGTTGGCCTGCTCCAGTCCACGTCATCGTTTGGGGCGGAGTCGGTCGACTCCGCGTTCCAGTTAAAGAGACAGTACTCTTTATCCGCTGTACTTCCGAACGATGGGGGGGGTGTTATGCCTCCAGTCCTCCTGCTGCTGTAAAAGAAGAGTTTGTTCTATAGCAGGCGCATCATACCATTGGATCAAGTGTCCATTACAGTCCCCTGGCTCCTCGGCCCCGTGACACACTTCCTCCCCTGGATTCTCCCGCTCGGGGAGAGGGAACACCCTTGACAGGTAGTCCGTGCTACCATTGTCCGCCCCCTTTCGGTGCTTCACCTCGAAGGTGAATGGCTGTAGAGAAAGGAACCAGCGGAGGACCCTCGGGTTGTTCGCTAGGTTACGGCTCATCCATTTCAGTGGGGCATGGTCGGTGTACAGGGTGAAGGGATAGCCCTCTAAGTAATAACGTAGCTTGTCCACAGCCCATTTCACGGCCAAACATTCTTTTTCAATGGTGGAGTATTTCGTCTCCCTGGGAAACAGCTTTCTACTAATGTAAAGAATAGGATGGTCTACCTGGTCAGGGGACTCTTGAGAGAGGACAGCCCCTATCCCGTGATTCGAGGCGTCTGTGTGTAAAAGGAACGGCCTGGTAAAATCAGGGGAGGCTAAAACAGGGCTAGTCGTGATGGTACGTTTCAGGGACTGGAATGCCTCTATCATGGGGTCAGTGGGATGCAGTAGGGCCCGGGAACTCAGGTCCTTCCGTAGCATATCAGTCAGTGGGGCAGCTACCTCAGAAAACTGGGGGATGAAACGCCTATAATACCCTATCAAGCCGGGAAAGGCTCTCATTTCCCGTTTGGTACTGGGAAAAGGGGTTTCCATTATAGCTTTGATCTTCTCGTTTTGAGGGGCGATCAGTCCATGCCCCAGAACATACCCTAGGTATTTCACCTTTTGATACCCCACTCTTGATTTTTTTGCATTCACGTGTAGTCCGGCATCTTGCAAGGCCCTCAGAATGGTCCGTAGGTGTTGCTGGTGTGTCTTCCAGTCCGGGCTGAATACGACAATGTCGTCTAAATATGCGGACGAAAAAGACTGGTACTCCTGCAGGACCGTGTTCATCAGACGTTGGAAGGTCGCAGGTGCGCCGTGCAACCCGAACGGGAGCACGGTAAACTCATATAGACCGTCGGGAGTCGAGAAGGCTGTCTTTTTCCTGTCTTCCTCTCGTAGGGGTACTTGCCAATACCCTTTGGTCAAGTCCAACGTGGTGATGTACCTAGCATCGCCTAGTTTTTCGATCAATTCATCGATGCGAGGGATAGGGAAGGCATCGAAAGTAGAGATCTCATTAAGGGCCCGAAAGTCCATGCAGAACCGTCGGCTTCCGTCAGGCTTGGGTACCATTACAATCGGGGACGACCACTCACTCCTTGAAGGCCGGATCACTCCCAGCCTCAGCATGTCCTTTACCTCTTTTTGGATGGCGACTCTTCTGGCGGCAGGGATCCTGAAGGGGCGTTGTTTAACGATCTTCCCCGCTGGTGTTTCAATGCTGTGCTCCGCCAGGGTGGTTCTCCCAGGAGTGTCCGAAAAGAGAGGCGCAAACGGGGTCAGCGTCTGTTTTAGGGTCTTTTTTTCTTCGGGATCGAGCTCATCGTTGATCACCAAGTGTTCTAGGGTGCTGGAGTTCGAAGAAAGAGCGGGTAACGTGAGGTGAGCCGCTTTGGGTGGTGGGCCCAACCACTTCTTCAGAAGATTTATGTGGTATAACTGGGTACAGTTGGGCGTTATTTGTACCCTATAAGTGGTTCTTCCGAGAGTGTCGACGATTTTGTATGGACCGAACCACTCAGCTTGGAATTTCTTCGAGGAGGAGGGAAGCAAAACCAGCATCCAATCGTGTAGACCAAGCATCCGCCATTTCTTACCTCTGTCGTAGAAGCTCTTGTTTTTCTTGCTTCCTTTCCAGGTTGGAGTAGGCTAAATCTCTGAGCTTCCCAATTTTCGCCTTTAGGGCCTGGGCATACTCGAGCATGCCCCTGGTTTCTGTTGCCTCCTCTCTCTCCCAGGCTTCCTTGGTTATCTCCAAGAGGCTTCGCGGCTGTCGTCCATACAGCATCTCGAATGCAGAACACCCTAGACTGCTTTGTACTTGCCCTCGGATCACATAGAGGGCGAGGGGCAGTATCTGATCCCATTCTTTCCCGTTCACGGTCAACATCTTCTTTAATGTGGACTTCAGTGTGCCGTTATACCGCTCCACAAGTCCGTCCGTTTGAGGATGGTATACGGACGTCTTGATATGCCGCAGGTCCAGGAGTCGGCAGACCTCCTTCATAAGGTGTGAAACGAATGGGGTGCCCTGATCTGTTAGGATTTCCTTGGGAAAGCCAACTCGAGAGAACACTTCCAGCAGCTTATCTGCGATGTTAGGAGTCGTGGCTGTTCGCAAGGGAAATGCCTCGGGGTAACGGGTTGCGTAGTCCACCATTACCAGGGCATACACGTGTCCATTTCTTGTACGGGGTAGGGGTCCGATCAGGTCCATCCCTATGCGCTCAAATGGGGTACCAACTATGGGAAGGGGTTGTAAGGGAACCGCTGGGGGTCTGTGTGTGTTTTTCTTTTGGCAGACCTCGCAGGACTGGCAATAGATCTTCACATCCCGGTAAATCCCTGGCCAATAGAAATGTCGGACTACGTTTTGGGTGGTTTTTTCAGCCCCGGTATGCCCCCCGGTGAGGTGTGAGTGTGCGTAAAAAAGTACCTGTTCTCGGAAAGAAATGGGGACTAAGAGCTGGTGTGGTTCGTTGGGACCAGCCTGTCGGTACAGCAGCCCTTCCTTCATGATAAACCTGGGAAACGCTGCGGGGTTGCTATCTTGGGTGGCATGTGCCTGCTCCCAGGCATTAAACAGGGTAGCGTCATTGGCCTGGGCGAACTTAAAGCTCCTATCACCTAGCCATGGTTCCGCTGTTATGAGAGCCGGATTCGGACAGTCTACCTGCTTTTTGAGACCCGCCTGTCTATCGTGGGTCAGAGCCGCCTGATGGAATAGGTCTAAGAAATCAGGGATGTCAGTACCGAGTATTAGCTCCTTGGGGAGACCCTCCAACACCCCCACTCTAACCTGATACGACAACCCGTTAGCCAGGGTGAGTGTTATGGCAGCAAGGGGGTAGGGTCTAACATCACCGTGCACGCACCTGATGTGCACGGTGGTATCTGGCAGTAGTCGACTATCAGGTACCAGGAGTCTCTGTATTACTGACTGCCTACAACCAGAGTCCAATAGGGCTTTTACTTTCCTCCCGTTCACCTGTGCACTTACGTGGAACGCACTCCCCATCTCCGCGGTGTACAGTATGGACTTTGGCATGAAACCCACGTCCATGGGTTCCTCCGTGGTTCTCTTCCTAGGGCAGAGACGGGCAATGTGGCCCCAGTCCCCGCATTCGAAACACTGGGGTCCCTTGACGCTTGGTAGATCGGTTTTCATGGGTCTGTGTTTCAGGGGCTCGGTGACGGGGCGGTATTTCCTTTCGTTTTTTGGGGGGTTTATGCGGTTGGTTTTCTCAAGGTCCCTCAAGGAGGGTCGGGGTTGTGCCCGCGAAAAGGAAGTAGCCATCTCGATAGCCTGTTCGGTTGTCAGGTGCGTGTGTTGACGCAGCCACTTTTGTGTATGGAAAGGGAGGGCGTCCAAGTACTGCTCCAGGTATATTTTATCCATGATGTCCTCCTTGGAGCTCACTGCCGGGGCCAACCATTTATCCGCCGCCATCTTGAGCCTAAAGAACAGGGTTTTGGGGTTCTCCCCTGGGGCACCCTTCTCTTTACGAAATCGCACCCTGTATGCCTCCGCGTCTAGGCCCAAGTGGTCCAGTATGATCGCTTTAATGTCCTCGTATGGGGTGTCTCCGGTGGCGTTGGCCACCTGGTACACGGCTTGGGCCTCCCCCGTCAATAGAGGGGCCAGGAAGAACGGCCACTTCTCCATGGGCCACCCACAAGCCCTGGCCGCTCGTTCAAAATTTAGCAGGAATGCGTCCGGATCCTCACCGGCCATGTACTTTTGTAGGGATATCCCTGAGGGTGAATGGTGTACTGCACGGGGCTCAGGCAGCAAGGCGGAGGGCCGTTCGGCCACCAGTTTCTGGAGTCCATCCATCTGGCCTGTGATAGTGTCTTTGAATATGTCGCGGTCCGCCTGGGCTGACTTCATTTGCCGCTCTACGGCCCAGCTGAGCTTTTCCTGTCCCTTCACGAGGTGTTGGATTAGCGCGTCCATCTCTGTCATGCAGATGGTGTTGGATGATCCCACTTCTGACACCAGTTGTGACGGGTTCGAAGGAAGGGGCAGGGAAACAGGTTGGTGCAGACAGGGTTTTATTTTATGGAGTACACGTCTCCTGTTAGAAGCCAGAGTTCCTCGTAATGTCAGGATGGACTGCGATGTCTCTCTCCTCCTGGATGGCGCCTCTGGATGGGGGACATCTTAGGGGAACTGCTGCTTGATCCTCCAGCTTCTTCCCGGTCTCCGGTGGCTCTCGGGGAAAGGGAGGGAATGTGGAGAAATCGTGAGCGTTTTGTGCACTGTGGTGCAAAGGAGGGAGGGGGTGGTGAAGGGGAACACTTCAAACCAGTGCCGCACGTCTAGGAAAAGGAGTGTGTGTGCAGGGAGGGGAGTACACCTATAGAAGGGCCTGGTAGGGGCTGTCTTCCTTAGCCGTCGGGTTTCTCCCGCCTCCCTACCCAGCCCGCAAACCGCCCTCGTACCTCTGAGAGCCACGCTCCTCCGGGAACGTGGCTGGGCGAAGCGTGGTTCCGGTGGCCTCCTGGCTCTCGTAGTGTCTCCGCTCTTTCACGGACGTCTCCGGCGCCCGCTGTCACTCCCGCTGCTCTCGGTTCTTCTCCTTGCTCCGCGTTCTCTGGTTCGTCTTCTTCTTCCTGTTTCACCCTCGTCTCTCGTCCTCCGGTGGTGTAACACCTCCTTCCGGGTCTCCGTTCTTGTTGGCCTGCTCCAGTCCACGTCATCGTTTGGGGCGGAGTCGGTCGACTCCGCCTTCCAGTTAAAGAGACAGTACTCTTTATCCGCTGTACTTCCGAACGATGGGGGGGGTGTGATGCCTCTAGTCTTCCTGCTGCTGTAAACCAAGAGTTTGTTCTATAGCAGGCGCATCATACCATTGGATCAAGTGTCCATTACAGTCCCCTGGCTCCTCGGCCCCGTGACAGTATTGTAATTGACAATGCCTTTTATTTATGTGTTCTGAAAACCTGCAAGTGGTGCTTAAACGCACACTTTGTACTTATAGTCCTTGCTTACGAGAAGCAAGCCTGGCAGTAACTGCGCCTCCTTTACTACCAGCCTTGCTTCTCATAAGCAAGGACTATTTTAGCACGGCCTGCAGGTTTTTAAAACACATAAATAAAAGGCACTCTCATTTACAATGCCAATAACTCTAACTCTCGCAAATGCTAGACCTATTGCATTGCAGTACCACAGGCTCTTACTAGGTGTCCCTGTGGAGTTGTAAAGGGACCTCTATTAGCCACATAACGTACTGCATCCTTAATGTAATTATAAAGAGAAGGACTGCAGCTGAGCATATGTTTCCATTTGTTTTTATTGGACGCAAGATTTTTTTATTGCTTGAGTTTAAAAAATGCGCCATTGTTGTTTATTTAATAGTGCATTTTTTTAACGCAAACTAACAAAAATCTCACTTTTAATAAAAACAAATGCAAACATATGCTCCGCTGCAATCTTTCTCTTTATAATTGCATTAAGGGTGTAATACCTTATATGGCTAATAGAGGTCCTTTTACAACTCCACAGGGACACCCAGTAACAGCATATAGTACCCTTTTCCTTTCTTCGTGGATTTTCTTTTATTACTTATGATACCGCTTTGTTGACAAAAAGTAGGTTATTATTTGCAACACCAATAGCTCAAACTTTCAGTAATGTGAGACCTATTGCATTGCAAATGCTTGTTCTTTAATGGTTTTTGCCGAGCTTTTGTCTGAGGATTCTTCCTTTCCTGCAACTTGACTTTGCTAGATTGGAGTGTCAACCATATTTAGTAGCAAAAAATAGGTTTCGACTAAAAGAGAAAAGAGAAAATTTGCCTTAAAAAAATTAAATGGTGGTGTTAGAAATCATCAATAGCGTTCATTGGAAGGTTCTGGAGATTGATGACATTCTTTGGCTGATGAAACTAGATATGTTAAGAGATTAAGTGGAAGACAAATGGCTGATCATTTTAACTTTCATAACCAGTTAAAGTTATATTTCAGGCATCCCAGAGCACAGTTGAACAAGGTGTTATCATCAAAAAATACTTATGACATTATACAATCCCTTGTGCGATCCTTCTGGAATACCCTATATCATGTTTAAAATCAAACCCTCTTTGGTGGTTCTTGGTTCATTAATTTATTCCACATTTCTTCAAAGGTTGGTAAGATCACTATTGCTATGGCAAGACCTATATTGATTACTATTTAAAAGAAAGGTCCAGCTGAATCTCCAAAGTCATACTAGCTTATTTAATTAGTTGAAGAAATGAACTGATGCAAATTTATCAAGGGAGAGTCAGGAAGAACGGTTCAACAGTATATGTGTTAGGCCTTTTGGCAAGGAAGTACTCTTGTCTTCTGAAACCACAATAGCTTCTCTCGTGCACTGTGGGTTATAGAGCTCATTTTCATTGTATTGCTAAGCTTAAGTATCAGTAAAAATTGAACACAATCAAGGCTGACCCAGATATTCTATTGTTGTTCACGGTCATATCTCCTAGTACCCTGCCAGCAGCTAGCCTACATCTTTGGGGAAAAGCAAAGATCTTTCCCAATGGGGAACCCTACACTATTGTTGGATTTTGTTTGCAAAGGACTCTCTGAAACGCGTAGTGCCCTAAGTAACCATCTTTAGCTTGGAACATATCATGCTGTATGACATATCGAAGTAGGAACTGTGAGCTTGATTCAGGAGCACCCCCATTGTTAAACTAAATATTTCCATTAGCAACAACATATACTTGGCACGTTACACCTTCAGAACAAACATGGAACCATGAAGGACGGATGATCCCTACTGACCATTTGATAGAGTCTGGAACAGGATTTCCGACTGACTACAGCCCTCACAGCCTGAAAGTTCCAATTCTACACCAGCAATGAATATATATTAGGACTGCTAATAATCTCCAGTCACCATACCTTCCTCATCATACACACTACTCTCCTTCCTAAATACATATATTATTCTCCAATTTTATGATTAATAGTATCTTGCAACCTTTTCTTTTTCATATTTACTGTTGCATGGGTTCTGGTTTCCCTTATTTTTTGGTTGTCGATTCTGCTTCCACTACCATCTTCTGGCTTACGAGGTATTTGATAGTAAATGTGGTTGGCCTAACAACTGGCCCATCACAAGTGAAAGCCAGTCTAGGCTCCATACTCTAGGTCTTACTAGAGCGCTGGGCTTGTATTACAACTTGCATTTACAATATTAAAAGCCAGCCCAACCTGTTCCTTCATGATGCTGCTAACTCTGCAAGACTACTAGGTAAAGCCGCATTCCCAAAATGTTACTTATGTCCCAAAATTAGTCACTGCAACTTGGATGTGAAATGAATGAGGCCCTGCTATTGATACACCAGAGAACCTGACATAAGACACTAAGCAGCAGAAACCTCTGCAATCGATCATCACCTGCCCATGTTCCAGCAGCCCCAATGATATCAAATGACTCAAACTACGAGGAGGATAACATGCTCCCGTTTCCTGACAGAGTTTTCCAAATACTCAAAACTTGTCGCTTTATTAGGCCTTTACTAGATTGGAGGACATGGCAACCACCGTCTTAGTTAGGATACTTAGAGAGGATGACACAAAATAAGGTGTACCACTTCCAAAGGAAGTAATATGCTTTCTTTGTCTATCACCTACTTCACCCATAAATCCCAAATCACCCCTAATTCTCTTCATGGGGCTAACTGCTGAATGCACATGGCCACAAAGCTGCTGCAGATTTCACAGTTGGAAAACAACCCCATTGTTCACCCACTCATTTCCTTCATGTTTATTGATCAGTGCCACATTCAACGAGTTGTATTTCTACTGCTATCAGTTTTAACATGTCCAAAACACAACACCATCAGATCGCAGCACTTCATCGCGCCCAATACCATCATGTACCAGAAACCCACTTTCAACATAGCCAGAAAACCTCTTTCACGCACATCAGTACAACATTCACACACAACAGCACCCATAGTGAGTCAAGAGTCCCTACTTTATAGGTGTCCTTCCTGTAGGCTTCTGGTAAAGCAATGGGTATGCACTTAGACCAAATGCATAGCAGGAAGGAGAGGCCAGGGATAATAAATTAAAGGTGGGAGTTATGTCTGGACATGTTTTCCACAAATTAGAGCAATTAATTTACGGATGTGGCTCCCTCAGCACCAGACAAAATAGAAAGACTTCATGCGCGCTCTCTCATGCTAGAAAAAAACACTTCCCACAAAGTCTTGTGAGATTTAGCAGCTTGTGCATGAATTAGGAAATCCTGGTGGCCATCTTGGAATGGACCCCGGTATATACTGCGCCCTACAAGTTCTTGATGCTTCGAATTGAGAATCTGAAGAGGAGAACTCCTGCAGGAGTTGGGGATTTTTCTCTGCTGCCTCGACAAGACTTCAAGGTGGCGTCACTCTACAGCTAAGTGTCCGATTCTATAACTTTCTTTGATCATTTGTTCCCCTTTGCTTGGTGAACCATGTGATGTAAGATTGGCTCACTGAGATAGCAGTAAGAATTTAAAAAAAAATGATTGCCCATTTTGAATTCAAGATACTTGTACACAGAGTAGGGCTGACGTCAAACAATTATAGACGGTCAACTCAACCAGACTCTATGGTGTGGTAAATGTGGTGTGGACCCTGAAGATAACCTCTGCCATGAAAAACCTGGGAGTACAAAAGTGACGGAAAGCTCCTACCCAGGATTTACTTTTGCGCGATAATCTCAATAATATTGTGTCTGTTTTTATGTTGAAGCTATCATGGTGTGATGTTTAGACCAATGCCTTGTCTAGTAATTGATACTGCGGGCAAATTGCAAAAACCTTATATTAAGCCCTAATCCATATCTTTGGGTAGGCCTACACACCCCAAATCCTGGTGGATGTTACGTTGTGTTGTGTTTGATGTTGCAAGAAGCCATGCTCTCCTTTGATGATTTTCTAACCATGATGGAGATTCAGGAAGCGTAGGCAACATTGGAGATCCAGAGTGATATGTGGCTCCTGCCCTACAATTACCCCTTGTGAGTTGTCTATCTGAGGGAGAAGGGACAGTCAAGGCTTGTAACTTGTCTACCTAAGGGAGGAGGGTTGGGAAATGCTGGGAAAAATTAATGTCCACACAATTAACGGTTCTCCTTTTTTCCTCAAAACATATATCAGTTGGGCCAATTCAACAAAATCCCAACTCCGAACTAGAGCAGGGTCTCAGTCTCTGAGCTATCTTTAGCACATCAGGTAGGAGCAGAGTTACCTAGTGTTAAGCAAGGACAGAAGGTGAGGAAAAACCCCCAAGGTAACTTAAGTGATGCTAACCGTTTTTTCTTCCAGAGAGAGGTGCAACCTGTTTTAGTTTTTATTTTAATCTCTTATTTAATTATTTGGTCTAGGCCTCCTTCCTTTGGGCTCAAACAATCACCTCGGTGTTTAATAATCTGGTGGGGTTGCATGGGTTTGCGGGATGGTGACTCCATACTGCCTCTGCTATCATAGCAGACAGAATGGTGTTGGTTCCTATGAGCTTCAAGACAGCGGGTTTCCTGACATCATGACTCACAGTGCTGCCTGGGCCACAACAATGCACAAACCATCAGATGTGCAGAGACTGCCTCATGGCACATAGCAATACTATCCACGGATAGAGAGGAGTTAGTTTTCTTACACATCCTGACACCTGCAAACTGGATGATGAGGTATTAAAGTACATAACTAGCAGTATGAAATGAGGCAAGCACAGTCACATGAAAGACTTCCTCTTCCCAGATCACCATATCCGAGGTCACTGCACACATCATTACATGCTCTCTTTGTGTGAAAACCATGCGTTCGCCAAGGTGGCCCCATCAGCAGGAGAAAAGCAATATTCACTAGAGAACTGCTACACCCACAACAAATACAGCACCTCCCTCACCTCCATGGCCCTTTACTCAGTCAGTCCTGAATCAACGGCTACCGCAAGACGATGATGCCATACACAACAATCCCAGAAGGCCCCTCAGGATTCAGCCACAAAGCTCATTGCCATCTGATGGCCATCCAAAATTGCTGTGGCAGAATGACTGTCTGTAACATAAGGATGGTTTTGTGCACAGCCTACTGGCATGTGTATGCATGCAGTTGTGAATTATAATGGCCCTGAACTCTTTGGTGACACAAAATGCCATAAACGGATATTGCTTGTAACCAGTTCAACCACTTCCTGATCACATTTCTTATTAAATGAAGAGATGCCCAGCCTCCCAAGACCTCGACATGCGTCCAGGTTTCCACGATTGCAGTAAAGAATACATAACTCAACACTACGGAAGAGGGAAAAAAAGAAACAATTTAGAAATGTGGTTTCTTCATTGATTTGAATTTAATTTCAGACGGTTTTAAGCAGAAACCAGCTAAATGAAAGCCTATATATTTTACCTCGAAACATTGGGAGTCTCCCACCTACATCTTTGATGTTTGCATGTATTCTGTCCCCAACACACGCACCTATGAATGTGTCCACAACGGTATACCCCGATACATATTACATTTCTGTGTCACATGCGTTAGACACTGACACATTCTGCACCTGTACATGACAAGCGTCAATCACGAAAACATACACCTGCGTGTCACCAGGGTCAAACAACAGTACATATCACATGTATGTTTTACCTCTCTTAAATGCATATGCAGATTACAGCTATCCTTGAATACGTGCCTCATTTTTAGGTAAGAATGCATGATTTATATAATACGTGCGTCACCAATGTCAAACACCTGTGTTACTTTAAAAAAATTATCTACGTTCGGGACAGTGATTGGGGAAAAAAAACAGAACATGTCCTCATTAAAAACAGCAAAAGAAACGCACATATGATAAAAATTCAAAGTAAGTCAGCGTGGCAGTTTGAAGACGGAGCTTGTTTCAAGATCAGACTCGGAGAGGCTGCACCTCGCGCCTATCGCTATGCCCAGATGCTACACAAGGACGTGCTGAGATACAGCCCGGACAGTGAGATGTCAACACACGCTGCCTGGTCAAAGGGTCCCCGGAAAACTGCCCGTCTTCAGCCACAAATCAACATCACGGCAACCCTTCACCTCAGGAGACGCAGTATGGCATTTGGACCATAAACGTTCCCTCCCGGCAGAAGCTTTTGTTCACGTTTGACTGTTTATCAGCATTTCTGAGGAAGGTCTCATGACGTGCTAAGTTATGCGACTACATTAGCACTCTTCCGGTCGCCGTTTACACAGCGAAACTGGTCGGGGTTGCACCACACAGCAGCTGCTAGCCCGGCGCTGCTTTCCAGACAGGGGGCGTGAAGGCCGACTTCACATGCACTGCTACAGAGTGCGCGTGGCTGCTTGTCCCCGAGCCAATACTCCGTGGGCGTTAACTACAGAGAAAAGGTGGGACATGCAGCAACTGTTAGCCATTTGCAGGCTACCATTTTTTAATGACAGAAACAAAAGCCAATCCTAAGCAAAAGAGGAGTCAGACCCCACAAAGCACATACAACAGATCGCCTACAGCGCAAGCACTGTTTAGGCTCGACCTAACAGAAATAGCTGGGGCTTACACTCCTATTATTTCTGTTCATTCAGTAGATTTGAGTACTATCAGAAAATCCTGTCAAACCTGCCCAGAAAACAAGTTACATTCAGACTCAAATAAAGCATCCCACTTCCTGTAGTGCAGTTTCTATATGTTGCCATTTCCAGCAACTTTGCTACTTCCGTTGTAGCTGTGAAATAGGATTCCGATAGCTAAAACCAAGCCAGGTACAAGGAATAGATGCCATAAACTACTGGAAGGGCTGTCAGGGAACAAAGACACACCTCTGGTTCACAAACCATCTACTCTAAAGTAATACCGAATGTACCCACAGGACCAACCCCTGAGCAGCCAGTCACTCAAGGGATGACAGAGGATAGTTACAGCTACAAACAGTGAGTAAGTGGTGCATCTGTAGAAGCCAGGACAGTGAGAGTTCCCATTGGCCAATCTAAGGTCAACGGTGCTCTCAAGTTGCACAGATCTTATACATTGTCTGCTATGAAAATGTATTAATTTTCCAGGTTTCAAATCTGAATTTCTACCTTTCGCTTAGGGCACTTAACATTTGAGCAAGGCAACCATCTTAACTAAGATCCCGGTCTTGTTTTCTACCACAGCGTCTTGACGCCCCAGGGCATATGTGCGCTTAAGAAAACTCACTAACCTAACATCCATGGAGGTGGGTTGCTTGGAGACTGTTGTGTCATCTCAAGCAGATTTGAGTGCCTTGGAGAGAGGGGGTGTAGGAAAATGCCACTTTTTGCATGGTTACCCCCTAACTTTTTGCCAGAAAACTGATGCTAACTTGACGGAGTGAGCCCTGGGTCCCTGCCAATAAGTTTCCCAGGGCCTGTGTTCATTCCCAAAACTCTACCTTTGTTTCCACAATTGGCACACCGCTAGGCCACAAGTAAGTCCCTTGTAAAAGGTACCCCTGGTACCAAGGGCCTTGTGACCAGAGAGGGCCTCTGAGGGCTGCAGCATGTATTATGCCACCCTTAGAAACCCCACACCTTAACAGCCACACACTGCCATTACAGGCTGTGTGTTTTGGTGCAGACCAAACCAAAGAGTCGACATGGCACCCATCTCTGGTTGCCATGCCCACAACACTGCCTGTGGCATGGATAAGTCACCCCTCTAGCAGGCCTCACAGCCCTAAGGCAGGGTGCACTATAGCACAGGTGAGGGCATAACTGCATGAGAAATATTCCCCTACAGGGACTGTGGCATTCACAGACATTGTAAGTGCAGTGAAGCCATAGAGTACATGGGATGGGAGTTTGTCATTACGAATCCACAGCTCCATGATGGCTTTACTGAAAGCTGGGACATCTGGTACCAAACTTCTCAGCATAATAAACCCACACGGATGCCAGTGTTGAATTTGTTATAAAATGCACTCAGAGGGCACCTTAGAGATGCCCCCTGAAAAACGACTAACTTCTAGTGTATTGGCTGACTGGTCCCCGCCAGCCAGCCACCACCAGACAGGTTTCTGACCTCATGGGGCGAGAGCCTTTGTGCTCTCCGAGGTCAGAAACAAAGCTTGCTCTGGGTGGAGGTGCTTCACTCCCCCCCTCCCCGGCAGGAACAGCAAAAGGTGAGCTTCAAAGGCTCCCACCTTTTGATGTGCCGATTTGGGCAGCTCCAACTAGTAGAGATGCCCACCCCCCCTGTCGTCACCCCACTTTTGGCGGCAGGGCAGGCGGGCAAATTAGTAAGCAGAGTATGAGTGTCTACCTCACCCTGGCACATCCCTAGAGTCGCCAGGAGCTGAGGTGAACCCCTCTCTTAGAAATTCTCCATCTTGATTTGGAGAATTAGCCCTATTACGAACAGGGATGTGCCCCACTCCCCAAAGGGATGGGGCACCCAAAGGGTGTTGTCACCCAGTAACGCCCTTAAATGTAGTATTTGAGGGCTCCCCTGAACCTTGTTCCTCAGTTTCGACGACCTACGAAGAAGGACCAAAGCTGTGCAGCGTTGGAGAAGACGACGACGACTGACTTGGCCCCAGCTCTACTGGCCTGTCTCTTCCTCCAGCGACCCTGCTCCAAGATACTGGTGTGGCCTGCAGACAGCAACCTCCAAGAAGCTGGGGACCGGTGCTAACTTCAACAAAGACTCTTGTTTCCCGTGGACACCGGATTTGTCTAACAAGAAACTAGCTCAAGGACTCCGGATCCAAGCTGATCCATGTCACTTGCACCACTCTGCACCCGACGCCCACTGCCCGAGTCCAGGTGGCCCACCGACCCAGTGAAGTCTCCAGGCGATCCTGACCTGGGATCCAGCGTTGGACGACCTCTCTTGCGCCCCCCCTTCCCAGATGCCTGTAGCCTCAACCTGAAGGGTCCCCCTGACCGCGACCAGATCTGGTGAGAAAAACCCAATGCCTTAAGACACCCATGCACCCACAGCCCCCCAGGCCTTCATGTGCACAACGGATGATGTCCTGGCATCCCCCACTATCCAACTTACCTCTCCAGTCATGGGATTCCTTCAGACAGCCTTCGTAACCAAGCCTGCAGCCGTTTTCCCCAACTGAGAATCTCCATTGGTTTCAACAGAGCACCCAACACCTCCTTTGCACTATGCACCCGGCAGCCTCTGTGCCGTTGGTGGTGCAGTCTCAGTGTTCTTTGGTGGCCCTTCCAGTGCTGATCTTAAACCACAGGGCCTGTGTCCCTGAATCACAGGTATTTACCTGTAACCGGTGTCTCTTCGAGGTACCCCCAGCCTCTATAGGATAACATTGGGCCCAGTGACCGCTGCACCCGGCCGCCCCGGTGCCGCTGGTGGTGCAGTACCTACCTTGGTCTGACCCTTACCAGTGGTCATCCAAGCCCCTGGAGACAATCTCAAAATCATTTAGTTACCTCTAAGTTACTCACCAGTATTTCCTTCTTATAGGAGTGCATTGGTCTCTCACTGTATGATACCAAGTGTGATCCTGAATACAAAGTATATTTTTCTGTAGTGAAAAGCATTTCATGCACATGTAAAGTATTGTTTGATACTATATAAACATACAACACATAAAAGTCTACTTACCTGTAACTGAGTTCAACTTGGTTCCTAGAAATAAAAGTAACTAAAGTAATATTTTTGTACAAAACATTGGCCTGGAGTTAGTCATTGAGTGTGTGTCCCTCCCTTGTATGAGTATGTACACCAAACACATTTACACTACCGTCTGATAAACCTAAGGTATTTACTACTTTAACCTCTGCCAAACATTTGGGGACTCCCTGTACTCTGTGCACACTATACCTCTTTTTGGTATAGTAAATACAGAGCCAGCTTCCTACAGGAGAGCAGGGATTTAGTGTGGAAGCAGCATACAAGGGAGGTAAAAAAACACTTGCACTGCCATGGAGTTCTTAAAGCTAAAGAAAAAATGAGTTCCCTGAATGTAGGCAGTGGAGGGATACAAATTGTCCAATCAAAAGGATGGTAAAGAGGTTGTGCAAATCCAAATACACCTCAGAGTCTGGTGTAACATTTTATGTTATGTGTGGTAGATGTTTATAGGTGGGCGTTTGTAGAAGTATTTTCTTAAATAATATTCTCCATAGCTAAAGCATTACAGGTAAAAACAAAAAACAACAAAAACGACACACTTTGAGAGGCGGCTCTTTTAAGACCCTGGGGTTTACTGGAAGCCGAACTCCTCTAGCTGGAAGTTAGAAACAAACAGATGAAGAGAAAGGAGAGGCATGAAAAATGAATCAAGTAAATGAGTGACAATAAAGTTAACCAATGGTAAGCAATCAGCAGGTTGTAAGCCAACTATAGCTCACATGGTAATGCAAGAACTGCTGGTGGAAGTAAAAGCAGATCACAAATTCATTTCATCACCAGTAACCCACAGGTGAGGAGAATAGCAGGAGGTGATATTTTCCCATTTTATATTCTATGGTATATCACACCTTACAGTATTCATCTCTTTAACATAAGGAGGCCTTCACATTCAATATTTTTGCGCTTGTGATTCCATGACAACATCAGCACACTTTTGAAATCTTACTATCGTAAATGCAGTTAGTGGTCAATAATTCAATGTATCACACAGTGGTTAATTTGTAAAAAAATAAAATAAAAAATAAGTGCCGGGGTTCTTGTCAGGAGGCAGCTTGCACCAGCCCATTTCTCCTGTTAGCGCCACCTAAAACAGAACCAAATGCAAACCATAAAAGTGGGGAGAGAATGTGGCGTAATAGCCAGAGCCGCTGACTTCGGAGCTGGGAGAACAAGGTTCGAGTCTCTGCGTCGGCTCAACATCCTGTGATTCTGGGCAAATCACTTAATCGCCACATAAATGAATGTGTCCTTAACTGGTGCTCATGAAATGCGCCGGTGTTGATGATTAAGTGCCGGTGCTGAGCACTGGAAACCACCGGCTCAAATTAAGCACTAGTATCACAACACTGTAAAATATTTCATACTTCTGGAGCAGTAAGCAACATTTTTTCTTTGCAAAGTGAGTAAACGAGTTGAAAGTGTGAGTCCATTTTAGTACTGAGGATTATAACTTTACAGCCTCAATATATTTTTATAAGTGGTGCATCTGCAGCACTCGGGAGTGCCAATATCAGCTTCCATAACGCTACAACTTCCAAGTTTTCAGACTGCTTGCTGGTCTGTGACATTTTCACAGTTTCAGTGTACTACGAGTGACATTCAACTGCCAAACGTTTGACACTTAAGAGTGACACTTTTTCACGAATAAAACCAACCAATTAAGTCAATGGAAACATAAATATCAGAAATTACACTCTTTCAAGCAATGACAAGCTCTAAAAAGATCCTGAAGCTGCTGCAAAAACCCCTGAATTGAAAGGTCACTAAACTAATGCCCTTTTCTAAGATGATCCTTACAGGAAGGGCGTCCGAGCAGCACCACGTCATATTTCATGATGGCAAATGGCTTGGCTTTTAGAACTGCATGAAGATGGAATTTGCCAAACATGTTGACATTCATCACAATTAAGCCATACAATTTACAATTATTAAATGTGAACTGTAAGGTCCAGGAGGGATGTTTTCAAGGGAGAAGTGGTCCCTTTTCAACCTGCGTTCTAAAAAAGTTTTTATATTTGGCATTTATGAAAACAGAATCGTTTTTGTTTTGAAATAAAAAGGACTGCTGTGTTATAGGAAGAGGTGTTGCGCCGCGGCCAGGGCGACTGACACTGGAATCTGGGGCTCACGGTTCGATCCCCGGCACCGGCGGCAGGTCAGCCCAGCACCATGTGACTCTGGGCAATAGCTTGCTTAATCTTCCCGACGGCCCCCAGCGCCGGGAGGCCTTCGGGTAGCTGTTCGCGCTTTACAAATACTGGATTTACATTTTTACATTTACATAGCGGCTGTGATCAGCTGATGCATATCCACCGCCGAAGAAGGGGGCCTGTGGCCTCACAAGGTCATGGACCCATACTATGCAATAGCCTCAGCGTGTTTAGAGTTAGCAAGCAGATTATATGTTTATAATTATCAGAGTTAGTGCTGGACTCACTCACCTGACTTTGTGCCTATAACTGCCTCCTGATGGGATGAGTCTGCCACAGTGAGGCAGTTCAGGAGCTCAGAGTGTCTTCTTTGGCTAGAGCTGGGCAGGAGGGTAGGGTACCGGGCTGCAGCAGGCCATGTCAGTGCTGAATGAATGAATGATTTAATTTGGTAACGCACACAAATCACCCCAACCGGGGTTTCTCGGCACACCGACAGTACAGAGAGGCAAAAGCAGATGTAAAATAATGCCGTTTTTAGTGCACCCCTAAATGTGTTATAGTCCGGACAGGGTCTGACAGAAAATGGCAGTTTGTTCCAGAGGGTGGGGGCCAAATAAGAAAAAGACCTTCCACTGCATCTAGATCGACGAATACAGGGAACCGACAGTAGCTCTTTCTCACTGGAAGGCAGATTCCTAGCAGGGTGATAACATTTGAGCCTCTGACATAGATACTCAGGACCTTTGCCCAGCTGGGCCTTGTAGGTTAAACAGCACATTTTAAATGTTATCCTTTTCTTTACTGGCAACTAGTGAAGAGATTTTAGAAGGGGAGCGTAGGCCGTTCTAGGCGGCCAATTGCAAATCGGCTGTGCTGGTCTACTTTGCACAATCTGCAATTTCGACAATAGCGACTCACTGGAAGAAGCCAATAGCGCATTGCCGTAGTCCAGCAAGCTTACAACAAGAGCCTACACACCAAGGTCTTCCTAGCAGATAAGCGTAGTATGTGGAAACATTGCCCGTTGTAGACAGAACTTGCTCTTTCATTTTAAGTTCCTGATCTATCTTGACACCTAGATTCTTTACTACCTTGCTAGGGATGGGTCCATGCCTAACTCAGGCGGTCACCAATCTGGAGACCAGAGGGTTTGGCCCTTCCCAAACAGAACAATGTCTGTTTTACCTAGGTTTACCAGCAAGAACTTATCCGCCATCCACTTGGCAATCTCCTTCATACCAGTCAACAAGAGATACTTTGCTTTATCGAGATCTTCCTCTCGGGACAAGACCAGCTGAGTATCGTCCGCATATGATATAATATCAAACCCATATTCTCTGATGACTTTAGCAAGGGGTGTCACATAAATGTTAAATAAAGTAGGGCTCAAACATGACCCTTGCAGGACTCCCTTATCGACCAACCTGGGCTTGGCTTTAAAAGCTCCCAGCGAGACATAATGCATTCTATCCTTTAAAAAGTCCTGGAACCAAGCCAGGGCAGACCCATGGTTCACCAGCACAAGCATGGCAGATGTACCAATGTCCAGCGAGCACCTAATTAGGTCAGCCATGGCCACCAAGGCTGCTTCAGTGCTATGTTCTGCTCTAAAGCCTGATTGAGAAGGATCTAGGATTTTATTCACCCTTTCAAGCCCATGTTGCACTTGATCAAGAGTAAGGGTTTGAAATTGTCCATCCTGTAACCCCTCGGACTATCAGAAGGGGCATCAATTAGATCTTCAGGGTAATTGGGCGAATTATTTGTAAACATCTGATAAATCAGCTTGATCTGTCTTCAAAGTAATCAGCCAGAGGCTGTGAGCATGCCGTGGGTTGATTAAAATCTTCAAGAATTTTTAAACAGTTCCTTCGAGGAGTTATCAGCATGCTCAATTTGGTTAGAAATATACATTTTGTAAGCCTTTTTGATGTTGCGAGGATACACAGAAAGTGCCTTCTTGAAGGCTACTTTATCGTCTGGATCGTAATTGCATTGCCTTTCTAATTTCTTACAGAGCTCTTTAACAGCTTTTAGCTCTGTGGTATACCAGGGTGCAAAAGGGCGCAGTGAGGTATTGGGTCGAGTTCTTAAAGGTGCAATGCTATCAAAGGCTAGATTCATTGCAGACGGAAATTCTGCCAACAATTGGTTGACTTTAAAATCTTGCCTAATGGTGAGGGAGGGGTGGGGGAGGGGACAAAAACCGCAGAAAAGGAATTTAGGGAGACACAGTGCCAACGTCTTGTGGGCCCTTTGTTGTTAAGTTGTCTCAGATCTGATTTTCCACAGTTGGCAATCTGGAAACTGATCAAAGAATGATCAGTCTATGTAAGGGTAAGGGGTGGCTCGCAATGTAAATCTTTAGAGTTTGTAAAAATCAAGTCCGGGGTGTGGCCAGCTGTGTCAGTAGGGCCTCCAATTTTTTGATAAAGCCCTAAGGTCTCAAAATCAGCTAGAAGCTGAGACGTGTCTGTGTTCGAAGGGTCGTCAAAATGGTAATTAAAATCTCTTAATATCAGAAACGTTTGGGCTGATAGCACGTGGGTAGCAATCCTCTCAATAAGATGACTAAAGTCTTTTTTTGGCCCTGGGGGACGATACAGCAAGGCACCTTTCCAATGATTGGTTGAGGAAAATTCTATTTTGAAGACGCACATTTCTACCCACTCCAAATTAAGGGAGCCTATAAGAGAAACTTTAATGGTATTTTAAAAAGAATGGCGATGCCGCTCCTCCCCCCCCACCCTTCCTCCCACCAGGTCTCCCAACTCTGTCTACTTTAATCATTTGATAGTTATCTGGGAGAGCCTGCGTAATAGAGGGGATAGAGCTGGGGCTTAGCCAAGTCTCTGTCAAAAAGCCCATATCAGGCCTATGCGAAGAGAGATGAAGTTTGATTATAGCTCTGATGAGAAACAGGCATACTGCTAGTGACTAATCATTTGTGGAGGGGGGTGCTTAATCAGCTCCTTGATCCAGGGGGGCTGCTGAGGCAGAATGCAGGACCTTGAAAACATTGGCGTCTGCAGAAATGTTTTCAGGGGGGCATAATTTTAACAGTGAGGAAGGGCAGGGGCATTGTCATTAAAGGATAGGTGAAAAATCCATAGGGAGGCAGGCACACTCCCTTTACCCCCTTGCGGACGCCCCTGCTTGAAAACATCCTGCCAGTAAAGTCAGAGTGTGTGCTCCCTTCACCGCCCCAATATAAGCAAAGCGTAGGTTGTCCATGCGGTTGTGATTGCTCGACAGTGCTGGGGGCTGCTGAGGTAGGCTGGGGCTGCAGGACTTTGAAAATATCCTGTCTTATAGACTCCGTGCAACATTGTGAGCACAACTCACCTCCTCACTGCAAGTCACAAGTGTGGCATGTTAAAACAAAGTTATGGTCCACTGCCTGAGTGTCTGCCTCTGGGCAATGAGACCGTGTGTGGTCACAACACGCATAGCACCGCTCCAAATCCACAAGGGGCTCTCTGCCATGTGTGGAATTGTTTATCTTGACAGAGACGCTGATGCACACTCAGGCTCAACTTCTAATGAATCAAATTTGCCCACGGAGAGCCAGAGTTTATTTAGATCATTTTACGCAGAGTGCCACTGCTTAGCAAACAAGCGAGATGCAGTTTCCCTCTGCACAGTGCACTCATTAACAGCATGATGGCCATTTAAATGCAGCTCCTCCTACAGTATGCCTCTTGGGGAGGGCAGGGGCGATATAATGCGTGACTAATGCATTTAAGTGAGGTGATGCGGACACCTGCCCTAAAATGCGTTAGTCTAAGCCCTGATGCATGGTACTTGGCATAGCTAAACTACCTAGTCTCAAAACTTAAAATAAGGTTTCCAAACAAATATGCACTTTTCAGTCCCAACAAACGTGCCTGTAATGACTGTTGACTCACAAATTTTGGTCACCAAAGCAGAATGGGTCACAGGGTAAAACGCGTTGTATTTTATGTAGGCAACGTACTCAGTGTAAACAGAACCCTGCACATCGGTGCTGTCCTTTCTACAACAGTCCTTAGAACGGACAGAGGCTTTATGCTCCTCCCCTTCTTCCTGTCCGCACACCCCTTCATGTGCACGGAGAAACTCCTCGCTGTCCTGTCCATCTGCGGCCATATCATGATGGTCTTTGCTGGAGCAGTACAGAGCCAGGTGCATACCTGCCAACTTGAAGAACTATCTCACCGTGTGAGGAGGGAGTGGGGCCTCGTGCCGAGAAGTGCCTACGATGTACTTTTGAACCCCATCCTGCCCCCAACCCCTCCCCCCAAAAAAAGCTTATTGAGGCTGGTGCGGATGTGCCGGGGTGTTTTCACGCCCCTTAATGATCGTCAGCAGTTCAAAGCCTCGGAAAACGAGCAGGAAAACCACTAGTTACAGTGGTTTTCAGCTCGCTTTCCCTGCCACCGTATGATATCGGCTCCTCACTGGGAGACTGTGTGATGGGAGCCGATGATATGTGTCACAAGGTGGCACTGTGTGAGTTGGCAGGTATGCAGGTGCCTGTTTTAGGTGGCTGCCGTGCATAAACTGAATTAATTTAACCCAATTTTTCTCAGAGCTAGTGCTCTATTTTCAGATAGCCCTGTTCAGAAACAGAACGAGGCAAACTTTGCTCACTGTTTAAAGCAATAACTCAAATAATGATCAGGTTAAATGATTTCACTTTACACCCTGCAGGTGCATAACACAGACGCTCATAAGGCTCCGCACCGAGCCAGCAAATCCCATCAAGATGTGGGCCCAAAAGTAATGCCTTTTTTCGAACTTGTACCCGAGGTATGCCTTAGCAAACAGAAGTCACACAAGAGACTTGCTTCATGTATTTATCGTACAGTTTCGGTTTTCATGAGGTGAACATTGTTTGTGCAGCGTATGCAGTCACAGCACACATTTACACTTTATGAAGGAATTTGCAGCTTAAAACAGAATCCCACGAGCAAAAAGTAGGAGAAAAGCATAAGCAAATCAAAAATTATATGAAGCAGATAAAACACATGAATGAGTATTTATAGGATATTACGCTTACCGTAAAAAAAAAAATTAAAAAAGAAGAAAAAAACGCATAGGCCTATATGTAACACAGCGGCAGCATGGAAGTTGGATGGTTGGCACACAGGTTGCTAATCACAAGGTATAATTTAGTGACTTATATTCACCACAATCACTTGGGGTTGTGGAAGTACAGGCTAGGCCCACTGGCACTCTGTCACAGCACAACAACCAACTTCCACGCCCTACGATCTGCAGTATGAGCACTATTTAAATACCTGACACTGCAGGGCCTTAATAAACAGTTATTGGTAACAATCACTATAGCCAACTATTGTAAGAAGCACAATTAAAACCCACAGCAATGAAAAAAATCATTGGTCAGGTTGGTTTTATCAAAGGGGTTGAAATTAGTCAACAGCTGTTGCAAGCAGCAACATTGGGGTAACTAGTGCTGCCACATAAGGACAGTCAGAGGTAATTATGGCCAGAGCTGCCGACTTTGCAACTCTCAAACTAGGTTCAAGTCCCGGCATTGACTCAACACCCTGCGATTCTGGCAAAATCCCTTAATATCCTTATGCCATTATGCCTACGAGAGAACTATTGGTTTTGTCAATGTTTTCTAGCCTTGTTGTAAAGCAGTGCGGCTGCTGTGCAGCATGGCTTACATTGAAATAAAAGTCTTATGGCCTGACCAGTGCTGAATGCATCATAGTGGGGGGTTTTCTTGGGCTGTTGGCGGGATGGAAAGGGGGGGGGGGAAGCAACACAGAAAGAGGGTGTGGAAGGGGAAACACAGACAGAGGGTGTGGGGAAAAAAGCTCTGACTGGGCCAAACAGGCAGAGTCATAGTTTTTTTGGGTTGTTTATTGTGGGACAGGGGAGAGCCAGGAATGGTCCTGGGGGCAAGCTGACAACAACGGAGGGTGGGAGGATGGGCTGGGGCAAGCTGACAACCAAAGAGGGTGTGAAGGAGGGGTTGAGGCAAGCTTACGAAAACAGAGGGTGGGATGGAGGGGAATCTGACGACAACAGAGTGGGATGGAGGGGCAGGTAGACAAAAACAGAGGGTGAGAGGGATGGGCTGGGGCAGGCTGATGACAGCAGATGGTGGGACGGAGGGGCTGGGGAAAGTTGATGACAACAGAGGGCGGGAGGGAGGAGCTGGGGACAGGCAGATGGACAGTGCAGAGTCAGCAAGCGGGAGGAACATGGAAGGAGGGCAAGTACAGGGGGAGATATAACAAAACATGCACCCTGGAAGAGTGCTTAATCGCATATAAAGTAGCGCCTTCAAAAAGAGCAGTGGAAGCATAGAAGTAATGCATCCATGATGTAGAGGAGGAACAAAAATACAAAGAGGAAGGAAGGCTATGGCAGCTGACCAAGGAAACAAGGAAATGAGAGTGACAATGAAGTCAATCAATGGTAAATAATGGGCAGCCTCCAAGCCCACTGTTACAAAATAATATGTCTCGAAGAGACAGTGCATGTGCCGCCTACACGAGACCTGAAAAGATGAATCTGAGCTTGTGTAATGCAATCTTGTGCTCATGTAAAGCACTCTAATGCCTTTGGCCAGGATTGCGCAGTATAAAACTGCAAAGATAAAATAAATGCAATTTAAAAAATACCCACAGTACTGAATTACTGCAGCAGTGCCATGGCACTCCATTCCTTAACAGGAAACATTTCAAATAAGATTTAGTGATGTGGAGAATGTTCATAGCAAGAAACAGCTGGTAGAGTTGTTGAAATGTGTGTATTCACAGTGCCAGTTCACCCTCCCAGACTGCAATGATTATTTTCTTTGATGTTTTTTACCCTGCGGCTCAGCACAGGGTTGGTATTGATTCTCTCAGCTGATTCAAGGAGTTTCAAAAAAAGATCACATCTCTGCATGATGGTGGCCTGGGCCAGGAAGGCCGGTGGAGAGGAATGACGAGGTCGATATATCCATGTAGAATTATATGTATAAGCCGCCGCTTGTTACGCCATTTTTCATGACCCTGCACCACGTAGAAAGATGGAGGACACTAGGAGGTCACATTAATAATAATTTGTCTTCATATATCACATCATACTGCACTTATGTTCTTTCTGAGTTTTGTTAGTAGCAAGTTTTAATGTTACCCCATTTAATGATATGCAATTTGCCTGCATACATAAGATAAAAGGCTGAGTTGGCCCTGTCGTCATTTGAATTGTGTCCTTCAAATTATTGTCCTCAGCTGAGAGCGTTCATCTCACTGCTCCATCTTGCCATCTATGCAGTTTGTAAGTACCACTAAGATCACGCTGAATAGACTGGCTATCAGCAGCATACTGCACCCTTCTTTGCACGTCAATAAAGTAAGCATGATAGTCACTGGTGGCCTTCAACATGTTGAACAGATGCAGCACCGAGCCTGGGATTGCACGGAGCCTCACGCACCTGCATTAAAATTCTTTTAGAGTGGCTGCCACCTCTGTGCCTGTCTAGAGCATAGTTACTTAGAATGTGGCTGGGCTGCTCTAAATAATGAGGAGGCATTAGGTAACAGCTAGGTCTCAATATGTATTAAGCTAAAGAATTAGCAGAAACAGCAGGTCTTTGAGTCAAAGCAGAAAGGCCATCAGATTACTGATAAGGTATATCCATAGAGATCAACAGGATGCAGATGTGGAATATCAACTAAGGGGCTTATTACGATGTCGGGCGGATGCAGAAACGGGACCGACCGACCTCTGGTCAGTAGTCCCGACCGGCTAATTACGATGAGACCGCACATGGTGCGGTCGCATACTCCCATTTCCCTATGGAAGCATGTGTTATGGCCATAAACCGGCCGTGGCACAAGCTCCCGTAGGGAAATAGAAGGTTGTGTTCATCCCTGCTCCGCATGGCAGGCACCTCAGGGTGCCTGCCACACGGTGCAGGGATAAACAAGGGAGCACCATAGGTGCCTCCCCGGCCCCCAACCAGAGGCCACAAACAGAAGGGGGCCCTGGACAGTTTAACAAAAAAACATAAATGGGGACATAAGGGACATAACCTCATACAAATGGGGAACCCATAACTAGAAGACTGTACAACCAATGAACAAAAGTGCTCCTGAATACTTCCCAGCGCTAGATGTGGAACCCATTGTTAAATCATACCACACTAGGTATGTGAGGGTTCATCTCCTATGTGAGTACATTTATGTGTGGTAATTGCACAAGAGGTTTGGTTATTTCTTTCAGGAATGCTCTACTTCTTGTATGTTTGTGTCTGTTTACAGAGAGCGTACAACAGTCTCTTAACTCCTCTCATTCCCACTTTAGTGTGTTAGCCACCTTTGTTGTACATGCCCTGTATGTGTAAGTGAATCACACGATGTTCCTGTTGCTACTGTTACCCGTCCCTTATTCTTTACGTTACAGAAGACTGTGCTGCTACTGTCCATATGCTGCTACCTAGCTGGGGGTTGAAGCCTGGTGTAACACTTTCCACTACAAAAAATACAAAACGATTGGCATTGTCAACACTCGTTTTGAATAGAATGAAAGATGCAAACCTCACAACTTACGTGAGCAGAATTTTATTTTGGATTTATGCGTGAAACAAGTAATTTTTTTAAACAGACTAGACATTGTATAAATTTTAAAACACCGCCGACAAGCAGCTCCATGTATTGTATAAGATTTTTGCCTAATTCTGCAATTTTAGCCAACAGCACTTTTCATTCTAGGGTTTTGAAACCATAATTGCTGTGTTAAAAGCAAACTACAAGTTCCACTATATAACATGCTGTTGGCAGTAAAGCCAGTAATGGCTAATTGTGTCATATGTATCAGTACTACTTGGCAGACTTGTAAAATGCAAAGTAAAATTTAGTTCCTGACTGCCTGCCTTATGAATAGTAGACAAGCAAAGATTACACAGCTTAGTGAGCGAGAGGGCAGAGATAACCTTTCAGATGTAAATGTGCGCACCGCAGTACTAAGGGCTAACATTCACACTTCAACAAACCTGCATGCTAAAAAGCCATGATTTACCTGAAAAACGCAAACAGCAACCTTAAAAGACCCTGAGAAAAGTAAAACAATGTGCTGCTACTTTCTTTCTGGGCCCATCCTTGTCCTAAAGATTGGTGCAAATTTAATGGAGTGCCTGCAATACCTTGCCCCTGCCTTGAAATGGTGCAGCACATGTTTCCAGCGCTGCCCCACAAGGGCTGCCAGCAATAATAGCACTCACAACATAAACAATCAGCTAGTGTACCAGCGGTTACAGCGGCTTGATAGAGGGCTTAGCTAGCTTGTGGATTTTTGGCCTCCCCGCCCTACATTACAAAATGGCCGCCCTCTGACCTTGGGCTGGCACTGTGCAGGGCGGAAGAGGGAAGAGAGCGGGGAGAGTGGCGGTAAGAGCACAATTGTAAATATTCACTATATATTAAATTAGGCTTTTGCCTAAACTGAGTCAGTGAAATGTTTTGCCTCGAGTGGCGTTAAGGTTAAACGTTAAGGTTAAATTGAGGACACATCACATCGCAGGAATAATAAACAGATGCCAGTTTATTTAACCTTGGCAAATGTTACACCACACGCCCTTCATCTCGAGGTTACACCTTGAGGATGTGCAAATAAAAAATAAAAACTATTTGGCTTATCTAAAAATACCTACTAAGTGAGTTCAAAACGGTCAAACACATTTTTGAGGCAGAGTTGGTGTTATGTAAACCTGTAAAATGTAGGTTAACAAAGGAAGAGATGAGCCAGGCAAATGTCCTGGCTTTTCAGGAGATAAGCACTGTCAAGATAAATTACTTTTTTACTTTCTTACAATTTATTCATGAAACCTACAGCTAGACTGGAAGGGATAAATTCAGAAGCCACTGGAGAATGGCACTCTTAGGTAAAATGGCAGCAAGAGCATTGAGCAAAGAGCCTTCCACCAGAGAGGGCACACAGGAAATGTCACCAGTGCACGACTTAAAAAAGAATAAATGAATAAATGGAACGGTTAGAGGTGGGAAGCATTACTACTGAGAAAGCTATGGTAAATCTGGGGGCAATGTGGGGGACTACAACAAAACGTTCCTTCTGTTTCTCTATAAACCGAAGTTACAGAGATGTCTGAGACCGACTGAGAAGGATTTCACCATTGGCAGTGTAAATATTTCTTCAATATATTTGGTCATAAACCAACTGATGTCTGCTTTTCGGCATTGATGATGAAAACAAAATGTTTTTGTTGTTATTTGAGTTTTTCGAGACCACTGTAGCAGTGCTCAATTGCAAACCAGGCTACCAGTGCTGACAGGTGGCCTTTCAATTAGAATAGTTTTCCGCCAGTACAGGCTTTTTAGCCAACATCACATTGCATTCTGGGACATGCACCTTTACTTTTTTTCCAATACAAGGGTAAGCCTACATTCCTGGGCAGGACAAATCCAGTTGTTTAAAAACAGAGATTGCTTGAAGTGTAAAGGCTTCAAATGAACACAAGTTGCAGTATTCTAAACCCTAAATTAGATAGCAGAAGAGTGTTCAGCATATGATCTATAACACATGCTGCAAGCAGGAGTTTACCATACATTTTTTATGTTAATTTTGTATTATTCTTAAACAAGAGTCCTACTACTTTTTACCCATTTATATACACATTTATGGTTGTACACTATTGAAGATGACTTTCCACTTGGTGTGGCCCAGCAACAAAAAAGGCTTCAGTAGCGGGGGAACAATAAAAAGAAAAATTATGCTGATGAGAGATTTGTAAAGCGTAAGTAACACCCCTAGGGGCATGTAGGCGCTAAGAAATAAAGCTGCCGAAATATAAATGATTGTAAAGAAAGACACGTTTACAAAGTTTGCAGAAAGAGAAGGCAAAATTACCTTTGCTTTCGTGGGTGAGGGAATTAACTTGAGTAGTGGGCTACCATGGGAGGGAAGAGAGTCATGCCACATCTCGATTCAAGTAGATAGCCTTTGGGCAAAAAACCTACCCTATCAAGACGTTCTAGCTATGCCACTATTTCAGTGGTGTTCAAAAGCGATTTGTAAGTGAAGCTATTATAAATGGGCAGTTGGGCAGAGTTCAACTTCAAGGAAAAGTGAGCAAATGAAGCTGGCAAACTGGATAAGAGCTCAATCCATATCGAGACTTGAGATGGTGCACTCCAGGGAATAAATGTTACAGTGGACTCCTAATCAAAAATTCTCTAAACTGAATCATGAGCAGTTGCGTCCGATCAGCAAAATATAAAATAATCACAAAATCCATCAGGAGTTACATATATCATGCAAGTGGCTGGATTTTCTGACAATCACTGATTCACAGAACTTCTCGGACCAGTTATGTCCATTTATCAGTGCTTAAATACGTATTACTCAGTTGTAACTTTTGATCTGAACATACCCCCACAAAGTTAACCAAAGTGTTGACTTCAAGTGATGAGGATTCCCTGACCACACTCCTACGACACTCCTTTGGGAAATCCCAATTCAATGTAACTAGTCACCACTAACTAACACATTGGGAGATTGTGCATACTTTCCGCAATTCCACACATCTGGGAAATGCCCCTTTTCAGTACATAAGCCTCATGAAAAATGTGAAAATCGACTCCAAGACCTTTACATTTCGTCTCATGTACATTCTGGAATCTTAAAAAATTAAAGTTAATCTAATTTTCAATGCGGTTATCTTTGGATATTAGATCATATGGTGTATTACGGGCAGCCCTCTTATAAGACCGAAAGAAAACTTTAGAAGAAATGTCAGAACCGGTGCTGCTGGACAACCTGTCTCCGACTAGAACAGATGAAATACATTTCTTATTTCAAACAGCTGCAGGTGCACGTGGAGCTGCTGCACTGGTACGGATAGAGAGAGAAACAGATACCAGAAAAATGTACCATTAAATCTAGAGGAGCCGAGATGACACTGTCCTTTACTATCAGTAGTACGATTTGGGGACCTAAGTGTAGTTGAGCGACCTGCTATGCTCCACAAATACCTTAGCCTTCAGGAGTCATCAGGCCTGGCATGTTCAAATGACCCAGTGCAGCAAATGGGTATTAGAGATATGCCCACACACTGGCAAAATGTGGGCACGAACTATGCTACTAGTGCCATGCTAGCTACAACCAATGCTCAAATAAGCCACCGAGGTTGTTGTAAAGTACAATATCAAGAGCAGGGCCCGGCCACTATTTCTCAGAGAGAAAGGCTAAAGAAGTACAAGCTGTTACTTGATAGATTTTTATTGGTTTTAGTGTTATCTGATCAGCCATGTGGGAAAGAAAGTAGACACAGCTACCTGATCAAACCGACTAAACGTACTTCACATTAGAAGTTTTTGATACTGCAGCATAAACCATTGATATGACCCATCTGTGCTCTTAAAGCCATGCTTGTTCGTCCCATGTGAGGGAGCGGGTAACCTGGCCATACACGCTTATCATAACCGTAGAGCGCAGGCTCTTCTACAATGTGCTAGAAAAACTTCTAGGATCTTGTTTTAGCTGTTTATATCTCCTTCTCATCAATCCATTTCCAGCAGTTGGCTGTTTTTGCATAGGTGAAATGGGCTTTGTCCCATATGAATCATTCTGTCGGAACCAGTTTCAGAGGGCCACGGGGTACGCAAGGGCTACAGGGCCCAACCATGGGCGATGAGGCCTTTTACTCCTGATGTCCCAGGACCTGAACAACTATGGATCCTGTGCAACTGGGCCATGTGCCCCTTCTGCACTGGACTTTCAGGGTAGTGTGGTCCAAGCAGTCCAAGGCCCTCTTGAAGGGGAGGTGTGGATACAGGATAGTGAACACAGACTAACAAATCAAAATGTGTGCAGTAGCAGCAATAAGTCATTGTCTAGCCAAATACTCACTTTTATGAAAAAAGAAGTATTTTATTTCTACCACTACACACACACACAAAGGAAAAATACAACATTCACAAACAATTACACAATCCTCCCCGAGGTCAGGGCTCTAGATTTCTTTGCCGGTTCCCCGCCCCACTCACTCCTTGCATTAGCGATTGTGGTTACTCCTCATCCACTATTGGTAACATGCAGGGTATACACCACTAGTAGTCCGAGTCTCAAGAGTACACTAGGACTCTAGTCAATGGTGTTCCAGTGCTACCCCTCTAATTTAGCAACATGTTCCGATAGGCCTGAAAGCAATCTTACCTGTACCACCAGGTGTGAAGTGTTCAGAGTTTGAGTGTGCCCCGTCTACTGGCACTCGCAGTGGCTTCAGTTGAATTCAGGTGAGCCGGCCACATGCAGCCCAAGCAGCTGCTCTCAGCGGTTGCAGAGTTTCTCACTCACAGTTGTGATCCTGAAGCGACTAGAGGCTCTCTGCAGATCCTCCTGTGTGGTATGCATTCATTTGATCTCCCAGTGGGGGGTGGCTGCAATGATCCTCTCTTGGGTCCCTTCCCTGGATGATGGTGCACAGGTGCCCCCACGGCATCCTCACTTCTATGGCGAAGGGGGAGCAGCACAAGTTGCAGTCCATGGAGATCCCAGTGACCCACTCTAACATATGGGGTCACCGAAACTCCCAGTGCACGGGCTCCTACCCGATCGACACAATGAAATTCTTCACAGCGACCCCTCCTGGCATACAGGGGTGCCGCCCACTAGGTGAAGGCCCTTATCACAAGGCCATCTTCTTTCTGGGAGCCCCTTCTGGCATACGGGGCCCCCGCCTCGGCATAATGCAGGGCGTTGGCCAGATCGGCGCAACATGGCATGCTGTCCTCTTCCTCACAGGGCACACTAGTCTTGGCAAGCAGGCAGGCACTGGTGCTCCAGGGCAGATGGCCTTGGATTCCCTGGGTGATGTCTCCTCATCCAGCACGGAGACCAGCAGGCCTTAGCCCCCAGTCCTGGTCACAGGCAGAAGTCTTGCAGAGCTTCCCCTCTTCACACAGTCCATCTGGCTATTTGGGAGATGACAATTTTTGGGGTCTCAAACTCCCCTTCTGATAGTCCATTTCAAGGCACCAAATGTGATTTCGGGTCTGAGTCTCTGAAGTTTTATGTTGGGGTTCTGCTTCTTTTGAAGTGCAAACTTCTCTGCTCCCTCTTCCTCACACTCTTGCAAAGCAGTCTGTCACAGCAGGAGTGTCTTCAAAGTGGATAATCCCACAACACAGACCATGGGAGTGACTAGAATTTACACCTGCATGTCAGCCACAGTGATAAGTGCATCAAAAGGTCACTCCAGAGTCAGGGCCGAACTGGCCATAGTGGGCATCAGGCGTTTCCCCAGGAGACTGGAAGGAAGGGGGCTAGTTTTGGAGCGGCAATGGCTGGTTTTGCAGCAGTGCTGCAATATAGGCCCCCAGTAACAAAAGCAATTATATAACAAAGGGGGTTTGCCCTAATCCTCCTCCAACATCTGGGCACAGGAGCATCTAACTATACATGGACAGTGATGTGGAGGAATCAATATAGTGAAACTATCAATAGGACACATGCAAATTCAATCCTATTCTATGGTACACAGTCCCTTTCTATTTACACTTACTCTCATTAAAGCATATACCACCTCTGGTTCCAATAGGAACAATTAGTAAAATCGTTTAATTGTTCTCTTTTTTTATCAACACATAAAATACATAAACTATATGAATACAACGTATGAAATACATAAAGTACATCAATATAACAGCTCACAACACTAAACATAAACAAAGGACAATTACATACATTCAATTGCACATAATAATACACATAATGATATATTCCTTCCTACCCCAAACTTAGAGTTTCCGTGTTTGCTACATAACTATGAGCAATCCAACTATAAGATAGTCCTATACACACAAGAGGTAAACACTTCCACCTCTAAGTCAATCCACAGTGGGTGTATCAAATTTCTTAACAACAAACTTTTTATAATCCAATGGACTCCTCTTATTCATGCAGTCGACGCGTTTTTGCCCTTTCATCTAGGCCTCATCAAGACAAGGGTACAAGGAAAGTACATCGCCCGGGTGGGGCAGCCCTGGACATCAAGGTCCAATCAACAAAAATAGGGTATTCTCCGTGGGAATGCCAAAAGATTTTTCAAAGTCAGATAGGCGGAGAACTGTCTTTTCGCTGGTTAAAGAATTCCAGCCTGTTCTGCGATGTAGGCATCAAACTACTACGGGCCCCGGGGGAGAGTCACCACATGCCCCCCCTGGCGTGCTCAACATTTGTGACTAGTATTTAGAAAAGCCGACAACACTCTTAATTGTCACACAAGGTCATGAACAAAAGCAGCAGTGCTGGGGGCCAGTTTAGTTAAGCAGCAGTGCTTCACACTTGCACCCCCACTTCATCCCCCCAGGGGGGCGGTCAGATAAAGTTGCCAGGGTTTATCTATGTGCTCAGTCCAGGGCTGCCCAGGGCCCCCAGCCCTACTCTTTATGATTCTTTTATTGGCCCAACATCCTTCCTAGGATATTCTCAGGCACTTTCTTTGTGACCTCTCACTGAATCAAAGAGCACCCTTTAAAGTCTACAGGGGAAGCCTTGCTCTCCCCTTCCCAGTGTGCCCCAATCAACTTCCAGGAATGCAGCAATACACAAATCTGTCTGGTGGGATTTCTCTACCTCCTCTCTATTTCTCACCATCAGGCCTGGGTCTCCCAGAATGGAACCCAAGCTCCCCTCCATGTAGTGTACTATCCACAGGCTCACATACATCCAGTGTATCCAGTGTATGTAGTGGAGAAGTGTGGCTCAATGGTTAGAGCGGCAGACCCTGATGCAGAGATCTGGCCCGGGACCAGGGTTCAATTCCCGCCTCGGCGGGTCTTGGGCTCAATTTCCTCGGACCTGATAATTCTCGCCTCGGTGCCTATTCTAATCATGGGTCCCACTCTGCAACTCTGGGCAATAGCTTGCTTAATCTCCACAACGGCCCCAACAGCGCTGGGATGCCTGGCTTCGCCCTGGGGGTGCCCAGGAGTGGACATTTCACAGGGAAAAGCCAGGAAGGGTTCCACAGCGGTATGCGTACAGCGCCAGGACACCCCTTTGGGGGTATAAGTGCGCTTTACAAGTACAAATTTCATTTCATTATTCAGCATACAAGCATAGCACAGACTGTATCCTCACTGTACTACTCATAGGCACGTATATATCCAGCACTAGCATTTAACATGCACACACCGCTCAGGACTGTATCCGTCATGTATTGAACCCCTCATAGGCACACATACATTCAGCATATGCATTTAACATGCTTCCACTGCGTCCTCCATGTATTGTCCCACTGACAGGTACACATACACTCAGCACATGCATTTTCCCTGCACGCACAGCAAAGCACTACATCCTTCAAGTACTGTACCACTCATAGGCACATATACATCCAGCACATGGATCCCCCATGCATGCACTGCTCAGTACTGCATTATCCCTGTATTTTACCATTCCCAGGCACACATACACCCAGCTCAGATACAACACCACTGTGCTACATAGCATTTCACGCCAAACCAATGTGGGCCAAGGGTAAGTTAAGCACACAGTAACGGAATTTTAAAAAGGAGTGCGTCGGTATGCCTCACTCCAGTGAAACAGGTTAGAGAGGACCTGTTCACTCCTACTGATCACTACACGGTATACTGCCACCACTGCACTCATGCGGCTTCACTCCCGGTGAAGGCGGTAGCTTTTCACCACTATCAGGGTAGCGCTTTGGGCGCCCCTCCTGGTCCAACAAGACCGCAATCCGTGAGACAGGCCTATGTCATGGCGCACATGCAGGATTCGTGTTTGCCTATGACAACAAAAATCAGCATTAGGAATCCAGATATCAGTACAGTTGGGCACTCAGGGCAGGGGTGCACGTCCATTACCATGTAGAGACATTTACCATCCCTAGAGCCAGATGTCTGTCATTAAACAGGCTTTCTGCATGAAAGATTCCTGCAGGGACGGTGGGGCTTGATGCCTTCGTACTAACCCATGTGGATGCGCTGCAGATCAGGAATGCTTGGTTGTTGATAAAAATGGGTTTAGGCATTTTAGATTAATCAGAAAGTGAGCTCTTCATCATTGTCAACAGGACTCTACAATACGAAAAATAGGCTCTAGAATCATA
Organism: Calotriton arnoldi; assembly: GCA_963921515.1. NCBI lineage: Eukaryota > Metazoa > Chordata > Amphibia > Caudata > Salamandridae > Calotriton > Calotriton arnoldi. The sequence goes on along the minus strand of CAWUFW010002434.1, from coordinate 310,766 downwards.
TAAATAGGTTGGCCTTTAAGCTGCTCTGACCACCTGGTTAAATTGCATGAGATTTTGTCAACAGCAAGGCAAATTCAGGGGAACTGCCAGTTTCATCCAACGAGGCACTTCAGTCGAAGGCAAAAGGCTGCTTAGACACTTTAAATGGTCAGAAGTTGGTAGTCCTTTTTATCAGTATTACAATGCTTTAATGACCTCGGCATTGAACCCTAGATTAAATCTTCCCACCCAAAGGCGGCCAACATGGATTCAGAACAAGCACACTGTTGAAGTTATTTCATTGATATCCAATCCCTAGGGAATCCTTAAGTCCTTTCTTCAGAGTGTAAATGATACTGTAAAGTGCAGGTTCATCTTTGGCTGCCCTTTCCCTGGCACTAGTCTCCTTAAAAGTTGAAGAAAAGTGAGACAAATATTTTAGAAGCTTGGCGTTCCTCTTGAAATAGTTTTGATCCAGGCGTTCAGTCAGCAATAATGGAGTGTTTATGGAGAACGTGGGGCATAAGAGTATAGTAACTTTATCTGTGGAAACCTTGGGCTGCAGGACTAAGTATTTTCATTTGTGAAGAACTTGGAGTATAAGGGCCAAGCGTGTTCTTTGTGGAGAACTTGGTGCATAAGAGATAACGTATATTCATTTAGGTAGCTCATATGTCCCCAAATAATATTAGGTTTCCTTATTTGTATATGTCCATATATTGATTTGTATGTTAAAACACTATTCTAATGAATTTTGACTACTCTTGCATGTTTTTATATTAGTAATTTATCTGCCAAATGCATCTCATGCTGTAAATTAGGATGATTCGAGGTTTAAATTTGTATTTTAAATTAAGTATTTTTAAACATGTACTTTGCAATTTGCAGTGATTCATTGCCATACATTGAATTTAAAAAGAAATGCTCCACATGATCAGCTACATTGCTGCATTCTCGTGCTGGCCCTTCCTATCCGGGAAAGATAATATGCAAGTGATAATGTGGAATGTGTCTCTCCTGCACTTGGAGTGTATTGTTACTCCACGTAATTTTTTTTTAATCATTAATGCATTCAAATTGTTCTCACTATCTCTGTAAGGGGTACCTACCCATGATGCATTCTGGCTACATACCTGAGGCATATCCAATCATGAACAGCAGGTAGACCAACAAGAAGCGGAAGAGGTCCTTAAAGAGGATCTGCAAAACAAAGCAGACATTTTAGTTTTCAACAGTTTTGCAATTTTGTCAAAACAGTTGTCCCATTTCTCCAGGCAGGATTCTACAGTTAACACTGGTCATTACACAGCTGCTCATTGATCGATTCTCCATGATGATGTAAACCATCAAAGAGGGTTTGACACCTGAGTAAGAAGAGCTGCATTGTTACACTGTTAGTATATTTGACATTAATACTAAAACTAAACACATAGCTAATTAGAACCTTTTTTTAGCAAGTGGCAAGAACCATTCAGGTAAACTGTACCAGAGAAAATATCTAGAACAATGTGGTACAGCAAAACTGGACTTCGTTTTTCTGGCCAGACTTATGTAATTTCATAGTGAGTATGAAGACAAAGTACAATTAGTTTGTGCTCTGAATTTTCAAACAATGTCTAAGGAAGCAAATAAGAGGTATAAATAAAAAGCATTGGGATAGTAACACTAGAATGGTAACACTGGAAATTCTAGCCTTTGATTGGACCTTCATGCCCCTCTCGCTTGCCTTCAGCACCGTAAAGAAAATATAAACAGGCACAAGAGGTAATACTTTGCTCCCCCAGTGGTCTGCATTCGGAGGGCACACAATGCACCTGTGCCTGTTGAGCTAGGACAGTGCGCTGCGAAACTGCCAAATAATGCCATAGTGCACGTGCTCTATTGTAAATGGTTCTGACAAAGCTGGTTTCACCCCATTGGTTTATTTAACTTTCCTGATATATGGTGCAGATAAACTCCAATGGCATGGAAGTTGAATATCATATGTGAGATATAGTATTTATTCACAGCTCCCACATGCATAACATGAATAAATGGCTTTCAGAAGCACCACTATGCACTAGATGGGATGCAATTTAAAAGTAATGCAACATCACAGGCAAAGGAAACATGCCTTGGCCATGTAGGAAACTTTGTTTTATATATTATTCAGAAATCTCTAAAGTGTGCCTTGTATGGCCACGGGACTTGGTACTTAATATAAAAAATGTCACCTTCTCATACTTGAACTAGTGAGCCCTGACAGTGACTAAATGTTCACAAGCTGTTTTCACCATATCGGTTCAGCTAGAACCTCCATGCATTGGTCTCATTTAACCCTTAATTTCAATCTTGCCATGCAAAAATCAATCTAATTAGTTTAATGACCTAATTTAATGGTGAATAAGAGACTTGACAATTTTACTGCAAATTAGCTTCATAAAATGTATTTTGTGATTTCTGAGCGAAAACTGGCTTAGAACCAGTTTTACTACTCATCTGCCACCAGAGAGATGTGCATTATAGGTTGCAAGTAATGACCCTGCTCGCCAGAGAACAATAGCCTGGCCTCTGGACATAGGAAGGCAGGAGAAGTGTCATCAATTGGACTCTTACCAGTGATTGGCCTGAGGGGTACACTAACAGTTGGCAGAATAAAGGACATTATTCACACTACCTCTTGATTTGAAGATGCCAAATGAAGCTGACAGGATCTGCTCCTATGATACAATCTCTTCAGAATTAAAAAAAGTTTATTTCTTTAACATGCGTGTTTCACCTTAGTACATCAGGTCATATCACTGCATATTGTTATGTACTAGGATGTGGGAGGGGTGGTGGCCCCTACTCAGATCTGGAGGGTAGAGAGGACCTTTCCACTCTCAGGGGGATACGTCCTCCCTCGATATATGTACACAACTCACAAGCATCCCACCTAAAGTTTCAGATGAAGCGTGCTGGGGAGTGCTAGTTCTCACTAACACACAGAGTTTCTAAATGTGGGAAAGGAAAGACTTGCTGTTCTTTAAATAACCCTCACATACTCTAGTAGTGTCATGCTTCATTCATGGTCCCTTGTGGCCCGCAGAGTGTAGGGAGCCAGAAGACTTCGCTCGGGGTAAGGTGTAATCATGCTGTGCTACCCCGCCCTTGCTTGCTGGTGTCCTCCCGGGCCTCTCCAACGGCGGTGGCAGGACTGAGGGCATGGAGCCTGGGACATGGCGTAGCCACATACGGTGGAGGGGCGGTGGTGCTGGGCTTGCCTGCTAGCCGAAGTCTGCGTGCCAAGTAAACCCGGGGAACCCGGGCGACGCCGCACAGGCTGGGCCGGCCGATTGTCCGGGACAGAAGCAGCACCTGCGGTGGGGGTGGAGTCTCCCACGGTCTGAAGCGACCACAAAGGCAACACCGGCAGGGGCCGTAAACCATTGGAACTGGCCCACGAGGGGCTGCAATATCGGCTGAGGCCTGCGACAGACGCAGTGACCGTCGCGCCTGTGGCCCCTGTGACTGGAGGCACGGCGGAGCCATGCTTACCGTGAGGGGAAAGGCCTGGAGAGAACTGGGCCCAGAGTCTAGGAGGCTCAAAGTCTAGGAGACCCAATTTCTGGTGAAGGCTTATAGCAGTGACACAACAGAGTTATTCGTGATCTTCCTGAGCCTGGAACTGAGCTGCAATGATGATTTCCAAGGCTTGTTGCACATGAGATTCCTGGTGGCTATCGATTCTGGGAGGCCTCCAAGAATCGATAGCTACCAGGAATCTCATCATGAGTGATGGCGTGGCAGCAACCTGGCTGAACCGTTGAGATCAGCTACTATATCCCTAAGCCCTGAGTGGGCAGGAGAGCTGTCAGACCGTGGGGGCCCCCCCGACTCAGAGGATTGATCAGTGGTACGGGTGGACCGGGGTGTGAGCTGTGGTGGTAAGGTTGGAGGTTCTATGAGCCGCCGGACGAGTGGTGAAAGAGGAGCTGGGCCAGAGTCCATCGGGACAGTTTGGGAAGAGGTGGCTGGGGGGCACAAACTGTATAACAGATTCAACTGCAATGGTGAAGCCCAAGGTGTCCAGGGTGCCCCAAATCAACAAAACGGACAATTATGCGGTCCAGAAATCCGTTTTGACACCGGAAGGAAGCGCAAGTGAGGAACCCTAGCTGGGGACAATTATGGTGCAATTAAAGTTGTGAAGGGCACCCTAGAGCCTAAAATAGATGGTCACAATGGAAGACACCTTGATTAGGGCAGACCTTCCCTAGCTTCGTGAAAAAGTCACAACTGCAGCGGTCCAAATAGCTCCACTTGAGTCCACGACGAAGCATCTGATGATGCAGGTTCAGCCCTTGTTGCAACAGGCATGTCTCTGGTGGCGAAGCTCGAAGACCAAGAAGGAACAGCAAGAAGGAATAATATCAGGGTGGTGGTTGTGCCAAGGGCCCCAGTGTGGACCTTTTCTTGGAGGACTTTATATAGAAAGGTCTGCGATATAAAAGATTATCCAAGTTTTTCCTCAGTCGAAAGAGCGCACCAAGCCCTGGTGCCCCCAACCAGACCAGGTGACCCTCTGCGCATGATAATCGCCAAAATCTTTAATTATCATGACAGAGATGCAATTCTTCAAGCTTCAAGAGCGCTGGGTGATCTCCATTATGAAAATGTTTCAATTTGCTTTCCCCCCCCCCCCCCCCCCGACTTCACCCTGCAGGTCCAGTGCCAGCGACATAGCTTTGAGGCAGTGAAGAAAGAGCTCTGTGAACGCAAATTTATACATGATGCTATTTCCAGCAAAGCTTCGAGTGATCATGGAGGGCAAAACTTGGCTTTCCAGTCACCGGAGGAGGTCTGGGAGTGGTTGGGGGTTCGCGGCAATGGCAGCATTGTGATTGGTGGGGACAGCGCCCAGTCGGACGCCTATGGGGAGGCCATTTTCTCTATGTAGGCTGCATGCAGCTTACATTCAGAAAAGTCAGAGTGCGCATGACTGGTTTGGTCGGCCCCAGAGGGCCGACCAAACAGTCAGGGCCCACAGAATTGGGCAAGCCACTCCTCCCCGACTCGCCCACCCGCCCGCCCGCCCCCAACCAGGCATACTCTTCTGCTTTCTCGCAGTGCGAGAAGCAGAAACATAAAATGGTATTTAAAATACCATTTTATGTTTCTGCTTCTCGCACTGTGAGAAAGTATTGGGGCGACCCTCCTCCGCCCTAATGGAGGAGCCGCCCCTGGGTGTGTGGCTGGCCGGAATGGAGGCAAGGGACCGCAACGTGGCTGCGGTGGACAGGTCTGAGACAAAGTGGCAGAGGAGTCACAGAAGAAGCAATAAGATGGAAAGCCTCCGGACAAAATGTGATGCAGTGCTGGGTATGAAATGGCTTTCTTGTTAGACTGTCCTGAAGGTAAGACCAAATGGACTATGAGCCATTACAGGAACAAAGACAATAGCTAGGTACAGCTACACAGGAGGAGGTGCCGGCGCAATGCAGCTTGGGATCACACATTAAAAATTGAAGAACAGGGGTATATACTCTCTATATTTCTTTGTTAGTGAATGTTATTGTTGGGGCGACAGGCGCTCTGCAGGTGGGGAGACAGGGGAATGCAAGACCTATCTAGCAGGGTAGCAGGGTAGCAGGGTCGGGGGATGGGTGCTTTAGTTAAGGAAAGTTGGGTGCTCAGTTGGGGGGTGGGGAGTTTAGTCAACTTCCGGGGGGACAGACATGAGGAGAGGGGAACATACATTTCCCGCGAGGGGAGGATCCGTTGGGGAGTTCACAGCGTTTGTCTCAAATATGTCTAGGATTCAGGTATACGTGTAAAAAATATGGTCCTGGAATGTTAATGGCCTTAATGGTAGGATAAATAGAACTGTGGTTCTGCAATTCATTAAGAGGCATGCCCCCGATTTTATTTTACTGCAAGAAACGCATTTACTGGGAAATCACTGTAAAGCCCTCAACAGTTTTGGATATATATGAATAGCGCATCCAGGTTACACAACTGGATCTAGAGGGCTGAGAATACTATGTAGGAATGTGTTGCCTTTCACCCGAATAAAAACTTGGAATGACCCCCTGGGGTGGTATGTGGCAGTGAGTGGCCAGTGGGAGGAGCGAATTCTTAATCTCTGTTCGATTTATGATCAGACAAAGCTGCAGGCTCCCACGCTTGGCATGTTGGGCTCGCTGCTTCTAGAACTCCCAGAGGGTAGACTGATTTTGGAAGGTAAAATGAATGATGAGCTCTCCATGGAATTGGATGTTCTGGAGGGAGTTGTAGCTGGGAGGAGTATGGGCCTGCTACAGTACATCCTGCTGGTGATGGGCTTGTGTGATATATGGCGACATCAACACACTGATTTCAAGCAATTTACCCATGTTGGTGGCTCATGGAAGCCTCACCCGGCTGGACTACTTGATTACGCAGACACACGCCCTGAGTGGGTTTCAGAGAGCCGTGCATGTGGCACGAGGAGAATCAGATCATTCACCAGTGGAGACAATAATGAAAGGCCCGACTAGAGACTATGTCTTACCCCATAGGATCGACCCGTGGGTTCTTAAAGATAGGAAATTTAAAACTAGTATGAGGGAACAGGCCAAACTATTTTTCAAGGAAAACCTGGGGTCACCAACACATGGGCACCAATTAAGACTGCGTCAGTAGGAGTTATGGACATTACTGGATGTTAGCGCCAGGGTGCAGACTCTTGCCACGCAACATCGTCTCTATGACGTGGGCGATAAGGCCAATAAACTGCTGGTGTGGCTGGATAAGCAAGATGCAGGAAACAGATGGGTCCCGGAAATAATAGATTGGGAGGGGATACGATACGCCACTGGGTCTGAGATAGCAGAGGCATTTGCAACTTGCTACGAGGCACCATATACATCTAAGGCTGGGATGACAGAGTCGGACTGTATAGATTTTCTAAAGGATATAGCCCTCCCTCAGTTGTCGGTAGAGGACCAGGAACTGTTAGAAGGGGATCTGAATGTGGAAGAGATAAGCGGAGCGGTGCGAGCCCTACAATCTGGAAGGCGGTGGGGCAGAGTGGCCTGCCAGCTGAACTCTTTAAATTCATGCTAGAAAACAGCAGACCATCTTTTAAATATGTTTCAGGGAGCCAGGATAGATGGTATCTTCTCCACAGATCTAAGGACGGCAGTGATAGCAGGGATTCCTAAAGAGGGTAAGCCGTCGACTGAGTGTGGGTCATACAGACCCATTTCACTGCTTAACTATGAGGTCAAAGGATTGGCCAAGGTCTTATCCCTACACCTGCGTGCGGTGATCACCTCACTTGGTCATCCGGATCAATCTGGATTTATGCCTTGTAGAGGGACTAAGTTCAATTTAAAACGGCTGTTTGGAATCCTTCATGTCACGGAGCCTGCCTTTGCTGACCCGGCAGCTCTCCTGTCCCTAAACACAAATATGGATTTTGATAGTGTGGGATGGTGCTATCTCTTTGCTGTTCTTCAGCATCTGGGTTTTGGCTCTAAATTCATTGGCTGGGTAAAACATGTCTATGCACAACCGTTGGCTTGTGTGCAAGTTAACGCTGCAGTATCTAGGGTGTTCACCCTATGGAAAGGGACGAGGCAGGGGTGCCCTCTGTCCCCGATGCTCTTTGCTTTAGCCCTGGAGCCGCTAGCGGTCTGGGTGAGGCAGGATCCCTTAATTTGGGGGAATCGCGATGGGTGAGGAATGGGATGAGCGAATCTCATCTGCGGACGGTATCCTGTTATACATCACAAGACTGAAATAATCCATCGATAGAATTTTGCGGATCTTCCGTATATTCGAGAACTATTCTGAATATCATATATATTGGGACAAGTCCCTGCTGTTCCCATTGGTGGGTGGGATGTCTACCTTGACGTCTAGATGCAAAATCTCAGTGGTAGTGAATGGCTTCAAATACCTGGGAGCGAATATGCCTCTTTTTTCACGCAGCCTGTCACCCTGCATGTTGTTACAACGCGGTCGTTACCACGACCGCGTTGTAACAGCGCATACCATTACCCCGCAAGTCGTAAAAACGACTTGCGGAGGGGGCGCTGGATGTTGGAATAGTATAATTTACTATTCCAACTCTAGTCTGTGCGGACAGTAGGGAAGGTGTTCGATTTTAAATCCAACACCTTCTCCCCCCTCCGCAAGTCGTTGTTACGACTTGCGGGGTAATGGTATGCGTTGGTACAATGCGGTCGTGGTAACGACCGCGTTGTAACAACATGCGGGGTGACGGTTTCGTGGTGAAGGTGGTTTACCCCTGGGAACATATGGGGTGAGGAGACCCCAGATCTTCTACGCTCAGATTCTGCTGGTTCAGCTGGACAGATTCACGAGAGACGCCCGGCGCTGGTAAACACTATCGCTGTGATTGATGGGCTGGGCGGCAATATTTAAAATGATGACACTATCGTGCATGTTGTACAGCTTGCAGCATCACCCTTTCCAGTTCCTCAAGCCTTTTTCCAAAAGTTGGATGCTGAATTATGGTCCCTGTTGTGGGGTGGTGGTGCCGCCTGTATAGCTCTACATAAATTGCAGAGAGGAGTCTTTGACGGGAGACTGTCGGTCCCTGATATCAAGAAATATTATTGGGCTGCCCAACAAGTCACAGTGAATGACTGGATGTTCCGGGATCGGGCAGAGCCAGCCTATCGAGTAGACAGACTGGCCATGGGCCCAAAGGGATATCCATCACTACTATATACGAGGAAAAGAGACAGAGGATTAACTGTGCGCATGCAAACAGTGTTAAGGGCATGGCGAGAGGTCACTAATGGTCTGTGTTGGGACGGAAGATTGACAGGGATGACCCCGCGCTGGGTCAGTGATCTGCTTCAGGGAGTGGGGGAGCTGTCAGTATTTGGAAAATGAAAACTGATATGCCTTGAAAGACTGGGCGACATTTGGAGGGGTCAAGCCTACATTACGTTCACCTCCCTACGTCAAGAGTTCGATCCGGGGGATGGGGAATGGCTCCGGTATTTACAGCTGGGGCACACTCTCCGAGGTTATATTCGTGAAGGGGAGAAATTGGTTGAGGCAGCACCATTGGAAGATCGGTTGCTGACAGAACCACTGGGAAAACAAGGCAATATCACTAATCTATAAGAAACTGGTGAACAATTCTTCAGACCCGCTGGGGCCTCTTAGGGTTGCTTGGGAGAATGACCTTGGTCCAATTGAAGATGAAGAGTGGGTGATAGCTACACAGGGCCCGAGAGAGGTGGCCTTACGTCCCCGTTTCTGGCCGATTCAGCTGAAGGTTTCCCATAGGATATACTATTCCAGACCACTGTTTCATCACATGGGATGCATGGAAAATACACTCTGCCAGAGAGGCTGTGGGCAGGAGATGACCAGGGGAGGAGACTTGGCCCAGATATAAACAATTATGGTTGGTGCTGGCCGCGGTGGTGGCAAAGCATAATATAATGAGGTGCTGGGGGGCAGCTTCTCCGCCGAGAGTGGCTGATTGGAAAACAGATTTGGATTGGTGTTGGCAAGCTGAACATACAATATACATGAGTAGAGGCTGCCAACGTAAATGGAAAAGTATGGGGTGATTGGCAGGCATATTGGGGTCTGCAGAAAGGGACTTTAGTTATAGGATGAGGATCTGTATAATCTTGTCATGATAATTTAGTAAGATGACGTTTGATGCAATTACTGTACTTGTGACTCATTGATTGATGATATTCTGTGTAATGTGTCCTCCATGTATTGTCGACTGAGCACTATCAAACTAAAAAGAAGCTTAAAAAAATGGTATGAGACACTGGCATCTAGCTGGTTTCTACAACACTAAAACAGACTAAAGTCGCACAGTAACATCAGGGCTTCTTATACCGGACAGTTGTGTGACAAGGCCTCATTTCTTTTTACTGCTGATGGTATTTAATGGGTTTTTTGGGTGTACACCTTGTTGAATTATGTGCACCTCATCTTTTCGATACAACATTTCCACTTTCAAAGCAGAGCCAAAGTCGGAAACAAGACAGAAACTAACCTTCTGGATCATGATGCTGTATGTGCCGGTCAGCTTCAGCCCTCTGGTGAAATAAAGGGCGTTCATCCAACCAAGCACCAGGGCAAAGACCATGACAGCCAAGTAAGCTTCGATGCCAGACAAATATAATGCAGCTGAGACAATCACAAGGACTGAATAGATGAAGCTGCAAGAGAAAAAGTCTGTCAATGTAGGCATCACCCTGTCAACACAAGCAGGGAAAAAACAAATTAAAAGAAGCATGCTCTGCACAACAAATAATGACAAAGACATTAGGCCCAGCACTGTGTTGGGAGAGAATAGCTTTTTTGTGCACAGAAAAACTGTTCAGTGTTTTGTTCACATACGTTTCTGATGGTGTTAGATACCCATTTCCAAACAATATTACCAAAAATATTAGTATTTTGTTTTGGAGCCATCTTTTCGTTATTAGGAAAGAAAGAAGAAAAAAAAGAATCAAAGAATGAATCATCCAATTTTTTAGCATTGTTAATTTACAACCTTGTTCACCTGACACACTGCAAACCATAATGTCAGGACAGCAGAGTTCTTAACTGCCTTACTCACCTAACCAGCTATTGATATTATTTGCTGCTCATGGTCTGCTGGACTGCTTTCAGTATGTAACCAAGACCTCCCCATTCCTTCTTAATGCCAGTCTTGAGTTAGCTGAACTTTATGTACTGTCATACTGACTGGGACATTCCCAAAACATTCATAAAATCTATTTCCTTCAAATTTACATGGACCTTTGATCCCTTGCCGCAAATCAGGCAACATCAACTCGTTAAATCGTATGTAAACTGGAGCTTTCTCTGAGCAAGGGTTTGTTATGCGTGCATACTGGATTACATACATCTTTTCCATGTATTTCAGGATTGTTTATTTTTAACACGACTTAATTGAACGCCTTAATTTTTGTGTCATGTCGCTTCACTGTTAACTCTACGTCCCAAAATCTGAAATGATTTTCAGAATGCAAAACTTATCTTTGTACTTTGAGATACCGAATTCATACATAACAGCTGCCATATTATTTATTTTTACTTTCAGCAAAACCCCTCAAATAGCCTCAGTAAATCATTGTGCCCACCTCCCAGTTCCTCGAAAGCACTAAACACCCACCAGGACAAGCCGAGTTCTGCACTGGTCCAGTCCTATAACTGCCCCATCCCAACTGCAAACCAACAATCAGTGGCCTCTCCCAGCTCTTGGTCTCCACCTCTTTTTCTACTGAATATACACACCCAGGCATTGTCACCCTTGCATCAGTAGTTCGAGACAGATCCTGAACATTATCTGCATAAAACAACGCATCTCCCTCCAGAAACAACTCAAAGGTAACTCCCTCAAACTCATCTTTTGTTCAATACCCATCCTCACTTGCCGGTCACTGCTACCTCTCGCCTGGACATATCAAACCTTCATTCGCTCTTGCTCTTGGCCATAACACACCAGATTATCATAACCAACAGAGAGCTCCACCAAGTAGCAATTCTGCTCTTTCACAGATTACTCAATGGACATCCCGCAGCAAAACCTAACCACAGGATCAACATCATCCAACCATTCAATGCATATCAGCTCCAAAATGAACCCTGTTAATCGCACATTTGCACCAACTTAGATGCATACACTTTATTGAAAACTCACTCATCTTGAGGTGAGCCACCAAAACGCTGGTACACATGGAAAATTCACAGACCGGTCTAGAGAATAAGTAGACTAATTGATCCACTGCAGGAACATGTTTTGATTTCACAATTACATTTTAAAATCCCGGCGGATTCACTCAGCCTTTCAAATCTTACTAGGATGATAAAATGAGCGCCATCAAGAAGTGTAATAATAAACATGCCATCAGTCAGCAGCACCAAAAGGCTCCTTGGATGTGACTGTGAGGTCAACTCTAATGCAAAAGACAGATAACACTATTCAGTTAGGAGTTGAAGTAATGAAAGACAAAGCTCCAGGAGAACCTACAGGTCCTGAAAAACTGGGCACTCTGAAAAGCTCATCGCTGGGAACAAAAAACACAGACTACTGTAAACACCATTGATGCATCTACTAATAGAATCAGAGCTATCTTTAAATCAGCCAGTCACAGGGTCAATGCCACTATCAGGGCTTCAAAAATCCACTTGCCAAGCAAGATTTATTTAGGAGGAGCTATTTTTAGGGACTACTCCCCCTTTCTGGGGAGTTGAAAATCCTCTAACTTCAGGAAAGACAAACTGATTTTTGACCTCTGTCTCTGAAAGCAGAGCAAATGTGACAAGATAACAAGATTTAAAGGGATCTTTATTGCTCACAAAGTGAAAGAGCAATAAAAATGCCATTAAATCTTGTTATCTTGCCACATTTGCTGGCTTTTAGAGACAGAGGCCACAAATCAGCTTATCTTATTACATTTATTTTTCTTTCTGTGACTAAGGTTAGAGGATTTTGTAAAGTAAACTGTAAGACAATTGAACTGTGCAAAGCATGTTAAATTAAAGGCTGTAAGATGTCAGGCTTTTTTCTAACACAACACTGAAGTAGCTAAGTGAACTGTTCAAACATTTCAAATATATTTCACTAGTTATGAAGACCCGTTTTGTTATTCTGTGGTGAAAAAAATATTTTTATAGGATCAAAACAAATTATAACCCTTTACTTGGTGATGTGCAAATTTTAAATATTTATGCGCTATTATCAGTAAAACTACATGTTAATGGGAAAGTTTTGAGGCCATTTCAATAGAAAATATGCTATCTGTAAATGACAATGCACTACCACATCATGCTTTGTTAATATATTTATGAAAAGTGAGTTTTTAAACATGAACTAGGAATTATTACTGCTCCTGCCCAGATGACAATGCTATTAGTGATCTAAGAGGCAAGCCAGGAATCATGTGTACCCTATATATGGGCTAGATTCTTGTTATACATGGAGCAAAATTTAGTCTAGTAAATAAAAAGTTTTCTTGTACAGCAGAAATAGTGAACTTGCATATTTAAAGGTGCTCTCTTATGTGATAATAAAGAAAAAGGCGCTCGATAAGACAAAATATTTGCATACGATCACATAATTTGAGACCAGTTCACGGGTTAAGTACATTACAGTTAGGTGGAGTAGATTATTAAAGTTACTAGACCTGCAGGTCTAGTAACATTTTTAAGATTTTTCGAGCCCTGACTATGGACTCTGAACACGTGCAACGCAATCAATTACTTCATGAAAGAGAAAATAGACCGGGACAATGACTTAGATGCACTTACAATCACCCAGCACATTTAATGTTATAATACATCCAAATGAAAACACTTCGACCTTTCAGCATTAAGGACCTCATCAGCCCCTTCAACACTCACAAAACCATTTCCTACAAAGAAAACATCAAACCTTTTCCAAATAGTGAAGGATAAGCTCTGACACCTCTACTACTGTCAACCCTGCCCTCTTGCAAGTCATCTATCCTGGCAAACCAAAACAGGACAGATATTTCCTCTAAGGAAGAAACCCAACCTCAACCCTGGCGATTTCTCCAACTAAGTCACACTCCACTTCCTCAGCAAAATTATCAACAAGGTGGTCACAATTCAACTTCACAGGCAAATCAGGACTATCTTCCTCCTTCTAGATTACAGTCAGGATTTACACTACAATGCAGCAAAAAAAGTCACAATCAATGTGGTGGATGACACTATCTACAACACTGACAAAGGAGACATTTGTCTCATCGTCCTGATGGACTTCTCCAGAGCATTTGATATGGCCCACCATCTAACCTGCCAAACATCATCTCCAGAATAAGCGTTATAGCCAGGTTCAGATTTTACACACCCAAAAATCATAGAAATTTAGCAGTTGTAATTATCTCCAGAAACTAAAACTGGTGCCTAAAGGTAACAATAACTCGCGCCCTCGCCAAGCACTGCTGATTACCCCACCTATTACATTAGTCATTATATCTTCTACGACATCATTTATAATAGCGCTCCAACATTTGCAATACAATTATTGCCGAGTAGACTGCATGGCAGTGGCGGGTGTTATAGTTACCTTAGGTCACCAGTTACAGTTTCGTGAGATAAATATAACTGCTGAATTTCTATGGTTTAATGCATGTCAAATCTGAATTTCTAAGTTTTTTTTCCAGTCTATTCCTAACTATAACGTCCCTGTAACCTTTTTCTTATATATATATATATATATATATATATACACACATACACACACACATATATATATACACACACATATATATATATATATATACACACACATATATACACACACACACATACATATATACACACACACATACATATATACACACACACATACATATATACACACACACATATATATACACACACACACATATATATATATATATATATATACACACATATATATATATTATCTACTGGCGGTCGCCAGTAGATAGTTATAGTTACAACCTATTATCCATAGGAAATCCGCGACATTCTATTTGAAATAACTCTCTTGCCGGTTGACGTATCTTCGCAAAATTTTCAAACTTTGTGGGCGCTCCGGTCCGCTCCTACCTTGAAAGTCTCGGGGGATTCATCAAGCGGGGGCCGAGAAAAAGGGGGTCCCAAAACGCGTTTTCCCCATGCAATTTTCCATAGCAAACTTTAGACACGGCTACAGCCCGAACTGCTGAACGGAATTACACCAAATTTGGCAAAGAGGTAGTTCTTGGTTCAGAAAGAACCCTTTTTGTTAAATGGTGTAAATCCGTTCAGTAGTTGCTGAGAAAATCAAAAGTAAAAGTACATATATATATCTATGGCCGCGTCGGATTCGCGCACCCTCCCGATCACGAGCTGCATGCTAATTGGCTGTCAACACTCCAAATCAGGAAGTGTTGGCAGCCATTTTGTCCCTCGGTAGAACCGAGGGACAGAAACAAGTGCGCAAAGCGCACAAAGTGGGCAGGGTAGAAATACCCTGACCCCTAGGTCTGCTCAGGGGGTCCCACAAGGACCCCTGGGCAAAAACTTTAAAAAAAAAAAAAAAAAAAATCGGCAGGATGCGCTCGGGGTGCGCGAATCCTGCCGGAAAACAATCGAGCGCGGTCTCCCGCGCTTCGATGTCAGTGGCCCCGGGTGGGCCAAGTCCCGGGGGCATGCTGGGGGGGTTAATTTTATGTGTGGGGGCCTCTAAGGGCCCCTAGCCCGGGGACCACCACCCCCGGGGCTTTATGTATAATGATGCGGGAGGGCTCTGAGCCCTCCCGCAGCCCCGAGGACCGCCACCTCCCAGGGGCTTCTTTTTATTTTTGAAAAACCTGTGTGGGGGGCTCCAGCCCCCACACGCCCCGGGACCACCACCTCCCGGGGCACTAAGAAAAATTGCAATGGGGGTCCGTTTTGGACCCCCAAGCCCCGAGGACCACCACCTCCCGGGGCTTTCAAAATGTAAGGAGGGGGCCTGTGGTGGCCCTGGGGACCGCCACCCCCAGGGCCGGCTCCTGCAGTGTCCCGGGGTGCCTACCCCCGGGACACTGCTGTTTGCAATGACAGGACGGGAGCCTCGCGGCCCCGTCCTGTCATTGCAAACTGCTTTGGATATTGGAAGAGAGAGCAGGAAACCTGCTCTCTCTTCCAATATCCAAAGCTGATTGCTTTCCACATGGGGAGCAGCATGTTAGCTGCTCCCCATGTGTAACGCAATGCCGGCTCCCGTAGGACACGGGGAGCCGGCGGGACTGTGGGGGTTTGGGGACCCCCACAGTCCCTAGCGAGAGGCCAGGCCCCGGGGGATGGGGTCCCCGGGGCCATAAGTGGCCACGGAGGGGGCCACGCAGCCCCCTCCCAAAGGTAAAAAAAAGTTAAAAAAAAAAAAGTGCAAGGCCGGCCCCGGGGGATGGGGTCCCCGGGGCCTTAAATGGCCTGAGGAGGGGGCCACGCAGCCCCCTCCAAATAAAAAAAAGAGGCCATGCCCCGGGGATGGGGTCCCCGGGGCCAATACAGGCCCAGGGAAGGGGGCCACGCGGCCCCTTTCCCGTTTTTTTTTATTTTAATTAAAAAAAAAGGGTAAGGCCCTGGGGGATGGGGTCCCCAGGGCCTAAAAATAGGAAAAAGGAAGGGGGAAAAAAAAAAAAAAATGATCGGGCCCGTAGGCCCCGCCCCCTTCCTTCACCACTCTGCAAACGCGCCCCCTGGCGCGTTTGCAGAGGAGAACAATTCCCCTTGAATACTGGGGGTCCTGAGGCCAACTAGCCCACCAGGAACCTCCAGTATGCGCCAGGGAGCTGCCTTGCAGAGAGGTGTACAGAGGCCACGCCCTCTTTACACCTCTCTGCAACGCAGCTCTGTGGCGCTTTTGGAGGTATATGGTGGGCTAGTTGCACCCCAGGGACCCTCAGGATTCAAGGGAGTTAATCCCCCGACTTAAAACGCGCCACGGGGTGCGTTTGCACAGTGGTGAAGGGAGGGCGGGGCTTCAGGTGACATGTGTGCAAACAGGCCCCGTGGCGCGTTTTAAGATGGGGAATTAAATCCCCTTCAATCCTGAGGGTCCCTGGGGGCCAACTAGCCCAACAGGTACGTCCAGAAAGCGCCACAGAGCTGCGTTGCAGAGAGGTGTAAAGGGGTGTGGCCTCTGTACATGTCTCTGCAACGCAGCCCCTGGCGCATACTGGAGGTTCCTGGTGGGCTAGTTGGCCCGTAGGGACCCTCATGATTCAAGGGACTTAATCCCCCAACTTAAAACGCGCCACGGGGCGCGTTTGCACAGATGTCACCTCAGGCCCCGCCCCTCCCTTCACCATTGTGCAAATATTCCTCTAAAATCAGCCGAAATATGAATTCTGATTTACTCACCTGTTATCAGGAGAGACCTCAGTGCTGCATCTTTCAGCCCAGTACTAATCCTGAAAAGTAATTTTAACCGTACTTACCAGTAACTTGAATTTCCTTCCATAGGCTAACATTGACTGGTTTCACTTGGAAATTCTTCTAAGTGTGGAGTTTTGGAACTTTAAAATATTCCTCTAAAATCAGCCGAAATACGAATTCCGATTTACTCACCTGTTATCAGGAGAGACCTCAGTGCTGTATCTTTCAGCCCAGTACTGGTCCTGAAAAGTAATTTTAACCGTACTTACCAGTAACTTGAATTTCCTTCCATAGGCTAACATTGACTGGTTTCACTTGGAAATTCTTCTAAGTGTGGAGTTTTGGAACTTTAAAATATTCCTCTAAAATCAGCCGAAATACGAATTCCGATTTACTCACCTGTTATCAGGAGAGACCTCAGTGCTGCATCTTTCAGCCCAGTACTGATCCTCAAAAGTAATTTTAACCGTACTTACCAGTAACTTGAATTTCCTTCCATAGGATATCATTGCCTGCTTTTTGCTGAAAAAGTTTCTAAGTGTTGATTTTTGAAACATACAAATATTCCTCTAAAATCAGCCGAAATACGAATTTCGATTTACTCACCTGTTATCAGGAGAGACCTCAGTGCTGCATCTTTCAGCCCAGTACTGGTCCTGAAAAGTAATTTTAACCGTACTTACCAGTAACTTATATTTTCTTCCATAGGAATCCATTGTCTGGTTTTCAGCAGAAAAGTTTCAAAGTGTCGATTTTCACAAACTACAATTATTCCTTAAAAATCGCCTGTAGGACTTAAACGCATTCTTTCAACTGTTTACAGGAGATGCACCAGTGCTGGATCCAGGATCCAACACTGAGTAAGAAAAAGTAACGATAACAGTTTTTACCTGCTAAGTGAATTTCCTTCCATAGGATAACATTGGTGATTCTATGAGAAAAGTTTCTAAGTGTCAACTTTTAAAATACAATAATATTCCTTAAAAATCACGACTGTAACCAAAACGCTTTTACTCAACTGTTTACAGGAGATGTACCAGGACTGAATCTAGGATCCAGTCCTGTGGTTAGAAAAGTAATCCATAAAGTAACTAATTGCATTTAACTAGAAATTCACATTGAGCTGAATGTTGCATTGTGTTTGAAAATGTGGTGCCCATTGCAACAACTGTAACTACTGTACTTAAAAGTCTATTGCCTATGTGCAAAGTATTTAAACTAAAGTAATTCATTCTGAGAAAGTATTTTTTGTAATGTAATGTATAATGTAATTACAATGTAATTTAAAAAATAAAATGTGTAAAAAAAATCTAAAAATGTAATAAATCAGTATGAAAAAAATTAATATAACAATTAATACATTTAAAAATTGTCATTTACAAAACCTTTGAAATTCACTGAAAAAACCGTAGGTTTCAGACATGTTATAG